>OW240916.1:188914033-189021577 GCA_933207985.1 Pelobates cultripes | reverse complement strand
TTTAGTGTTTTTGCCAATGATATACGGCAGGTTGCTTCCACACTGTCATTCTCTGAAGTTCTGCCTGTGCATAACACTCAGAACGACAGGCGGATGCGTATTAGGGACTTTAATTTGTAGCTTGGTGAATGGTGTCGGGAGCAAGGATTTGGCTTTATTTCTCATGGTAGCTCTGTTTGGAATGGAGATAAGCTGTACAAAAAGATGGTTTGCATCTTTCTCAAAAGGGAACAAATGTTCTCAGTGAGCAGTTCAGAGGTTTTGCTAGGATGTATTTAAACTAGGAGGGGGGGGGCAAAAGGGTGATAAAACATCAATCCAATTGTCCCCAAAAACAAGGACAGAAGGTGCCTGTAGCAAGTGTGTTAAAAAATGATAAGCTTAGAGTCATGTCTACAAATGCTCACAGTTTAGGGAATAAGATCCATGAATTTGTGGCAATAATGGCAACTGATAGTGTAGATTTAGTCGCTGTTACTGAGACATGGTACAATGAGAAAAATGACTGGGACATAGCAATACCAGGGTACTCTTTTTATATAGGAAAGATAGGGAAGGCAAGAAAGGGGGAGGGGTGGCCTTGTATGTGAAGGATAGCATAAAATCTAGCCTAATAAAAGTTAGTGAGGCAAACATAGAGTCCGTTTGGGCTACGTTAGAATTTGGTAATCACACAGTAACTCATGTAGGTGTGATTTATAGGCCCCCTGGACAAATTGAAGAGTTAGATAATCTACTAGTTGAAGAAATAGCTAAAATGACAATGAAGGGGGAAGTTATCATCATGGGTGACTTTAATCTTCCTGATGTAAATTGGAAAACAAAATTAGCTACTTGTGCCAGGAGCACACATATTCTAAACTCCCTACTGGGATTGTCTCTAAAACAAGTTGTTGAGGGGCCAACTCGTAAAGAGGCCATACTAGATTTAGTGTTAACAAATGGAGATTTGGTATCAGATGTTACTGTAGGTGAAAGTTTAGGATCCAGTGATCATCAGTCAGTGTGGTTTAATATAAGAACAGTGACTGAGTCACACCACACAAAAACTAAAGTTTTAGACTTTAGAAAAACAGACTTTTCTAAAATTAGAATATGGGTAGAGGAGTCATTATCATACTGGAGCAATTTAAATGGAGTCCAAGAAAAATGGGATTATTTAAAAGTTGCACTATTGAAGGCAACAGAAAATTGCATTAGGCTTGTCAGTAAAAGCAAAAAATTCAAGAAACCACTGTGGTACTCCGCAGATGTGGCCAAAATAGTTAAAACAAAAAGTTAGCATTTAGGAATTATAAAAAAACCCAGAGTGAGGAAGACAAAATGATCTATAAGATTAGGCAGAAAGAGGCTAAGCAAGTTATAAGAGCTTCCAAATCACACACAGAAGAGAAAATAGCACAGTCAGTAAAAAAGGGGGGATAAAACATTTTTTAGATACATAAATGAGAAAAGAAAAGTAAAACAAGGATTAGTTAGATTAAAACAAAAGAAGGAAGGTATGTAGAAGAGGATAAAGGTCAGGCTGACTGCCTCAATGAATATTTTTGTTCTGTATTTACAGAAGAAAATGAAGGAAAGGGACCTCAGTTGAGAAAAAGGATAAAGGAGTCATTTATTACACGTGAGTTTACAGAGGAAGAGGTTCTATTTCAACTGTCAAAAGTAAAGACAAATAAGTCAATAGGACCTGATGGAATACACCCAAAGCTATTAAAAGAGCTTAGTGGTGTACTAGCAAAACCATTAACAGATTTATTTAACCAATCATTGTTAACAGGAGTAGTCCCAGAAGATTGAAAGTTAGCGAATGTTGTGCCCATTTACAAGAAAGGTAATAGGGAGGAGTCAGGCAACTATAGGCCAGTAAGCCTTACTTCAGTAGTGGGGAAAGTGATGGAAACCATGTTAAAGGATAGGATTGATGAACATCTAAAAACACATGGATTTCAAGATCAGAGACAACATGGGTTTACTTCAGGGAGATCATGCCAAACTAATCTTATTGATTTTTTTGATTGGGTAACTAAAATTATAGATCAGGGTGGTGCAGTAGACATTGCTTACCTAGATTTAAGTAAGGCTTTTGACATTGTTGCACATAGAAGGCTTATCAATAAACTGCAATCTTTAAGTTTGGATTCCAATATTGTTGAATGGGTATGGCAGTGGCTGAGTGACAGGCAACAGAGGGTTGTAGTTAATGGAATATATTCGAAGCTTGGACTTGTCACCAGTGGGGTACCTCAGGGATCTGTACTTGGACTCATTCTCTTTAATATTTTTATTAGTGATATTGCAGAAGGTCTTGATGGTAAGGTATGTCTTTTTGCTGATGATACTAAGATATGTAACAGGGTTGATGTTCCAGGAGGGATAAGCCAAATGACAAATGATTTAGGTAAACTAGAAAAATGGTGAGAATTGTGGCAACTGACATTTAATGTGGATAAGTGCAAGATAATGCATCTTGGACGTAAAAACCCAAGGGCACAGTACAGAATATTTGATAGAGTCCTAACCTCAACATATGAGGAAAGGGATTTAGGGGTGATTATTTCTGATGACTTAAAGGTAGGCAGACAATGTAATAGTCACCAAAACGCAAAAGAACTTTTTGATTTGGATGATGTTGCCACCATCCAGATCTAGAGTTCCTTAAGTGAGTGCAGCGCTATATAAGTGCTGAGTAAGTGTGTTCTCGGAACTCTTACCCTTTTTCGCTTCTCTTAATACAATTCATACATAAAAAAGAGAACAAAAAGAACATATACAAATGATAGTGTAATATGTCTTTAAATAGAGTGATCTATGAAATAAGTGAATATGTGCACTCACATTTGTTAGAGCCTTTTCTAGTATTAGGCTCTAAACTTCTGCACGTCTGTGTCTTTTGGGTAGAACACACGACCCCTCTCTCCTTATGAAGATATTCTCCACCGGGTATATAAAAGATACAAATATTTCACACTAAGTGTAGCATCCCAGAATCGAAATATTGTTCATATAAGTAGAAATAGAGAAATGCTCACCTTTTTTAGAGCCCTTGGTAACCGGCTCTAAGTATATTTGCCCAGTGTCAAATTTTGGGGTGACACTGCCCCTTTAAATCACTTTTGTAGGATACAATGGATGGATAAAATATGGGAACAATTTATTATCAAGTAATCTTATAAAAATACACTATTTTTTCTAGAAAATAAAAAACAGTAAAAAACAGTATGATATAAAAGTATGTGACCTTAAAAATATATATATATAGGTTCACTTTAAGAGCCAAAACGCGTTTCGCCGGTAAAAACGGCTTCCTCAGTCAGCTTCAAAACAGTCTCTGTTTCTTTCTCCATAAAAAGCTTGAATTTCCCGCCAGTTTTCTCAATTATCCAATCCGATATGTGTGTATGATGTGGCCGGAGTTCCGTCACGTCACTTCCGGTTATTTGGAACTACCGAGTCCATAATGCTTTGCGGGTGATTCATCACTTCCGGTTTTACCGATCTAAATTCAGTGTGACGCGGCCGCAAATGCCGTCGCGTCACTTCCGGTTTTCATGGATTATAAAGTTCATAGTCCTCCTCAGTGCATTCTGTCTGTAATCACAACTCACCAACATATCTTAAGTTAGTGTCTTTAAAGTGCATATTTAAAACATGTAAAAATGAATAAATAGATACATGTATTGTAAAATTCATAGTCCTTTTCAGTGCATACTTTCTGCAAGCATAATTCTCCAATATATCTTAAGTTAGTGACCTTAAAGTGCATATTTGAAACATATAAATAAAAAATAAATAAATAGATTCATATAAACTAGGTATGTGCAAATGTGCAATTGTGTTTATATTAAATCAGTGCAATTATTTTCAGTGGATTTCCAATCTGGATAGTGATTAAATATTGTATTTGATCATAATTTAGTAATTTATTTAAATTGAAGAGGAAAAAAAATAAAAATAAAAAAATAAAATAAATCCAGACATAGATGATTTGAATTAATTATTAATAAAAAATTGAAAAAGTGAAAAAGAGGGCTTTCTTATATCTTTTTGTGACCTCTTTGCATGAATATTTATAAAAAGTGACACAATTCGAAATCCGCATTTAGTCCAAACGGAGCTAAAGTGTTTAGATTGAAAATCCACTTAGTCTCAATTCTTCCCAATTTTCTTATTTCATCCTCCCCTCGCCAGTTTAACATAACCTTTTGAATTGCCATAAATTCTAAATGTTGGGGGTCTCTGTTATGTACTAGATTAAAATGTTCCGAAACGCTATGTTTATCAAAACCTCTTTTTATGTTCCGGATATGTTCATTTATCCTTATCTGTAGAGGGCGCTTTGTTCTGCCTACATAAAAGAGGTTACATGAACATTTCAATATATATATGACCCTTTTTGAGAAACATGTAATCATTTGTCTTATTTTATATTTAGTTTCCCCTTTTGGGTCATAAAATTCGGTTATATGTCTTTTAACACTTTTTGTATTCCTACAAGCCAGGCATTGCCCGCAACCAAAAAAACCTTCTTTATGAAAGAAGGGGGTGGATACCTTATTCTTTATATGGTTGTGGACTAACTTTTGTTTCAAATTAGGGGCTCCTCTATACACAAGTTTCGGTTTCTCCGGTAGTATGGAATGTAACATGGGATCATTGCGTAATATGGGCCAGTGTTTATTTATTATTTGTTTAATTTTATAGCTTTCTTGGTTGAAATTGCAAATAAAAGGTAAAATATTGTCATCTCTTTTGTCTCTAAATTTATATTTTAATAAAGATGATCTATCCATAGTTTTTACTTGTTTTATAGTGTTCATAAGAGAGGTTTCCTCATATCCTCTTTCCATAAAGTCTTTTTTAATCTTAATGGCTTGGATTTCGAAGGTGTTGTTATCTGTACAGTTTCTACGTATTCTCATCAGCTGGGCTTTCGGGATATTTTTTAGCCATGGAGAGAAGTGACAGCTATTGAGGTAGATATAATTGTTCACATCAACTGGTTTAAAAAAAGTTTGTGTTTTTATACGATTGTCCTCTATAAAAATCGTTAAATCCAGAAAATTAACACTTTTGGTACTGTACTCAGTGGTTAATATAATACCCCAGTCATTTGTATTTAAAAATGTTAAGAATATTTTAAGTTGTTGCTCTGACCCTTTCCAGATAAAAAATATATCGTCTATGTACCTTTTATAGGAGACCAGGTTCGCTCCCCAGTCTGTATTGCTATCTATATATTTGGTTTCCCAATAAGCCATAAATAAATTGGCGTAACTCGGAGCGAACCTGGTCCCCATGGCAGTGCCGACTTTTTGTTTTTTTTTCATCAATTTAAATAAATTACTAAATTAAGATCAAATATAATATATTAATTAAACTACTATTCAGATTGGAAATCCACTGAAAATAATTGCACTGATTTAATATAAACACAATTGCACATTTGCACAAACCTAGTTTATATGAATTTATTTATTTATTTATATGTTTGAAATATGCACTTTAAGATCACTAACTTAAGATATGTTGGAGAAGTATGCTTGCAGAAAGTATGCCCTGAAAAGGACTATGAATTTCACAATACATGTATCTATTTATTTATATTTATTTTTACATGTTTCAAATGTGCACTTTAAAGACACTAACTTAAGACATGTTGGAGAGTTGTGTTTACAGACAGTATGCACTGAAAAGGGGTATAAAACATTTTTTAGATACATAAATGAGAAAAGAAAAGTAAAACAAGGATTAGTTAGATTAAAAACAAAAGAAGGAAGGTATGTAGAAGAGGATAAAGGTCTAGCTGACTGCCTCAATGAATATTTTTGTTCTGTATTTACAGATGAAAATGAAGGAAAGGGACCTCAGTTGAGAAAAAGGATAAAGGAGTCATTTATTACACGTGAGTTTACTGAGGAAGAGGTTCTATTTCAACTGTCAAAAGTAAAGACAAATAAGTCAATAGGACCTGATGGAATACACCCAAAGCTATTAAAAGAGCTTAGTGGTGTACTAGCAAAACCATTAACAGATTTATTTAACCAATCATTGTTACCAGGAGTAGTCCCAGAAGATTGGAAGTTAGCGAATGTTGTGCCCATTTACAAGAAAGGTAATAGGGAGGAGTCGGGCAACTATAGGCCAGTAAGCCTTACTTCAGTAGCGGGGAAAGTGATGGAAACCATGTTAAAGGATAGGATTGATGAACATCTAAAAACACATGGATTTCAAGATCAGAGACAACATGGGTTTACTTCAGGGAGATCATGCCAAACTAATCTCATTGATTTTTTTGATTGGGTAACTAAAATTATAGATTAGGGTGGTGCAGTAGACATTGCTTACCTAGATTTAAGTAAGGCTTTTGACATTGTTGCACATAGAAGGCTTGTCAATAAACTGCAATCTTTAAGTTTGGATTCCAATATTGTTGAATGGGTATGGCAGTGGTTGAGTGACAGGCAACAGAGGGTTGTAGTTAATGGAATATATTCGAAGCTTGGACTTGTCACCAGTGGGGTACCTCGGGGATCTGTACTTGGACTCATTCTCTTTAATATTTTTATTAGTGATATTGCAGAAGGTCTTGATGGTAAGGTATGTCTTTTTGCTGATGATACTAAGATATGTAACAGGGTTGATGTTCCAGGAGGGATAAGCCAAATGGCAAATGATTTAGGTAAACTAGAAAAATGGTGAGAATTGTGGCAACTGACATTTAATGTGGATAAGTGCAAGATAATGCATCTTGGACGTAAAAACCCAAGGGCACAGTACAGAATATTTGATAGAGTCCTAACCTCAACATATGAGGAAAGGGATTTAGGGGTGATTATTTCTGATGACTTAAAGGTAGGCAGACAATGTAATAGAGCAGCAGGAAATGCTAGCAGAATGCTTGGCTGTATAGGGAGAGGTATTAGCAGTAGAAAGAGGGAAGTGCTCATGCTATTGTACAGAACACTGGTGAGACCTCACTTGGAGTATTGTACACAGTACTGGAGACCATATCTTCAGAAGGATATTGATACCTTAGAGAGGGTTCAGAGAAGGGCTACTAAACCGGTTCATGGATTGCGGGATAAAACTTACCAGGAAAGGTTAAAGGATCTTAACATGTATAGCTTGGAGGAAAGACGAGACAGGGGGGATATGATAGAAACATTTAAATATATAAAGGAATCAACACAGTAAAGGAGGAGACTATATTTAAAAGAAGAAAAACTACCACAACAAGAGGACATAGTCTTAAATTAGAGTGTCAAAGGTTTAAAAATAATATCAGGAAGTATTACTTTACTGAGAGGGTAGTGGATGCATGGAATAGCCTTCCAGCTGAAGTGGTAGAGGTTAACACAGTAAAGGAGTTTAGGCATGCGTGGGATAGGCATAAGGCTATCCTAACTATAAGATAAGGCTAAGGACTAATGAAAGTATTTAGAAAATTGGGCAGACTAGATGGGCCGAATGGTTCTTATCTGCCGTCACATTCTATGTTTCTAAGTTTCTAAATACTCACAGGTAATAAGACAATACAGTCTCAAAGTATCTGGGAAACAACAAAGTCAGTATAGTTTCCCAATTAGACACTTCGTACTGTGCCCCAGGTATTACTATAACAGAGCAGTATATTATCAATGCGGTTATCTAATCAGCTGTTTGGCACCAAGAGTAAGTCTGGGGTCTTCTTTCATATCGCACAGCAATGCAGTATTTGTCTCTCTTTCTTCTCTTTTTGTATTTTATTAATTAATTTTTACATGTACTGGGTGGTTTCTTCCCATTTTTCTTTCTCTAAAATCACTGCAATACCCCCCTCACAGCCAGGCCACCGGAGAACACCGGGTGATCGCTCCCCCCAGAGCAATCACTTCTGGGTTGCTCCACGTGGAGCCAGTGAGGCAGAGCATCAGAAGCGATTAGGCAGGATTTGGATGCCCTGTCTGTACCGAGTGCCTCAAGAATAGGTGTCCATCGTGCAGAACTGACAGGCAGTCCCCCTGCTGGTAAAAAAAAAGTAAATAAAAGTGAAAAAAGATAATAAATTAAAAATATATATATTTATATAGCACCAACAAATTCCGCAGGGCTTTACAGTGGGTGGACGAACAAACATGTAGTTGTCACCAGACAAGTTGGACATACAGGAACAGAGGGATTTGAGGGCCCTGTTCAATGAGCTTACATGCTAGAGGGAGTGGGGTTAAGTGACACAAAATGTCATACTAAGTGTGTTTTCTATGAATATATACATATATTAATATAAAAATACACAGAGTAAAATTACACGTGTGTGTATATATAATGTATAATAACTATATATATTATGTAATAAAAAAATAATAAATAAATAAAAAATGTAAAAATAATTTAAACATAAAATATATATATATAATATTCTTTTTTTTTAAATTCTTTATTTTTGAGTGCAGAGTAAATTACAGGCATAAGCAGTGACTTGTTCAGTACAATATATCATAATAAACAATTGGCACATATGGTCAAGAGATGCTGCACTTATTTTTTGATAAGATAGGAACATAAGTAAGACAAGATATGACATAATAATAATGCACAAGGTTGGAAACAGTCGAGTGTCATTCTAGGCTGGTTTGTCTAGGTTGCAGGCATTGTAACTGTACTAAGATGCGAGGAGCTGTTTAATAAAATCATGCTTAGGCTAAGGAGCTGGCTTTTACATTGACGTTTAAATGTTCAGTAATATGCCCTAAACTAGTCGGTCCCAAACCTATTACATCCTAAAACATGCTAGACTGTGTGAAGACAGTAGAAAAAAGATACATACTTGATATGGTATTAGATGGTTATGTACTTCAGGTAGTATGTAAGATTGACTGTAGAGGTATGTAAGTAAAATAAAAAAATGAGTAAAAACAGGAAAAACTGAAATTAAAGATTCCCACTGGTGCTAGAGATAGGGTGGCACCCCGGTGCCCCTTTAGATGTGTAGTGAATAGGTGGAAATCAGAATAATAGCATGGGCTGGTATGAGTGAGTAAGTGATGTCCGCAAGATGGCTACCACAGTAGTTCATACAAAATATGAGTAGGAATGAGCTAGTAAAGTTCTTGCCCTTCACAGCTAAAATAAACTTTGCCATGAATGAACCTGTGCCTGGGTCTGCTTAGCCGATGCCCATTGTTGTCAGACTGCTGTCACTGGAAAAGTGAGTCCTCCTTTCAGTTTGTGGGGTCGCCAGCTACCACAAATGCCTGCTAGCTCCAGTATCCCGCGGCAGACAAGCCACTGAGTCCCTCGATCCGCCCCAGGCCTCTGGGCATTTTTCGTGCTCATGTTAGTTGTTGCCAGGATTGTACTATCTGAGAGAGCGACATGTAGGTGTTGACTCGCCTTCTTCTAGAGCGTCACACAGGGAAGCAGAGGTGAGTTGGCAAGGCAGGTTTTTGGTGGTGTTGATCTGCTATGTGCTCTGGTGTCTGGAGATTCTGCCGATGGGGCTGATGGCAGGGTGGACGTGCCGCCATATGGGGCCACATACCAGTGTCGGATAGATGAACAGCTGCCTTGTCCTTAACCTCAGATGGAGCAGGTGAGTTAAGAAGGGTAGCTCTGTGTTCCAGTCGCCTCCAGAACTCTTGGCATATACAATTGAACCGCTTCTCAAAGCAGTCCATCCAGGTCTGGGTCTCTGATGCCCTCCGAGACTGCGGAGGCTGTGGCACAGCAGCCATCTTGGGTTCAGCGTGCATACTTTGCTCCGACAGGGGACTTTTGCTGCAGGTATCTGAACTTCCCCAGCGGGGACCGGGATGACCCCCACCGGTCCAGGGGGAGGACGCGGGGAGCCAGCAGAGTTGTTGCTCAGAGAGGCCCCCAGGTTGGGAGATCGGCCGTCTCCTCCGGCCCTTAGGCCTCCGTCTGCTCTAGGCCGCATATGCGAAGTGTGGGAGATCTTGATAAATAGTTGCGTAACAGGTTTCCACATGCTCCCACTCGGTTCAGCAATGAGCCACAGTTGTGCAGAGCTGAAAATATCTCGATTTTTTTCTGTTATAGCTGAAATTAAGCTTATTTGTGCCAGAGCTCTCTGTAAGCACGTCTGCTTAGCTCGGCAGTCAGGCCCCGCCCTATAATATTATTCTAACTGTATTTTTATCTTAATATATATGTATATCAAAATACACTTAGAATGACATTATATATATATGTGTATATATGTATATTAATAAATAATAAGAAATATGCATATGTCCATATAAATAATTACATAATTTAATAAATATACACATAGACTTCAAAAATATAAATATATATATATATATATATATATATATATAAATTCAAATAGTGATCAGCACTCTCGGATTTTTAAAGGTTAAAAACTTACAATTTATTAAATATCCATTAAAAAAAAAGGATCCTTTTTTTAAATGGATATTTAACCCCTTAAGGACGGAGCCAAATGTACACGTTGTGAACAAAACAAAATGTAAACAAAACCTGGCATTTGCGCTACATGTCTGTCCAACCGTAATACACCTCTTTCATAGTAAATGCACCCACCCTTATTATATATCATTTTATTCAGGGGAACCAGGGCTTTCATTTAATATCAAATATTTAGCTATGAAACATAATTTAATATGAAAAAAATGGGAGAAAATACGATTTTATTGGATTTTTTTAGTTCTACATGACAATTAAACGGTCAGTGTCATAATACTGTTTGCTTTTACTGCAATAAAATACACATATTTGTATTCAGCAAAGTCTCACGTGTAAAACAGTACCCCTATGTACAGGTTTTATGGCGTTTTGGGAAGTTACAGGGTCAAATATAGCACGTTACATTTGAAATTGAAATTCGCCAGATTGGTTACGTTGCCTTTGAGACTGTATAGTAGCCGGGAATGAAATTTACACCCATAATGGCATACCATTTGCAATAGTAGACAACCCAAGGTATTGCAAATGGGGTATGTCCAGTCTTTTTTAGTAGCCATTTGGTCACAAACACTGGCCAAAGTTAGCGTTAGTATTTGTGTGAAAAATGCAAAAAAATGCCAATTTTGGCCAGTGTTTGTGACTAAGTGGCTACTAAAAAAGACTGGACATACCCCATTTGCAATACCTTGGGTTGTCTACTATTGCAAATGGTATGACATCATAGGGCTAATTTTCATTCTTGGGCTACCATAGGGTCTCAAAGGCAACGTAACCAATCTGGCGAATTTTAATGTGAAAAAAATGAAACACAAGCCTTATATTTCACGCTGTAACTTTTGAAAACACCATAAAACCTGTACATGAGGGGTACTGTTGTACTCAGGAGACTTCACTGAACACAAATATTTGTGTTTCAAAACAGTAAAAAGTATCATAGCAATAATATTGTCCGTTTAATGCTGTTTGTGCGTGAAAAATGCAAAAAACGTCACTTTACTGGCGATATCATCGTTGTAATACATTTTACTGTTTTGAAACACTAATATTTGTGTTCAGCGAAGTCTCCCGAGTAGAACAGTACCCCCCCATGTACAGGTTTTATGGTGTCTCGGAAAGTTATAGGGTTAAATATAGTGCTAGCAAATTAAATTCCCTTTACTTTCGGCATGGGTTGTCATGCAGGTCCTGCTAATTGTAATTAATTAAGATACCTAATTATGTAAAAGTATTACATAAATATATATGTAGAATCAATATATGTATATATATACGTATGTGTATATATATGTATATATCTATATAATTTTTTTTAAATATTTTTATTTATATATAGGTATATATATAGTGATATATACGTATATATTTATGTGTATAAATATATATATTATTTCGTTATATGTGTATTTTGATATATATATATATATATTAATTTCACAATACAGTTAGAACGAAATAACACACATCTATATATTTTTTAATTATTTATTTTTAATTATTTTTGTAATTTTATTTTTTAACGTATTTACATTTTAATTTTTTTTATAATATATATAAATATATATATAGCAATAATTATATATATATTTAATCAGTATCAGTGTACGTGTAATTTGATATTAATATATATATATATATATATATATATATATAATTATATATATATTAATAGTAAAATACACCTAGACGGTGTACATGTGTGTATGTATATGTGTATATATATACTTTGATCATATATATATAATATATATATGATCTAAGTATATATTATTTATTTTTTTACACTATTTATTTATTTCATTTTTATTTTCAGCCAGCAGGGGGACCACCTGTCATTACAGGCAGCCCCCCTGCTGGCAATACAGAAGCCAGCTATCCCGGCCATGTGATTGTGGGGTCCTCGCTAGGACCCCACTCTCACACGGCCGGGGGGCTTCCTGGAGGACGGTCGTGCCGCGGGGGGCTCCCTGGGAGTCCCCCCCACCGCGATCGCCGGCGTGGGACCGCCGGCGACCGGGTAAGTACAGAAAGACCGGAGGGCGTACTATTACGCCCGGCGGCGTTTAGAGCCGCCTATTAGAGGACGTAATAGTACGCCCTCCGGTCTTAAGGGGTTAATAAATTGTACGTTTTTAACCTTTAAAAATCTGAGAGTGCGGATCACTATTTGAATTTTCCTGGATTTCAAGCACCCGGTTACTAATGCATCAAAGCGTGAGTGCAAGGACTTTTCTAATATTAATATATATATATATATATAAATAAATTCTACGTGCATATTTATGATGTTTTTACATAATTAAGTAATTTTATTGATTGCAATTTGGGGGACCTGCCTGTCAGCCCAGGCCAAAAGTCCAGCTAATTTAATTAGTTAGCACTATTTTTAACACTGTAACTTTCCAAAACACCCTAAAACCTGTACATGGGGGGTGAGGGAGTACTGTTTTACTTTGTAGACTTCGCTGAACACAAATATTAGTGTTTCAAAACAGTAAAACAGATCACAGCGATGATATTGTCAGTGAAAGTGATTTTTTTTTTTTTTGCATTTTTCCCACACAAACAGCATTTTCACTGATATCATTATTGTAATACGTTTTATTGTTTTGAAACACTAATATTTGTGTTCAACAAAGTCTCCCGAGTATAACAGTACCCCCAATGTACAGGTTTTATAGTGTTTTTGAAAGTTACAGGGTCAAATATAAGGCTGATTTTACACATAGAAATTTGCCAGATTGGTTATGTTGCCTTTGAGAGTGTCTGGTAGACCAGGAATGAGAATTACCCCCATGATGGCTTACCATTTGCAAAAGAAGACAACCCAAGGTATTGCAAATGGGGTATGTTCAGTCTTTTTTAGTAGCCACGTAGTCAAAAGCACTGGCCAAATTTAGCATTCATAACTGTTTTTTGCATTTTTAACACACAAATATAAAGGCTAACCTTAGCCAGTGTTTGTGACTAAGTGGCTACTAAAAAAAACTGGACATTTACTAATTACCCTGAGTTATCTACTTTTCAAAAACACATGGTTTGATGGGGGTAAATTGCATTGGCCGGCTTCAAAAATGTCCCAAATAGGACATGGGTGCATGATGACCAGCTGTGAAAATTCCAAGTTGGAAAACTGGAATGCACACCCTCCAAATAACATATTTTAGCCCCCAGAGAACCTGACACACACCTATACATAGACTATACTCAGGAGATGTTGCTGAACACATATTGTGGTGTTCTTTGGCAGTAACCCTTAAAGTTCTCAGTACATGTATTCTTAAAATGCTATGTGTGTCAAAAAAAAATAAATTTTTTTTTTAAATTTGGCATAGATTGGTGGTAAAATGATTGCATGAAAATAGTCAAAATACCCCAAGTTTAACACTTTAGGTTGTCTTCTTTTAAAAAATATATACATGTGAAAGGTTATTCAGGGATTCCTGACAGATATCAGTGTTGCAATGTAACTTTCGTTAATTTTGAAAAAAAAATTGTTTGGAAATAGCAAAGTGCTACTTGTACTTATAGCCCTATAACTTTCCAAAAAAAGCTAAAAACATGTTAACATTGGGTATTTCTAAACTCAGGACAAAATGTAGAAACTATTTAGCATTGGGTGTTTTTGGAGGTTGTAGATGCCTAACAGAATTTGGGGGTCAAAGTTAGAGAAAGTGTGTTTTTGTTTTTTTACATTTGTTTTCATATTTTATAATTTTTTGAATGTAAATTATATGATAAAAATAATGGTATCTTTAGAAAGGCCATTTAATCGTGAGAAAAAAAAGGACAATTACAGCTAAACACAAACACTGCAGAAATGTAAAAAGAGCCCTGGTCCTTAACGGTAAGAAAATTGAAAAATGGTCTGGTCACTAAAATAATTGTAAAAAAAAAAATTGAAACGCACATTACCCGTCTGTACCAAATTATTTTTTCAACCAAACGGCATTCCGTTTCATGAGACAAATGTAAAATTAAGCATATGGTGCAGATATTTCGGTCACTGAATTCTTAACTTTTCTACCACATCATTTAATGTATTTGAACTCTCTGACCTACCATGACCTAAATGGTGCAAATGGTTTTTGAACCATTAATTATTAAGTTTGCTATTTCTTACCATAACTTTTACCTCAAATACTCGTGGACGATAGGAGAATAGTTTCTCAGTAGAAAAAGACTTGCAAAAACTACATTTTCAACAAAAATAAAGCCAAAATGGAGAAACCATGTGTGAAAAACAAAGTACACCCTTACTGCTTTCATAGGAATTAAGGGGCTAAGTCGCAGACAGGTGCTACTAATCAAATACCTTTGATTAATTGATCATTCGCAAGTGTTTACACTTCTATAAGCAAGTGTGACCACTTCTATAAAATACGTTTTAGCAGTTTGCTAGTCTGGAGCATTCAGGTGTGTGTGTTCACACAATGCAAGGAGGAAAGACATCAGCAGTGATCTTAGAGAAGCAATTGTTGCTGCCCACCAAACTGGGAAGAGTTATAAGGCCATTTACAAACAATGTCCATCATTCTACAGTGACAAAGATTATTCAAAAGTCAAAAACATTCAAGACTGTTACCAGTCTTACCTGAAGTGGATGTCCCAGCAGATTCACTCAAAGGTCAGACCATGCAATGGTCAGCGAAATTGTAAAGAAAATTAGTTACATCTTAGACTCAGGCCTCAGCATGTTAAATATTAAAGTTCATGACCAGTGGTGGAACTACCACAGTCGCCCGGGACTCAAGTGCGAATGGACCCGTCACTTAAGGGAGCAAAGCTGCCCTGTGGACCCCTTGCGATCAGGGTGCCAGCTGGCCATGTAACAAGGCCCCGGTCCATGAGGTATAACTACCGGGGCCACGCGTTCAAGGGCCCTCGGGTGGCCATACTGTTAGGGCCACCCGATGGCAATTCATTTCCAGGGCTTCCGGTCAGCGCTGCAGCGCTTTAACTGTGCAACTGGGCCCCTGTGATCTCAGACGCTGGGAGGAAGTGACAGCCCCAGTCACTTCCTCCCAGCAATCACAGTAGGGGGAGAGCCGAGTAGGGGGAGGTAGGAGAGTAGTGTGTCAGAGTGGGAACCTTTTTTTCCCACCAGCTGGAGCCAGCCACTGAACCCAAGGGAAGTCACCCTCCTGCTCCTGAATGTTTGTCATTAGTGTCTGTGTATCTGCATGTGTGTCAGTGTATCCAGGGCATGATACAAATAGGGACTGATGGAGCTGCAGCTCCAGGCCGGTGTCTATGGAATAGGCCCATTGATTTAAAAAAAATAAGTGTGTATTTTTAAAAAAAATTTTTACTACTCTTCACATGCTCTTGCGTATGGAAACTTAAGAGGGATGTAGGAGAGCAAAACTGGCGTGAACTGACTGACAATTAAATTAGTTAAAGTAAAGCTAACTTTGCGCACTATGCAAATGCTCTTGCTGTTTTGGTCTCTCTAACACTGTGGCATGTTACCTTTCTTGTACACTCCCTACATACACTTTTTCTCTGTTCCAAACTGTATAACAGATTTAGTATGCTAGTAAGAAGGTTAGGAGAGGAGTGGACCATTGAGTGCTAGGGGACAGTCCTTAGAAAGCGTGGAGCGAGCGCATCACTAGATGCATTTATGCCAAGCTCGGAGTGCTGTCTGCACCGAAATCCTGCTTCACTGAACACTGCTGTTAGGGGGTATGGATTTACTTGAAAGATGAAAGTGAGAGATTAGCATAGGGTAGTGTTTTATGGTAGCTATATCCTGTGAGACTCCCCCCAGCAGCACCTCCACCAGATACAGGATGCTTGGGAGATATAACTGTTTTAGTGTTATCTGTCAATAAGATTCTGTAACTAGGCCCATCATAATTGTCAGCACTAGGCCCAATGGGCTTTTAATCCGGCCTGGAGTGTATCTGTTTGTGTGTCAGTGTTTGTATGTTTATGAGTTTCATTCTGTGTACCTGAATGTGTGTCATTCTGTGTCTGTGTATTTGCATGTCTGTGTATGTGTCTGTGTATTAGTGTGTCTTTGTATTTGCATGCGTGCCAGTGTGTGTACCTGTGCATCTGTATCTGTACGTGTCTGTGTATCATGTGTGTCCGTGTATGTATCTGTTTCTGTATTTGTTATATGATGTGACAAACATACGTTTTCACACTTACACCCCAATTCTGTCACTCACCCATGCCATACTCACCTCCCATCACTCTGCCATATTCACCCTATCACACTTACCTTCTCTAGCACTGTCACACTCATTCTCTGTCACTCGGTCACACTTGCCCCCTTTCACCCTACCACTAATCCTCTCCAACCATAGAGGGGCTGGGGGGCCTGAATGTGACACATGGAGGTGAGATGTTTGGGGGAGGGGGGGATTTTGTATGGGCATAGGGCAATTTTCTCACCAGGGCCCCATAGTTTCTAGTTACACCTCTTTTCATGACCATATAATTAGAAAAAAGATGAACAAGTTTGGTTTTTCGGAAGGGTTGCCAGGAGAAAGCCTCTTCTCTCTAAAAAGAACTTGTAGGCACAGGTTAGGCTTTGAAAGTTGCATCTAAACAAACTGCAAGACTTCTGAAACAATGTCCTTTAGACAGACAAGACCAAAGTGGAGATGTTTGGCCATAATGCACAGTGACAGGTTTGGTGAATACCAAACAAGGCAAATCAGCACACACACCTCATACAAACTGTGAAGTGCAACAGTGGAGGCATGATGATCTGGGCTTGTTTTGCAGCCACAGGACATGGGAATATTCAGACTTCTACCCAAGTGAAATGATGTGGCAGGAGATTGAGAGTTGAGCATAAGCAAATGCCAGGAAAAATTCAACCAGCTGAAGCAATGTTGCAAAGAAGAGTGAGGCAAAATTCCTTCACAACGATGTGAAAGACTAATAAATTCATACAGAAAATGATTATGTCAAGTTATTGCTGCTGAAAGTTGTTCTACAGGCTATTGAATCATAAGGTGTACTTGGTATTTAACACATGACTTCTCCATTTTGGCTTCATTTTTGTTAAAGAATTCATGACACTGTAATATGTCATGTGGTGGTTTTCATCTGAGGATGTATTTAAATTATTTTAAAATCTGCTAATGAACAAATGATTGTTACTATGTCCTGATATGTAAAATCACAGAATTCAAATAGGGTGTACTTTCTTTTTCCATGACTGGATGGCAAACCTGTTTTGTTAGAATTGTTTGTCTTGTTGTACCTATTGTATAGCACTATTGCATGTATTGGTGCTTTATAAATAATCATAATTGAATACAAATTAAATTGATTTTAAGGTTTTGCTTAATTTAATGAATTAATTAAAATGTATTAAATTAGTGTTGAATATTGCACTTCATTCTCAGCCTTTGTTTTATTATCCTCAGTTTAAACTGAAGGATTTTCTTTTTTAAAACCAAATCAATCTTCTTGATTATGTGTAGAGGAAAGCATTTCTGACAATAATTTTCAGTTAAGTTTTTATAGCAGTGGTTCTTCTAATATTTAACAAGTTAAATTACTTCTGATCACCTTTGTTAGCATATTTTTTTTTTTCATTTAACAAAAGCATGCCATAATTTTATCACGTGACAGGAGGCTTCATATTTTGCATAAAACTTTCTTTACTTTATGCCTCCAGCAGCACAAGTCAATCAATAAACTTTAAACCAATCAGTAACAGGTATCACATCCATATATAAAGCCCTGACAGACACATGACTTCCTCTTTCTTTGCTGCTTCCAGCCAAGGCACAGGTCAGAGTAATTTGCTCCAACTGTTTTTTCATTGTTTAAGCTATTGATGTTGATTGCTTTTTCATTTACTGGATACTTGTTTTTTTCCCCTTGTTTACCCCTTATTGCTTATTCTCTGTCACCTCACTAGTGTTTATTTTCTATAATGGTGGTTCTTTCTCCCCTTATTACTATTAATCCATCACTTTAAAAGTGCTTAATTTTGTTTTATTATTGTGGTTCTTCCACCCCTTTCTCCCCTTGTTATTTATAATACTGTCACTTTGCAAGTGCTTATTTTCCATAATTGTAGTTTCTTTCACCCCTTGCTCCCCTTGTTATTTATAATTCTGACACTTTGCAAGTGTTTTTTACTTGTATATTTTTGTTTCCCCTCTCTTGCGCGAATCACAGTTTTTGACCGCGTTCCCATTTGTGCTAGTTGGGTTCTGGGGCTGTTCCCTTGGGTGTTGGGGGTGCAAGGGGGCGCCTGCCTGTACCGGCGGGAAGCGATCGCGGGTCGCAGTCACGGACAGCGCAGCATTTTTTGGGTGGCCATCTTGGATCTTGTAGTACCACAAGATCCTCGGCGGCCATCTTTTTTTCACCAGTTCGTGATTCACACGAACTGGCTCTCTCTATATTGCTTCTTTTTAATAACTTGTTTGACTACTACAGTAAGTCAGAGGGATTGCACACCAAAGAGTTTGCATTATGTAT
Organism: Pelobates cultripes; assembly: GCA_933207985.1. Taxonomy (NCBI): domain Eukaryota; kingdom Metazoa; phylum Chordata; class Amphibia; order Anura; family Pelobatidae; genus Pelobates; species Pelobates cultripes. The sequence continues at coordinate 189,002,689 of OW240916.1, read as the reverse complement.
TTATAGACTTACTACTTCACAGTAAGGGTCATTGTCGCTGAAATGAGCAAATCGGCACTATATGTGTAAACGGGTTAATAACCCAATCACGAGAAAGAGTAAGAGGGAATGGATATTACAATTTTCATTGGAATACCATATCAATATATATTTAACATAAAATCCAAAGGAAAGTACCAATTATATGGGATAATGTATCTGTTCCCTTGCAGTGATATAACATGTGGACATAGGCTTTTTCTGTGCCATTTTCCTCTAAGGATGTTCTTACTCCACTCTTTATACAGTTTAACTCCCTCTCTGCCCAGACTTTACTGATTAAAGATATAACCCTTAATGGGCTGGCATTGGTAATTACACCTAGGGGAATACCTCTAATGGTTATTATTACAGGGGTGACCCCCCTCCGCTGGTTGACCCCCAGACGAGTCTGGCACCGATCCTAGTGACAAAAATATACAGGGGTGACCCCCCTATGCTGGGTTACCCCCAAGCAAGTCTGGCACCAGTCCTAAGTGGCATACATATAGAGGGGTGACCCCCAAGCGAGCCTGGCACCAGCCCTAGTGGCATACAATAACAAGGGTGACCCCCTTACAGACGGGGTAACCCCCGCACCCTGCTAAGGACTAACCACAGAGTACGATCTACCACTGTATGTGCAGACCACAGGTCGCTATAAGTTTATGTACTACGGCATCTCCATGCCACAGCTGGGGCCATCCATTCACCTTACCAATGTTGGAAGGAGGGCTCACACTGTTGCCAAACCTCCACAGTACTAATGACTTGTAAAGGTGACCCCCTTGGATTGCATACTGAGGCTTCTACCCCTCCCATTCACGGCGGTGTCCCTACTTTACTTACCGCTCTACCCAGTCTTATTGAGGGTGAACCCTCCTCAGACCGCTCCTCGGAATATACTAGTGGTACTGATTGATTAACATCTGGGGGAACCCCGGTGTATGTGGAGGTCCACTGGGTAACAAGAGTACTACGGTATTGAACTGATATTTTGTCTTCCACAGACTGAATGAGTTCAACTCCAACATGTCAGACTCCCCTCAGTCTCCTTGTACTGAGTTCAGTCAATGTTTAATGTCGCCGTGACGGCTTCAGTGGAGTATACTCCTGCCAAGGTGCTGGCACAAAACCCACCTGACAAGACGGGCATGGTAGCCCCATCATCACTAGAAATTGGAGGCCCCGACAACATTAGGTCGGACGCCTCATCGTCAAACGACATTGGAAGGTTCCACTGCAGCCCTCCTAAAGGGAGAAGAATGGCAGGATTTGCCTCAAAGAGGACATGGACTACAATGCAATGCCACACCCCTACTACTGGACAAGAATGCCCTCACCCCGGAGTTCGATACCACGGTGGTGATATTTATGTCCTGATTAGGCCAAGACCCATGGAAGGGCTTAGGAAACGGACTTAAAGCAGTTCATGACTAACTACTGGATATGACTGACCCTGGCAGAAATACTCTAATTTGCAGACCTAGCCCTCACCCAAGGCACACCATTAAAGGCTCATGATGTGAGGGATTTGATGCAACGGGCAATATGCACGGTGAGCAACACAAATGTGGCCGGGTGCTTGGAATGACGCAAAGCGGCCCTGTTAAAAAAGGGTTCCCAGGACGCCTGGGTCCTCCAAACGATAAAGGGGTATGCGATAGGATTCACCAGTACTCTGGTGCAGGTCGAACGGTCACCCCACAGCAGGCAAGACAAGGAGATTCGACTACTGTCCACCAAGGGAGCGTAGAGTTCACTCCAGACGATCAGGGCTATTTCAGCAATCATTTGGTGGTCAGACAGAAGAAAGGGGACTGTCATCCAGTCATCTACTTACACCAACTCAATGGCTTTATGGTGTACCGATATTTCAAGATGGAAGGTATCCATCTCCTACGGGATTCAATCCTCGAAATGGCTGGGTTTTCGTAGTGAACAGAGAGAAGTAGGCTCTGTCCCTGTCTCGAGTGATTCAATTCTTCGTATTCTAAATGTACTCTATCTCATGTGTCTTACGCCTCCCTGCAAAGATTCGGACGGAAATCCGACAGGTACTCTGGGAAGACACGAGGATAGTCGGACTGTTCTCATCCTCCATCTCAGCGACTTTTCCGGGACCGCTTCATTACTATGCAAGGCTGAAGCCCACTAGCTAAGAACAGGACACACGTACGACCATTGAGTAATGGTCTCCATATCACCTATCTGGTACTGATCGCAGGATCCTTTTACGATTCGCAGTCGAGCCAAGAGCATGTCCAATTGCTGCATTCTCTTATGCGTGGACAATATCTCCTCGGTTCAATACATTAAAAGCTTGGGCGGAGCCCGGTCACGCGCACTGACGGAGACAACAAGGGACACATACCATTTTGCCTTCCCACAATGTTACGATCAAGGCGGAATATCTACCGGGGATCAATAACCTCACGGCAGACCGTTTCTCCCATCACTGATGGGATGGCAGCGACTGGCGCCTGGTCACATTAGTATTCTCTTTGGTGAGAGCAGACAGCACTGTTGGAGAGGAGCCCAGCGTGGTTCCCGGACTTGTGACCCTAGCTCAGGATCACCCTCTGTTCCTCCCATCATTTCCCCTTTTTCTGACAGACCCGAAAGGGGAACTGCAGCCACTGATCCTTTAGGAGCGTCTGGAGTTAGTGGCCTGGAGTCTTTCAGGGGTGCCTGGACAGTCGAGGGACTATCACAGCCATCTATAGACCTATTATGGGACTCATGGGCACCAGGTACTCGACAGAGTCAGATATCAGCATGGAATATTTGGAGCCACTGGTGTATGAGAAGGGATTTTGATTCCTTTACAGTACCTATTACCACGATGATGAATTTCTTATCTCACCTTTTCACGATGGCCGATCATTACGGTCCATTAACGTTACACGTTCTGCAATATTCAGGCAAACTCACATTGCTTTTATGTCTAGTATCCTTTTCGACGAGTTTCGGACGTTCGGCGTTCGACGAGAATGGTTTCTCGATTCCCTGGGAGGAGCGAACTTCATGGTGTCCCATAGAACTAAAACAGATTCAAAATCCGTGTTTTAGCCCTTTTTTTCCCTACGGTCTGTGCGTAGTGATTGCGCTTACTCGATATGAGGAGGTCACTACAACCCTTAGTTTTTCGCAATGTGGACAACTTATGGTCTCCTATTCATAACCTTGCATACCAGTTGCCACTACCACTCTGGCTAGATGGGTTTTGTTGATTTTTATCTCTGGTGGGGATGGAGACATGTTTCGGGACTCAGTTCAAAGAGACGCCGCTTTTCGGGCGCTCTCGGCTGGACTTTTTTTAAAATTTTCCATCCAATATTATAAGTTTGGCAGATAGGACGCGGGAAGACACTTTCCGCATATTTTAATTTCGTCAGACTAGACACGCATCTTTTCGTTATTACCACAGCTCTAAAAATGCTAAATATGAAGCCTCCTGTCATGTGATAAAATTGTAAATTATGCTAACGTAGTGTACCTATAATCTTAATTTTAATAATGACAGGAGGTGAGTATTTTCCCCCCCTGTTCTTTTCCTCCCTTTTTCTATGGGAAGTTTTGTTCACTGTTCTCCAATTGCTCAGTTATATATTTTTTTTAGTTCATCTAATCTTGTGTATTTATGAGATGTTTTATGTGGTAATATTCGTCTATCATTAGTGTGTATATTTCATGATGTTAGAACTTTAGAAAGATACGTATGTTATAATTTATATTGATTTATAGTGACACTGAAATTTATGTGGACGTCAGTCTTAATCCATCACCGTTCACTTGTTTCTGTTCTTTTCAGTGTTGGATTCAATGTCGGACAAGCTGGAATTTATCTTGTTACAGATCAAGTTTGCATTTTCCATGTTATTCAGGACTTTGGTTATGTTCCCTGACGTTGTTATAGACTGTTTTTTTGCATCAAAGAAAGAGGAAGTCATGTGTCTGTCAGGGTTATATATGGATGTGATACCGGTTACTGATTGGTTTAAAGTTTATTGATTGACTTGTGCTGCTGGAGGCATAAAGTAAAGAAAGTTATGCAAAATACTCGCCTCCTGTCTTTATTAAAATTAAGCTTATAGGTACACTAAGTTAGCATAATCTACAATTATCACTCTTTTTATTAAATAAAATCTATGCAACACAGACTCACAAATTGTTCTTGATGTGTGCTTCATGTCTGTCTTGAGTGACATTCAAACATACTTTTTTTTTTTTATTAGTGTGGGTTTACTAAATAAACATGCTAATGCTTGCATCAAACAAAATTTATAAAAAGGATAATTGTCACTTACCGGGTGAGGTATGTACCCAATAAATGAAGAGCAGATAATAATTGATCCCAATCTATATATAGAAAATTGAATTTTGATTAGTTTAAGAATGCAAAAATATTTTATTTTTTTTTCTAAGAAAAATATAGAGTAGGTTATCAGACACTGAAGGAAATGAATAAATGAAAAAAACAGATGGTATTATGGAGCAAAGGGTTAAATTGGTAGTAATCTCCATGTAAACCAAAATAACGTCTCAACATTTTTCACTTTCCACCCAAAACGGCTCCTGTTTGCCTTGATTAATCTGTCCTCTACCGTATAATTTCACATATATGAAAATATATGCATGATGGGTATATAAAAACCGACAGACTTGTGAATTTGTAGTTAAATTCAAAGTAAATTCCAAAGGTCAAATTAGCTGCACTTAAAATTTCTCTAAGCCAGCTAGGTTTTCAGTTTAATAAAATGGGTCTAAAATCTGAAATTCACTTTGAATTCATTTTTCATTCAAGACAATTCCTGATTTAATGAATAACTCAGAGAATAATGCAATTACATTCATTATAATCTCCTACTTGTCTACTACAGACACCAATAATTCAGCTTTTCACATTGCTTTAACTTACCATTTGAAGAATAGGATGGATTTATTGAAAAGCAAATGATATTGCAGTTTCCATGATTTTTTAATCTGATGTTAACCAGGCTTCACAATCGCCCTGATTTCAGCTGCACAGTCCAAATTTTAGTATTTTTTTCCTGCCTTCTCAGACACCAAGGTACTCTCCCCAAAAAGTGCAATTCGAACGTACAATTAGACACTCTCTTGCTATGATAAGGGAACTAGGACCAGTTCTTCCTGCATGGAAACAGTGCTTCCTGCAGGCAACATGGCGCAAATTCACACCAGAGGGGTTAGTGTGGTGCCTTTGTAAATCCTTAGGTAAATATGCAATAGAAAAAAGACAAACAAAAGCCAGTACCTGATCGTGAAGTATATCTTAAAATTATTGGAAGAGGTATAGTAAGCAAGATGTACATTTACACTTTTCTGGAACTTCAATTCAGCTCCAACTTGAGTGGAAAAATCCCCTGCCTAAGGATATGGTATAATGGAGATACAGCCAGCCATCCTGAAGCTTTAAGAATATGAAGATATACTACACTATCAGTTCCTGTTATTTTGTGTGTCTGTTTTCAATTGCATATATACCTGAAGAATTACAAAGGCGCCACACCAACCCCTTTGAATTATATATATATATATATATATATATATATATATATATATATATGACTTTACCGGATATGAGAAAAAATGGATTTAGTTGTTAGGCTACCCCAGTGAACAGTACCAGTTTATACAAGCACTGACTTACTTCTCCTCTTTGCATATTAACACCAGCCTGAGATGTCAAAATTTGGGCAGACTGAGTGGGCCTGCTCCCTTTGCTTGGCACCAGTGAAGCAGTTCTATAATACCCAATGGCTTCTTAATTCCTGAAAAGCCAGTGTTGGAAGTTATGTATATATAAAGATGAATATTAACAGGATATCTTCCTTCATAGATTCTAAATACTGTAATTTGGCTTCAATAAATTGAAAAATTTCAGACCTAATTTTGATGTGTTCTTGACCAGTCTTATTGGCTGACAAAATATTAGAAGATCAGCTACATGTATACATAAACTTCTTATCCACACCTCAAATATTAGGAAAAAGTAATAAAAACGGATCAATATCATGACATAAAAAAACTATTCTAATCCCTTGATACATGTTACAAAATAATGCCATCAGAGGACCAATGATATCCTACTCTTTCCTCAGTGTAAACTTCAGGTGCACAAAACAATAAAGGTGACAAGCCCTGCTTTCAAAAACAGAATCCACATTTTTATGTGTACAGTATATTCAAAAACAGTATTTTCAAAAACATCTGTCACCACTGTGTATGTACATAATTACCACAAAACACTCAACATTTAAATGTAAGCCTAAAAGAGATGGTCAATTTATGAAAATGTACATGAAACACTGACACACCTGTCACTTATGCTTATCTTAACTGCTTGCAGTCTTGCTTACATGCAGTTGGGTCACCACTCATGTCAAGGCATAATGGACCTCTAATATGTTGAATGATGGCTGATGTTAAAGGACCACTCTAGGCACCCAGACCACTTCAGCTTAATGAAGTGGTCTGGGAGCCAGGTCCAGCTAGGGTTAACCCATTTTTTTTATAAACATTGCAGTTTCAGAGAAAACTGCCTTCCAGTTTCAGAGAAAACTGCCTTCCTCCATTCCCTGTAGCGGCTGACTCATTGACAGCCGCTAGAGGCGCTTGCGTGCTTCTCACTGTGATTTTCACAGTGAGAGCACGCCAACGTCCATAGGAAAGCATTGATAATGCTTTCATATGCGACCGGCTGAATGCGCGCGCAGCCAGCCGACGGGGAGGAGAGAAGGAGGATCGGAGGAGGAGAGCTCCCCGCCCAGCGCTGGAAAAAGGTAAGTTTTACCCCTTTCCCCCTTCCAGAGCCGGGCGGGAGGGGGTCCCTGAGGGTGGGGGCACCCTCAGGGCACTATAGTGCCAGGAAAACGAGTATGTTTTCCTGGCACTATAGTGGTCCTTTAACAACATGGTCACATTTTGGTTATTCTCACTTCAGCTTAGCATGAACTGCACCAATTTAATTATATTACATTTTGTCACTAACAGACACTTGTTTCACTTGCTAGAGCCTTCCATTTAACTCCATTCATTTTAATTTTACTCTCCTTTCTTCTTGTAGGAAGGGACAGTGACTAATTTATTTGAAAGTTTCCATAGTTCACATTTACAATTTGGTAATACCAGTGCTAGCTTACATAGTTTACCCTTGTGACAGATCATCATCTTCTGATTTCTTATGTAGAGGAACAGCAGTCAGAATGGTGAATAAATTTAGGTGATTTATAGGTATGTCACATTATAATAAAAGTTGTCTTGAAAAGGTTCCAAAAACAGCTGAAACATTGATTAACCAATAAGCTATACAATAGATTTTTACAAAGCAATGTATTTATATAATTTTGTATTTTATATAAAATCTATATATGAAATAGGGAAAACTTTCCAATGTTAAATTTATCGAACACCTCACCCTTCTTTTGGCATGTGAGGTACCAGCAGCTTTATCATAAGGAAGGTTGCAATCACATTAACGTGGAACACCTATTAACAAAAAGAGATAGGGCAATTGTTATTTTTTTAAATTAATTTGGAAAGTCTGACATATATAATATCAATTTATAAAAACCTCTAAGGAATACATCAGGTAGTAACAGTGACAGACAGATGGATAAGAAACCTCCTTGCAGAGACTAACTAAACAATATGATGTAATATATTTCTCCAGATAGGGTACCAGAGCAGCACTCTCCAATATTCCAATATTGTTTAATGGGTTAGGCAGCGGCTGAGTAACAGACAACAGAGAGTTGTAGTCAATGGAGTATATACAAAGCATGGTCTTGTTACCAGTGGCGTACCTCAGGGATCTGTATTTGGACCCATTCTCTTTAATATTTTATTGGTGATATTGCAGAAGGTCTTGATGGTAAGGTATGTCTTTTTGCAGATGATACTAAGATGTGTAACAGGGTTGATGTTGCAGGAGGGATAAGCCAAATGGCAAAGGATTTAGGTAAACTAGAGCTGTGGCAACTGACATTTAATATGGAGAAGTGCAAGATAATGCATCTTGGATGTAAAAACCCAAAGAATATTTGATTGTGTCCTAACTTCAAAGAAAGAGGGAAGTGCTCATGCCATTGTACAGAACGCTGGTGAGACTTCACCTGGATTATTGTACGCAGTACTGGAGACCGTATCTGCAGAAGTATATTGATACTTTAGAGAGAGTTCAGAAAAGGGCTACTAAACTGGATCATGGATTAAAGGATAAAACTTACAAGGAAAGGTTAAAGGATCTTAACATGTATAGCTTGGAGGAATGATGAGACATGGGGGATATGATGGAAACCTTTAAATACATAAAGGGAATCAACACAGTAAAGGAAGAGAGTATTTAAAAGAAGAAAAACTACCACAACAAGAGGACAGTGTCTTAAATTAGAGGGACAGGTTTAAAAATAATATCAGGGAGTATTACTTTACTGAGAGGGCAGTGGATGCATGGAATAGCCTTCCAGCTGAAGGGGTAGATCTTAACACAGTGAAGGAGTTTTGCGTGGGATAGGCATAAGGCTATCTTAGCTATAAAATAAGGCCAGGGACTAATGAGGATAAATTGGGCAGACTAGATGGGACGATTGGCTCTTATCCATCAGATTTTATGTTTCATTCTGTTACAAGGTGGCATATGAAAAAAAAAAAAAATATCCAGTTGGTGCAACTCACAAGCTATGTACCACTAACACATTCAGGCACCAGGAGAATCAACCCTTTCAAAATCAGTAAACATTACTGATAAAAAAATCAAAAAAAAAAATCAGTGAAACATTAAAGCAGGAAATGGATGAACAGCCACATTCCCAATAACAGCCTTTAGCATAGTTAAAGGGACACTATGGACACAGAGACCACTTCAGCACATCGAAGTGGTTTGGGTGCAATGCCCTTATTGCACTTAGTCCTGCAATGGAAATTATTGCAGTTTTAAGACTAAGACTGCCTCTAGTGGAGGTCAATACAGGTTTCTATCCATAGCTCTTTGGTATCCCTTTGAAATGTAAAAACTAAATTAGGTAAAAAACAAAAGCAGCACATGATCTCTTCTCCAGAACAAAGAAAAGTCTTTTGACACAGGGAAACAAAACGTTAACACTATTGTTTATGCTTTCAACTTTGTATCAGCTGTAAGCTCCACTCTGATTGGTATACTCTGAAACTTTATGCTGGTTCCTGATATCACCATGCATTTCACCCCTCCTTCAGGGGCTTTTTCATGTGTTTGTTTATCCTACTCCTGCACCTTATATACCTTTAGGAATAGTCTTTTGTATGTTCTTATTAATATTCCTTAACGTATGTGGACAAATGTATGGATACTGTATCCATCTGAGCATAGGCGTGCGCAGCCTATTGCATTAGGGTGTGCACCCTAAAGCACAAACACACGCCACGCGCGTATGTGTGTATATATATATATATATATATATATATATATAAACACACACACACACACACACTGCTGTGTGTGCTGTTAGTGTGCTGTGTGCTGTTAGTGTGCTGTGTGCTGTTAGTGTGTTGTGTGTATGAGGGTGCGTGTTTGTGACTGTGCTGTTTGTGTGTGAGGGTGTTTGTGTGTGTATGTTTGTCCTGTGAGGGTGCTGTTTGTGAGGGTGCTGTTAGTGTGCTGTGTGTGAGGGTGTTGTGTTTTTTTTAAAGGTGCTGTGTGTGTTTGTGAGGGTGCGGTTAGTGTACTGTGTGTGTGTGAGCTGTATGTGTGTAGGTGCTGTATGTGTGTGTGCTGTATGTTTGGAGGGATTTGGCAGATTAGTAAATCCTTGCTGCCATGTGCCATCCCTGGTGGTCCAGTGGAGAGTGAACTCTAGCCTGCGGGGCTAGAGTTAACTCTCGCGAGATCTGAGCGTTGCCGCAGCAACGCTCAGATATCGCGAGAGGAACCTGGCGGAGCTTCTGTCTAGAGCTCCCTGGGTCCTCTACTGCCTCCCTCCATGCTGCTGTGGGCCGGTGAGGTAGATCTTTTGTCTCCCCGCCGGCCCATGAAGGCTTTGAGCAGAGCCGGCACTCATATAGCGCCGGCTCTGCGTGTGTGTGTGTGTGTATATATATATATATATATATATATACGTACACACACACACACTGACAGACACACACACACATACATACTCACAGACACACACATACACTCACAGACACACACTCACACACACACTGACACACACACATACATACTCACAGACACACACACACTCACAGACACACACACATACTCACAGACACACACACATACTCACAGAAACACACACATACTCATAGACACACACACACTGACACACACACATACTCACAGACACACACATACTCACACACACACACACACTGACACACACACATACTCACAGACACACACATACTCACACACACACACACACACATACTCACACACACACACAAATTATTATATTTTAATTTTAAAAAACAATGTCCACCCAGCCTCCTACCTGGAGTGCTGGTGGACTTTTCCCTGGGGTCCAGTGGGGGCGGGCGCCTCTCTGCAGGTCAGCGCGCGGCGTGGGAGCTCTCTGCTGTCGGCTCTCTGCTCCCTCTCGCCGCGCGGGCTGTCTGCTGGAGCTGGGAGCCGGAATATAACGTCATATTCCGGCTCCCGGCATCAGCGCGCGGCGAGAGGGAGCAGACAGCAGAGAGCTCCCACGCCGCGCACTGAGAGGGGCGTGGGAATCCATCACCTCTTGCCCTCCCCATGACAGGGGCAAGAGGTGAAACAGGGGGCACTGAGTGCCTGCAGGAACGCTGTTCCTGCAGGACTCAAACCATAGGCGTGCCACGGGGATTAGGGTGTGCCCAGGCACACCCGGCACACCCCGTGCGCACGCCTATGCATCTGAGATAAATGCATGAATAACACACATTTACATTACCAACAATATACATATACATTAGAAAACAAACTGTTGTTAAAATAGCCTTCACAAAACACCAAATAAAGTTTGCAACTACATATATATGACCTCATAAGAGGTGGAAAAAATATATACAAAAAAGGTTTAAAAAGGTTTTATAACAGAAAAATATTATGTGTATATCGCCTAAAATCTTTAGAAATGTTATTAAATGAAAACGACAGGCAAGCAATATAAGAGTATATGTACTAAACAAAAGTTTCTAAACAGACTACCACATGGTATAAGAGACATCTAATAATTATGCAAATTTAGAAGAGGTATTATAAATAAATAATAAAGGGGTAGGATGGGGGTGCTGGATCAGTATCTGTTGCTTTCTTTTCAAAACCCCTTATAGAGAATATAGCATTTTATTTTTAGTGTAATAGAGACTTATTTCGTTATCAAGATTTTTAATGTTTGAGTCTCACTCTTAACCCATTGGTGATTTTTAGAGGGGGTTTAGTTTTAGCAATATTGTACTGTCATTATTATTATTATTATTATTTTTTTCTAAGGGTAGCAGCGAATACAGCTCTCTCATACAGAGCTGTGCAGCTGTGAAATTACCTACCTGAAACATCAAATTTCCCACAACCCTTTAAAGTGAATCTGTAAAAAATGCTAGTACATTTAACTTGTATGTATGCTAAATATCTAACCCTGTAACATGAGAATATTGTTTGTGCATTTCATCTCATGAAATATGAGCATAAAACTATTAGGGATTCTCCTTTCCTCTCCTTTTTGATATTATTTCTTATTGATTACATGTATTAATTTCATATATATATATATATATATATATATATATATATTTATTTTTATTACAGCTCAGAACTGTGAAAGAGTTCACATTTAACCTTTATTATATTATATTATATATATATATATATATATATATATATATATATATATATATATATTGATATATAGATTTCTCAACTCAACTTTTTTGCTTATTCATTTTTTTGACACAAACCTTTTCCCACATCTCCTCCGTGGTTTCCATAAGTGGACCGACAAAAGGGTTGACGGCTGCATTGCAGATGAGGATGTCAACTTTTCCTTGATGTTCCAGAGCCTTTAACAAACATTCATATGCATTTGCAAAATCATTAGTTCATGTTTTAATTATTGACAGGACTATTTATACATTGTTTTCCCTGTTGCACACAATTGAAGATCTCAACAGCCAAACTAATTGAGCATCTAAAGTTGTTTTATGAAATACAAGCCTTCATATTGTTGCTATGGATGCTCCGACGTTCTAGCTCCTCTGCATTTTCTTACTGTTATTATATTCTTACTATTGTTATTATTAATTATTATATAATTATTATAAATTACTATAAATGAGAGATCTATTACTCTTTTTCCTATTACAGTTGACTTTAAAGTTAGTTGAAATTTAATAATTTTGCTTTTTGAACAGAACACGTCAGAATATAAAACTGTGTACACATTAGTCACTTCAACAAATACCCAGTCTCTAAACAAATTTACACAAATTAAGTATATAGCTAAGCTTTGTTAATTTACTTTCATGATTATATTAGGGAAGGGAACATTAATAAATAGTTGTAGGAGAAAGCACGTGTGCAAAGACTTGGCCAAGGGCAATAAAAAAAGTTAAATTTATCACGGGTTAAGAGTTTATTCTAATATTTCAACGATATAAACAGACAGACTTTAAAAATATAATGCCATTGGAACTGCCAATGCATGTTTCACAGAAATCTAGGCACACCTAGTTATTTCTTCAAAAAGGCAGTCTTCAATTTAGGAACAAAACAAAATGGAAATATTTCAGTTCTTACATACGCTTTTGTCAAGCAAATAAACAAAGTGAAAAACCACAAAAATGTATAGAAGTGAACAAATTGATAATAATTAGTTCGATTTTGTTGTAACTTTTGATAAGTAGACACATTGTGTAATTGTCTATCTATTACTTTGATGTAAGCAGCTGTATTTAACCCCTTAAGGATGGAGGCAATTGTGCAAGTTCTGATCAATACAAAATCAAAACATTGTAATTGTTGAAACACATTGAGGTTTATTCACTAGGAACTGAATAGTAGTGAGTTGAAAGTTGAATTGCAGAATTTAGGAAACATGATTGTTTGTTAAACATTTGCTGTTGTCACAGTTTGACTTTTTCAGACTCGATTTGCCAATTTGGGTTTTCGGTTTTCCGGAATTCAATGTTTCGTTTATTAACTTTATTCCCAATGGTTACAGTTGAAGTTATTCTGATTCATTAGAAAGAACTACAATAGGATAAACAGATTAAGTTGTATAACTATAGTCCTTTAAACTGCAAAGGTTTATAGTGTCATCAGTATAATGGGTAATAAAGTCTACAGTATCTATGTGCGTTACAATGACTTTAGTTTTTTCCAATATATGTATATTCATCAAAACAAACTACTATTCTGCTTTTTGTGGTAAGATAGAATTACAATTTTATGCTTGCAGGGTTGCAAGACTCCATAGCATTGGGGTAAGACTCAAAACAGATTAGTGCCATTACAGAAAAAAACAACCCAAAAACTCTTGTAACTGCTCTCCGCCCCCTCTTGCCCCCCAGTGAAGCCAATTTTCCATTCTGTAATTTCATTTATGCCTTGCACATATTGAGCCAACAAGCTTGAATTGTTGCAGTATGAAGGACAGTATGTTGGTTGTTTAACTACAGCTATACTAGTGACTTCTTCCTAGAATTCTAGAAACTGCGGAACTCCAGTGAAGGAGATGAAGTTATTTCCAGAATTATTAGCCTACGAGAAAAATAATTCAGGGATTCAGTTGTGTTTCAAGATGTTTTATGTGAGTGATCAGTTTGCCACTCAAAGAACCCATAGTGAAATGTTTTCCAGGCCTTTGTTGTAGCAAACATATTACAAAAAATATTTTATGTCAGACCTCATTTAATTTTAGTTGTACTTATGCATTAAACAGTTGATAGTATTGAGGTATAAAGGGGATAATCCCAGCTCCACTTCAAATGAATGAAATGGGTACCATACAAAAGAAATACAATCTATAAAAATAAGAACAGACAAAAAACCAAATAGTGTAGTATGTTAAAACACCACAAATGTGCTAGTTAAAGTTTCACTTACAGAATAGAAGTACAATGCAGACATGTAGGGGTCTTTAGAGTTCAGAGGAATTCAGATATTCTTCCTTTTCAAACCTTAATTCAGAGGAAGAGACACAGGAAACATAGTGCACCCAATAAAATGAATGGTAACATTTTATTTAAATTGCACTCACAAGATATATGGTAAAATCCAGCATATCAAACACTCAGGTATTCCAGTATCAATGTCATTTATCCTGGGGACAAGTATATGAAGAAGCCTAAATTAAGCTAAATTGTAAAAATGCAAATATCACTAGTCTAATACTATCCTGATCTTTTTGTGTAATTTTACCCCATTCCCTCTAGCATGTAAGCTCATTGAGCAGGGACCTCAACCCCTCTGTTCCTGTGTGTCCAACTTGTCTGGTTACAACTACATGTCTGTTCGTCCACCCATTGTAAAGCGCTGCGGAATTTGATGGCGCTATATAAATATCATAATAATAATAATAATAATAATAATAATTTAAAAGCAGACAGAGGAGACTTCACTACACAGCTTGATTTTACCCTGATGAAGTCCTGTTCAGGATGAAACACGAAGGGTTTTACTGGCTTTTATTGGACTTTAGTTTGTTTATTTTGTTATTTTTTTGCATTTTTACCATTTAGCTTAATTTTGGCTTCTTCATATACTTGTCCCCAGGATAAACAACATCGATACTGGAATACCTGAGTGTATGATAAGGTGGATTTTACCATATATCTTGTGAGTGCAATTTAAATAAAATTGTGTCATTCATTTTATTGGGTGCACTATGTTTCCTGTGTCTCTCCCTCTGAATTAAGGTTTGAAAAGGAAGAATATCTGAATTCCTCTGAACCATAAAGACCTCTACATGTCTGCATTGCACTTCTATACTTTAAGTGCAACTTTAACTAGTGCATTTGTGGTCTTTTAACATACTACACCATTTGGTTTTTGTCTGTTCTTATTTTTGTAGATTGTATTTCTTTTGTATTTTATTAAGAAGAATAGAGGGATCTTCTCACAATCTCAATAGGGTAAATTTATTTTATATCTCTTTACCCACTGGGGAGCATGCGTGTTACATTACATCTTTTGTGTACTGGAAAGGGTACCATATCTAGTACAGTAAAGAATCTTTACTTTTGTTAAGTCCTGTCTCTCTCCATACTGTTCTAGGCTCTTATGACTGGTTTACTAAGGAACTTTAGCATTCAATGTATTTAATATCCTGTGTTTCACTCGTAAATTTTTATTTTATACTAAAACAAATATAGATTTAAAAACCTTTTAAAATTTGAATAAACTGATGATGCTGAAATAAACCTCATAATATAAAAATCTCCAAGACCGTAGAATTTGACTATATATCTGTTCAACCATAATTCACCTTTCCTATTAAGTGCACTTACACTTATTATATATAATTTGTTCTGGAGAAACAGGGTTTTCATTTCACATCAGCCATTTATATATGAATCACAATTTAATATGAAGAATATCTCAAATTAATAAATGTTATTTGTATAGTTCTGAATGGCATTTAAACTAAGAATGTCATAACACTGTTAGTCTTTACTGCAATAAAATACTCATATTTGTAGTTGGTGATGTCTCACGAGTAAAGCAGTAAACCCCATGTACATGTTTTATTGGGTTTTGGAAAGTTACAGGGTAAAATATTGCACTTTTTTAAATTAATTTTTTTCTTATTTTTTTGTTGTGCATGTTTAGGCATTCAGTATTTCTATGACATACCATACGTGTGTAAACATAGTAAAAACGGTTACATGCAAGGTGCAGGGTACATCAACGGACTTGCACATTTTTTAGTTAAATAACATCAGTAAAACAAGCATGTCTCTTCTTAAACGTATATGGATGGTTGAGTAATGGGGTACATTTAAGAGACATGAGTGTTGCTGGTGTATATATGATTATGATAGCAATACTTGGGGGCAAATTAGGCTTCATAGTGTAATGCCACTTATAGCAACTAAGTGCTCTCCATCTTAGGCCAAATATTTATGGTTTTTAAGGTAGGACTGCAAAGGATAGTGGGCAGTCTGAGGGGTATAGGAATAGCAGGTCAACCTGTTGGTTAAATAGGGTCAGGCTAGAATGTGGTGTGACCCTTAAATGCCTATTACTTGGGAAAGTGTCCCATTCTTTGAGGCACCGGGGCAGGTGAATATGGGTGCCATATCATTGTAGTTCAATTTAGTTATAACTCCATTTTTATTCTTGCTACTCTTACAACTGTTCCTTATCAAACAAAGGAGTTAAAAAGAATTAAATGAGTCCTAACTGCATGACATCCATTTAGTTATCCCTTGGTGTGGGTCCACATGACTTTGAGGAGTAAAAGGGGTCCCAGACATGGGAATCAGCTTGGATGGGAGGGGTGAGGGGTCCCAGACAATCGGACAATAACGCCTTTCCCCGCAATGGTCGTTGCTTTGGAGGAGGTAGGTGAAAGATCCCATTGTGAGATAACTTTTTGGCCTGGTTTGGCAGTAATATGGAGGCTACCAGGCATCTTACATAGTGAGGGAATTCGTCTTGTATGATGTCAGCGGGTATGCCTCTGATTTTTATGTGGTTTCACCGAGACCGGTCATCAAGGGCTGCAGAGTGTGTAGAGAGGACCTGTTTGGCATGTACCGAAGTCTTGAGGGAAGACACTTCTTGTCTGAGCTCTGCAATGTCTCCCTCAGAAGCCCTGACTCTGTCATTGACCACCTGCACGTCGGCCTTCAGAAGTGCCATGTCTGCTGTTATTTAATTTGCATCTGTTGCTTCTTTTTATTTCATAAACATATATAGTCTTTGTTTATGAAATACCAGTGCCCACTGAATTGGAATCTCATTGAAATTCCAATGCAATCCAAGATTACATAAGACGAAATAGGGATGACTTTGTCCCACGGACAACCCTTCCAGATGTTTCTTAATATACACCAACAGGTTTTGAATATCTTCCTTGGTGGGAGGGGCTTTGCCATCTTGGACCTCCATGGGGGTCTGCTCAGCATGTAACAGTTCGGACCGCAAGAGGAATTCTGTGTGTGTGGACGTTGGGTGCAGTAAGGGTCTCTTGGGCTTCTGGTGCCACCATTTTGGTCAAGGTCTGCCTTTGAAGCAGTTCACTGATATCCCTAGTTCCTGGCTGAGCTTCTGGCTGTGGTCATTGGGATCGCAGCCCCATAACTCCATCTGCCTCACACCAGTGCGTGACCGTGTAGGGGAAAGACAGCTCACCAAGCGGTGATAGGTTTGGTTTGAGGCCGTTCCAGCCTAGGTTTGAGGTTGTGTAGTATGCCTCAGATCTCCGCTTTTGCTGCTTTGTCTTGGGTCTGGAAAAACAGCATATGGCGATGTGGTGAGGTGCCCTCTGGTTGCGATCACTCGATATTTGAACGTGCAGGTACAGGGACCTGTGATATTTTAGACTTTTATGCATTTTACCCCCAAGAACTGTGGGATATGGCGTCCACTCTGTCTCAAGGTTAGGCTTCGCTCCAGCACATTTCTTTAAGTTTATACATATTGAAATTTGCCAGACTGGCAATGTTTCTTTTGAGATCGTATAGCAGCCAAGAATGAAAATGAACCCCTTCATGGCATGCCATTTTCAAAAGTAGACAACGTAGGGTATTGTAAATGGTTTATGTCCAGTATTTTTTAGTAGCCACTTTATCACACACCCTGGCCAAACTTAGAATTTATATTAGTTTTTTGCATTTTTCACCAAAAAGCTGCTTTCTTACTGATGATATCATCAGCATTATACATTTTACTGCTCTGAAACACTCATTTTGTTTTCATCATGCCTCATGAGTGCAATATTACCACCCATGACATATTTTTTTGGTGTGTTGGAAAGTTATAGGTTTTAAAGGCTTGCCAGTTTCAGTTTTTACACATTGAAATTTGCCAGATGTATTATGTTGCATTTGAGAGCGTATGGTAGCCCAGGAATGAGAAGTTTGCAAACTAAATTATCTGTACTTTCTGTCTGGGCTGTAAGGCAGGTCCTTCATATTGTAATTAATAAAATTACTTAATTAGGTAAAAATATTACCTAAGTATATATACAGTTGCAAGAAAAAGTATGTGAACTGTTTGGAATGATATGGATTTCTGCACAAATTGGTCATAAAATGTGATCTGATCATCATCACAGTCTGCTTAAACTAATAACACACAAAGAATTAAATGTTGCCATGTTTTTATTGAACACACCATGTAAACATTCACAGTGCAGGTGGAAAAAGTATGTGAACCCTTGGATTTAATAAATGGTTGAACCTCCTTTGGCAGCAATAACTTCAACCAAACGTTTCCGGTAGTTGCAGATCAGATGTGCACAACGGTCAGAAGTAATTTTTGACCATTACTCTTTACAGAACTGTTTCAGTTCAGCAATATTCTTGGGATGTCTGGTGTGAATTGCTTTCTTGAGGTCATGCCACAGCATCTCAATCGGGTTGTGGTCAGGACTCTGACTGGGCCACTTCAGAAGGCATATTTTCTTCTGTTTAAGCCATTCTGTTGTTGATTTACTTCTATGCTTTGGGTCATTGTCCTGTTGCAACACCCATCTTCTGTTGAGCTTCAGCTGGTAGACAGATGGCCTTAAGGTCTCCTGCAAAATGTCTTGATAAACTTGGGAATTCATTTTTCCTTCGATGATAGCAATCCATCCAGGCCCTGACGCAGCAAAGCAGCCCCAAACCATGATGCCCCCCACCACCATACTTCACAGCTGGGATGAGGTTTTGATGTTGGTGTGCTGTGCCTTTTTTCACCACACATAGTGTTGTGTGTTTCTTCCAAACAACTCAACTTTGGTTTCATCTGTCCACAGAATATTTTGCCAGTACTGCTGTGGAACATCTAGGTGCTCTTGTGCAAACTGATGTTAGCATTTGCCAGTGACTTTTGTAAGTTGTTAGCTGACACTCTAGGATTCTTCTTCACCTCATTGAGCAGTCTGTGCTGTGTTCTTGCAGTTATCTTTACAGGACGGCCACTCCTAGGGAGAGTAGCAGCAGTGCTGAACTTTCTCCATTTATAGACAATTTGTCTTACCGTGGACTGATGAAGAGCAAGGCTTTTGGAGACTTTTATAACCCTTTCCAGCTTTATGCAAGTCAACAATTCTTAATTGTAGGTCTTCTGAGAGCTCTTTTGTGCGATGCATCATTCACATCAGGCAATGCTTCTTGTGAAAAGCAAACCCAGAACTGGTGTGTGTTTTTTATAGGGCAGCTGTAACCAACACCTCCAATCTCATCTCATTGATTGGACTCCAGTTGGCTGACATCTCACTCCAATTAGCTCTTGGAGATGTCATTAGTCTAGGGGTTCACATACTTTTTCCACCTGCACTGTGAATGTTTACATGGTGTGTTCAATAAAAACATGGCAACATTTCATTCTTTGTGTGTTATTAGTTTAAGCAGACTGTGATTGTCTATTGTTGTGACTTAGATGATGATCAGATCACATTTTATGACCAATTTGTGCAGAAATCCATATAATTCCAAAAGGTTCACATACTTTTTCTTGCAACTGTATCTATCCACCCTAATACACAAGTATGTCCCATCTAGGCCCTTACGCTCTGCTGAAGACTTACGTCTATCTTCTGTCTGTACTCCCACCTCTGATGCTCGCCTTCAAGACTTCTCGAGGGCGGCACCATTCCTGTGGAACTCACTTCCCTCCTCCAGTAGATGCTCACCCAGTTTCCACTGTCCTGTCTGATTCCTGTCTTGCAATTTTTAGTCTAATTCCATACTTACCTTTTGTGTAACTTTACCCCACTCCCTCTAGCATGTAAGCTCATTGATCAGGGTCCTCAACCCCTCTGTTCCCGTGTGTCCAACTTGTCTGGTTACAACTACATGTTTGTTCATCCACTGACTGTAAAGCGCTGCGGAATTTGTTGGCATTATATAAAAAATTAAATATGTTTAGGTAACATTCAGGAGCATGCACATGTGCGAATCCTGTTTGGCTACAGTACTCACGAACATGTTAAATTAAGTTGTTCGTACACTTAGTTTTTGAATATGTTTTAGTTACGTAACATTCGGTTCATACACTAGTCTTGCTCCACATGTTTATATTAGGTTTCCTCTTCATGTAAGTTCTCACATTTGTTTTGTTTGACTGGATTTATCAAGCTTATTGCTTGATTGTTTACATGCCACGTCTTTTCATGTATCTTATGACAATGCTGTTTTTTAGGTTGCTTAGACTACAAAATTATTGCTCTTTCATCAGTCTGTGGTCCGGGTCTCAACTTGTCTAGAGACTCATAGGCGAGGTTTCTCTTTAATGGGATAAGCTTATGATTATAAATAAAGGCCATTGGCTCTCTTGCCATCTCAGTGGTTAAATTACTCTTTATACGGTCCTATAGACACTTTATATTCAGGATTCTTGTTCAGTTCTCCTGTGATCCACTTCCAAGTAGGTGGGTCTATATGTAACAGGCTAGTACTGGGTATATGGATTAGCCTCTGGATTCTGAATTATCATGTATTGTATTTCAGCATTTGAGCAGAAATTACTGCACTCCTGATACTCTACTGTTCATTTTGGTTAGTGGTTATATAGTTATCTGGGTCCACGGTCTGGCTCTCACAATCAATTAAAAACCTAATACGTTCACTTTGCTATGTTATTAAGTGCCAGGCCCCTGCTAGTTCAACGACCGCTTTTACTTTAGTACCGGTTCATAGGCCAAGTCATAGACTAGTAGGTATCTCAATTGTTATTTTACTCTAGTAAAAGTACGCTTTTTGGTACTACGACTAATATTACTCTGATAGGTTCGCTACTTGTGACCTACTCCATATCTAGAGCAAAAAATGGTGCGCAAGAGAATACTGAGAACAGGCAGCAGCCTGAAATAGCCTGCCCTTCGGTGGGTCCCTGCTCAGTTCTAAAGCTGGTTTTAGCTCATCTTGTGCCATTACAGAGTGAACATCTCTGAAACATATCAGACTGGTCCCACCCATACGGGCAGCCCAGATCCGAAATCCCTCTGCACGAGAGACACAGCAACCCCAGACGATTGTTTCAGCCTTGTTAGGAATCATCAGTGAGGCATAGCACATACATATATGTTTATATATATATATACACACATATATACATACATATTATATATACACCCCCGAGTGAAGCATCGTGTGTAATTTCATTCTAACTGTATTTTGAGATATATGTATTCTAACTGTATTTTGATATATATATATATATATATATATATATATATATATATATCTCAAAATACAGTTAGAATGAAATTACACAAGATGCTTCACTCAGGAGTGTGGTCACAACAGTGAGTTTAATCATATATTATTGATTTATTTACTTATATTATTTAGTGGTGAAAACCACCATGTGTGCCTGGATTTCTGTGAAACTTACCTGTGGAATTTAGTGAATTTGCCCTTCCTCACTGAAGCACCCGGGTGGAATTTCTACCTTGTTATAATGTGCATTAACCTCTTTATGTTAATAATGTATGTTTGTATGGCTGATAAGCATTCATTTTTTTGGATTAAGCTTTGTGCCAAACATGTTATGATCTTGTTATGTTATCAGACTATTATGACATAATTTCATCCAAAGAAACACAGCATATATTATAATATATTAGTCTCCTTCATCTTTTGTCACCTTTGTCAGTAGTCTTTCTCTGTCTTCTCTATTACCCACATGGCAAACTATTCCAGTAACACTCAGGCCCTCCTCTTGAAGTTGCTTTACAGCTACGTCCACATTCTTCTGAAGGCGACTAGATAATAGCACATGTGCCCCATCCTCTGCAAAGCGGCGTGCTATAGCTAGCCCAATTCTAAAAAAAAAAAAAATATATATATATATAGATTTATATTGTGATGATGAAACTAAGTATATGGAAAATCCCTTCAGTTTTCCTTTAACTATTTCATACATGTCTGAAAACAAAAAGACAAAAAATATTCACAGCTGCTTCAAAATGTAAAATAATTTTCCTAATTTTTGCAAACAATAAAAATGTAACATTTTGACGTATTCATAAATACAATATTTCAAAAGAACCAGAGAATATAATTTATCATAAATTATATATATATATATATATATATATACATACATACATACATACACACACACACACATATATACACACAATTATAAGATAATATATAAATAATAAAATATGAATTAATAGCATTTATTCAACATGTAGAGAAAAAGTTTACAGAATAGATCCATAAATGTAGTAAGAACAAAAAAAAAAGGCAAAAATGATACAATTTTAAAAGTAAAATATTGTATTAAAATATGTGAAAAATATATGACAATTCTCTCAGCTTAATTTATATGCAGACAAAATACACAAAAAAGGAAGTGGAACAGCGCTGAACAGCTGAACAAAAAATAGGGAGGCAGTACTCCTGAAAAATAGAAAATTCCCTTTTTACGCCTAAGAACAACTGGTAAAAGCAGACCAGAAGACCAGGATGCACCAAATATTACAATACAAATTAAGTACAGGAGAAGAAATAACCATCTAAAAAATTCAACATAAAGGTCTAAAAATGACAACTCACATATATTAGAGCTATAACCAGCTCTGGATAAAATAGCTTGCAGTGGTATTCAATCCCCACTTGCAGGATATCCCTCTGTGTTGGTACATTGAAACATAGAACATAGAAACATAGAATGGGACGGCAGATAAGAACTGTTTGATCAATTTTCAAAATGCATTCATCAGTCACTGGCCTTATCTTACATCTAGGATAGCCTTATGCTTCTCCCACACATGCTTAAACTACCTCACTTTGTTGACCTCTACCACTTCAGCTGCAAGGCTATTCCATGGGTCGACTACTCTCTCTGTAAAGTAATATTTCCAGATATTATTTTTAAACCTTTAACTCTCTAATTTAATACTATGACCTCTTGTTGTGGTAGTTTTTAAATATAGTCTCCTTCAATACTGTGTTGATTAGCTTTATGTAATTAACGGTTTCTATCATTTCCCCCTTCTCTCGTCTTTACTCCAAGAATACTTTTTTTTTTTTAAGTTCTCGGGTTTGTTTCCATCTTTAAAGGACCACTATAGTGCCAGGAAAACATACTAGTTTTCCTGGCACTATAGTGCCCTGAGGGTGCCCCAACCCTTCCCGCTGGGCTCTGGAGAGAGGAAGGGGTTAAAATCTTACCTTTCTCCAGCGCCGGGCGGGGAGCTTTCCTCCTCTTTTCTAGTGACGTCATCGGCTGAATGTGCATGCGTGGCAGGAGCCGCGCACGCATTCAGCCAGTTCATAGGAAAGCATTTACAATGCTTTCCTATGGACGCTGGCATCTTCTCACTGTGATTTTCACAGTGAGAAGCACGCAAGCACCTCTAGCGGGTGTCAAAGAGACAGCCACTAGAGGCTGGATTAACCCTCAGTTTAAACATAGCAGTTTCTCTGAAACTGCTATGTTTATAAAAAAAAAAAAAAAAGGGTTAACCCTAGCTGGACCAGGCACCCAGACCACTTCATTAAGCTGCAGTTGTCTGGGTGCCTATAGTGGTCCTTTAATTAAATATGAAGATCTAAAAAGTTTATTTTGACTACATTTCCCATAATGCTGTGCATTATTTACTAAATGACACACAAGCTACACCCCCAAATCCTTTTTCTCTGTTTATATTAATACTATGCACCTATAAACAATATTTAAAGTTAGTCTAGTGAGTGTTTTGTGTTGCTAACTAGAGTCACGTGACGATGTCATTTTGGCACCAAATTGTCATAATTGATGCTATCAAATGTGTGTATATATATATATATATATATATATATATATATATATATATAGTTATATTATTATAATAATATATTTATTATTGCCATTCTGAGGAAAGCCCATGTATTGGGGCTGAAATGCCAATATATTTTTTATGTCATAAATTAAGTTATATTTTATTATTACCTATACTAAGTCCTTAGAGTGCGGCCATTTTCATTTTTTTCCTGTATTTTGTGCCTGACCAGCACCAGGCACTGATATTCTAATCCAGGAGTGCAAGCATCACAATATATATATATATATATATATATTTTTTTTATTATTATTATTTATTTATCATCTCTCTATCTCAATATCAGTTTGACAATTTACCTGGGGTCAGCCACGATAGGGGATGTAGTAGGGGATAGGGCCTCTAGTAATGTGTGTGTGTGTGTTTGTGTATAGGAGGCACTGAGTGTGTGAGGGATGCAGGGTGGGTATGTGAGGCAGTGTGTGAGGGGTGCAGAGTGTGTGTGTGTGTGTACAGGAGGCAGTGCATGTGGTACAGTGTGTGTATGGGGGTGCAGTGGGAGCACTGTGTGTAGGAGGCAGCGTGTGTTTATGTGAGGGGTGTAGTGTGTGCATGGGAGTGCAGTGTGTATATGTGGGGTGATGTGGGAGCACTGTGTGTGTATGGGCCCAGTGTGTGTATGAGGGTGTAGTGGGGGCAGTGTGTGTATGGGAGTGCAGTTGGGGAAGTGTTTGTATGGGGTGCAATGTTTGTTTGGGGGAGCACTGTGTGTATGGAGGAGCACTGTGTGTATGGGGGTGTAGTGTGTGGAGGTGCAGTGTTTGTATGGTGGGGCACTGTGTGTATGGGGGTGAGTTTGTGTGTGGGAGATGTGTGGGGGGGTGCAGCATGTGTGTTGGGGGAAGTGTGTAGGGATGCAGTATTTGTAAGGGGAGCACTGTGTGTATGGGGGAGAAGTGTGTGTGTGGGGAGCACTGTGTGTGTGTGTGGAGGATAAGTCTGTGTGGGGGGCTGTGGGGGAAGTGTGTGTGTAGTTGGAGGGGGCAGAGCAAAACAAATGTATTTTTTTTAATTAAAAATACATTCTTTTATATTATTTATATCCCCTCTCCCTTCTTACGTTTGCTTGGGAGGGGGGATATTATTTCCAATCCCTGGTGGTCCGGTGGAATCCCTGGTAGTTCTAGTGGGGAGTGAACTCTAGCCTGCTAGAGTTCACTCTCGCGAGAACGGAGAGTTGCCGCGATAACCTCGGCAAAGCTCCGTGCTCGCGAGAGGAGACCCGGCGGAGCTCAGCTGGAGGTAAGAGCTCCCTGGTCTCCTCTCCCTCCTCCCTCCCTGCCGGTCGCCCAGCAATGTGCCTGCAGACTGGGGAGGGAGATATTTGATCTCCCCTCCAGTCCGTGAAGGCACTTAGCAGGGCCGGCACTTGGATAGCACCAGCTCTGCGGGATAGAGCATCGGATCTCGGGGGGGGGGGCATATTCCCCGTTGCCCTCCCACCTGGATCCGCCGCTGCCCCAGGGGGGTATCCTACAAGGTGGGACTGAATACCACACGCTATTTTATCCAGGGCTGGCAAGAGCTCTAATATATGTGAGTTGGCATTTTTAGACCTGGGTTAAAATAAAATCTACCTTCACTAGCTGTGAGCAACCTAGTAACTGTAATTCACATTCCTAGTGCCTACTTACATAAAAACATAGAATGTGATGGCAAATAAGATCCATCGGCCCATCTAGTCTACCCAATTCTGAAATACTTTAATTAGTCCTTGGCCCTATCTTAAGTCTAGGATAGCCTTATGCCTATCCCACGCATGCTTAAACTCCTTTACTGTGGTAACCTCTACCACTTCAGCTGGAAGGCTATTCCATGCATCCACTACCCTCTCAGTAAAGTAATACTTCCTGATATTATTTTTAAACCTTTGTCCCTCTAATTTAAGACTATGTCCTCTTGTTGTGGTAGTTTTTCGTCTTTTAAATATAGTCTCCTCCTTTACTGTGTTGATTCCCTTTATGTCTTTATGTATTTCAATGTTTCTATCCTATCCCCCTGTCTCGTCTTTCTTCCAATAGAGATCTACTTCCTCTCCAGAGCAGTATGTCTGCTTTACCTCTTGTCTCTTAATATTTTGTGTTTCAACTGCTTGGTATAAATTATTCCCCTTATATAATTGTAAAGCACTGTGGAGTATGGTAGCACCATATAAATAATAATAGTAATAGTAATAATAATAATAATAATAATAATAATTTGGTACTGCATAGCAAAATAATGCAGACTTAGAATGTAGATTCTGCATGTTACAACAAAAAGAAAAACAATGTTAATGCCACAAGATGAGGCTCATGTGACTCTCAGTGATACTGCACACTACTTTGATGAAATAATAGAATGTTCTAAAACTGCCTTCATTACCCTCATCATTACTGTTTAAAAATTGAAAAGATGTTATGTAATTCCATGTTGCATCTTAATAGGCAGCTTTTTTACAATTAGCTTTTATACTATATACTATTATGTAGTCCAGTGGTTCCCAAACTTTTTAGGATCAAGGCACTCATAATATTTTACTATATTCCCAAGGCACCCCAAATCAAAACAAATTTCCAGGTTGAATATATGTACAGTGCTGGGGCATATACTGGGCCCCTGTTCAGCAGAAATTTTTCCAGACCCAGAACCTAAGCTTAGGAGGGGCACTGGTAGATTATTTAAAGAAACAATCCAGGCACAATAACTACTACAGCACTCTGTAGTGGTTTTGGTACCAGTTGTGCTGTGGTGCCCTCCCAGGATAAGTATTCAAACTGTTTAAGAACTGCTGGGATAGGGGCTGTTGTGGAGATAGGTGAAGTAGTGTGTGTGTGTGTGTGTGTGTGTGTGAGATACAGCGTGGCACACAGTTTGGGAACCGCTGATGCATTCAAAAGTTTGATTGTTGCTATATATGCACATAATTTAAAAAAAAAAAAAAAAAATCCCCAATTATAAATATATGTTAGACTTACCCATATGTAGATCCAGTCACAACAACAACTTTTCCACTGTGAATTTTCTTGCGATCTAGTACATTTGCAGAGGATGTTAACTTAATAGCATGCTCTCTTCTATTGAGTGTTTTCTTGAAAAACATTTTTAATGTGGGACAAAATTCTTGAAAATATCTATTTTAATGCTGTAATTAATAAAAAAAATATAAAATATTGCAAAAATAGAACATAAATATTGCGTACAAATATATATATATATATTTTTAAATGAAAACCTTGACACATACGGAAGTTTATACTTTAAAGAATAACAATTTTAAGTATGCTTTTATATAAACAACAAAACTGTGCAAAGACATTTGTACTTAATTGAAAAATATAAAACCTTTTCAGGATGTGAACATATTAAATTAAAAAACATTACATTGTAATTCAAAATGGATAATATTTCCACAATCAATGATATTATTTGTGTGCATATTATGAGAAAGTAAAAGTACCAGGAGATAGGTAAAATAGACTTGAAAGATCATGCATGTGTGCGCAAAATCATATTGCTATAGACAGAAGACTTTGCTGCTGATGACTGTCTGTTGTGCTTATAATGGCATTGCTTTTAAAGTGCTCCAGATTTATATACACTTGTTTTGCAATGGAAAAGTATAGGAATATAAACTTAGTATCTTGTGACATTTTCAAAATATACTAATTTAAATATGAATTACTCATAAAAATAAGTGGTTGGCTAATGTGTTTCCAGTGTAAATACATATTTTGAAATATATATATTTAATGGACGTTAACTTTTTTTTCATACAATTTAAACAAATGTAGAAATGTAAATCAACAGAAAGATAGCATTATGCACCAATATATAACTAACAAATGTCAGCCAGCAAAGTATGATTTGCTTAAATGGCTGCTTGCGATTAGACATAAAAATACTTATTTGCAAACACTAAAACACTTTATGTTGTTATTCCTTTCTCAAATCATGCCTTTGACTGACTGTTAAACAAAATAAATACATATAGAAAATTTAGATTAAAGAAAACAAAATGCATGTAAATTATTTGGGAGAAAAAAAGTGTTTTAAAACATTAAAAATGCATTTGCTAAATAGTAAATTGCATTGATTTGCAAACAGACTTGTAGGCACACATAACCAAACTGGTTATATTAGCCAACTCAGCCAAGTTGAATATTTGCTTCTAAGTCTTTAATTTAGTCAAAATATTTCAAGTTGGTCATCAACAAACTATTTAAATAAACCTCCTAGTTGTATCTCAACATACTTTTGCACTAAAGTTTAAGCCAACACATTTTATCATAATGTGGAGTGTACTAACGTGGTCATTATTTTAAATCAATTAAAAAAGTTATTCTCAAAACTATTGCATTATAATGTTGTTGTAATGTAAAACATGAAAATTAAAAAAAAAAAAAAAATCAGCAGATTGTAGATAAAGATAACTGTTGATTAAATGTGAAATAATTTTTACGAAATATCTTACCTTAGAATTCATTCACAGATAAAAAATGTGATTAGTAGTTCTAAACATTCAGCAACAATAATACCTTAGTATATATTCAAAGTATCTGTCACAATTTATAACCACCCTATCAATACTGACATAAGCAAACTAGTGCTGACAAGTTGTAGACAGTAAAGAATATGCCAAATAAAAGGATCATTATGAATTGTGCCTAAAGGTCTCATTACCTGTCTGTATTCTACATAAGGAAATAATTAATACTATAATTTAAAAATTATACCAAATACCTAATGTTACTATTTACCTGTGTTAATCTACCTAATATGTAATTATTAATTATGACTTATACCTTTTCTGTATATATCAAGACTGCAGTGACAGTAAATACAAAATAGAATTGTTTGGCAATGATATCCTCTTGATGTTATCTAATTCTTGTATTTCCCTACCAAGCCTCTATTCAACGCTTTGGAAGAATGTATGAGTATAGAATATGTGGCAGACGAACCAATGGTCAAACACGAAGAAATAAGTAAAATGCGGACAAATAAAAAGCAGTAATGATGTATTACTGGGTCTTACAATGGCTGGATTTATCGTATAAGAATAACCAGTAATGAGCCGAGGTCAGGCATACAGAAATTAACAAATATGGTATGAAAAAAGCCAAAGGGTCAGGGATACCAGAAATACGGAAAGTCAAGCTAAGCCAAGATCAAAAACCAAATAACAGTAAACAGGAATGCGCTCTCAGATAACCAACACAGGATGGAAACCATGACAGGGCACTGAACAGCTGCAGGTTTGGGTTTAAATAACCCTGTAAAACCTGCTATTTGCTAAATTGGGTTCCATGACCCCGTAACGCCGCACAACGTTCACGTCACTAGTGCCATCTTTGCAGGTGGTGCTATTATAGAGTGCCGCCTTACAGCAGCCGTCGTCCTTCCTAACGCTGGACCTGACGTCTGTCATACGAACTGTGTGGAGGGAGACCATATACAACATAAAAAGGACTAAGCTTGGAAGAGTCATGTATAGCGTTGTTCCAGGCAAATTCTGCCCAGTGCAAGAGTTCAAACCAATTATCCTGGACATCGTCAATGAAGAATCTTCGAAAAACCTCCGGAGAGATTGATTTGCCCTTTCGGCTGCCGTTGATTTATGGATGAGAAGATGAAGAAAGGACAGTTCGATAACCAATTCTTTACAAAAAGATTTCCAGAATCAAGAAATGAACTGTGAATCCCTTTCAGAAACTGTTTTATGGAGCCCAATGTAATCTTACGATTTCCTTATTGAAAATATGAGCAAGGTCTTGTGAGGAAGGTAATTTTTTCAGTGGGACGAAATGGGCCAATTTAGAAAAGAGGTAGAGGTATGAGGTAGAGGCCATTGTAACACCATTTCTAGTTTTTTGGGATCCATCTTGAATCCTGAGGCAGATATCGTATAGCCAAGAAACTGTACCTCCTTCTGATCGAATAGGCACTTTTCTAGTTTACAATACAGATCATTCTTGAGTAAGGTCTGTAGTAAAGTTGAGCGAACCAGAGCTCTAAAGTTCGGGTTCGTACCGAACATTACATTTTTGGACCCCGGGCCTCTATATATAAGCAGGAGTTGCGTAGCGATGCACGCACATGACCTCTTATTAGTGTAGGGAGAGGATGCTGCTGCTGATAGGGACAGCTTAGGAAAGAATTCTGCAAACTATTACATTAGTGGGGTGCGGTGCACTTCATATCTAAGAGTCAAATAGAAGCTTCAAATACTGCTGTCACATTGCAGTTTTAAAAAGTAATTTTTTTTGGATCCTAAACTGCTAAATAGTATTTTAGTGGGGTGCACTTCATATCTGAGAGTCAAATAGAAGCGTCTAATAGTGTGCTTACTGCGCAGTTGTAAACATTCTTATTTTCTGGGTGCCAATCTGCTAAATAGTACATTTTGTGGCCTGCTCTTCATATCTGAGAGTCAAATAGAAGCGTCAAATAGTGCGCTTACTACGCAGTTGTAAACATTCTAATTGTTTTGCAGCTAATCTGCTACTTACATTGGAGTTTTAAAAAAAGTACATTTTTTTGGCTAAATAGTATATTTGGGGTGTTAACTTCATATCTGAGAGTCAAATCGAAGCGTAACTTTGATTTGAATTTACTATAATCAGTCAGTTGTAATATTGTTTCACACCTATAACACTTGTTATACAGATCTAAGTGATGGAAAAAACAGATTGATATTTTCTACACTATAATCTACCAAATAACAAGCTGCTATATTCAAACCAGTGATCAATAGCTAACAGGTACTATATACAATATTGTAATTTTTGGGCAATACCCTCACAAGTCAAACTGAGAGGTCAGTTTATAGGGAAAACTGTTGCCTGGAGGAAATTCTAAAACTATTTCCATATGTCCTTTGCAGACTTTACATGCTGGAAAAACACAGGTGCCAACTGCTGTGGCATTCTGCAGTGTGCACACCGGCAAGGAGGGCAGGGTCGAGGAGTGGGTGGAAGATGATGTGTGCTAATCTGCTAAATAGTACATTTTGTGGCCTGCTCTTCATATCTTAGAGTCAAATAGAAACGTCTAATACTGCGGTTACAGCACAATTGTAAACATTCTAATTGTTTTTGTGCTAAACAGTACATTTTGGGGCGTGCACTTCATATCTGAGAGTCAAATAGAAGCGTCTAATACTGCGGTTACAGCACAGTTCTAAACATTCTAATTGTTTTGCTGCTAATCTGCCTCATAGTACATTTGCTGACAGCACTTCATATCTGAGAGTCAAATCGAAGCGTCTAATAGGGTGCTTACAGCGCAGTGGTAAACATTCTTATTTTCTGGGTGCTAATCTGTTAAATAGTACATTTGCGGCCCGAGGTGCACTTCATATGTGAGAGTCAAATAGAAGCGTCAAATACTGCTGTCACATTGCAGTTTTAAAACGTACAATTTTTTTGGGGTGCTAAACTGCTAAATAGTATTTTAGTGGGGTGCACTTCATATCTGAGAGTCAAATAGAAATGTCTAATAGTGTGCTTACAGCGAACTTGTAAAAATTCTAATTTTGTGGGTGATAATCTGCTAAATAGTACATTTTGGGGCCTGCTCTTCATATCTACAAGTCATGCTGCAACAGAATTAAACAAGTTTTAAAATATGTATGGGCCAACCAGTGGCTGTAAACAACAAAGTTTTACTGGTTACATTCATGACTACACAAAAAAAAAAATCATACAGCATTCTTTCATGTGCTTTTCAGATGTCATAGTGTGAATTGATAATTTTTGTGTAACCTGATTTTTTTTTTTTAAAGTGTTATTGTGATTGCTTCATATACATTTCTATATTGTGTAAAGACACAACAACAAAGCTAAAAACTGTGGCAAACCTAGCCACTTGGACATTATATAAGGACTATAGCTTTAAGGGTTGCCTGTGCTGTTTTGAGGATGCGTATGTTTCTGTGTGTATAGACTGTGATTGCTTAACACTGTATTACTTGCATTGGCTATCTGCCGAAAGCAGATAGCTGATTTCCTTTCGTTTCACGAACAGCGCCTTTGCGGACCGTTCGTGAACCGAATAAGACCCACATGTATAGCCCACACATTGAGAGACATGTGGCGCTCATTAACCGATTGCAACAATGTTGCAATCGGTAATTAGAGGCTCTCCTAGGTGGCCGTCGTTCGACTACCGACCATGCGGCGGTCGGCCATCTTGGATCCTTTGTTCCTCCAGGGGTGTCTGGTCGTCGAGCGCGTGGTACTAAAAACGGCTACTCGACGGCGCGAACACTGCTGGACTTGCAGGCCGTTCGGGAGTTCCAGGAGTTTCAGTATTTTATTCCCCATATATCAATCGGTCTTTTAAATGTATGTTTTGATGAATTTTTTTTGTGCGGCGTTCGGTTGTTTTAGCTGGGATCTGAGCGGTAAGCTCACGAATGATGCGCTCAGACCCCAGCTATCTACCGAACGTCCATTCGTGCAAATAGACCTAATATTCGAAAAGCTGTATATTTTAAAGTAAATTGCCGGTTCTGCTGCACGGAGGGATAATCCACTTAATGGTACATTCCAGTGGGAGGATCCCTCTCGTGCAGCAGTGCCTGATGAGGGAAATGCTCTGTAATGTAAGTTCCCCACGTAGTCCACCCCTGGAATACCCCTGGGATAGGACTCAAGAAACTCCTAGCATGGGGAATTGTATAAATTGTGGAGCCTGTGAATAAAGCTTTCAGTTGACTCTCAGAACTGTGTTTCGTCCGGTTACTGGGAGATTTGGGATATTGCCTTGCTTTTCAGCGCTTGACTGTGGATTACCTTCGGAACCAGCGGAGATCGTGGGATTTATTATTGCCGCTTCGCTACAAAAACCAAACAACAAAACAACGTGCCAGACAAATTACCTGTGCATGGCTAGTGTGATACAATAAGTCTACATCTTAAAAATGCAATAACCCACAGAAGAACTTTGTAAATGGAACTTTGATTCGAATTTACTACATCGGTCACTTGTAATATTGTTTCACAACTACAACACTTGTTACACAGATCTAAGTGATAGAAAACAGATTGATATTTTCTACACTAGAAACTACCAGATAACAAGCTGCTATATTTAAACCAGTGATCAATAGCTAAGAGGTACTTCAACAATATTGTAATTCTGGGGCAATACCCTACAAGTCAAACTGGGAGGTCAGTTTATAGGGAAAACTGTTGCCTGGATACAATTTTAAAACAATGTCCATATGTCCTTTGCAGACTTTACATGCTGGAAAAACACAGGTGCCAACTGCTGTGGCATTCTGCAGTGTGCATACCGGCAAGGAGGGCAGGGTTGAGGAGTGGGTGGAAGATGATGTGGAGGATGATGAGGTCCTAGACCCCACATGGAATCAAGGTCATGCGAGTGACGTGTGCAGTTTGGAGGAAGAGGAGCTAGTTGCACAGAGGCACCAGCACAGCATAAGGGGGAGCAGGGTGCAAAAGCGGATCGGCTGTCCCCTAGCACTCGTCGGCACGTATTAGCTCGAGAATTACCAGTTATCCAAGTAATACATGTAATGATCAAAGGATCCATAATAGAGTTGAGCGAACCCGAACTGCAAAAATCTGGTTCGTACCAGATTTAATGATCCATTTGTAGTTTCACAGTGAGGTGGGCAGTCTGGTGACCAGGACTCAGACACTGTCTGTGCGGCGGTCGGACGACCGGGGCTCAGTAAGCCTGATGTTGAAGTTAGGAGTCACAGTATGGAATGGATTAGCTGGGTCTGGTGTAGGGTTACCACATGCCTCCTGGTGTTGAGCACCAGCATTTGTGCGGACACATACCAGGACCCTGATGCAGCTTCAGTAAAAAGAGTACTGGATACCAGAAGCCATCACCAGACTGATCCGCAACTTGGAACACGATGTGACATTCACTGTAGCGGCTGTGCGCGCTTTTGGCGTTGCCACCCTGCTGCTACACGCCTGTCTGCGCTGCAGCGTAACTTCGGCCTTCCCACTCATCGCCTCATGAGACTGTGCGAGCAGCAGCAGGCAATAGTGGAGTTTCAGCTGCAGCATGCACAGGTCAGTGGCTCTGCACCAGACTTCCCTCCAATTGATCAGAGTTAAAGGATTTCATTACAGAGCCTCTAAAGAGTCCTGTATTGTTATTTGTCGTCACTACCTTCCCGCGTCGGGAGTGGGTCATTTGCGCGCCTGCTGCCTTCCTTGCATGGGGTAGACGTTTCTCAGTTTTTTTTTTTATATGTCCCAATATTAATATTGGGGGCTACCCCAATTTAAAAAAAAAAATATATATATATATATATATATAAATAAATAAATAGTGTTGGCTACCTCATCGTCTTCCTCCACCACCACAGTCACCGCCTCCTCAACCTATGGGTCACTTAGTATAAACTATGTACACAATAGCAGAGGCTTGTGAAGGCCTTTTCTCCATGCATTAGGAGTTGAGCTCAGTTTGAACAATGAAAGGGAATACCCTGCACTCCAACCCTCTCTCAAATGGATAATTCTGTTGATCATCCTGACAGCCGTGCTTTAGATTTTGATTTATGTCATTCCAAAGCTAAAATCAAAGATTCCATCTAGTGCTATTTTATGGCTCAGCTGTATTTTTATTTTTTTTATGTAATTTTAAGTGATTTCCCTATCCACATTTGTTTGCAGGGCACTTTTCCTACTCTTACCCCCATTTTACTTGCATTTGCAGCTATCTAGCTCTTTCCAGAAGTTTTTTAGAGGCAGTTTTGTGGCCAAAAGTTCAGGTACCCATTGACTTCAATGGGGTTCGGGGTCAAGTTCGAGCCCGAACCCCGAACATCCAGGTGTCTGCTCAACTCTAGTCTGTAGAACTAATGTGATTTGTGCATGGAGAATCTCATTATCAGGTGAGTATATCAGTATATCATCTAGATATACTAACATGAAGAAATAGATAAAATATCTCAATACATCATTGTTGAGATCCTGG
Source organism: Pelobates cultripes (assembly GCA_933207985.1). NCBI lineage: Eukaryota > Metazoa > Chordata > Amphibia > Anura > Pelobatidae > Pelobates > Pelobates cultripes. The sequence goes on along the minus strand of OW240916.1, from coordinate 188,967,755 downwards.
AAAACAACAGGGGAATTACATAACCCAAAAGGCATGACTAGGTATTCATAATGCCAATTCTCTTTTCCATTTATGTCCTTCCTTGATTCCAACTAGATTATAAGCACTCCTTAAATCCAGTTTAGTGCATATCTTAGTCCCTTTTAACCTGTCAAAAAGTTCAGAAATAAGCGGTATAGGGTAAGCGTTCCTTATGGTGATTTTAGTGAGCGCCCTGTAATCAATACAAGGACTCAGATCACCCTCCTTTTTACATACAAAGCGGAGAAAGGGTTTTGGCATGTATCTTGTTAAACACCTCCTTTACCTCCCCATATTGGGAGGGAACCATAGTTGAAATTTTTTTTAAAAATAATTCAAATATTAAAATAATAATATAATAATAAAATAATATTAAAATATAATATTAAAATAATAATATTATTATATTATCATTTTAATATTTGCATTATTTTTTTTTAAATGTTTTTTGTCCCCCCTCCCTGGCCAGGCAACAAGCAGGGAGGGGGGACAAAAAACCATTTAAAAAAATAATGCAAATATTAAAATGATAATATAATAATATTATTATTTTAATATTATATTTTAATATTATTTTATTATTATATTATTATTTTAATATTTGAATTATTTTTAAAAAAAATGTTTTTTTGTCCCCCCTCCCTGACCAGGCAACAAGCAGGGAGAGGGGACAATAATGCAAATATTAAAATAATAATAATATAATAATATTAAAATAATATAAAATTACAAAATTAAAATTAAAATGCCCTCCCCTCATCCAGTTTACACACACTGCATTATATACACACACACAACATACACACACTGCATTCATTATATATACACACACAAACACACACTCTGCATTCATTCTATACACACACTGTAAATAAATATTCAATTAATGTAATTTTATTAGGATCTAATTTAATTTAGAAATTTACCAGTAGCTGCTGCATTTCCCACCCTAGGCTTATACTCGAGTCAATAAGTTTTCCCAGTATATTGTGGTAAAATTAGGGGCCTCGGCTTATATTCGGGTCGGCTTATACTCAAGTATATACGGTATACATCTGGCATTGTCCTCATATCATGTGCCTGCTTGATGCGGCACAATTGGTACACACATCTTTTATTGATGAAAGTACTATTTATTTCTGGTGCTGTATTTTGATGCAGTGCGTTACATCTTCGTGGCATCAAGTGAATAACTTGGTCAAGGCCAAAAGCTTTTTTTCCTTTTACCATTCCCAGTTTGTGGTTCATTACTGCATATTTTGGTGCTTGTTTGAGAAGGTTTACTTGAAATGTATGTGGGAACTGTGGAATAATAAGATACCTTTATCTACAATAACAACAAAACAGCTAGTTACATAATGTTTGAACATGGAATTAGATGGACTACACAAAATATCATGGGCCATGAGGAGTAAGAAATTCCCATACCCATATCTATACTTACAGAGAGTTGCAAACCTGAATCACAGCAGATATTAGAAAGTACATCATAGAAAAGTTACCACTAGACAAGATGATCAAAAATTACTGGAAAATGGCAAGCAGACAGTATGTTAGCAGATCCCAACCATCACCATTACAGAGACAAACAAGCTAATATATGTCACAGCATTAGTGGTCCTCTAACTGCTTGACTACACCATTAAGACTAAGACTGAAAGCCATGATAATGGTAAGATGCAAGGAAGTTAGTAGGAAACAGTTAAGTAAATGCTAATATCACTGGTGTATGTATGTCTAAAGATTTTGCCTGTAATTGTGGGCGGAGCATGATTTCTCTATTTAAAGAGATTCCTTACCTTACTCCACACCGTTTGTGGTCTAGCAATTTGCATGTTTTCTAATTCGGCAGATATTCACTCCATGTTGTCATCACTTATGGCCTCCATGAAAATCAATGACAGATTGGAGAAATTAGAATCAGTCACTCTAGCTTTGACATCATCTGCGCCTTCCCCTTCAGTTCAACCAGAACCTACTGGGACTCAATTGGGTAATTTAGTGTCCACTTCAGACTTACAAGACATTAATCCAGCCATTTGATCCCAGCTTACCTTAATAAAGATATCCTGGAAGGTAAAGATGTAAACCTGGCATCACTCCTAATTGCCTCCCAGGATATCGTAGAGAATAAGACTTGTGCGTATGGTGATTTATCAGTAGTGATTAAAGCTAGGGACTCCAGATTAAACATGAAATTGTCCATCCCTGAATTTGTCCTAGCGTTTGGCATATATAGGGATGTGGTATGCTCTGTTTATCCTAAGAGAAGAGTTTGACTTATATATGCACAAGCTGGACGATTTAGGGAACAAATATGGAGGTACGGCATTCTATGATTATCATAGTTCTTTTTCCGCAAAAGTGTCTGCAGCTCTCAATTTGGAAGTAGAACAAACTGGAGTAAATTAGATACATAAATATTCTGCAGACACTTTGCAGGTCTATGCATTCTGCTCATCTAACGCCCATTCAACCAACTTCTGTCCCAATATGTAACGTTAATACCCAATATGCAGAGTGAAAACCACCAGAACAACAGAGACAGAGAAAGTCCCTAAGCCAGTCCTTAGAATGGCCGGATAAAATAGAAACTACAAGAAATGCCAGAAACAAGCCAAGGTCAATGGAATCCAGAAATACACAATAGCGAGGAATGTAGCCCAGTCAGGGAAACCAGAAATACGAATATTCAAGAGCAAGCCGGGTCAAAAACCAAAGAACGATCAATAGAATACAGGAATGCACTGAGGGGACACTAGGAACACAAGGTACACTAGAAACCACAACAGGGGGCAGACTGGGCTTTTATATGATTGGGGATGTGATTGTCATAACCATGTCCCCGAAAGGCATGAGTGCGTTGAGCTCTCTTGTTTAGAACTCTTCCGACCACAGGGCGTTGGTACGAATGTGTCGCCTCTTTAAAAGGGGCGGGCGCATAGCAGCCAGCATAGCTACTGGCTTAAGGGATCCTTTCCCGGCATGGGAGCGGCGGTCCGACCATTCCCGATGTCGGCGGACCGATAAGGTAAGTGTCTGAAGGCTTACACAATACAGCTAAGGATTATTCCAACATTCCTGTTCCCAGCCCCTCTGGTAGAATGGAAAGAATTATGAAGGATAAATTAGGTTGCCCCTTTGTCTTCCTAGAGAAATCACAAATATGTCATCATTTCTATGCTGGTACGTGTGGTTTCAGTGCTTGCAGGCTGCTACATATCTATTCTAACTGTTTCTGGGCACATGCAAAAATCATGTGCCTCAATAAAATGTATCCCAAACCTTATTTAACCTCTGTTAATGTTATTGCGTTATCAGCTTTGTTCTCAAACCATCCTTCTAGACATCTGGTTGAATTACTAGTTTCAGGCTTTTCTGAAGGTTTTCATACAGGTATAATACACATGCCATTGAGTAATGTAGAATGCAATAACCTGCAATCAGCACAGGAAAATCCTACAGCAGTCGACACACTCATTGCACAAGAAATTGCGGAGGTCCTTTCCAGTCCCTGCCATTTACTTTATGGAGGACAAACCCTATTGATGTTTTCACAGGGAAAAACTCCATGAAACAAAGATTAATCCCGAACGGTTCGCCACGGGCAGCGAACATATGCGGTAAACTTTGACCCTGTACCTCACAGTCAGCAGACACATTCCAGCCAATCAGCAACAGACCCTCCCTCACAGACCCTCCCACCTCCTGGACAGCATTCATTTTACATTCATTGTGAAGCTGCAATCTTAGTGAGCTGTCCAGGAGGTGGGAGGGTCTGCTGCTGATTGGCTGGAATGCGTCTGCTGACTGTGAGGTACAGGGTCAAAGTCTACCGCATATGTTCGCCGTCCGTGGCGAACCGTTCGGGACATCACTAATCATCGACCAATAAGCACCCCATACCGCAGCAATTCCAACTCTGAATTCGCTGATCCCTTCTGAGGAGTTTCTGCTATAATATATGTGACAGATCCCTCTGTCTTGGAACTATACTGCTATCCCGTTTGGTTCGTGTAATTGCCGGCCCGTACTCCCCCGTTCGTTTATTTCCTAAACTCCCAAACAAACTACCGAACGGCCGGCCACCCAGAAGCCATCTTGGACGCACGAATGAACAGCAGTGTTCATCAACGATTCCCTGGAACCCAAAACGGACACATTTATCATCTAGCATGATCTGTTCGGGACTTTTATTACACAAATGGACTTAACCCAGATATCCATCCCATGGAGCCATTCGTATACCGAAAGAACAGTGTGAAAGACTTTGGCTCCATGGCGATTGGACTGTGTGTATTGGATCTGAGCACCATACGGTAATAATGTGCGCTCAGATATAGGCTGTCTGGGGATACGTTAAATGTATTGAATGCATTCAGTAGTTTCCAAGTTATTAATTTTTATATATTTTTATTGTACCGCACAAAAGTCCCAATTATCTCCAGGATAGAGAGGAGGGTTTTGCTCATCCAAAGGGGAGTGTTCATGCCTGAGCCACTGTGATTGGCTAATGTACTATTCTATCTATAGATAGAGCTTGGTCTCGTGATGGGATTGCTACTTTGGAGTATTACTTGTGGCTGTTCCAGGAGAGAAGGAGTTCGTATGTTTCCCGTTCGGTGGGTTAGAGCATTCGTGAGTTGCTGTTTCCTTGTAAAGGTGAATCCCCAAATCGGTATTAACCCTAACTATACCGGGTTATACCGTAACAATATACTACTACTGACAACACCATTGCATCTATCATTAGAGCAGGGGTAAGATCATGGTTAAGCAAAACAGACATAGTAAATGCGTTCAAACTCCAGCCCATACATCCTACACTCTGGCACCTACATGGCATTAAATGGAAAGGCGTATACTATTTTTTTCTCCCGACTAACTTTTGGCTCAAAAAGTAGCCCCAATATCTTTGACATTTTTGCTGAGACATTATGTTGGTTACTCCTGAATATTAACAGATGCCCCACAGTCATCCATTACTTAGATGACTTCCTGATGGTCGAAGATAACGCCCTCCCCCCGAATAGTCTCAGGAAAGCCACTTGCCTTTTTGAACAATTGGGAGTTCCAGTGTCACCTAAGAAAATGGAAGGCCCAGACATTATCATTAACTTCCTAGGAATCCAATTAGATTCCATTACCATACATGCCAGCTTACCTAAGGACAAAGTAGATCACATACTCACATGCATTGATCAATACCTTCACTTAGGTTCTTGCAATCAATATTAGGTTCCCTAAATTTTGCAAAGAGGATTATTCCCCAAGGTCGTTCATTCATATCTAGATTGCTATGTCTTTTTCCCTACTTTATTAATGATGACAGTCAATTTACACATCAGTAAGTCGACTGCTGTGTAAGGTTCTTAATTACATGGAATGGAAGGAACATGTTTCTTCTGGAGATTTCAGAGAATTCACCAACCATATGGTCAGACGCGATGGCTACCACAGGCTTTGCAGCCATATATGGTAATGAATGGCTTTTGGGTAGCGGGCCTACAGAAGTCCAGAATATGGAAGGTTTTTATACTACCTCAGCACTATTCGAGATTTACCCCAACATAGTGGCTGCAGTGTTTGGGGTCATCTGTGGTCAGGTCATTCAGTACGTTGTTATTCAGATAAACAAGCCACATGCTACATTATTAATAAAGGACACTCATCATCATTAACTATCAAGAAATTAGAGGATTAACTTGGTTGGCTGCATGTAAACAATTTTTCTTGTCATGCATTCATGTACCAGGGGTTAATAATATTGCTGCTGACAGATTGTCTCGGTTTCAATTCCAGGCATTTCACCAAGACTTCCCACACCCGCACAAGTACCCCCCCCCCCCCGAGAAAACCGATGGTCTCCCTCTCCCCTGCCAGCACATGCAGGCGCAAGCCCTGCAATGTGCCTTCGCGGACTGGAGGGGAGATCAGAGATCTCCCTCCCCGGTCCGCAGGCACTGTGCTGACAGCCCGCGGGGGGAGGGAGAGAGGACCCGGGAGCCCAGTCTGCAGCTCCTCCGGGTCCTACTCTCGCAAGCACGGAGCATTGCCGCGGTTACCACGGCTACAAATCTCTAGCCCTGGAGCTCACTCTCCCCACTGGGCCACCAGGGATCAAGAAATGTCCCCCTCCTCCCAGTAAAGGTAAGAAGGGAGGGGGGACATAATGAATATTTATTTTAATTAAATACAATTAATTTTTTTTTATAAAAAAGCCCCCCTATCCTTCTTATCACACACACACTCTACACACATACACTGCCCCCCATACACACACTGCCCCCCATACACACACACACACACTGCCCTCAGTCACACACTACAACCTTTACACACACACACACACATACTGCTCACACACTGTCCCCCTCACACACACACAATGCACACCTTACACATAGCACCACTCACACACCACTGCTCCTATGCCCTACTACAGCCCCATTTCCCAGCAGACCTCAGGTAAGTTGTCAAACTGTTCTTAAACGGTTTGACTACTTACTCTAGGAGGGGATCCCAGCACTATTGACACCATAACCACTACACTGAGCTGTAGTGGTTATTGTGTCTGGATTATTTCTTTAAATAATCTACAAATGCCCCTCCAGAGATCAGGCTCTGCATCTGCCACTGTTAGATATTCTATTACAACACAACCCGAAGTTGTCTAAGTTGGCTCTCTCGGTCAACACATGTAGAACCTATGATAGAGCTTTTGGTTTATTCAAAAGATTCATCCTGGAACATAGCATTACTCATCCATTCGCCATGACAACGTTATTGGGTCTTGCTTCTTTTTGCCACCTCAAACTTCAATTATCTCACAACTCCATTAAGTTATACAACATCATATGTTAAACCTTGGGCCAAACAATCATAGTTTCATGTCCTCATATCCGATTAAAATTATACTCAAAGGAATACAGAAATCAGTTCCCACACATACACAGAAGAAATTGCCTATTGAGAACAACCTATTCCCATCTGTATCTGACATTTTGGATTTGGGCCCTGTCCAACCCCTTACTAATGAGTTCATTAAGACTGTTATGTACTTAGCTTTTTATGGCTTCCTTAGGCCTGGGGAATTTGCCACTACCACCACCACATCTAATACACAGTATTGCTTTAGAAGATCCCTTATACATAAACAAGCTGACCATTATATACTTTCCTTACCCCATACTAAAACAAGTAAACGTAACCTACCAGTAGATATTCTGTACTACCCTACAAACAACAAATGCTGCCCGTAGTGGTATTAGACTCATATCTTCATATCCCCTGCAAATACCCATTGCAACCTGTGTTTTCACTACAGAGATCTGTCCTTACGACTCTAAAATTTATGCTATATATCAGATCCTTAATTATGCGACTAGACCTCAACCATTCCAACTATTCAGGTCACTCCTTCAGAAAAGGGGCAGCTTCCGCAGCCTCAAATGTAAATATACCAGAACACATTATTAAAACCCTAGGGCGTTGGAAATCCTCTGTATATTCTGAAACTAATTGAAGAAATATGCAATGCCTTTAAGGAAATGTTTGTATAATATATCTGTATATTTTTGACTGTATTAAATTGCATGTTTCTATATTTTTGCCCTCTTTCTCTTTACAGACCCTACCGCATCGTCGGTTCTGGCACACCACAACCGACTTGCTCTCTTACTCTAAACTATTCCCATCTTTATTGCTTACTCCAAATACCCGCTTTTTATCCCCTAACACAAGTATTAAGGCTTCCGCCTGTAATTGTGGGAGGGCATGATTTCCCTACTTAAAGGGATTCCTTACCTTACTTCACACCGTTCATGGTCTAGCAATTTGCATGTCCCTCCCACCACTCAATCATAACCTCCTTGTTCCTCTTTTTATTTACAGGCTCTACTGCATCGTCAGTTCCGGCACACCACAAACTACTTGCTCTCTTACTCTAAACTACTCCTATCTTTATTGCTTACTCTATATATGTTTTTTTTGCCCATAACACAAATATATATACATACAGTATCTCACAAAAGTGAGTACACCCCTCACCTGTTTTGTAAATATTTTATTATAGCTTTTCATTTCTCATCGGACTCACTTTTGTTGCTAACAGTTTACACATTAATGGCTATGTGTTAAGGTATTTTGAGGGGTGTCAGTGTATCTACACTGGCAGACATTTTGTGTTAAGATAGAAATTAAAAATGTATACTGTAAGTCACCATCAGAACAGAGGTGACTCCATTTTGTAATGAATTGCAAAGACAGACATTTTTACTTCTCTGTACGCTATTCATTCAGCCATTAGCAAAGGAATGCGACTAATGACTAACACTAAAGTAATTCATTTACTTTTTAAATATTCAGGATCTGATACAAAGTTTAATTGTATTAAAAGGATGAAACTAAGGCTAAGACGTGTCAAAATCTAATTTAATAGCACAAACGTAGACGCTTTGTCTGGTAAAAACAAACCAAAAGCCTTTGAAAATTGACAGCTGTTTGATGAATATGTATGATAAAGATAGCACAGATGATGTCAAGAGCATCACGAAATTCCGTTAACCCATTATACAAAATAGTAAATGGACCCCCTGAAAAGAATTTTCTGTAATGTAAGTGTGCCATCTACTGACCAAAATCTAGATGATAGTCTGTAGGGTAGACACGCCCAACTTACTCTATTGGTCACTGTCAACTAGGGACGTATTCTCCTTTCAAAAGAGAGAGAAACACTCTCTGGGGATGGGACATCTAACATCTAAGATCTGATATCTGGAGCAGGAACGAGGACACACCTAACATCTGAGGACTAACATTTAAGATCTGACATCTGGTGCCAAAAGCTGGACTCACCTAATTCTTTGTATCTTTTCCAACTAACAACTTTGAAATTGTTTAAAATTCAGAGCTCTGAAAATTTTCTATTTTCACACAATTCTCTATACTCTTACCTGTATTCAACATTTTTGGGATACATCTCCAAGCCTGAAAAAAGAAATTCTACCAAGAGCTGGTAATTATACTGGTTTTATATTATTGATTTAAATTAATACATTTTAATAAAAACAGAAATCTATCTGGGTGAAGGTTGGTCAAGTTCTTAACTTACAAATCATAATTAGCTAAGGAATATATGGTTAGAAAAATTCCATTCCTTCAGGTGGGATTTACGTTGTGCTGCTGTGAAATGCTGTGTTCTGTGTTTAGGAATGTTTAGCAAGCTGTAAGTAAAGCGTCCTGTCGTAAATCTTGTTGAAATTTGCATCAATGTGGATAAAAGAAAATATTGCTCTTATTATCTAAACTGTGTTAAACTGTTGCCATATGTTACATAGTTACATATCTGAAAAGAGACTTGCGTCCATCAAGTTCAGCCTTCCTCACAGTTTTTGCTGTTGATCCAAAAGAAGACAAAAAAACTAGTCTGAAGCACTTCTAATTTTGCAACAAACTAGGAAAAAATTCCTTCTTGACCCAAAAATAGCAGTCAGATGTCTCCGTGGATCAAGCAGCTATTACCCGACAAATTGGAAATTATATCCTTGTACGTTATGTTTTTGCAAGTATTTATCCAATTGCAGTTTAAACATCTGTATGCACCTCTTCAGTCAGAGAATCCCATATCCTTATTGCTTACTGAAAAAAAACAAAAACCCTTTTCTTTGACTTAGATTAAATCTCCTTTCTTCCAGCTTAAATGCGTGACCTTGTGTCCTTATATACTTATGTTATACTAATTATTCACTGAATATTATTATTTATTGTCACAATAAATTATATTTTATAATTAGTTTGTGATGAATGTGTGAAATAAAAATCCTCTAATAAAACTTACTACAGGATCTATGAGAATTAAAAATATTGGGTAATTCTGAGGTATTGGAGATTGGAGTTTAAATAACCAAGGGGTGTGTACTTTCATGCCATCTTAAAGGGCCAGTAATAAACAAATAAAATTCCTGACATTGACACTGTTATACAGGCTGTACACTTACTACTTTACATTGTAGCAGAGTGTCATTTATCCAGTGTTGTCACATGAAAAGATATAATACAATATTTACAAACATGTGAGGGGTGTACTCACTTTTGTGAGATACTGTGTGTGTTTGTGTGTGTGTATATATATATATATATATATATATTATAGTCCAAGGCACTTGCACTCTAATGTCTGGTGTCCGGTGCTCAGGTCACATAATAAATAATATTTTTTTCAAATACCAGCACTCTAGGGTTTTGTAAGTCTTTCTTCTTTATTCAAGTAGATCCAAGTGAGGTTGATGTTTCAGCCCCTAAACGGAGTATTCATCAGGACATGTGAAACATACATTACAGTAAATGGCTTTTATAGAGAGCTGTCTCTTCATCAGAGGAAAGGGGAGGGATTTAGTGAGCTTTTTCCGTCCGCGTCATGTTACTGACACAACCACAAATGCTTAAAGGAACACTATAGTCACCTAAATTACTTTAGCTAAATAAAGCAGTTTTAGTGTATAGATCATTCCCCCTGCAATTTTACTGCTCAATTCACTGTCATTTAGGAGTTAAATCACATTGTTTCTGTTTATGCAACCCTAGCCACACCTCCCCTGGCTATGATTGACAGAGCCTGCATGAAAAAAAAACCTGGTTTCACTTTCAAACAGATGTAATGTACCTTAAATAATTGTATCTCAATCTCTAAATTGAACTTTAATCACATACAGGAGGCTCTTGCAGGGTCTAGCAAGCTATTAACATAGCAGGGGATAAGAAAATCTTAATTAAACATAACTTGCAATAAAGAAAGCCTAAATAGGACTCTCTTTACAGGAAGTGTTTATGGAAGGCTGTGCAAGTCACATGCAGGGAGGTGTGACTAGGGTTCATAAACCAAGGGATTTAACTCCTAAATGGCAGAGGATTGAGCAGTGAGGCTGCAGGGGCATGTTCTATACACCAAAACTGCTTCATTAAGCTAAGGTTGTTCAGGTGACTATAGTGTCCCTTTAACACTGATTGGTTGCGCCCTTGTGTACAAGGACCGTTGGGAGAGTATCTCCTTAGCGTTCACAATGTGAAATCCACCTCCATTCAAGTTCCAGTGCGTCTCCATAGTACCCGAAGCACGCCGGCAAAACAAATTAAAATAACGAAAAAATAATAAGTGATTTGTCATAAGTATCAAAACTTCACAGAGATTATTATTCATGGCAAATAAACAATAAAAAGTTAATATACAAGCATATAATCCAATATATTTAAAGTGCACCTAGCTTCCAATATATAATCACAAAAGTACAGCAATGGAACACTGTTAAAAAAGTGCTCAAAGTAAAAAATATGTGTAATAAATATTGTGATTTCACTTATAGAAAGTATCTTTCCAATAAAAATAAAGTGCTTAATAAGTGTGTGTTTAAAATGACATCACAATGAGTTGTAAGTGCATCCTTAAAGTGCATTTGAAGAATAAAGCATTAGTATAGAATATGAAGTGCTTATTAGTGCTGCTTTCCAGGTGACCAAGTACAGCAAGCATGTCAAACTCACGCCCGGTGGGCCGCATGCTCGCCCCACAATGCAGGTGCCTACTTTGCCAAAATTACCCGGCCAGAGTGGAGAGGTCCCTGGTGGCAGCGAGGGAGCTCAGTCCTCTAGCTTCTCACTGCTCCCTTGCGCGCACCCTCTGTAGTGATGCCGGGTGCCGGAATATGATATCATTCCGGCACCCGGCATCACTAAACTGTGTGTGAGGAAGCAGGAAGACTGAGCTCCTGAGAGAAGATCAGGGAGAGGCCCACACCAGCTCCCAAAGGTAGGGAGCAATAAATAAAATGAGTGTGTGCAAGAATGTGTAAATGTATGTGTTTGTCTGTCAGAAAGTGTCTGTCTGTCAGTGTGTGTGTGTAAGAATGTGTCTGTGTGTGTGTGTCTGTCAGAGTGTGTCTCTGTCTATCAGTGCGTGTGTGTGTGTGTCTAAGTGTGTGTTTCTGTCTGTCAGTGAGTGTGTTTGTGTATGTCAGTGTGTGTGAGTCTCAGTGTGTTGGTCAGTGTTGCGATAGCCGCGGCTGGACATGTGATGTCAACATGCTCCACCTTATAAGGTTTTCAAGGATTTGCAGGAGAATCCATTTGGCACAGGATGCAGACAGTACCATTGGGGGGTATACCAGTGGCTGTACTCCGGAGTTACATACTGGCAGCGGCAATATGAGTGGAGTCTGATTGTTGGCTAATATTTTTTTTCTATTGCTTGGATTTAGTATAGAGGGGTGCTAGAATATATTATAGAGGGGGGGCTGGCATTTAGTATAGTGGGGGGACTGAGATTTAGTACAGATGGGGACTGGGATTTAGCAGAGGGGGATGCTTTTTTATTTAAATTTTTTTATACTGTACTTTTCAAAACAAACCTATGTTTTGTTTTTTATGCAGCACACATAAACTTAAACTTTGTTTATGTGGCCCGTGTTAGCCTTTGAGTTTGACATGCTTGACGTACAGTATAAGTGTTCGTAAAGTGACAAAGTGCTATGTTTAAAAAAATATTGTGGAAAAATTTAATGTAATAAGAATAATGTCATAATCTAAAAGAAAAAAATAATCAAAAAATGGAGGTTTGATAATAAATGAGTGCCCTAATATTACTTAGTAGAGAAGAATTTTTGGATACAGTTTAAAACTATAAATCACTAAACAGAGACTAAAATTATAAGAAAAAAGAAGAAAGAAAGAGGACTACAATAAGTCCTCAGTGCGAGAGTAATAGTTAAGGGGAAGGGGTCCCTACCTTTAATAATCCTAAAGGAAAACACAGATTAAAAAGGACAGATAGGAGAAAGGAATATAAAATGGTGAACGGACAGCAATAACGAAAAAACCTTCCCTGTCCATTCATTCTTCAACTGTAAGACAGAGGGTGTCATATATTTACTCACATGCTCGTGCGGTATCAAATATGTGGGAAAAACCTTCAGACCTTTTAAATTAAGGATTAGGGAACACGTCAATTCGGTCAGAAGACCTCTGGAAACCCCAATATCACGTCATCTGAAAGTTCATCATTTGAATTCTGCCAACAAATTAAAGTTTATGGGCATAGAACACATCCCACAAACTCAAAGGAAGGGGGACTGGGATAGGAAATTGAGACAGCGTGAGTCCTACTGGATTTATAAACTCAAGACCCTCTCCCCTGCAGGCTTGAATGAGGGTTTCTCATTCGTAGCCTTCCTTTAATTACTTTTTCTTCTTTTAACTCTCTTTTCTTCGGATGTATAATTGGCAGGGAAATACCTACCAAATCCTCATATGGATATAAACATCGCACTGTATATATGTTACACGTATCACATTATCTTTTATGTAGTATCCTGATTTATTCATCATATCCTTCCTGTCTGCCTACTTTTCTCCCTTATAAAACATGGGACTACGCGATCCATGAGGATGGATATATAAGTATACTCCATCAGTTCTTATATATATGACTTTTGAAATGCATATTTATCACTTAATTAAATACCTTTGGTTAATCCATCAATCTGTATTATGATCTAGTGATCATAGTATCATTTAAGTAAGGATATGTGATCCAATTGACCCAATGACAGTTAAGTTGATTCATAAATGTCATCTTTCAAAACCTCAAGTATATAACCCGTGAAGTATACAGTAATTATTTAGCCCTTTGGCTGATCTACCCTTGTACATTATGGCTCAGGGATTTATGCAACATTTAGTTGCTTCCCCATATTAGTATAAATTATAATACTCCCATGACACTTATTTCGTGCTTTGGGCATCAAGATATATAACTCCACTCCTCAAAACGAGAGTTCTATCTCGTCGGATCACAAATAGAGGGTTTTTTCCCTCAAGCATGGGGCACTGCTGTCATTCAGCAGCCTAACCACTCCCATACTGCCCCCACGTGGGCTCCATCCGTTCCCGAAATCACGCTCCCCCCCCATTCACGTCATGACGTCACGTGATGCGGCCGATAAGGGATCACATTGGCTGGATACCGGACCAATGAGGAACTAGTATTTTCGGCAGGATATCACACACAGCATCTCACAATCTTAATTGATTGTAACAAAAGGTATTTAAATGGATACAGGGAACTCTAAAAGTTTATTGCTCCTGACGACGGCGTGCTAAAACGCCGAAACGCGCGTCGAGCTAATTTAATTTTATTTAATTATTTTCTTTTTGTCCACCTCTTTTTGGTAGCACTTATGGATTTAGTTATTTAATCTTTGTAATTTTTAGGACGTATAGGGACTAGGTATCCGGGTAGGCACTTGTGGCAACACAGTGCCGAGGTAATTAGAGGAAGCCTCCTACTGATAGGGAGTCTGCTTTTTGGGACACTTGGGGTATTTTTTACTCCTCCTATAGAGGGTTTTTTTCACCTCCTCAGTGTACTAGCCATCTCTATACACCTGGATTGGTTACCTATGAGACTTAGGATGCATGTGCTCAACCTTTAGGTTAGAAATTACCAGGCAGTCTCTCTTTGATAGTAGACACCTGTTCTGTGCAATCGTCTCTAGGTGGTTCACCATTTTATATTCCTTTCTCCTATCTGTCCTTTTTAATCTGTGTTTTCCTTTAGGATTATTAAAGGTAGGGACCCCTTCCCCTTAACTATTACTCTCCCACTGAGGACTTATTGTAGTCCTCTTTCTTTCTTCTTTTTTCTTATACCAACCTCGTGGGTTATTCCCCAATCAGGGAGAGTAATCTTAGGGCTCTTTGGCACTGATTCATTGGTCAAGTATTGTGACCTCTGAATCTGAGTCACTATTATTCTTTATCTCTTTTTTGTATTTAGGTGTTAGAGACTAAAATTACTCTCTCTGAATCAGGCTAGGTAAATATCATTAATTCTAAGTTTGCAAATACATTAAAATACCAAAAGCACCAATAAACCAAGTTATGAACCTTGTTCTAAAAAAACTCATGAGTTCTAAAAACGCAGTAAAGGAAAATTTCTCACTGAGACCTTTAGGGGACAAAGTGTTCGAGTTCTACAATCCAGAAAGTTTCTCTTCATAGCAGAATCTTTCCCCTGTCTCTGCCGCTTGCCATAGTAGGGACATGATCTATGGCCACGCATCTTAATGAAGAGCATTTTTGTTATTGTTCTGGCCACAGGTTTATCCAACTTACCATCATGATATGCAAGTCGGATAATCGACTTATGCCCCAGATTCTCATAGAGGGCAGTCTCTTTTTACCAATGTAGTTAAGTCCACACGGACATGTTAATTTATAAACAACAAAGTCCATGCGGCAATGGATTCTGTATTTGATTTTGTACACTTTGCTCGTATGTGGATAGTTAAAAGTTTTTGATGTAATTATATGTCCACAAGTCACACATTCCAAACATCTTACGCATCCAGTGTTCCTATCATCATTCTTGATGGGATTATAACAATGTCTCGGGTCTGTGTTAACCAACCGGTCCCTTACATTTTTATTAAGTTTGTAATAGAACATTGGTTTCTATTGGAGTTCTTTTGGAAGAGAGGTTTCAAATTTCAGGATATTCCAATAGCGGCAGATGGATTCTGTGAGTTCATTACTTGCAGTGTGAAATTTCATCGGGAAAACAGTTCTCTTATTAGTTTCTTTAGGTGCTCGAGTCTCAGAAGAATTGTATTTCATTTCAGTTTTCAATAATGCTTTATCAAGGGTCATACATTGGTATTTTTCATAACTTTGTCGTACATAATTTTCAGTTGTTCATCACATTGTGGTCTCTGATAGTTGTTACGATACACTCTTAAAAATTGTGATAGAGTCCATATACCTCTCATAGGGGCCGTAAAAATCCTACGGAGGTACCGATCTAAATAATGAACTCACGCCCCAGGCTTAGGCGAGCCTCTCAGTACCTCCAAAAGGTATAGAGTCCAGGCACTTAGATTCTATTGTTTCATCTTATTACTTATTACTGTCTAAGTTCAAAATATGTACGGTACAAGCTTTTACTATGCCTATATATGTATAGACAGACGATTGTGCAATTGTTAACAGAGAAGATGCTGTACAACTGTGCATTTCCCTCCCCCACCCTCCCCCAATTTCTCTTCTGTACCCCATACCCCACCCACCAAACTACATAAAATGTACTATAAATAAAGAAGTAAAAAAAAAAAAAATTGTGATAGTGGTAGTAATTCTTTCAGATGTTTTGGGTGAGAACTCTAATAATCTAAAATCGTATTACGATCTGTCGGTTTGGTATATAGCCTATACTCCCGTTTGTAGTCAATTATCATAATTTCCACATCCAAAAATTTAATGCATCTGGAATCTATATTTAATGTTACTTTTACCACAGTAGGCAATTTGTTCATATACTTGACAAAGGTTGAAGCTTCCTCCTCAGTGCCATTCCATAACACCAAGATGTCATCGATTAATCAAAAATACTTAACTATTTGATGCTCATAGCATCATAAAATATACATTCTCTCAAACTCATACATAAAAGTGTTTGAATATCTGTGGGCAATAGCTGCCCTCATGGACGTTCCTGAGATTTGGAGGAACCAGTTTGTTTCAAAATGAAAATAATTGTTTTGTAATGCTAGAGTGAATAGTTCCAGAACAAATTCAATTAGAGGGCCCTGGTATTGTGTCAATTCAGAGAGGAGAGTTTGCATAGCATCAATGCCATCTTTGTGTGGTATGATGGTATATAGGCTTCTTACATCTATTGTTATTAAAATTCCATAAAAATCTCCAACCTCCTTAAGTTTCTGCAACAAATTGTTAGTATTTTTTACAAATGTAGGTATGGCTGTTACCAGCCTCTTGAAGAGATTGTCCAGATATTTGGCTATTGGTTCTAAAATGCCATCCACCTCTGAGACAGTTGGACATCCCAGGGGATTTGTGAGGTTTTTGCAGGTCTTCTGTAAAGTATAAACAATAGGTGTACGTGGGTGTCTTTTTTGAAGAAATTGGAATAAGTCAGGATCAATATATCCTGCTTTAAGTCCAAAAGAAAGTATAACCTCAATTTTCTGAGCAATCAGCTTTGGCTTATTCTCAAGGGGTTGGTAAATTGGTAAATTTTCTCATCCTGTAGTTGTCGTTTAATCTCACAGGAGTAATCATAGTTATTTAAAATGACAATCCCTCCACCCTTGTCTGCTGGGCATATGACTATTGAGGATTCAGAAGTCAGTCCATGAATGAGACTACAGGGAGTGCAGAATTATTAGGCAAGTTGTATTTTTGAGGATTAATTTTATTATTGAACAACAACCATGTTCTCAATGAACCCAAAAAACTCATTAATATCAAAGCTGAATATTTTTGGAAGTAGTTTTTAGTTTGTTTTTAGTTTTAGCTATGTTAGGGGGATATCTGTGTGTGCAGGTGACTATTACTGTGCATAATTATTAGGCAACTTAACAAAAAACAAATATATACCCATTTCAATTATTTATTATTACCAGTGAAACCAATATAACATCTCAACATTCACAAATATACATTTCTGACATTCAAAAACAAAACAAAAACAAATCAGTGACCAATATAGCCACCTTTCTTTGCAAGGACACTCAAAAGCCTGCCATCCATGGATTCTGTCAGTGTTTTGATCTGTTCACCATCAACATTGCGTGCAGCAGCAACCACAGCCTCCCAGACACTGTTCAGAGAGGTGTACTGTTTTCCCTCCTTGTAAATCTCACATTTGATGATGGACCACAGGTTCTCAATGGGGTTCAGATCAGGTGAACAAGGAGGCCATGTCATTAGATTTTCTTCTTTTATACCCTTTCTTGCCAGCCACGCTGTGGAGTACTTGGACGCGTGTGATGGAGCATTGTCCTGCATGAAAATCATGTTTTCTTGAAGGATGCAGACTTCTTCCTGTACCACTGCTTGAAGAAGGTGTCTTCCAGGAACTGGCAGTAGGACTGGGAGTTGAGCTTGACTCCATCCTCAACCCGAAAAGGCCCCACAAGCTCATCTTTGATGATACCAGCCCAAACCAGTACTCCACCTCCACCTTGCTGGCGTCTGAGTCGGACTGGAGCTCTCTGCCCTTTACCAATCCAGCCACGGGCCCATCCACCTGGCCCATCAAGACTCACTCTCATTTCATCAGTCCATAAAACCTTAGAAAAATCAGTCTTGAGATATTTCTTGGCCCAGTCTTGACGTTTCAGCTTGTGTGTCTTGTTCAGTGGTGGTCGTCTTTCAGCCTTTCTTACCTTGGCCATGTCTCTGAGTATTGCACACCTTGTGCTTTTGGGCACTCCAGTGATGTTGCAGCTCTGAAATATGGCCAAACTGGTGGCAAGTGGCATCGTGGCAGCTGCACGCTTGACTTTTCTCAGTTCATGGGCAGTTATTTTGCGCCTTGGTTTTTCCACACGCTTCTTGCGACCCTGTTGACTATTTTGAATGAAACGCTTGATTGTTCGATGATCACGCTTCAGAAGCTTTGCAATTTTAAGAGTGCTGCATCCCTCTGCAAGATATCTCACTATTTTTGACTTTTCTGAGCCTGTCAAGTACTTCTTTTGACCCATTTTGCCAAAGGAAAGGAAGTTGCCTAATAATTATGCACACCTGATATAGGGTGTTGATGTCATTAGACCACACCCCTTCTCATTACAGAGATGCACATCACCTAATATGCTTAATTGGTAGTAGGCTTTCGAGCCTATACAGCTTGGAGTAAGACAACATGCATAAAGAGGATGATGTGGTCAAAATACTCATTTGCCTAATAATTCTGCACTCCCTGTATATTGTTCTCTTGACAAGTTTGAATACCTGGGCTTATGTTTGAGCAGAATAGCATTTGTTTCATTTTTGACAGTTGGAAAGAAGACTTGGTGGACACTTGATTTGAAGGGGGATCAAATGAGCTTGGAGATTTGAATTTGTATATTGGCATTGATTTCCCAGAGTCCAGCGTGATGTTGACCACCCGCAACTGAGGCGCGATAGGTGGCTTGACTAACGGCTTTGATGATTCAGTCAACGAAGTGACTGGAGTAGGTACGGGTGTCCTGGGGTTGAAGGACCAGGTAAGAGTTCCCACGAGTGAAGGTAGGTAAATGGCAATTTGCACTGACCGGAAGTCACAGTATGCAAATCGTCAGACCTGAAACGGTAGTGAGGAGTGCACAGGCATTCCTTAAGAAGGGAAACCAGCCCCTCCTGTTCAACCGTAATTCACCGCTGTCACATTAAGTGCACCCACACTTATTATATATCATTTTGTTCAGGAGATACAGGGCTTTAATTTATCATTAACTATTCATATGGAACATAATTTATCATGAATAAACTTTCAATAAATCTGAGAAAATAAGATTGTTTTTTAAATTTGTATTTCCGTCTGACATTTTAGCTGTGAATGTCATAATACTGTAAGGTTTTACTGCAAAAAAAATGTACATATTTGTAATCAGCAATGTCTCACAAGTACAACAGTACCACACATTAACAGGTTTTATGGTGTTTTGGAAAGTTACAGGGTCAAATATAGAACGTTCCATTTTCAAATAGAAATTTGCCAGATTAGTAATGTTACCTTTGAGACGTTGTGGTAGCCCAGGAATGAGAATTACCCCTATAATGGCATACCATTTGAAGAAGTAGACAACCCAAGGTATTGAAAGTGGGATATGTTTACTCTTTTTTAGTAGGCACTTAGTCACAAACACTGGCCAAAGTTAGCGTTCATATTTGTTTTTGTGTGAAAAAAGCAAAAAACTAATATTTGGCCAGTGTTTGTGACCAAGTGGCTACTAAGAAAGACTGGACATACCCCACTTGCAATACCTTCGGTGGTCTACTTTTGCAAATGGTATGCCATCATGAGGGTAATTCTCATTCCTGGACTACCATACGCTCTCAAAGGCAACATAACCAATCTGGCAAATTTCAATATCAAAAAAACGAAATGCAAGCCTTATATGTGACTCTCTAACTTTCCAAAACACTTTAAAGCCCTTTTTAATAGGGATGGCTTGATTTCTTAGATTTGATTTTTAAAAAAAATGGAAGCCTTCTGATATTTATTGTTTTTGTTTCATTTCATTCTCAATTCTTGCATATCATTTCCCATTTCCAAAATATCTCATCTCCTCTTCAGATCCACAACTCACCTACAACAACCCCAACTCCTCATATTCATTTATCCCATCATATCCTATCCCATCACCAGCCCCCTGTCTTATAAATGTTACCAGTTTTACCACCAATTCCTCCAACTTAATCCCAGTCCCCCATCTGAACTCCAGAACACATACTGCCACATCTGGTCACTATCCTCCTGTAATCACCAGTTTATATTAATAAACTTAATACACTGTATAACTAGTTCTGTCATTTTGTGCTACAACGTAATTATTATTATAAATATGATATTTATAGAGTGCCATCAAATTCCGCAGCGCTTTACAATGGGTGGACGAACAGACATGTAGTTGTAACCAGACAAGTTGGACACACAGGAACAGAGGGGTTGAGGGCCCTGCTCAATGAGCTTACATGCTAGAGGGAGTGGGGTAAAATGACACAAAAAGGTAAGGACAGTTTTAGACTAGTGACAGTTGCAGAAGAGGAATCAGTCAGGAGCTATTAACAGTGTAATTGATACGCTTTTATGAAGAAGTGGGTTTTTAACGATTTTTTGAAGGAGTGGAGACTGGGTGAGCATCTAACGGAGGAGGGAAGCGAGTTCCACAGGAACGGTGCAGCCCTCGAGAAATCTTGAAGGCGAGCATCAGAGGTGGGAGTATGGACAGAAGATAGACGTAAGTCTTCAGCAGATTGTAAGGGCCTAGACGGGACATACTTGTGTATAAGGGAGGGTAGATAGGTGGGAGCAGCATTATGTAGAGATTTGAAAGCAAGAACCAGAATTTTAAATTGAGCTCTATATTTTATAGGAAGCCAATGTAGGGACTGGCAGAAGGGTGAGGTATGGGAGGTGTGCGCGGACAGGAAGATGAGCCTCGCTGCCGCATTCATTATGGACTGTAACGGCGCTAGTTGGGAGAACGTAAGACCACTGAGAAGCGGATTACAGTAGTCAAGGCGAGAAAGGACAGTGGAATGGACCAACACCTTAGTCGCATCTGGCATTAAGTAGGGGCTGATGCGAGCAATGTTTTTGAGATGGAAATGACAGGATTTGGCGATAGATTGAACATGATGCTTGAAGGAGAGGTCGGCTTCAAAGAGAACACCTAGGCAGTGAGCCTGCGTGGTGGAGCTGATGGTAGCACTGTTGACTTGGAGGGAGACAGACAAAGGAGTAACAACACTTGAGGGAGGAAATACCAGAATTTCAGTTTTAGTCAAGTTTAGTTTAAGGAAGTGAGCAGCCATCCAGTTAGAAACAGCAGAGAGGCAGTCAGAGACACTAGTCAAGGGGGACGGGGAGAGATCAGGTAGATTTGTGTGTCATCTGCATAGAAATGATATTGGAAGCCAAAGGAGCTAATGAGTTTACCAAGGGAGGCAGTATAGATGGAGAACAGTAGGGGACCAAGGACTGAACCTTGGGGGACACCAACAGAGAGGAGTTGGGGAGAAGAAGCAGAGCCAGAGAAAGAAACACTGAAAGAGTGCTGGGAGAGGTAGGAGGAGCACCAGGAGAGAGCAATATCTTGTAGACCGATATTGCGGAGGATGAGAAGAAGCTGTTGATGATCAACAGTGTCAAAAGCTGCAGACAGGTCAAGGAGAATTAGAATAGAGTAGTGACCACAAGATTTTGCAGCGAGTAGATCATTGGATACTTTGGTCAGTGCCGTTTCCACAGAGTGCTTAGCGCGGAAACCAGACTGAAGCAGGTCTAGCAGAGAGTTGGACTCGAGGAAGTCTGTCAATCTTGCATACACAATTTTTTCAAGGATCTTGGATGCAAAAGGCAGTAGCAAGATAGGACGATAGTTGGATGGGGAGTTAGGGTCAAGATTGGGCTTCTTTAGAATTGGGGTTATAGTTGCATGTTTAACCCCTTAAGGACGGAGCCAAATGTACACGTTGTGAACAAAACAAAATGTAAACAAAACCTGGCATTTGCGCTACATGTCTGTCCAACCGTAATTCACCTCTTTCATAGTAAATGCACCCACCCTTATTATATATCATTTTATTCAGGGGAAACAGGGCTTTCATTTAATATCAAATATTTAGCTATGAAACATAATTTAATATGAAAAAAATGGGAGAAAATAAGATTTTTTTTTTTTTTTTAGTTCTACATGACATTTTAACTGTCAATGTCATAATACTGTTTGCTTTTACTGCAATAAAATACACATATTTGTATTCAGCAAAGTCTCACGTGTAAAACAGTACCCCCTATGTACAGGTTTTATGGCGTTTTGGGAAGTTACAGGGTCAAATATAGCACGTTACATTTGAAATTGAAATTCGCCAGATTGGTTACGTTGCCTTTGAGACTGTATAGTAGCCCGGGAATGAAATTTACACCCATAATGGCATACCATTTGCAATAGTAGACAACCCAAGGTATTGCAAATGGGGTATGTCCAGTCTTTTTTAGTACCATTTGGTCACAAACACTGGCCAAAGTTAAGCGTTAGTATTTGTTTGTGTGTGAAAAAATGCAAAAAACGCCAATTTTGGC
This sequence comes from Pelobates cultripes, assembly GCA_933207985.1. Classification (NCBI taxonomy): domain Eukaryota; kingdom Metazoa; phylum Chordata; class Amphibia; order Anura; family Pelobatidae; genus Pelobates; species Pelobates cultripes. The sequence continues at coordinate 188,945,089 of OW240916.1, read as the reverse complement.
CAGTGTTTGTGACTAAGTGGCTACTAAAAAAACTGGACATACCCTGTTTGCAATACCTTGGGTTGTCTACTATTGCAAATGGTATACCATCATAGGGGTAATTTTCATTCTTGGGCTACCATAGGGTCTCAAAGGCAACGTAACCAATCTGGCGAATTTTAATGTGAAAAAATGAAACGCAAGCCTTATATTTGGCGCTGTAACTTTTGAAAACACCATAAAACCTGTACATGAGGGGTACTGTTGTACTCGGGAGACTTCGCTGAACACAAATATTTGTGTTTTAAAACAGTAAAAAGTATCGCAGCAATAATATCGTCCGTGTAAGTGCTGTTTGTGCGTGAAAAATGCAACGTCACTTTTACTGGCGATATCATTGTTGTAATACATTTTACTGTTTTGAAACACTAATATTTGTGTTCAGCGAAGTCTCCTGAGTAGAACAGTACCCCCCATGTACAGGTTTTATGGTGTCTTGGAAAGTTATAGGGTTAAATATAGTGCTAGCAAATTAAATTCCTTTACTTTCGGCATGGGTTGTCAGGCAGGTCCTGCTAATTGTAATTAATTAAGATACCTAATTATGTAAAAATATTACATAAATATATATGTAGAATCAATATATGTATATATATACGTATGTGTATATATATGTATATATCTATATAATTTTTTTAAAATATTTTTATTTATATATAGGTATATATATAGTGATATATAACGTATATATTTATGTGTATAAATATATATATTATTTCGTTCTATGTGTATTTTGATATATATATATATATATTAATTTCACAATACAGTTAGAACGAAATAACACACATCTATATATTTTTTAATTATTTATTTTTAATTATTTTTGTAATTTTATTTTTAACGTATTTACATTTTAATTTTTTTTATAATATATATAAATATATATATAACAATAATTATATATATATTTAATCAGTATCAGTGTACGTGTAATTTGATATTAATATATATATATAATTAAATATATATTAATAGTAAAATACACCTAGACGGTGTACATGTGTGTATGTATATGTGTATATATATACTTTGATCATATATATATATATATATATATATGATCTAAGTATATATTATTTATTTTTTTACACTATTTATTTATTTCATTTTTATTTTCAGCCAGCAGGGGACCACCTGTCATTACAGGCAGCCCCCCTGCTGGCAATACAGAAGCCAGCTATCCCCGGCCATGTGATTGTGGGGTCCTCGCTAGGACCCCACTCTCACACGGCCGGGGGGCTTCCTGGAGGACGGTCGTGCCGCGGGGGGCTCCCTGGGAGTCCCCCCCACCGCGATCGCCGGCGTGGGACCGCCGGCGACCGGGTAAGTACAGAAAGACCGGAGGGCGTACTATTACGCCCGGCGGCGTTTAGAGCCGCCTATTAGAGGACGTAATAGTACGCCCTCCGGTCTTAAGGGGTTAAAGGGCAATGGAAATATACCAGAGGAGAGAGAGAGATTGAGAATTTTAGTGAGAGGTGGAGAAAGAGAAGAAGACAGAGTTGCGAAGATGAGATGCGAAGAAATTGGATCTAGGGAGCAGGTGGTGGGGCGGGAGGACTGGAGCAGAGCAGAAACCTCTTCCAATTTAGCAGGTGCGAATGAACATAGAACAGCAGAGGGAGTGAAGTTAGGGGAAGTATTGTAAGGGGAAGAAGAAAGATGAGAGATCTCGTCTCTGATTGTAGAGATCTTGTCAGTGAAGTGAGTTGCAAAGTCTGAGGCGGTCAAGTTAGTAGGTGGAGGAGGAACAGCAGGGTGAAGAAGAGAGTTAAATGTGTGAAATAGTCGTTTGGGTTCGCGGGAGAGTGTGGTTATGAGGGTATTGAAGTGATTAACTTTTGCAGAGGAAAGAGTCAAGCTGTATGAGCTCAGCATAAATTTATAGTGGAGAAAGTCAGATGCACAGTGAGACTTTCTCCAACTGCGTTCAGGAGTTCTGGAGCATTTTTGGAGGTATCAAGTGAGCTTGGTGTCACGATTCGGGGAACCAAACACGCCAACACACACACACACAAAGTGCAGTACCGGACCTTAGAGTGGCCAGGCTAAGCACACAAAGAATAGTCAGGAAACAAGCCAAGTAAAGGGGAACCAGAAGACAGAATAACGATAGACAAGCCGAGGTCAAAGGGTAGGAGAAAGTCACAAAGTCAGATAAACAAGCCAGAGAGTACGTAACCAGAAACACAAGTTCAGTAGTAATACTAGCAAGTAAAGACCACAACAGGGCGGAGAGGAACAGGAAAGGTAAGTATTTAAATCCATAGGTTAATTCTGATTGGATAATTTCCAATCAGAATTAACAATCACACGTGGGAGATATCTAAACCTCCCACTGTGATTGAGGCACTGTGCCTTTAACGGCGGGTCAGGTGACTGACCCCGGCGTTTGTTAAAATGGGTGGTCTCCCAGCATGCAGCGTCATGCATGCTGCCGCTGGGGGACCCAGAGGAAGATGCTGGCGACATCCGTGGCTGGGAGGATGCCGCCCGCCGAGCCTACACCAGGAAGGGGACCGCGGACGGCTGGAGTGCGAGTGCTGCGAGTGGACTGCAACCTCCCCTCGCAGCCGCCTGCGGGACCCTGACAGTACCCCCTCCTCGAAGACCGCCTGGAGGGCGGGAAGCAGAAGGCCTCAAAGGAAATTGGCATGAAAGGAGCGGACCAAAGAGGGGGCGTGCAAATCAGAGCTCGAAACCCAAGACCGCTCCTCAGGGCCGTAACCCTTCCAATCCACCAGTTATTGCAGCCGACCCCTAGAAACACGAGAGTCGAGAAGGGCAGCCACTTCGTACACGTCACTAGAGACAGTGCGAGGGGAAACGGGCCGTCCGAGGGGACGAGAGAACCAGTTACACAGTAAGGGCTTCAAAAGCGAAACGTGAAACGTGTGCGGAATACGCATGGAAGGAGGCTAGTCCAGGGAGTAGGAAACGGGGTTAATCCTATGTAACACTTTGTAGGGACCAAGAAACCTGGGAGCAAACTTCATCGACCCTGAGATGGAGGTTCCTGGAGGACAACCACACCCTATCACCCGGAGCATAAGAAGGGGCTGCACCCCTACGGCTATCAGCGAACTTCTTCTGAGCAGCTGCTGAATGAAACAGCGCAATATGGACCTGATCCCACGTCTTCCGCAAAGAGGCGAGGTGCTGGTCCAAGGCGGGCATTCCCTTGTCAGAGAACGCACCGGGAAGGACAGAAGGCCGAAACCCATAAGCAACCTCAAAAGGACTTAAGCCAGTAGACGAATGAGACACCGTATTCCTGGCAAATTTAGCCCACGAAAGAAGGTGAGACCAGTCGTCCTGGTGCGCATTAGTGAAGCAGCGCAAATACAATTCCACAGACTGATTAGCACGTTCGGCTGCACCATTAGATTGCGGGTGATAGGAGGAAGTGAATGACAAGGAGACCCCCATCTCAGCACAAAAAACGCCCCTCCAAAACCGAGAGACAAATTGAGGGCCCCTGTCAGAAACGATATTCTGAGGTACCCCATGCAAGTGGAACACTTCCTTGGCAAACACCTGAGCAAGCTGAATCGCAGAAGGCAGTTTTTTAAGCGGAATAAAGTGTGCCATTTAAGAGAACCTATCCGTCACAGTCAATATCACCGTCTGACCATCAGAAGGAGGAAGGTCTACAATAAAATCCATAGACAATTGGGTCCATGGTTTCCTGGGTACAGATAGAGGCATCAGTAGACCCTGGGGTCTCATATTAGGAGACTTACTCTGCGTACAGACCCGACAAGCCTGAATAAAATCCACTACGTCTCGCTTGAGTGAAGGCCACCAGAACTGTTGAAGGAGGCTCTTATAAGTCTTGGTAACCCCCGGATGACCAGCAGTTTTGGCGGTGTGAAATAAAGTTAACAACTTTTTTCTGTCATTTACTTTCACGTATAGTTTACCAACAGGCGTCTCAGGGGGTGCTTGGGTTTGGTATGTCTTAATATTCTCAAGGAAAGGAGACGAAACAACCAAACGGGTAGCAGCTATTATCTGAGACGCAGGTACAATAGGTTCAGGAGTCGGGTTAACAAATTCTAAAGGTTCATACTGTCGAGAGATAGCGTCAGCTTTGGCATTACGGCAACCAGGTCTATAGGTAATAATGTATTGGAAGAGCGAAAGGAATAGAGACCATCTAGCCTGTCGGGCGGACAACCTTCTAGCATCAGCTATATAGGAGAGGTTCTTATGATCTGTTATAACCATAATTTTGTGTCTAGAACCCTCTAATAAGTACCTCCATTCTTTAAAAGCTAACACAATAGCTAATAGTTCCCTGTTTCCAACATCGTAATTCTTTTCTGGATCAGACAACCTTTTTGAAAAGTAACAACAGGGATGGATGGGTTCGTCATACGATAACCTCTGCTCCAGTACTGCTCCCACCCCCGATTCAGAAGCGTCTATTTCCATACCAAAGGGAAGAGAAGGATTAGGGTGGTGTAGTACTGGAGCAGAGGCAAATGCTTTCTTGAGAGTTTCGAAGGCCTTAAGGGCTTCAGGAGTCCAAACGCTAGGGTGTAGACCTTTTTTAGTCAGCTTCGTGATAGGGGAGATAAGTGGTGAAAAGTTTTTTATAAATTTCCTATAATAGTTATCAAAACCTATAAAACGCTGGATAGCCTTAAGTCCCTGGGGAAGTGGCCAGGACAGTATAGCTTCCAATTTAGCAGGATCCATACTAAAACCCTGTTCAGTAATTATATATCCCAGGTCTGATCGAACAAACGTTTTTCTAACTTACAATAAAGTCCATTCTGTAATAACTTTTTAAGCACCATCCTAACATGATTATGATGTGACTTCAAATCAGGAGAATATACAAGTATGTCGTCAAGGTACACCATGGCACAGACATGCAATAGATCTCTAAGGACATGATTTATGAGATCCTGAAACACAGCAGGAGCATTACACAGTCCAAAAGGCATGACCAGGTATTCGTAATGTCCACTACGCATATTGAACGCTGTCTTCCACTCATCATTCTCCTTTATACGGATAAGGTTATAAGCCCCCCTGAGGTCTAATTTAGTAAAGTACTTAGAACTTTTAACATGATCAAACAACTCAGTGACGAGGGGGATAGGGTAGGCGTTTTTAATCGTTATATTGTTCAGAGCCCTATAGTCTATACATGGCCTCAAATCGCCCTCCTTCTTTGCCACAAAAAAGAAACCAGCACCAGCAGGAGAGGAGGACCTTCTAATAAAACCTTTCCTTAAGGATTCCCGTATGTACTCCTCCATGACCTGGTTTTCTTTCTCAGAAAGAGGGTAGACCTTACCCCTAGGGGGCATAGTACCCGGTAACAGGTTTATGGCACAGTCATAGTCACGATGCGGAGGTAGCTTATCTGCCTCCCTTTTTTCAAAAACCAATGCAAGGTCTGCATATACAGAAGGGACAGAAACAGAAAGTGGTTTAGCCGTGGGCACGTTGAGTAAACAAACAGGACGTACATGAGCCATACAATCTCGTTGACAAGATTCCCCCCAGGAGAGTATATCTAAACAACCCCAATCGAGTACAGGGTTGTGTTTCACTAACCAGGGAAAACCCAGAACGATGGAAGCAGTAGGGGAGTCAATTATTTGGAAGGTTAACCTTTCCTTGTGCAAAACACCCACAGACATCACAATTTCTTGGGTCTCATGGTGATCCATGAGACCCAAGAAATTGTGATCTACCATCGGGTGGTCTACCATCTATGGCCTCAACGGCCAAGGGTGTGGCCTTTTGGATCAAAGTCAAGGCTGCGGTTTTAGCAAAGTTCTCATCCATAAGGTTGTCTGCCGCACCTGAATCGATCAAGACTTTGGTTGTTATAGTGGTTTTATTGACCAAAAGAGAAACCGTAATAAACGGTCTGGAGATGGACACATGAGGGGACAAAGTCATAACACCCGAGGCCGACCCCTCTCTAGGCCTTAGGTGCTGTAGTTTCCCTGTAACTTAGGGCAGGCATTACAGTGGTGCCCCCTCTTTCCACAATGAAGGCATAACCCTTCCCTTCAACGATACGCTCTTTCAGCCTCAGTTAGCCCCGTAGCACCCAATTGCATGGGTTCGGGGGTTGGTTGCCTAGGAGCGGGTAGTTCTAGTAATGCAGTAGAGGGTAGAGCAGGTAACACCTGTGTATCCATCCGTCTTTGACTACGCCTCTCTCTAATACGGTTATCAATAAGAATGATATATTCTATAACATCATCCAGAAGAACAGGCAATTCCTTGGATGCTATTTCATCCAGTATGTAGGCGGCCAAACCCTCCTGAAAGGCAGTTATGAGGGCGTCATTATTCCAAACCACTTCAGCTGCTAGAGTGCGGAATTCGATAGTATAATCCGCTACAGATCTGTTACCGTGTAGGACCCTAAGCAGAGCTTTGCCAGCAGAGGCAACCCTAACGGGTTGATCAAACGTACGTTTGAAAGCTGTCAAGAAATCTGCAAAGGACATAGGAGACGTATTCTCCCACATGGGGTTAGCCCATGCTAAAGCTTTCCCGGACAAGTGGTTTATCAAAAAGGCAATTTTGGATCTGTCAGTGGGATAGGAACGTGGATTCATCAGCAAATGGATATCAATTTGGTTGAGGAAACCACGACACAATGCTGGGTCACTGCTGTAGCGCTGTGGCGGCATCATATGAATAACATGAGCAGGAATGGGTACCGGAGTGGGAATGGGTTCAGGCACAGCAGCAGCAGCCTCCTGAACGGCAGGTTGCAAGTGTGCAGTACAAGCCAGTATGGTTTTTAAAGCTTGGGCAAACTGATCCATACGGTGGTCTAAACCATCCATTCTAGCCTCCTGATTAACTGGGAGCTGTGGAATGTCAGCAGGTTCTATTATGGCCCTGTTATAATGTCACGATTCGGGGAACACACACACAAAGTGCAGTACCGGACCTTAGAGTGAAGGCAAGATCAAGAGTGTTTCCCGCTGTATGGGTTGCTAGATTGGACCATTGCGTAAGGCCAAAGGAGGAGTTTACAGGGAGCAGACGAGAGGCATCAGTGCAATTGGGGTTATTGATTGGGATATTGAAATCCTCAAGTATAAGGGAAGGAGTGCTAGATGAGAGGAAGTGGGGAAGCCAGGAAGAAAAGTGCTCAATGAATAGTCTAGGATAACCGGGGGCGGTAGATGATATCAATTCTTAAAGGAGTGGGATTAAATTTGGCGGACAGTGTGAACTTCAAAAGAAGAAAAGGATAGGGCAGGGGGAGTTATGATTGGTTGAAAGGTACATTGAGAGAAGGATGCCTACGCCACAAAGGACCCACCATTGTGTCATGTCATAATAATTTTAGGAAGTATTCATTTACTGAGAAGGTAGTGGATACATGGAATAGCCTTCCAGCTGAAGAGGTAGAGGTTAACACAGTAAAGGAGTTTAAGCATGCGTGGGATAGGCATAAGGCCATCCTAACTATAAGATAAGGCCAGGGACTAATGAAAGTATTTAGAAAATTGGGCAGACTAGATGGGCCGAATGGGTCTTATCTGCCGTCACATTCTATGCTAAAAGAACTGTCGCTGGAATTCAAGCCTTGTATTTAAGAGTTTTTCTGGGAAGTTCCCACTCTACCTGAGCAGAATGCTCTACCTGGCTGTTCCCATCTCCTATAACCTCCGATTCAGTACCAGCACTTTATTTAGTCTACCTCAATAAAAAAAGGAAAGCAGCCCGATCCTACTTTTCCTACAGAGCACCGCAGTTAATGAACGACCTCCTGCACACTTTCAAATCTTCCCCAAGCCTAAAGTCCTATAAGAGATCCCTCTCTACATACATCCAAACAGAATGCACCTGTCATGGTTGATTATATATTTCCTACCTGTTCTATGTTAAATTTTGTATATATTGTGTATTAATATTATTTTTGTATTATTTATATTGTATCGTAGTGTATCAATGCAATGTTTTTTGGACCCAGGACATACTTGAAAATTAGAGAAATCTCAATGTATTATTACTGGTAAAATATTTGATAAATAAATAAATATTCTGAACCCGAAACCATATAATTAATTCCCTATCTTATAGCCTGCAATGTCCGCGATTATGTGTCTGCCTGGGTGCCATCTAATGCAGGCCGGGAGGCTAATAAAAGTGTTGCAAGAGTTTAAGCTTGGGCACACTAATTAACTAAAAAGGAAGTCTGTTATTTATAAGATTGACGAGACCTGAAGGCATTCTTATGGTCCATACGTATTACAACAAGAAATGGAGCATGGAAAAATACTGTACTTATGAATGAACAACAAATGCATTAAAGTTGTATTCAGGGACCAGCATTTCTTTTTGATGATATTTAAAAATGTCCTGTTTATTATGTTGTTAATGCATTCTGCATTTCAGACTTAATTTCTTCAACAGCATAATTTTTTAGGTTCCTGGCATATGCAATATCTTCAAAAACATAATTTGAATGTGTTCAAGTTCATGACTTCCTTGTTTCTCAAGCTGTAAACTATTGGATTTAATAATGGTGTTACCACAGCATAGAACACAGCAACAAATTTATCATACTCAAAAGAATGTCGATAGGGTGATCTTACATATATTAGCATACCAGACGTATAATAAATAATTACTACCATAAGGTGAGCTGCACAAGTTGAAAAAGCTTTAGATTTTCCAGAGGTTGATGGTGTATTACAAATATTTCAGTAACAAAGTCATCAATCTCTCTGATAAGGCACTCACTGAACCGCAGATCCAGGTTCTTGTGAAAGGGCTATCATTTGTTCCCGTTCCTTCCTTCAACAAATTTGAGTGGATTAAAGATATTCACTTGTTCGGTAGAAGGTTAGCCCTTCACAAGTTCTTCCTTATAGAGAAGGAGAAAAGAGCCAAGGATCTGGGCTTCAGTATGAGGGAATACCAATGCCTTAATGATCTAGTTTCTTTACTGGATGAGAATGATGACTTAACTACGTTGCCCTACACGGACCTACGACATAAAAGCAGATTTACCCCTAACATCAAAGATTTCAAGAACATAGATATATTTGTTGACTCGACTTGCAACCAGATACAAAAGCTAAGGATGGATTCCCTACAACCCCGACCACATAGTAATGTCTCAATGAATGGCGGGCACTATGTGACTTACAGGACGATGATGATATAATCATTAAGCCTGCGGACAAGGGGGGTAATATTGTGGTGCTAAATAAAACTCAGTATGTACAGCTAACTCAAAATATACTTAAAGATAACACCACTTACAAAATATTACCCACGGATCCTTCAGCTAAATTCTTGTCAGTGTTGAAAAAACTTCTAGATATGGCATTTGATGATGGAGTCCTTGGGAAAGATGAATATGCATTTATCTATGTTAAAAGTCCAACTGTGTCCACATTTTATTGTCTGCCCAAGGTGCATAAGCAATATGAGAACTTATAGATAGACCTATTGTGTCTTGATCCAACAATATGACATGTAAAGCCAGTGTCTATATAGATAAAATACTTCGTCCCTTTGTAGAACAGCTACCCTCCTACCTGAGAGATACAAAGGATACATTGAAATGCCTAGCCTCCACCAGTCTACCAAGAGACGCTATACTATGTAGTTTGGATGTAGAGGCCTTATATTCATCCATTCCACACTCCCTTGGATTAAGACATACCAAACACTACTTGGAAACGCGTGGGTCTAGACATCAACGACACACCTCTTTTGTATTGGATTTGTTACAGTTTGTGTTGACCCATAATTTCTTTTTATTTGACGGTCAATACTACCACCAGGTGCAGGGCACAGCTATGGGTACATCTTGTGCCCCATCATATGCTAACCTGCACCTGGGATGGTGGGAAGAGAATGTGGTCTTCACTGATACCAACGTTGAATTCACCAGATATATATTCATGTGGAAGAGATATATAGATGACGTCCTTGTTGTTTGGACAGGCACAAGGGACTGTTTCATGACTTTTGTGGACCGTCTGAACTCCAATGACCTGAATTTGAAGTTCACGATGGAAATAGGGGGCTCTTCCCTAAATTCCCTTGACTGCACTTTTAGCACTACCCCGAATCAGAATATTGAGACAACACTCTTTAGGAAACCCACCTCAACAAATACTATGTTGAAGTGGGAAAGTCACCACCCGACTACTTTAAAAAGAGGTATTTCTGTTGGACAGTACCTCTGGTTGAGAAGGAACTGCTCTAACTTGGAGGAATTTATCATTCAGGCTAAGCTACTTAAAATCAGGTTCAAGGAGAGAGGATACCCTAACCGCTGTTTAAAGCAAGCATACCAGAGAGCACTACACAGCGATAGAATGGAACTCCTCAAAGATAAACCGATCCCTAATGAACAAACACCCATTCGATGCATTGTGAACTTCAACTCAGGGTGGGACCAGGCAAAAAAGATAGTGGGCAGATTTTGGCCTCTTATATCTCAAGATCCCCATTTTAAAGGGGTTGTGACCCCATATAACCCCCCTTACAGCACAGAGAGGGAGAAACCTTAAGGAGGTCTTAGTACCCAGTCACTTTTCGTCTAAAAAAACTGACCACAATTGGCTCTCTGTACAAGGCACATATAAATGTGGTAAATGTGTGGCCTGTAGATACATTCATAAAGATTCTAAACACCTTACAGACTCATGCAACCAAGATATCTGTAACGTTAAGCAATTTTTCAATTGCAACACTAAGGGGGTAATTTATCTCCTGATTTGCACATGTGGTCTCAGATACGTGGGTAAAACTATCTGCCCCTTCAAAAGGAGAATCATGGAGCATATACACTCTGTGAGAAACCTTAGGGACACCCCTGTGGCGAGACACATAAGAAATCAACATTTTGGCAATCCCGTAGAAGTCAGGTTTGCAGGGATTGAAAAGGTGACTGTAGGACGTAGAGGGGGTGACTTAGACCTTACCCTCCTCAAAAGAGAGTGCTACTGGATCTATAGGTTCAAAACTTTGGCCCCCAATGGACTAAATGAGGGATTTACGTTCACTCCCTTTATTGAGAAATACATTCACCAAGGATAGCATTTATATAATTGTACTATATATACACTTTTTTATAAAAACTGTACATACTTTCGTTTTGTTTAATTCATTGTTTTTCTTCTTTTTTCCTTAATTTATAGCATCGGTGGTTTATATTTTTATTTATATATTTCTTACCCTAGACATATGCATCCGTCAATGACCAAACAAGTTTACATCAATCAGCATTTGTTATATGTTTGGATATGAGACCCACTTTTAAGCTGGTATTTCCATGGAATAATAATAATCTTTTCCAGATTATACTGGACCCAGATACTTGATTGATGTAAATATTGGCTGTGTCCGTCACTCACTTTTATCATTATGTGTATAGCATTACTCTGGGATCATCTATGTGATTACTTCACACTAGATGGTATAACCGTAAGAATTCGGCACTCACACAGTTAATGTCAATGGAGAGACGCGAATAGGAACCAGCCTACCCTGTAACGATACGTCACTAGGGGCGTGACTTGTCCGTGACCGGGTTCTCTTGGCGCGAACATAGCGTACACGCCCCCTGTTTTAATCGGGTGAATAGGGTTATAAAAAGAACCGCCAACACTTACAATTCCTGTTTAGCCTCAGAGGAAGGCGCGTTTAGCAGCGCCGAAACACGTGTCAAGTAGCAGGCAGTAAGACTAGATAGGAGCCTGGTCACCAGCTTGTCCTGTCTCTTTAGCTAGCTAGCTAGTCAGCTTTGTTGTTTAGTCGTTCAGATTGGGGGAGGCTATGGGCGACAAGATAGCCTGATACATTTGTCAGATAATCCTGATCGATTCGTCAGATTATAAGTTTTTCAGCGTTATCTCTGTCATACATTGATTTTTCTATCGCACGCTCATTCCTCACCCCATGAGACTGTGTTCAACACATTAGCAGGGATACTAGCAACACTGTATCCACAAAGTTTTATCTCCAGACTAGCTATCTAGCCACTTAGTAATAGACCTTGTTTATTATTTTTTGTATTGATTTTCTATCACTGCTTCTCCCCCCAAGTTGGCTACTTTGTTGTTACTCAATACTCCATCAGATTCCTTGTTTGGTCACTGCTAAGGGATTTTGCAGGGAGAGCTCATAGAAGTACTAGAAATTCCTGTACATTTAGGATACAAATACTATTTTGAGGAACTATTACCATCTAGAGACGGATCTGACATGGTGGGGAGATTTTGATTCTATTTGATACTCTTCAGGTGACAGCCTTGGGCCATACATCCCATCCAGGCACATCTATTAACCTATCTATCTCTTCATACATATTTTTTCTTTTTCTTTTATATATTTTTTCTATTATAGATATTAGTATTTTATTGCAGTAATTATTAAATGTTATATTTTATATTTGTATATATATATATATATATATATATATATATATATATATTCACTAGGGGGTGCCCCCCCCCCCCCTTTTTTTTGACCCACCAGGTCTGCTTTTCTATTTATACACTTATGTGAGGGTTATCCCCTATTGGTCACCCCAGACACACACCTAGTTGTTTCCCTTTTGGGTATCCAACTTTACGTTCTTCTGTATTACAAATAGTCAACACAATCTGTAAATATGAAACAATGGTAAAAAACAGACAACTGAAAACTATAATTCAAACTACACCAAAGAAATAATTTCTGAGCATGGATGGATCAGTGCAGGAAATAGTTAATAAAGGGAACATATCACAGAAAGGGATTAATTTGATTTACATTACAAAAGGTAATCTTGCAGAGATAATACAAGGGCAAAAATGAACCGATGATGCTGGATAACCAGCACCCCAAAACTAATTCAACACAGTAAGCTTGGTTCATAATTGATAAATATCTAAGTGGGTAACATATAGCCAGATAGCGGTCATAGACCATTACTGCAAGAAAGTAGTTTTCTGTGGAACCTATGATAAAAAAGAAATAACACTGAGCAATGCAACTGCTTATTGAAATACTTCCAATCTTAGAGAGAATGTCTGCAAGGATTTTAGGAAGGGTGACAGAAATGTACCAAATCTCTATGAAGGAGAAATGACTAAGGAAAATACATTAGAGTATTAAATTGGGTTTGTGTCCGGACAAGTAAAATAATATTTACAAATATTGTTACAACATATACAACAAAGAATAAATGAAAATGATGGAATGAAATGAAGTGATGATAGGAAATCCAGCAAGATATAGTTCTTTTATCAAAGTGTTATTTCCCCAAGTCATATCTTCTAACTCCTAGGCACATTCAAAAGAGTTCCATTGAAAATAGATCAGGAAATCACATCTGCAATTCAGTAATCTAAATAAATAAAATAGACATAAAGGTGTATTACATTCTTATATAAATGCATAAAAAAAGATCTAAGCCATACAATAATAGGAGTCATGCATTTGAAGGCAGGAATATAATTTCTCCCACAAAAAATCCCAATTATAATGTTTTTGATTAATATGTATGAACTAATATCTTTTTTTATTTATAGAAAATTTTATGTTTTTTCCCCTATATTTATGATTATAATCATAATGGCGCATCTTTCTTAAACAAAGTTGTGATGATGTGAATATTGTCATGTTTAAAATGTAGCTGAGTGGAAAAAGTTTTGAATATTTTATCTATTACAATTACTTTTGCAAATATTTTGCAAGTCAGTTTTTCTCTATAAGATGTGTCTCTTAATCATTTTATATAGGGAGAAAATAAATACTTTAAGCTGATATATTTAAATCAGATCATGGAGTCAACTTGTTCTGGGCACAGAAACAGACACTAGTACAAAACTGTATTGCAAAAATGATGCACAGACTAATTTGTGACCTACTTAGTTTGTTATAAAATGCTTAAATCTGGTGTCAAAAATATCACTATGCATTTGAAAACAGAGGAAAAATGTAATTTTACCATGATACTGAAAAACCTGATACAATGCAATTGAGATACATTTTATTTTTGAGTATACTAAATTAATAATCTTAATTTTAATAATGACAGGAGGCAAGTATATTTCATAACTTTCTTTACTTATGCCTCCAGAAGCACAAGTCAATGAAACTTTAAACCAATTAGTAACAGGTATATCCATATATAAAGCCATGACAGACACATGACTTTCTCTTTCTTTGATGCGAAAAACAGGCTATACCAATGTCCGGGAACATAACCAAAGTCCTGAATAACATGTAGAACTCAAACTTGATGTGATGTATTCCACCTTGTCCCATGCCGAATTCACCAATTATGATCATACTGAAAAGAATGGAAACAAGTGCAAGGTGATGGAAAACAAACATTAAGTCCAATACCACTATATATATATTTTTAATTATAATGTAACGCATCGTACAAACTTCTAACATCATGTAACAAACAAAGATTAAACAGACATCAACCAGATTAAGCATCCTATAAATATTCAGAAGTAGATATGAATTAGAAAATATTGTTATGGGCAAATGCAAATTTTACACGTTTTAGAATTAAATGTATTTCTTAAACTGTGTACTTTGTCTTTAAGAGATATTGCAAATTGACAAGGTGTTAAGAATGGAACATATTGTTTTTCATAGATGTTTCTTTCAGCTATAACCTCAGTGGATAACATGTTTGCGCCATTTTGTCCCAGACGAATTACAATAACAATAATGCATAAACAAGCTTCAAGGCTATACTACGACTCTTTCAGTACACAATATACTGTTGTAACCCCAAGTTAATGGAACCTTCCCAAATCCGGGAACCTCCCACGACTGTGCACTTATGACTTAGTATTAACAACATATAAGCTATTCAGACTTTAAGATGCCATCTTGAGCTAAGTCAGGAAAATTTCCATGACGTATACACCCTTTCGTTATGGACTTGTATTTTTGCCAAATTAAGGGAGGTCCTAAAATGAATAAAGTAAAAGAAGTGTTACTTTTTCGTATATGAACTGCGGTAATCCTAAAATGGAGACACCTAAGGTATAAATAGGTGTACTTTTAAATGTTAAGACACAGAGGAGAGACTTGGAGACAGACGCTGCTCCATCTTAAAATGACAGAGAGGCTGACATGATGATGTTCAGAAGGGTATGTTAACCTATTAATGATATTTGCAAGCATTTAGTTTAATCTTATAAACTCTGCTATAATGGATTTTATATTTATATTTTTATCCAAAAAGACAAAACTATTGCTTCCAAGACAATCCTTATTTTATATTGTATTCACAATTATTTATATATGTTAAATAGAGGATCTCTTACTGACTATATAAAATGATGGCTATGATATCTGTATGGTTAGCCCTACAAAGTTCTATGCTTTAAGACATTATAGTGGTAAATAAGGGAACCAGCCACGGTTACAATATGATACTGTGAAAATGGGAAAAAGTGAAAACAAAACTTCCCAGAGTATAGGAAGGGAAAATACTCGCCTCCTGTCATTATTAAAATTAAGATTATAGGTACACTACGTTAGCATAATCTACAATTTTACAACATGACAGGAGGCTTCATATTTTGCATTTGTAATGCTGTGGAAAAAACACAAGATGCGTGAAGAGTCTGATGAAGTAAAAAACCCTGAAGGTCTCTTCCCGCAACCAAACCAACAAAAATCGGCGAAGAAAACATGCGCCGTGGATGCCTGAGATGCATCCACGCCCCAAATAACGGATAAAACCAATCTTCACAACCATATGAACAATAGCCAACGTACCCAGCCAGCTAAAGTGGTATGGTGGCCGTATCTGTTATGAAAGGAACGGTATACAAAAAGAAAGGCTGGCTCGATTGTGAAGGCCAAAGAGGTGTAGACACCGCCACATAACGTAAAAGTAGTATGAGCTTCCCAGAGAGTTTGTTGAAGTGAAGATCCAAAACAACTGGCCAAACCCGCAGAGAAGAGAGAACTGCGTCTATGTCTCATAACCAAGTGTATTTCGATACTGGTTCTGGATAGTGTGACGCCTCGCGACATACCAAAGGTCCTGTAGTGGAATGTGAGCCGCCAAAGTCTCTGATGGAATCTTGTGGTTTTGTCAGTAAAATGGAAGACGATGGAAGGATCAGTGGAAGGTCCAGAGATGGAGTCAATAGGTCTGGAAAGCCCCTTTGATTCTGCCGTGGTGGCAAGGTGAGTGTCACCTAGGTCTCCGTGATGCGAAGGTGATCAAGGACTCTCGTCAACATCGAGAAAGGTGGCACGCATATGCCCCTTGCATTGGCCCAGGTTGGAGACACTCGTCCTCTGTTCGCATTGAGGTCCAGAAGCCGATCCATTCATATCATGGTATACTAAGGTGTCCCCTTGCCAGTCGCTGGCACGAAACCCAGTCTGCGAGTTAGGTGATCTCCTGAGGGAACTCTGGTTGCAGAGTAACCTTGCGTGGAAGTTAGAAATGGTAAACATCCTTCGTTATTACTATAAGAGTCCGAGACCAGACTCCGCCCAGGCGGTTTATGTATCAAGTCACTGAGATATTGTCCATGTGTAGGAGAATACAACAATCAGACATGTCCTTTGCTAGCTGTAGGTCACAGATGATCCTGCCACCAGTCGTCTCTTCCCTAGACCATGGGCCTCTGGTAAGAGTATGTGCAGTGATCTTCACAGCCATCAAGGCACTATGAAATCTCGTGTAGATCTGAAGATGGTTCTGTCATTCCATGTCGGTATATGTGGGAGCCATCATGAATTTCCGTTCACCCCTCTGGTGACACCATCATCCAGTAGTCCTAGGAGCGCCTTGTCCCCAGGTAATAGTCTTTGGGGTATTGCATATCCCATTAGTGTAGTCCCTGGGAAGGTCGCCAGTGTAAGAGAGGGAAGGAGTCACCTCACTCTGGCCAGGAACCGAAGGGAATGGAGTTCTAGTGGAGTAAGTAATGCATCTCCCTGCGAATTCCGGTCCTTTTATACAAGCCATCGAAAAGGATTCCCTTGTGGTGAAGGTGCGCCATGACTGGCTACAGGAGTTTCTTGAAGTATAATGGGTCGAACCCTTAACGTTAGAAGTGTGAATTGACACGGTCGGCCCCATCAATGAAACCAAAGGAACAGATGGCTTCCTGTTGCGACTAGCATGGACTAGCATTTTCCAAATGAGTGAAGCCATCTTTGGTGTGGAGGAGATCTCCCAGCAGATGAGTACCATCCATCTTGAAGTGACCATACCCAGGTTACATTGGGTAGGCGTAGGATGGTGACAGGTTTGTAGTCTCCTGACTACTTTTGACCATAGAGATATCGCTAAGTTAACCAGTGATGTCCAGAGTGAATTGCCCAGCATGTCTTGGGAATAAGGTGTAAGCCTCCTCATCCATGAGGTTTGTGGTCCTCCGATACCCATAGAGGAGGTGGTTTTGGGAAAGGTGAACTTCAACCCAAAGGGCTGAACATATCCTGATGAAGTATCAGCTCACTGAGCTAGCTTACCCCACTGGGTCGTTCTGCCCGGGAGTATAGAGGAATTCCATGACATATCCTCCGACCATCTGGAGTATTCTAGCTTCCGTAGAGGTTGCTTCCCCAATTTGAGAAAAAGGTAGACCTTTGCCCGTGGTTACATCATGAGCGTTGAAACAAGAGAAATTTACCAGTATACCTGTTTCTTCAGTAACGTTAGGAACCACTCCAAACAGGAGAGCATTAGCCAATGGACCCCATTCCTTTTCCCCAACTCTATGAGTTTGGTGTCCAACTTGGAAAGGGCCCCTATGCCCTGTTTGTAGTGCTCAGTATTCCTATAGCTCGTTGCACTCGTTTTCTGTAGTGTAGTGCTACATTGTTGGGGAGAAGTGAGTGAGGGCATGTGGCCTGGAGCTTAACACGCCATCTTATTTTCATATGCTTTGTAACTAGAAGTGTATGAATTGTGTCCGATGGTCTGGCAGCCCCCATTTCAATGATTTATGTGTGTTTTCCGACCGTGCGTAACATATATACCTATTATGTGATTACACAGATCTACATAATATACCTATTCATAGGCGTGTGCAGTCTATTGTATAAGAGTGTGCACCCTAAAGCACAAACACACACGCTGCGTGTGTATATATATCTATATATATATACATATACATACATACATACATATACATACACACACATGTACTGCTGTGTTTGTGTTTGTTGGTTGTTAGTGGGCACTGTGTGTGTAGGTGCTGTGCGTGAAGGCGCTGTGTGTGTGAGGGCGCTGTATGTGTGTGTAACCGTGCTGTGTGTGTGAAATTGTTGTGTGTGTGTGAAGGCGCTGTGTGTAAGGGTGCTGTATGTTTGTGTAAGGGTGCTGTTAGTGTGTGTGAGGGTGCTGTTAGTGTGAGGGTGCTGTTAGTGTGTGTGTGTGTATATGTAAGGGTGCTGGCTGTGTGTGTGTGTGTGTGTGTGTGAGGGTGCTGTTAGTGTGAGGATGCTGTTAGTGTGAGGGTGTGTGTGTGTGTATGTAAGGGTGCTGTGTGTGTAAGGGTGGTGTGTGAGGGTGCTGTGTGTGTGAGTGTGCGGTTAGTGTGAGGGTGCGGTTAGTGTGAGGGTGCTGTTAGTGGGTGTTGTGTGTGTGTATGTGTAAGGGTGCTGTGTGTGTAAGGGTGCTGTGTATGATAATGCTGTTAGTGTGAGGGTACTGTTAGTGCATGTGTGTGTGTGTGAGGGTGCTGTGTGTCTGAGGGTGCTGTGTGTGTGAGGGTGCGGTTACTGTGAGGGTGCTGTTAGTGTGTGTGTGTGTGTGTGAGGGTGCTGTGTGTGTGAGGTGCTGTGGGGTGTGTGTGTGGGGTGATGTGTGTGTGTGTGGGGGTGCTGTTAGTGTATGTGTGAGGGTGATGTGTGTGTGTGTGAGGGTGCTGTTAGTGTGTATGTGTGAGGGTGATGTGTGTGTGTGTGAGGGTGCTGTTAGTGTGTGTGTGTGTAAGGGTGATGGGTGCTGTGTGTAAGGGTGCTGTGTGTGTGTGTGTGAGGGTGCTGTGTGTGTAAGGGTGCTGTTAGTGCGTGTGTGAGGGTGCTGTGTGTGTGCTGTATGTGTGTAGATGCTGTGTGTGGTGGGGTGCTGTTTGTGTGATGTATGTTTGGGTGATTGTGTGTATTGTGTGGCGGCCATTCAGTAAATATCCCCCCTCCCTTCCTACCTTATGCCTGGGAGGGGGTATCCTGCTGCTGCTGCCTTCCCTGGTGGTCCAGTGGAGAGTGAACTCTAGCCTGCGGGGCTAGAGTTCACTCTCGCGAGATCTGAGCGTTGCCGCGAGAGGAACCCAGCGGAGCTCCCCGGGTCCTCTCCTTCCTCCCTAACTGCCTGTGGGACGGTGAGGGGAGGCTTAGAGCAGAGCCGGCGCTCGGATAGTGCTGGCTCTGCATGAGCCAACAGGGAAGATCCTGAGATCTCCCCTGCCAGTCTCAATCCATAGGCGTGCCGCGGGGATTAGGGTGTGCACGCCTATGTACCTCTTATACATATCATGTGATATATATGTTCTATCGATTACACGTCATGTGATCATACATATACACCATCTAAAGTACATGCTATAAACACACCCTGTGAGTAAACATCTATTACACATAATACACACTATTTAAATGAATATCACATCTCCTAACAGGTATGGAAAACTCTGTAGGAATTGTGTAGAACAGTCCAGATTGTGGGAATCACAATCTAGGTAAATTAAAATGGCTGCCGTGAAGATGGACGCCATTCGCTCGCAATTTAGCCGGAGTGGCCCAATATCGCATCCCACCAGAGAACATAATGGTGCCCCCAAGCTCCCCCCCGCCCCCAGTACCCCTCAGGCTAGCCCCAGAAATGCTCAAAATAGCAAAAAATGGGGTGATCGTGGCAAAAAAAAACACGGTGCACGAGTGAATGGGAGTGAGTGAAAGGCAAGCAGAGCTAAGGCTCAGGACCCCAGAAAGGAAATGCAGGCTCTGGGTAGCAGAAAAAACGGAAATAAGCATTACATAGATATAGGAATAAAGGGTAAGACAGGAGGGCAAACAAGTATAAATAGAAATCCATAAAATTAAATCCAATTACAATACAACAAATGTAATAAAATCTGCTCAGAATAAAATACTCTGACCTGTGTCTGGCTGGAGCAGCAAAGAAAGAGGAAGTCATGTGTCTGTCAGGGCTTAATATATGGATGTGACACCTGTTACTGATTGGTTTAAAGTTTATTGATTGACTTGTGCTGCTGGAGGCATAAGTAAAGAAAGTTAAGCAAAATATAAAGCCTCCTGTCATGTTGTAAAATCATTGTTACAAAAAGTAGCAACTTACAATATAGCCAGATTCACTGTCTATCTCTCTGATTAAACTTTATTATGCTATAAAAACATTTACACCCTGTTCCAAATTATTATGCAAATTATATTTTTTATCATTTACCTAAATAATTTATGTGAATAACAGTCAGCAAAATTTTCATGTTATCAACTATTAAGAGTACAATTCAAATTTTATTGAACAAACCTCCTAATGATAACAGTATTTTTTTAAAACATAGAAAACTTACAATGCACTGTTCTAAATTATTACGCACAGTAAATTTCAAAACACTTTATAGGTTGTAAAGAACTGAAAATTGTCATTTGTTGTGTTTGCAGCATATTTACTGAAATCAAAAGCTATTTCAATCAAACTTAACAACATTTTAACTTTTTAAACATTTTAACAGGTCACGTTACATTTTAACATAGGACCCCTTATTTGATAGCAGCTTCACAAGTCTTGCATCCATTGAACTTGCGAGTTTTTGGACAGTTTCTGCTTGAATTTGCTTGCAAGATGTTAGAATAGCCTCCCAGAGCTGCTGTTTGGATGTAAACTGCTTCCCACCCTCATAGATCTTTTGCTTGAGGATGCTCCAAAGGTTCTCAAAAGAATTGAGGTCAGGGGAGGATGGAGGCCACACCATGACTTTCTCTCCTTTTATTCCCATAGCAGCCATTGATGCAGAGGTATTCTTTGCAGCATGAGATGGTGCATTGTCATGCATGAAGATGATTTTATTACAGAAAGAATAGTTATTCCTTCTGTACCAGGGAAGAAAGTGGTCAGTCAGAAACTCCACATACTTTTTGCAGAGGTCATCTTACACCTTCAGCTCTCTTCCCATGATTCTGGCCCAAAACATGACTCCACCACTGCCTTGCTGACGTCGCAGCCTTGTTGGAACAGGGTGGCCGTCCACCAACCATCCACTACTCCATCCATCTGGACCATCCAGGGTTGCACGGCACTCATCAGTGAACAGGACTGTTTGAAAATTAGTCTTCATGTTGTCATTTCAGTCCCTCCAGGGGCACATTCATCAGGACAAATTAACAGTGTAACAATCACCTTACCCACAATGTGTAACCGTAAATAATTGTATTATCACACAAAGATGTGGGAGTGAGATCGTAGCACAGCATTGCTTTATGCAAGTATCTCAAACCAGTGCAGGCTCTGGAACACCTGGGGCCAAACATACTCCTTCACAACTATGTGTTAAACGATACACTTTACACAAATAAGACAATTTGAAAGAGAGGAACAATTAGCCATGGACAAGCTTGCCCTACAAAGATGTGGGAGTGAGCTCGTGGCACAGCATTACTTTATGCAAGTATCTCAAACCAGTGCAGGCTCTGGAACACCTGAGGCCAAACATACTCCTTCACAATTATGTGTTAAACCGATACATATTACACAAATAAGACAATTTGAAAGATAGGAACAATTAGCCATGGACAACATATTTTCATATAGCTAGATCCCAAAGAAGTTACATTAAAAACAAAGAGAGCCACCTTGGTCTTGACTAGTAATGCCCCCAGGGGTTCAAAAGAATATGTACAATTATTCTACAATTATTATAAAAGATATATACAATATATAAAAAAGCTGGAGGACATTAAGCAGATAAACTTGTGGGTTTGATCCCTAGTCAGAAATCATGATGGTCACTATGGAAGCAGACATAACGATATCTTGTGACCAAGTTATACTATGTAAGGAAAAGTACATTTGATAAAAGGAAGTGGAGCAGAGAGAAGTAGACACCAGATTAAATAATGTGGTAGTTCATATGGCCACGTAAGCTTAAAGGACCACTATAGGCACCCAAACCACTCCAACTCAATGAAGTGGTCTGGGTGCCAGTTCCCTCTAGTTTTAACCCTGCAGCTGAAAACATAGCAGTTTCAGAGGAACTGCTATGTTTACACTAAGGGTTAATCTAGCCTCTAGTGGCTGTCTTAGTGACAGCCACTAGAGGCCGCTTCCGGGATTCTCACTGTGAAAATCACAGTAAGAAGACGCTGACGTCCATAGGAAAGCATTGAGTAATGCTTTCCTATGGGCGGTTTGAATGCGCGTGCGGCATTTGCTGCTCATGCGCCTTCGACGCTGATGTTGGCAGGAGAAGGAGAGGTCACCAGCGCCGAGGGAGCCCGGCGCTGGAGAAAGGTAAGCGGCTGAAGGGGTTTTAACCCCATTCAGTCCAGCGGGGGGGGCGGGGACCTCCTAAGGACTACATAGTGTCAGGAAAACGAGTTTGTTTTCCTAGCACTAAATTGGTCCTTTAATAATGGCCTATGGACAGAAGTTACAGACTAGATCTTGAACTCCCATGTAACAAATGAAGTATCAACTAATTGTGTCAAAGTAATGTCCCATACTAAAGTTACTCTTGTTACCCATGTCAACAACATGTGATAGCACTATCACTAAGATACCACAGTTAAAGATAAAGCTGCAAAATAAACAACAAATATTATTAACCTCCCAGGCGGTAATTCCGAGCGTGGCTCTGGGTTATTTTCAGTACCAAAAGCGATCACCCCCGAGCCACGCTCGGGATTACACTGTAGTATCACTTACCTTGTCCCCACGGGACCCTGGTGTAAAAAAATACACACAATACATTGTAAAAAAAATGCTGCTTTAAAAAATAGACATAATCACCCCCACGCTGTTACATTGAAAACTCAATAAAACACAAATTTAAAAAATAAATATATATATATATATATATACATAATTAGACTGCCAGGGAGGTTATAGAGATCCATGGTTGGTGGTGATACTTGTGCAGGGACTTAAAACGGATACCAGGTGTCCGTGTATTAGTGCATCTGTTTTATATAGCTCAATTCAATACCTTAAATGACCACTATAGTGCCAGGAAAACAAACTATATAGTTCTTAGGTCCCCCCTACCCTCGGGGGCCCCCCTCCCACTGGGCTGAAGGGGTTAAAACACAGATTTAGACAAATTTGTGAACAGTATTTGAAAGAAATAGGCCTTCAGTGTACACAGAAAAAGTCTTAGATTTTTGAGTTCAGCTCATGAAAAATGGGGGCAAAAAACAAAAATGTTGCATTTATAATTTTGTTCAGTGTGTTTATACATATATATATATATATGTAGCATCAGTGTGTGGTGAAAGGGTGTACTGCGGCTACCAGGTTTTCGTGGCAGTTGCTCTTTTGTTCCAGTAATTGCAGGTTGTTAGGCAATCCTTGTGGTATAGCAGCGTTGGTCTCTGATCCCCTTCACCGCCATGGACGGGTTCGGTAGGCTACAGCTGTCAGTAGACACGAGGGCGTCTGGTGTTCCGGCCCTCACTTACCCGCTCGGCACAGATTGTCAGCTTACTGCTGGGTAGGATTGTTGAACCTCGTTCCGGCAACAAGAGGGTTAAACCAGCGGTCAGAGGCACACGCGTGTCGCCTTTTTTTCCCCGAGCACTTTCTTAGAGTCAGGTCCCGTCAGGAAAAATCGTAAGTAACTTTGTTGCAAAAAAATTAAATAAAAACGTACGAACGTTAATTAATTATAGGTTGATTTACAATTGGGTATGTGTTACTTACTATTACATTCAGTCAGCGGCTATGTGGGGAGGGGGTGTTCTCCCTGAATCTAGTAGGGGAATCATGGGTGTCCTTGAAAATGTATCTAAACTTTCTATATCACATTCTATACAATGTTTCAGCTTCAATACTAGGATACACGGTCAATTCTGTTTGTTGCGATTGGCTTGTTTCCAAAATAATCTGCTATTTAACGCTCTCAGTGCTGGCAACTCAAGTCAGATATTTCCAGATGTTTTAGTATTTCATAAGTAAATTTAACCCTCAGGCTATTCTAGGCCTATGTGGCTTCACTTTTCAAGGCTTCCATTAGAACGGTAGATACCTATTTGGTGGACCCATTGTAAAAAAGTATTGTTGTATGTGTTTTTAGGAGCAAAGTTACAGCTAGCATCAGAAGTCTATGAAGTAGTGTTTTCCCTTTTCTTCCAAGTATATATTTTTGGTTTTCTATTAAAAAAAAAAAAATGTTATTCCAATTGCTTACAGTTGGTTGTGTTTTATGCTAAACTGACTTCACAGTCAGGAATTGTTAGAGTTTCTATTACAGGCGGATTTCAGGTATATATATAAAAAAAAATATGGAAGGGGGATGGAGGGTTTATTTTTACATAAAATATTTAGGCTGCCTTAGTTTGAACTGGCTTGTTAGGTTCGGCCTAGCCCATACAGTATTTAAGATTTCTTCTTCTCTCTTCACTGCTAGCGGTCCTGCGAGGCCTGCTCCTGTACTCTATGTCTAAATAATCTCAAATATAGGCACTTTGCATAGTCGTGCTGCACAGGTCGCATAGTTAAAAAATGTCACGCCTGTCAGGCCCATTCTACCTTGACTCTTATAATGTCATCGAGAAGCCAACACTCCACCATATAAGTTTTAGGCTCCCTTTTCCCACTTGGACCAAATCGTAGATAGAGCCTCTCATGCCACTGGGCAATCTAGCCTCACTTTCCCCATTTAGTGTAATATAATTTCTCCACTTGGCTTTTTTACTAGGCTGCCAGTTCCAAGTTGTTCATGCTCACATGACTCATGTCATAGCATGTCTAACGTTTTGATCCAGGGTGATGAGTTGTCCCTACCAAGCTGCTTGGACCAGTTCTCCTGGCAGACTTAACCATCCTCCAAGGCCAGCTTCAAGTTATAAGTCATGGACTATTCCTAAAATCACTGCGGAGTTAAAAAGAAAAAAAAGGAACCTTTACCCTGCTACCGCTAGGAAAGCAGAATTGTTCCGTCTATTCAAAGCCCAAACGACAGTGACAGGTCAGGTCCCAGTGGGGAGGGTGCTATTCAGAATAACCTGTCTAAACGTGATATGATGTCTTCCCTTACGGCATCCATTAACACTATTAATACTCGCTTAGAGTCTTTGGAGACTTATAACTTGACCAGCCGTACAGAAAACACTAACAGTGATCCCATTGCCCCTCCCGAACAGAGCCAACAAGTGAATGTACCTGTTTCTAATCCTCCTTCCTACATTATTACTCCGGCCCACCTGGTGCCACCTAACTTATGGAAAAATATTTTGGAAGGTAAGGACGTTCATTTATTGTCCTTACTAATAACTACCTCAGACATTGTAGAAAATAAGGTCTATACATTTGGTGACCTCTCTGTAGTCCTGAAAGCTAGAGATCCTAGGCTGAACAATAAATTGACCATTCCTGAGTTTGTTTTGGCCTTTGACCTGTTCAGAGACGTGGTTTGCACTATTCACCCACACCATAGGCAAGAGTTGTATTTGTATTTGCACAAAATGGTGAACCTTGGGAACAAGTACGGTACTATTTTAACTTGATCAGAAGTAATTTTCCGCGAAGGCTGCAGCCTCCCTGGCACAGTTTAATGTCAATATTATTTTTCTTTAAAAAACGCAAATTTGTAATAACTTTAATGCTAGGGGCTGCGGATATAGCACTTGTAGATTGCTACACATAACCTTCAGATGTTTTAGAGCACATGCTAGAACCATGTGCCCAAACTTGCTCTTTCCCAAGCAGTGACTATCTTCGGTGAAAGTTGACATGCTAATTGGAATTTAGAGGGTAGTGGATGCATGGAATAGCCTTCCAGCTGAAGTGGTAGGGGTTAACACAGTAAAGGAGTTTAAGCATGCGTGGGATAGGCATAAGGCTATCCTAACTATAAGATAAGGCCAAGGACTAAAGAAAGTATTTAGATTGGGCAGACTAAATGGGCCGAATGGTTCTTATCTGCAGTCACATTCTATGTTTCTATGTTTCTATGTTTCTATGTGTCTATGTTTCTATGTTTTTATGTTTCTATGTTTCTAGTCAAATCACTCCTCTAGACATTTAGTTGAGTTTCTGAGCACTGGGTTTTTGGAAGGTTTCCACACGGGTTTGGTTTCTCTCCGTACGGGTATGTTGGGATGTAGTGATGTCGCGAACCCGAAATTTTCGGTTCGCGAACGGCGAACGCGAACTTCCGCAAGTGTTCGCGAACCGGCGAAACGCCCGAAACGCCATTGACTTCAATGGGGAGGCGAATTTTAAAACACACAGGGACTCTTTCTGGCCACAATAGGGATGGAAAAGTTGTTTCAAGGGGACTAACACCTGGACTGTGGCATGCCGGAGGGGGATCCATGGCAAAACTCCCATGGAAAATTACACAGTTGATACAGAGTCTGGTTTTAATCCATAAAGGGCAGAAATCACCTAACATTCCTAAATCACAATCAATATGGATTGACACCTGACATATGACATATTGACACCTTGACATATGGATTGACACCTGTCCTCAGAGCCCCTGATGCACACGGACACAGAGCAGAATAGAGACTGGTCCCCCTACATAGGGTCACTTGGCAGATATGGATTGACACCTGTCCTAAGGATCCCTGATACACACTGACACAGAGCAGAATAGGGACTGTTCCCCCTACATCGGGTCACTTGGCAGATATGGATTGACACCTGTCCTAAGGTTCCCTGATACACACTGACACAGAGCAGAATAGGGACTGGTCCCCCTACATCGGGTCACTTGGCAGATATGGATTGACACCTTGTTACAAACTGCTATTTGTAACGGGCCCTTTAAATGGCAAATTGCCCTGCTTCCCTGGGTTGTGGAGAAGCCTATTTGCCAGCCTCCTCCCGCATGACTATGGCCCCTGGGAGATTGTGAAAATGTATGCACTTTTATTTGGTGTGTATGGCCCTTTAAGACTGTCGGTGGGCATATTGGGGCTTATGGACTCTTTATGTGACTGGTGCTGGCCCTTTAAACACCTTTTTTGGGACATCAGGAAGATTGGGACACTGCCCCTTTAAGGCCGTGTCCCCAGACTTGTTGGGGACACGGCCCCTTTAAGACGGTGTCCCCTGTGTCCCCAGACCTGGTGCAAACCCTTTGTGCCTGCCTGGCTATTTCCCACTTGGTTCAGTAAATGGGAAATTATTTCAGCTGCAGAGACTAAGTCCCATTCGGCGATGGGACTTAGTCTTTTTTTCAGCCTGAAATAGACCGACCTCACAGCCCAAATCTATGGAACTGTTTTGGGCAGGAAAATGTGCTTGCGCCGGTCATAAAGGGACCTACAGCTAACTTTTTAACCCCTGGATGGATTTGGCTGATTTTTTGGTTATGTTTATGTTTTAAGTGTGCTGATTCCAAATATGTAATTATGAAGATGGGATGTGTAGTTTTAAAGTTACAGGGTATGGCTAAAAACTGTATTTTTACTGTCTGTGTTTAATTATGTTAATCTCTTCCCAAACGTCATTTCGTTCAAAGTGGAGAGAATGTTAAAAAAATATATTTTTGTTCGGAGTGTGAGAAATGCTTTTCAGCCGCTTCTAATCTTAAGCATCATTTGAGGAGCCATACAGGAGAGAAACCTTATTTGTGGTGTGTTTAGTATTGTTCTGATCAGTTTAATACCTTCCGCGTCTCCTATCAGTGGACGTGTATATGGCAGCCATTTTAGGAACCGTACACCTGGGACCCGAGCAAGGTCACCTCGTTCAACAGGCTTGCAGCGCATCCTCCAGGAAGAAGAGCCTGAACCCTTACCGGCTGCACGTGTCTTACCTGTACATGGAAAGCTGCTGTGGTTCCTTGATGAGCCAGCTGCCCGTGAGTTAACATGTCCCGTGGAGAAGCACTCTGTCCTGTAAAGCCTCACCAAAAAAAAGGAGTGGTGTGTTTAGTATTGTTCTGATCAGTTTAATACCTTCCGCGTCTCCTATCAGTGGGCGTGTACACGGCATTGATTTTTGTAACAGGGAGATGGAAGAAGAGGCTTTGTCGGTCCTCTTACTGCAAATTTGGGGCACTGCGCGGTCAAGCTAATGTGACACCCGTAGATAGGAGTGGTGTGTTTAGTACTATTTTTATCAGTTTAATACCTTCCGCCGCTCCTATCAGTGGACGTGTACACGGCATTGATTTTTGTAACAGGGAGATGGAAGAAGAGGCTTGGTCGGTCCTCTTACTGCAAATTTGGGGCACTGCGAGGTGAAGCGAGTGTGGCAGCGGATAGGAGTGGTGTGTGTTTAGTACTATTTTTAATAGTTTACTACCTTCCGCCTCCTATCGAGGTCGCGGTACACGCGGGTAATTTCTGTAACAGGCAGATGGAAGAAGATGCTTGGTTGGTCCTCCTAACTGGAGACTGTGTTGCTGTACGGGTGGCAGGTGGAGCCATTTATAAGGTACACACTGCTTTATAAAGCCATTTATAAAGTACACACTGGCGGCTTGAACCCAAGTTGGTGGCGGATAAGTCACGCAAGTCAACAGGCATTCAGAGCTAAATACAGCAGCGTGTGGACCATTTTTAGCCCAAGGCAGCTCATCTCATCAGGCCTTTTTTACATAGGGTCACTTGGCAGATATGGATTGACACCTGTCCTAGGGATCCCTGATACACACTGACACAGAGCAGAATAGGGACTGTTCCTCCTGCATAGGGTCACATGGCAGATATGGATTGACACCTGTCCTCAGAGACTCTTGATACACACTGACACAGATCAGAATAGGGAATGTTACCCCAACATAGGGTCACTCTTGGCAGATATGGATTGACACCTGTCCCTCAGAGACCATGACACACACACTGACACAGAGCAGAATAGAGACTGTTCCCTCCTACATAGGGTCACTCGGCAGATATGGATTGACACCTGTCCTCAGAGACCCTGATACACACTGACACAGAGCAGAATAGAGACTGTTCCTCCTACATAGGGTCACTTGGCAGATATGATTTGACACCTGTCCTCAGAGTCCCTGATACACACTGACACAGAGCAGAATAGGGAATGCGTTACCCCAACATCGGGTCACTTACAGATATGGATTGACACCTGTCCTCAGAGACCCTGATACACACTGACACAGAGCAGAATAGAGACTGTTCCTCCTACATAGGGTCACTTGGCAGATATGGATTGACACCTGTCCTCAGAGCCCCTGATACAAACTGACACAGATCAGAATAGGGACTGTTCCTCCTACATAGGGTCACTTGGCAGATATGGATTGACACATGTCCTAAGGATCCCTGATACACACTGATACACACCTACTTGGATGGTATAGACATTTTTAGCAGCTCCTGGCCCCAACACCTGACCCACATAGGAGCCGTAATAGACCGGATTAGGGAGTCCGGACTGACCCTAAAGCCCAGTAAGTGCCATATAGGAACGTGTAAAAACCTCCCCAAGATAGTAGTATGGGCCCCAGAGGGTGAACAGGCCTTCCAACAGCTCAAGACGGCGCTCATTAAATCACCTGTACTTTCTGCTCCTGATCCAACTAAACACCTCTCATTCATACAGACGCCTCTATGCTTGGATTGGGAGCAGTACTGAGCCAAGTCGAGCAGATGGTATGCAGCAAACCGGGCTTATCTAAGTCAGAAACTTTTGCACAGCCAAGTATATTCACTCGCCATTGAAAAGGGAGTGCATAGCGGGTGGTGTGGGCCCTCAAAAGCTAAAAACCTACTTGTATGGACAAATCACACCTTACTCACAGATCACAACAGAATTTGGGGTGCACTGGCGCCGCGGTAATCCAATGTGCCCCAGATAGGAGTGGTGTGTTTTAGTACCATTGTTATCAGTTTAATCACTGTTACGCACCCCCTATCCGCTGGATGTGGAAGTGCATCAGCAGGCAGAAGAAGAGGACTAAGCCAGGAGGTTGCGGAAGAGGATGAGTAGGA
This sequence comes from Pelobates cultripes, assembly GCA_933207985.1. NCBI lineage: Eukaryota > Metazoa > Chordata > Amphibia > Anura > Pelobatidae > Pelobates > Pelobates cultripes. The sequence continues at coordinate 188,914,945 of OW240916.1, read as the reverse complement.
GGAGTAGAGGAGGTGGCAGCGCACTGGCAGAGTACACGCTGTAGGCCTGACACACCCGTTTGAAGACAACTAACTGCTATTCAATCTATAACAGTGAAAAAAGTTTTTTGTTTTTAAATCCAAGCTATTGTGACACCAGTGAGTGAGTGGTGGCACTGGGCACAGTATCCACTGTGAGCCTGACACACCAGCTTTGAGACAACTAACTGCTATTCAATCTATAATTGATGTTTGTTTCACAGGCAGAAAGTGCCCTAAAACATGGCGGCTTGAAACCTAGTTGGTGGCGGATCAGTCACGTAAGTCAACAGGCATTCAGAGCTAAAATACAGCAGCGTGTGGACCATTTTTAGCCCAAGGCAGCTCATCTCATCAGGCCTTTTTTAAGCTAATGTATCGCCCAGTGTCAGTCCCTTCGGGATCCATCCCTCATTCATCTTAATAAAGGTGAGGTAATCTAGACTTTTGACCTAGGCGACTTCTCTTCTCAGTGACAATACCTCCTGCTGCACTGAAGGTCCTTTCTGACAGGACACTTGAAGCGGGGCAGGCCAGAAGTTCTATCGCAAATTGGGATAGCTCGGGCCACAGGTCAAGCCTGCACACCCAGTAGTCAAGGGGTTCATCGCTCCTCAGAGTGTCGATATCTGCAGTTAAGGCGGGGTAGTCTGCTACCTGTCGGTCGAGTCGCTCTCTGAGGGTGGATCCCGAAGGGCTGTGGCGATGCGTAGGACTTAAAAAGGTCCGCATGTCCTCCATCAACAACACGTCTCTAAAGCGTCCTGTCCTTGCCGGCGTGGTCATGGGAGGAGGAGGATGACTTCACCTCTCCCCCTGTTAGATTCCCGTTGTGCTGTGACATCACCCTTATACGCTGTGTAAAGCATACTTTTAAATTTATTTTGCAAATGC
>OW240916.1:188910765-188913933 GCA_933207985.1 Pelobates cultripes | reverse complement strand
GGTAGGCAGACAATGTAATAGAGCAGCAGGAAATGCTAGCAGAATGCTTGGTTGTATAGGGAAAGGTGTTAGCAGTAGAGAGAGGGAAGTGCTCATGCAATTGTACAGAACACTGGTGAGACCTCACTTGGAGTTTTGTACACAGTACTAGAGACCGTATCTTCAGAAGGATATTGAAACCTTAGAGAGGGTTCAGAGAAGGGCTACTAAACTGGTTCATGGATTGCAGGATAAAACTTACCAGGAAAGGTTAAAGGATCTTAACATGTATAGCTTGGAGGAAAGACGAGACAGGGGGGATATGATAGAAACATTTAAATATATAAAGGGAATCAACACAGTAAAGGAGGAGACTATATTTAAAAGAAGAAAAACTACCACAACAAGAGGACATAGTCTTAAATTAGAGGGACAAAGGTTTAAAAATAATATCAGGAAGTATTACTTTACTGAGAGGGTAGTGGATGCATGGAATAGCCTTCCAGATGAAGTGGTAGAGGTTAACACAGTAAAGGAGTTTAAGTTCAGGAACCATTTCAGAATATCAAGAGACCCATTTTCTCCCCAGTAACTGGACGACACACAGTTCTGGAGGTACAACACTGACAATCCTTTATTGGTACAGCAAAGAACACAGAAAAAACTTAAGACTTTACTGGTGTTCCCACCTGTTAGGTCCTCAGTTTTTATAATGTGAGGTGAAGATGTGTTTTTCAATAATTCAAAAAACACTTACCCTCTACAATGATCTCAAGATGATATATACAAATAATAGTGCAGTATATTACAAATTGTAGTGGAGCAATATGTAAGTGACAAATGTGTCTAAACTCACACTTTTTAGAGCCTTTTCAAGTTTTTAGGCTCTAAACTTCCAAGCGTCTTGTGTCTTTTTGGGTAGATCACACGACCCCTCGCTCCAGGTAAAAGTATGTTCCTCTCCACAGCATGTATAGAAGACACAGATGTATCAAACTAAGTGTAGTATCTTCAGTAGTTATTGTATTTATAGAATATGAAATTTAAAGTGCTCATTAGTGATGTACCGAACGGTTCGCTGGCGAATAGTTCCTGGCGAACATAGCGTGTTCACGTTCGCCACAGCGGGCGAACATATGCGCGGTTCGATCTGCCCCCTATTTGTCATCATTGAGTAAACTTTGACCCTGTACCTCACAGTCAGCAGACACATTCCAGCCAATTAGCAGCACACCCTCCCTAGCAGACCCTCCCACCTACTGGAAGGCATCCATTTTACATTCATTCTCAAGCTGCATGCTTAGTGAGAGGAGGGAAAGTGTAGCTGCTGTTGATTTGAAAGGGAAATGGATAGTAGGTTAATGTATACAGTGTCCACTACAGTCCTGAAGGACTCATCTGATCTCTGCTGTAAGGACAGCACCCCAAAAACCCCTTTTTAGGGCTAGAACATCAGTCTGCTTTTTTTTTTTTTCTCTCATATAATTGCAGTTGCCTGCCTGCCAGCTTCTGTGTCAGGCTCACAGTGGATACTGTGCCTACTTGCCCAGTGCCACCACTCACTCACTGGTGTCACAATAGCTTGCATTTAAAACATTTTTTTTCACTATAATAGATTGAATAGCAGTTAGTTGTCTGCCAGCTTCTGTGTCAGGCTCACAGTGGATACCATGCCCACTTTCCCAGTGCCACCACTCACTCACTGGTGTCACAATAGCGTGCATTTAAAAAGCGTCTGAGGTTGTTTTATCGTTTAGCCTCTGGTAGTCTACACAGAAATGGGTCGTGCCGTCCCGTTTCGGTAATAGTACTACCGGGGAGGCCCAGGGGCTGTCAGAGTGTTCTATCACCCCTAACTGCATCATTTCCTCAATTTCTTTCTGAATATTTTCTTTAACTGCTTCGGGTATGCGATAGGCAGTTTGGCGAAGGGGGGTCTGGTCTAGGGTTTCAACTTTGTGAGTGGTTAACGGACTGTACCCAGGTAGGTTGGAAAACGTGGCCCCCTTGTCCTGGATTAGTCTTTGGACCTGGGTTCGCTCCTGGGGGTCTAACCGTTCTCCTAACTGTACTTCTCCCAGGTCTCCGCTCTGGCCCTCTAGGTCTAGGAGATCTGGGAGTGGCAAATTATCATAATCTTCAGTGGCAGGTGCACAGATCGCGGTTACCTCTTCCGTGCGCTCGTGGTATGGCTTGAGCATGTTCACATGGAGCATGCGCTTGCCTCCCGTGCCTGTGACCGCACCGATCACAAAGGTGGTATCACAAACCTGCTCTACCACCTTGTATGGGCCCTGCCAGGAAGCCTGCAGCTTGTCCTTGTGGACAGTGTCAATCCATATCTGCCAAGTGACCCTATGTAGGGGGAACAGTCTCTATTCTGCTCTGTGTCAGTGTGTATCATGGGCTCTGAGGACAGGTGTCAATCCATATCTGCCAAGTGACCCTATGTAGGAGGAACAGTCCCTATTCTGCTCTGTGTCAGTGTGTATCAGGGATCCTTAGGACAGGTGTCAATCCATATCTGCCAAGTGACCCTATGTAGGGGGAACAGTCTCTATTCTGCTCTGTGTCAGTGTGTATCATGGATCTCTGAGGACAGGTGTCAATCCATATCTGCCAAGTGACCCTATGTAGGAGGAACAGTCTCTATTCTGCTCTGTGTCAGTGTGTATCAGGGATCCTTAGGACAGGTGTCAATCCATATCTGCCAAGTGTAGGGGGAACAGTCCCTATTCTGCTCTGTGTGAGGAGGAGGAATGGGAAATGATAGCTCGGCATCCAACCTTGTGCAAATGGGGTCTTTCATGCTGTCGTGCCTGTTGAGGGACATTCGCATAAAAAGGCTGAAGGAGAACGACCTGTGCTGGGTGTCCACGCTACTAGACCCCGGGTATAAGCAGACAGTGGCGGAAATGTGACCGAATTACAAGTCGGAAAGGATGCAGCATTTGCAAAATAAATTAAAAAGTATGCTTTACACAGCGTATAAGGGTGATGTCACAGCACAACAAGAATCTAACAGGGGAAGAGGTGGAAGTCATCATCCTCCTCCCAAGACCACGCCATATCTGCCAAGTGACCCTATGTAGGGTAACAGTCCATATTCTGCTCTGTGTCAGTGTGTATCGGGGCTCTGAGGACAGGTGTCAATCCATATCTGCCAAGTGACCCTATGTAGGAGGAACA
>OW240916.1:188890765-188908265 GCA_933207985.1 Pelobates cultripes | reverse complement strand
AATAAGTAATGCTTCATATAGTTCATGAGAAATTAAAGCTCTGTTTCTCCTGAACAAAATTATATATAAGTGTTGCTGCACTTTACATTAAAGAGGTGAATTACGGTTGAACAGACATTTAGCGCAAATTCCAGTTTTTGTTTACATTTTGTTTTGATCAGAACGTGTACTATTGACTCTGTCCTGAAGGGGTTAGGTGCAAAGGTTATGTTTACATTCCAAAAAAAAAAAAAAAAAAAATCCCAGGTTAGAGGACAGAACCATTGAACAAATGTTCATAAGCTATAGTTTTTTTTTTACTATAGAATCATGCAGCCAGCAGTTTTGGTGTATAGATCAAGCCGATTCAGTCTTACTGCTCAGCTCTCTGTCATTTAGGAGTTAGATCACTGTTTTGCTGCCCTAGGCACACCTGCCTGCGTCTGACAATCACAGCCTTCATAAATTCTGGGTGTAAATAGTTCTATAATATTTACACATCCTGATTTGCCGGGGGAGGGCTGTCTGGGCTGTCAGGCAGTCCTCCCGAAGAGGATCGCTGTGAAGGTAAGTACCATGGAGCTCCTGGGGTAGACAGCCATTACGAAGTTCTATGCCGCCGCAACGGCTTTAAAGCCCATTATAATGGGGTTAAACACTGTGTTTAAATGGGCTTTTCTTACATTTTAAAAAGTTATGTGGATATGCTCTGTACTGTGCTTTTCTTACATTTTAAAGAGTTATGTGGATAGCCTTTGATGGCAGCTTGCCCTGTTGGTAAGTAGACAGGGCTACCATCAGAGAGGTAGAGCCAGTGTAGTAGTATGGAGCCTGGACCTTATATTCCCAAAGTGCATATATATGTACTCTCGATAGATGGATGGATAGATAGATTCGCCACGGACTCCTCATTGAGTAAACTTTGACCCTGTACCTCACAGTCAGCAGAGACATTCCAGCCAATCAGCAGCAGACCCTCCCTCCCAGACCCTCCCATCTCCTGGACAGCATCCATTTTACATTCATTGTGAAGCTGCATTCTTAGTGAGCTGTCTGTTCGGCGAACCATTCGGGACATCACTAATAGATAGATAGAGATATCTGTGGGTACAAATGGGGAAAAAAAGGGTCACAGCTCATATACTGTTACTGTCTAATCCCACATATATACACATACACTGTTTAAACTACATGAACTTTACACACACACACACACACACACACATGCTGCATCCACTATACACACACTCTGCATCCACTATACACACACATACTCTGCATCTACTACACATATACTGCAATCACTATACACACACTATATCTCTTACACACTTATACACTGCATCCTTGTAGGCAGACTCAGGGGTAGGCCACTGTGGGCTGACTTGGGGGGCAAGCCTTGTGGGCCCAGTCTTTGAGCTATGTAAGGAGTCCAAAACTGTCTGCTGGCAGCAGTTTAGGTAGCTATCATAATAGCTCATTGACAGTACTTAATGTTTGTATCTGACAGCATGTACAGGATCAATTTCTTAATTTCTGCTTCTCATTTGTGTTAAGATGTGTAACAAGGAGGTACCGTATTGGTGTTCAATACAATGTAGACATACAAGTTTAAGTGCAAGTTGTACTTCCCTCTGTGGATTGTAAATGTTGATCACTTTCTAGTTAACTTTGTTGCTGGTGATATCTAGAAGCTCTAGGTTCTTTAGCAACTAGTATTTTTGCTTCCTGAAAGGCTCATCAACTGCACAAGTCATTTGTTCAATTATACATCCATTTGCACTTGGAAGTTACAGAATTCAGATGACAAGATGATTGCCTACATTCACACAATTTGCAATTTTGCCAAAAACAAATGCAAAACTACTGTCAATTGCTGTTATAATCTTTGTTCTTTGCATCTAGCAGTAAACATACAAAAGGCGTACTTAGGAGAGAAAATGAAGCATAATACAGGATAGATTTCCAATGTTTCATTCAGTTATGTAATTTCTACTGTAAGTGATGTATCCCTCTTATTTGCTTCGTTATGGTAATTATCAACACCGCATTGGACTATTTTGGCTTGCTTTTGTTTTATAGCAATTCTTCATTAGCATTCATCAATAATTTTCTGTTGCTATATTTGTCACCTTATTTTCATTTGTATATCAATTATGGCTGTTGCCACTGAATGTTGATGACCTTGTTGCTTGATTCTGTGACTCAGATTTCCAAATGGAAATCATACAGAGAACAGGAAACAAAGATAAAGTACACTCAGTTCTAGAACAAGTTAATTCAACTCTACTTAGTATTCAATCTGTCAAGCACATTGATATATGGCAATTAAAGATGCTATTCAAAAGGAATGTCATTATACTTTATGATCAACAGAGTCATAATTAGTTTTAAATTTATCTGAGCGTTTAAGTACATAGTGGTTGAGTTTTAATTTAGGACACCACCATGTTCATAATTATGGAATCATTTCGTTAGTCTTCATCTGACAGATATTGTGAGCACCAAACAAGACAAACCCAATGAAATATATAAAATAGGTATATATTCCAATTCACACCTTTAAAAATATGACTGCATTGATCACATTAATCATTGTCAATGACACGGCTGATGTGCAGTGCTGTAGATCACTAATATAATTTATTTATATGCAGATTTTAAAATGTATAGTATGTAAAGGATATTTATCTTTTCTAAGCACTGTTTTTTAATTTTGAATATTTCCTAAGATGAACAATGGGACAAGTATATCTGAATTCATTCTCCTTGGACTATGCAATCCTCCAGAAGTGGATTTTATTTTGTTCTTGGTCTTTCTTGTTATGTACATAATAACTTTAATTGGAAATATAATTATAATCATCATCACAAATACAGACCCAACGCTAAACACACCTATGTACTTTTTTCTTGGTAATTTATCCCTCTTGGATGTCATCTGTACTACATCTACTGTCCCCAACATGTTGGCTAATTTTTTTGTGCCAATAAAATCTATATCTTTTCATGGATGTGTTATTCAAATGTTTGTGTTCACTGTTGGCATGGATACTGAATTTCTTCTTCTGACATTTATGTCTCTTGACCGCTACTTGGCCATCTGTAATCCCTTAAGGTATAAAAATATTATGAGCAAAAATTCTTGCATTTGTATGTCTGCTATAGTTTGGTCTTTTGGTTTATCCAGTTCTACATTTCATGCATCCAGTACTTCATGGTTGTCATTCTGTGGCCCCAATATAATTAACCACTTTTTCTGTGAGGTCCCACAAGTGCTTGCACTGTCATGTAGTGACACAAGTTTAAACCAGTTGGTACTAATATTTACAGATCTTATACTGGGATTAATATGCATTATTTGTATTTGTATTTCATATGTTTTAATAGTCATTGCCATATTATGTATACGCTCATCTGAAGGAAAAAAGAAGGCCTTTTCCACGTGTGCATCTCACATCACAGTTGTTGTTTTATTCTATGGAACATTAATCTTTGCCTATTTCAGACCCTCAACCCTCAGTGCATCAGACATAGACAAAGAAATTGCTGTTATCTATACCATTGTTATACCAATGCTAAACCCTATCCTGTACAGTTTGAGGAACAAGGAGGTGAAAGGATCTATTGAAAAAATCATTATGAGAAAAATGCTTATCTAATTTTTATATTTTTACAAATATAAATATGAATGGTATATTATAACTGCCAGTACTATGATCTGAAGCAAAAACAGTATCCTTTTGCTTAAATATAACTTTCATATATATTCCAATGTGCAAACCATCTTTACAAAAATCTTGTACTACATTAAATGTGAGCTCATCAATGTAATATTCCCTGTAATGCAAGGTTTGATGATGTTAAATACATGTCACTTTATTCCCGAGACTAGAGGGTGTTAGATAACCTGGTGGCTGTTGCACACACACACACTTTCACCCTTCTACATACACCCTGTCTTCCCCACACACTGTCACCCTCCAACACACACACTGTCACTACCCCACTCACTGTAACACTTCCACACACACACTGTCAACCCCCTGACACACCCCCTAGCCAGACTTACATTAACTCCTCAACTCTCTGCCTGTCCAACCATACCACACTAACCTTCTCTCACACTGTCACAATCACCCCCAACCTTGTCACACTCCTACTCTATCAAGCTGTCACACTTATCTTTTTCACCTTGCCACTCACCCTGTCTCAGTAACTGCTTCAGTCCTGTCAATCATCCACCCAACCATGCCACACTCACCCTGTCACATATACCTTCCCCTAATCCTGTCACACTCAGCTCCCCTCTCCCTGTCACACTCACCCTCTTACAATAATGCCTCTTACATTAATCCTGTCACACTTTCCTTTTTACATTAACCCCTCCCCAATGCTAGACGTAAATTTTTTGTCATGCTTGTCCTTGCGTTAAGGACACATAACGTAATAGTTCCGCCATTTATTAAGTTAACCCCAGATCACCGCGATCGTATTTGAGGCAGACTGGGAGCACCAATCGCGCTATCCCTGCAGCTGTGATCGCCCTGACAGGCGGTCAGAGCGAGCACATGTGCTGCAGGGAGATCTGATCCACCTACCTGCTCTTCCGCAATAAGTGTGAAGTGCAGGGAGAGGGATTAGCAGCGATCTTCTCCCTGTAAAAAAAATAAATAAAATAAAGTTAAAATTAAATCCCACCCCCCTTTTACCCATCTTTATTAAAATGAACCTCTTCCCAATTTATCAAAATACAGGTCTGGGTATTTTTCTGTGATTTTTTTTTTTTTTTTTTAATAACTCCTGAGGGTTAACTTTTATTTATTTTTTTCCCTTAAGGTTTAAATTTATTTTATTAATTAATTTAAATATTTTAAAATGATATATTTAGCTAGCTGGGGAAGTTAGTGGGGAATTGGGGAATTTGGTGTTAGGCTAGCTACGGGTTAACGTTAAAGTTTTACAAAAATTTCAATAAAATATAAGAAAATGATTTAATAACATTTAAAAAAGTTAAAAACATACCACCCACTTTATCCAGTCATTATACAAATTAACCCCATCCTGTCAATTGATCACTGCCTACAGGGGTCAAAATACAGATCACAGTATTATACTGTGATCTCATATTTGTTTTTAAACCTTTGAGGGTAAACTTTTAATTATTATTTTTTTAACCCTCAGGGGTTCAATTTATTTAATAATTTAAATATTTTAAAATGATATATTTTGCTAGCTGGGGTGGGTGGGTGGGAGTTATGGGAAATTGGGGAATTTACTGTTAGTGCTGCTTACTGCTAGTTAGGGGTTAACGGTTTATATGAATTTTTTTATATGAATTATAAAAGAGTAAAAAAATTGAATACGTGTAAAAAAAAAAAAAGTATAAAAACAAGATTTAAAAAGTAAAAAAAGTTTAAAAGAGTTAAAAAAATATATTCAAGAATGCTCATTACCACTACACCTGGAACAAACTAGCAAAAAATGATCCCATACTAAGGTTCAAAATATGCCTTTTGAATTAGCCCGGGGTGTATTCTTTAATAAATAGTATGTGTTTGTGAGGAGGTTTGAATAAAATGGAACATGGACACAGTGTAAAACTTCAAAGTTACAAAAAAAAAACTGAATTACTGCGTCTCAAATGTGCCCCTTCAAAATTCACATGTACCTGGAAAAGGTACATATGGGGGTATTGTTGTACTCAGACGACATAGCTGAGCAGTATATTAATTATTATACAGCCGGATCACACATACGATTTGCAAAATATACTGTGTAAACTCACTTTGTGTGTCAAAAAGGCAGAACAATGCTTATTACCACCTTACTTGGTTAAAGTTAGCAGAAAAATGATCCCATGCTAAGGTTCAAAATATGCCTTTTGAAATACCCTGGGATGTCTTCTTTAAGAAATGGTATACCTTTATGGTATAGTTGGAATATGTAGACTGCTCAAGTACTTCAGAGTGGGAAATTCTTCATGAAAATTCACACTTAAAAACCTGAACTTGTCATGTCTCTTTTACAGCACTGTAACTTCACAAAATAGTTTCCAGGTCATACATTGGGCATATTGTTTTACTCAGCAAATGTAACTGAGCATATTTTGGGGGATTTTATGACAGTGGTACATATCAAGTGTAAGAAATACTCAGCAAAAATGCAACATGTGTAAAAATGCCATTTTCTTTCCCCTCACCACAAATATTAACATAAATTGGTGAAAAAATGGTGACATGTTAGTGCACAATATATGCAATATACTCTGGGGTGTCTGTTTTATCAAATGGAAGCACTTTGTGAGGTTATTTGAATAGTGAAACTGCCATAATACCCCAAAATGAGACACATGCCCATCATATCTATCTAAGAAAATTCCAACTATAGAAAACTGAAATAGCCTTGTCTCTTATGTGGCATTGTAGCCTCACAGAATAGTGAATATACTCAGCAGATATAGCTGAACACAATATGGGGTTCTGGGCAGGAATAGCACACACCAGCTTTATGAAATACACATTACAAAAACTTTGTTATATGTGTATATGCCAAAATAGAGACAAAATACAATTTTACTCCAAGTTTTAGCAGAGATTGGCGATGACATGGCTACGTAAAAAGTGTCAAACCAACCTTAGGTAAATAGCCTGTGATGTCTACGTTATATAAATATACACTTTTGTGTGGCAAATTTGTTTTATGTTATAGCTACTAAACCTACAAGACAAACATACCAACTTCTAAAATTGTCTCACATTAAAATTTTATTTTAGTTCTTGTATTTTGTGACCCGTAACTTTCAAAATAAGCTGAAATCCTATACATATTATGTACTCTATAAATCAAGACACGTAAGTGAATTTACTTTGAATTACTTTTTCTAAGCTGGACATATTATGCACACTCTATTTTTGTCAAAACTGTGAAAAAAATGTTGTTTGTTTTCCCCATTTTTTGGCATCTATAATTAATGAGAATTTATCTATGTATATGTGACATTGAATGAAAGCCCTTTTCCCCTCTAAAAAATGGTATATAATATGTGTTGGCGCAATAAATGACAGAGATGCAAATTGCGTTTGAACACCAACAGCAAAAAATGCAAAAATGTCTTCTGTCCTTAAAGGTAAGACAAGCTTTTGAAGCTGTGTCCTTAAGGGGTTAATCCAGTCACACTAAATGACCAAACCATCAAACTCACCCTCCCTCATTCTGTCATGCTCACCCCCCCAACCGTGTCTCAATCACACCTATCTCACTTATCCTCACAGTTACCTCTTTACTCAGCCTGTCACAGTCACCCTTTGAAGATATTCATCATACACAAAACAGTCATGAAACATAGCTTCTATATAAACACAATTCGCAAAGGTCACAGGCAGACTACCCCCCACCCTCCCCATTTACAAAATCCACATATAGGCCAACCAAATAGATAACAGTCTAACACACTAACAGGCAAGTATCATTTTTCCAAAAGTTTGATGTGAAAATATTCTCCACTATTACAGTTCAATCTGTGTTGAGCCTTCATGGCCGAAGAAGGATTATTTTATAGCATTGCATTTTGAAAGATAGGGGCTGTCTTTTTTTTTTTTTGCTTGATTTTGCAAACCTCTTTTCTTATGGGTTTTAATTTGAACTCTTTTGGGATTGAAGAAAAGAGTTGGAAGAAAGAAGACTTCTGATTGTAAGTATATATTTTTATTTTTACAGGTATTAGTTTTGTTGCCCCACCCTCACTACTATTAGGGTAAGCAGAATAAGTAGGGTTATTACATTTTATTTTAAGAGGCTAGGGAATTGGGGACCCATAACCATACTGGGGGTAGCAAGGCTGGCAATGCCACTACTTGAGAGATTAATGGACTATGGCATGCCCACGCTACATTGCATAACTCAGTCTACCGTCCATAGTTCCATAACTGAAAAAAGACATGTGTCCATCAAGTCCAGCATTTCTCAGATCTGTTTTTGCTGCTGATGCAAAAAAAGGCAAAACAAACAAAAAACTGTTAGAAGCAGTTCTACTTTTGTAACAAGCTAGAAAAAAATCCTTCTTGACCTTAGAATGGCAGTCAGATCTCTCCTTGGAAAACCATACTAGTTAAAAGTTATATCCCTGAATATTATGTTCTTACAAGTATTTATCCAGTTGCTCTGTAAAAATTTATAAAGACTCTGATAAAACTGCCTCTTCAAGCAGAGCATTCTAAATCATTGTTTTTCCCGTAAAAAAAAAAAACCTTACATGAAATCTCTGTGCTGAATATTATTAGGGCCCCCTCATATAATCTGTGGCGAAAATGACCTCGCCACTTGATATTGGAGGGGCTCATTTGCCAGCCTCCTGCCCAAAGACAGTGGGCCCTGCAAAAAGACATGTTAAAAAGTGACTTCCATGGGAAAATGTGCCTTTTTCCTGTCCTTTTATTTCCCCAGCAGGGTGTTGTCTCAGGGACACTGCCAGACCAGTTTAAACTGGCTGCTTTGTCCCTCCTCAATCTCTCATCAGCCCTTGCTATTTGACCCCACCCTTCCTTGTACTATAGTGCTCTATGTAACCTATTGTATGTAAATAAGGCTGTTGGGGGTTTAAATGTGTGTATAAATTGAGGTACCCAACCAGGGTACAGGAAGCTCCGTTACACCATCAACGGGTTAGAATTGGGGGTACACTAAGTTTCCTCATATTATATTAGGGGAGAAATTAGGATTACCCTCAGGTGGGGGTAGAGTGCAGTAATCTGCATGGCGGGGGGTGGGGGCATGTGGAGGTTTTACACCCCCATGCAATTATCTAGGAGTAGTTGTGACACCCATAGGCACCCTTCTTACATTTTTAACTGGCTGGCAAGCCCTAGTCAGCTTCCACAAAAAATTACCCTTTCTGTGCTTGAGGTTATTTCACTATTAGCAAACAGGCTGATAATGTTGCTGTGGGCAAAAAAAAGCAAATGAAAGATGATTTGTAAAAGTCGATTCTACTAGATGAACATTTGGATTTTTTTTTTTTTTTTTTTAATCCTTGGTTTGTGAATATTTTAAATCATATACTTTGTATTGGATTCAGATGCAAAAGCAATGATGTAAATCTGAACACCAAATGCATCTGTGAACTTGCTACAGATTGACTTGGCCCAACCTAATTGTAGCCGTATTTGCCTTTAATACATATTAGGATTGCCAAAGTGGTTGGAATTAGTTACTTTTCACCAGATTTTGTTTTTTAAAGAACCCTATAGATGTTCAGAGTTGTGGCTCAGGGACTCAACAAAATTCTGAAAGGAGAAGAGGAGAACCTTAGCTTCAAGGACACTGGTAAACAAACACCTTTCCCACACCAAGCCTCATATTAACTCATGAAAAACCTTGGCAAGACACAGCCATCACTAGAAGAACCAAACACATTATATAAAATGGGAGCAAGTAACACAAATGGTTTTTATTACTCTATTTAATTTCCTACATCACTCCACAGCAACAGAGATGAATAAAAGGGGGTAGGGGAAACTATAAAACCACTGTACTGATCTGTTAAGAGCTATTTACAAAAAATTGTTTCAATCATATGTCTCATAGGCAGGGCCGGCGCTACCGTAAGTTGCCCCAGGTGGCTGCCTTAGGGTGCACTGGCCCTGGGAGCGCAATGTCAGGCTGACCAGCAGGAGGGAAGCGCATTGTGCTCCTCTCCAGCCAATTACTAATTTAAGCATGGCCGAGCACAAGCACCTCCTACCCTGAGTACAGCCTCTTACCACCCCATGCAGTACAGCCTCCTATCCTGGTGTATGCCACAGGCTGTGTGGCGGGGCAGGGATATGAATTACAACATATCCCTTTTCCCTGTGTACCACACAATACGGTTGGCACCCAGTGATGGGGCTTGGCTGTAGGACAAGACTCCACAGAGCTGGACAACATGCTCCTCAGGGACCTGTGTGTACAGTAGAGATATAATTGTAAGTTTGCAATTGTGACTGTCTGTGTGCGTATGTATGTATGCATGTTTGTCTCCATATGTAAGTCTATGTATATATGTCTCTGTATGCCTGTATATGAATGTATGTATGTCTCAGTATATATGTATGTATGTCTCAGTATATATATATATATATATATATATATATGTATGTATGTATGTATGTTTGTCTCTGTATGTATGTATGTTTGTATGTCCCACTACTCTTGGGCAGCAGCAACGACCACAGTACACATCAGCCCCAAAATATACAGTAAAAACCCAAGAAAAAGTTACCTGCGCTCTTCCCAAATCCCTATGCATATTTAAACAAATGGAGGTTATTTAGTTGCTCCAATGGCCATGAGAGTTGTATGTATGTATGTATGTCTCTGTATGCCTGATTGTATATGTATGTATGTCTTTGTATGCCTGTGAATCTCTGTATGTATGCCTATGTGTGTCTGTATGTCTCTGCCTGTATGTCTCTGTATGACTTTGTCTGTGTCTCTGTATAAATGTATGACCACGTATTTGTGTCTCTATGTGACTTTATGTCTGTGTCCATATGTCTCTGTATGTCTCTGTCTGTATGTCTCTGTCTACTGTGTTGGCGTTTGTATGACAGTGTACCTGTATTACTGTGTTTGATTGTGTGCCTTTTATGACTGTGTCTGTATGTCTTTGTGCATGTATGCATTTTTGCCTGTAAATTTATGTCTATATAATTTGGGAGGAAAGACACACAAAGGGACCTTTAGGGGAGAGCCACACTGACTGAGGGAAGAAAGAGCTACACAGAAGGAAAATTGGTAATTGGTGCAGAAGGAGACAAAGAAATAGGCTGGGGAGAAAGACATACAGTAAGGGGCTGGGGTAAGAAAGAGACACAAAGGGGCTGGGGTTAAGAAAGAGACACACAAAGGGGTTAGGGAAGGAAGAGACACACAAAGGGTGTTGTAAGACATACTAAAGGGCAAAAGAGGGGATATAAAACAGGGGGTTGGGGAGGGGACGGCAAAATGCATCTTCGCCTATGTAGCTAAAACTCCATGCACAGGCCCTGCTCATAGGTATAAGTTTGCTATTTTTTAAAGAGTTAAATGCTCTGTAAATTAAGATAAGTTATATAGTTTTGCTTTTATTTATTGTGCACAAACCTACTCGTTAAAAACTTCAAATAAGTCATGGTGTACGAAATCAACTAAGGAGTAAACAAACAGCAAATGAAAAATGAAAAAGGATTCTCTATACTTATGCAATATATCCTGAACATATTTGACTTTATTAACAGTAACTGGTTGGAAACTGCTATAACTGCCCCAATAAATAAGTCTCTACCGAATGAAGAGCTTTTCAGGCTGGTACTAAGCTTTAAAACCATATCCTAATGCATAAAGGAGGCCAGCATAAAGATTGGCAATGGGCGAGGTGTGAGAAGAGAGGCTTGTATAGAGGATAAATCATTCAGCAGCTTTCAATATGGATTGAAAAAAATAATCTGTAGATGTGTTAAAATGTTGAAGACTGGGTTGCAATGTACAACTGCTGTTTAATTTGATAGTTACATAATGTAATTAAATAATTAATTCTTGTAAAGCAAATATATTTATTGTTTCATAAGATTAGATAGTAGAGATAATATTTCAAAAATAATGCAATAAAATAATTAAAACATTATTCTGAATGTGTATACACCCAATATATACTTTGATTAAAAATAAATGCTATGATACAGCGCCAAATGTGAAATTGATATGTAGTCAACGTGCCAAGCCAGTATTTCATATTATTTATTTCACTGTGAATATCTTTTCTTATGAAACTAACAGGTGTGGTACACTTCATAGAACTATGTGTTCATGGGAAATAAACAAAATTTTGTTTCCAGGAAAATAAATGAACTGTAAATAATACACTATGTATCAAATTAACTCATATATCTGATATCAGGAAACCATTAATCAGAAAATGGCATTGTCTTGATGAACTGTATATTATTATACATAGGGCTCAAAATTGTAAGTCCTACACTACTAAATAAGCCTAAAAGTTACTTGACACTGCAAGCCGAAAGGATTCACAGCACACTCACTAGGGGTGAATTTCTATTTGCCAAGTTGAGCCATATTTTTTTTTTTTTTAAAACATATATTTTTTTAAGTTTAGCTTTTTTTAACCTTTAGAAAATATACACCTTCATACTCACACCTAAGTGCAGGCACAAACTGACACTTATACACAGAAGTTAAAGGGACACTATAGTCACCAGAACAACTACAGCTTAATGTATTTGTTCTCATGAATTTAATCATTCCCTTCAGGCATTTTCATTGCGAACACTGCCTTTTCAAAGAAAAGGCAGTTTTTTAATTGCCCCCTAGGGATCCCTCCTGTGTCCACTATAGGTACTTCCTGAATGGGGATGCTAAATTTTCCTCATTCAATGCATCTCTATGAGGAGGAGGTGCTGATTGGTCAAAACAGTGTTTGACTCTGCCCCTATGGGAAAGCATTGGATTGACTAAAAATGGTAAATTCTGATAATGTCACAAAGGAGGACCAGGCCAGCACCAGTGGACCCGAGTGGCACTGGAAATAAGGTATGTTTCTAGCCCTTCTAAAAGGGCTAAGAGGGGCAAGCCACTAAATGGTGGTTTTAATACTTTAGGGTTAGGAATAAATGTTTGTGTTCCTGACTCTATAGGGTTCCTTTAGCACACTCACGTACTCTTGTGTACATACACACAGAAACAGACACATCCCAAGATACACACACTCATGTACTCCTATGTAAGCATAAGACTGGCACAGGGCAAACAATTTTGGTTCTTCTGAACCACTTCAGCAGAATATTTTTTGGGAGTAATGTTGGAAAATTTAAGTTCAAGCCACAGAAATGATAAAATTGCATGGCCATGTGAGAAAATAATGATTTATTGTAGTCTTATTCTTTTTACTATCTTGTATTTATGAAAAATTGTGAGCAGGGGTCATTAAGTGATGTATACAAAAATGAAAGGAAAAAAAAAAAATCAGTGGCCAATTGACTATCCAACATTGACAAGAACAAATCATTTCCACACATCCAATCTGTAGAATCCGTGCCCTATAAAAAACAAACACACAAAAATGTCCTAGAAGCAGCAAGATTAATTGTATCTAAAAATGGATTGAAAAAAATAATGGATGGGATGGGTGGATAGTTCATCAATTGCCAACTCACTTTGTCCTTTAATCTTTTTCAGAAATCCACTGTTTTAAAATTAAATTACTACTGCCCTCTTGTTTTAAATATATTTCATTGTAGTGGTTTTGCTTTGCTAGGTTGAATCTTGAGGTGCCTGCTAACTCTGGAGATATAGTTGGTAGAAGGTGATGAAAAGCCACTGTTCTTGTTCCATACTGAAAGACAGTCAATAATGCTACAGACTAGATTCGTGGGAACAGTGTGTTACTCTCAGAGCAAAAGGGATGAGTGGGTTGTCAGAAATATCTGGCCTGCTGTTTTTCCTCTCCAAACTCTCCTCTTCTAATTCATCTGGCTCATCATACTCATAGATGTGTATCAGATTGTCACACCCACCTGGGGAATTTGCAGAGATGATGGAACAGGGTTGCAGCGGAACAGCACTCCCTTACTATCATGACCCTCAGGAGCACCTGGAAGTGAAGACAGGGTTCCAAAGGGTCTGTGGTGGCGTGGAGGCCTTTAATGGGAAGAAGCCAAATGAAGAATCCAAGGAAACAGGAGCAGGGTACGTAGAAAGAAAACCACAGTCAGGAAGCAGACAGAAGTAGACAATCAATCTGAGAAAGAAAACCGAGTAAACTTTGACCCTGTACCTCACAGTCAGCAGACACATTCCAGCCAATCAGCAGCAGACCCTCCCTCCCAGACCCTCCCACCTCCTGGACAGCATCCATTTTGAAGCTGTATTCTTAGTGAGCTGTCCAGGAGGTGGGAGGGTCTGCTGCTGATTGTCTGGAATGTGTCTGCTGACTGTGAGGTACAGGGTCAAAGTTTACTCAATGATGAGTCCATGGCGAACCGTTCGGCGAACCGTTCAGGACATCACTAGAGCAGAGTCTTCAGCATGCAAGTGGATTATCAGGGCCTGGGGCAGGGCAACCACACGCCTTCTGGTGTTAAGCACCAGCGTTTGTGCGGCCACATACCAGAACCTTGATTCAGCTTATGCGGATCCCAGGAACTAGGAGCAGGAATTAAGCAGACCTCCCAGGAGCTGAATAGGGAGGCTCTGCAGCAAGAATGTATCCAGTACAGAAACAAGGCAAGTCTAGGATAGTCACCAAACATGAAAACAAGACAGAACTAATAGAACCCAGAACCAGAGCAGGACAGAATGCAGAACCCAGAACATGTACACAAGACATGAGGAAAACAAGAACAGGGCAGGACAGGACTGTACATGAACTGGGATTACAAAATAAAACAAGACAAGATATAATAGGCAAAACAAGAGGAGACATAACTATGCACTATATATGAAAAGTATGGGGATTTAGTTGCATTATATGATCATACATTGCATAAGCCTGCCACAACGCCAATGTACCCTATATTCGGCAGGTCCTACACTGCCTAATGTTCGCTAAAGAACCATACTAAACCACAATAGCACTTACCTGCAAGAAAGGGCAGAGACTTGAAACACTGCTGCAGGTCCAGACTGAAACAAAAGGAAAATGGAAAACAAACGGGTGTGGCATCATAAAACAAACATTTAAATGAATCCAAGAGACTGGGAATTCCAGGGACGGATTACAGGAATGAACCCAGAAAAACCCAGCATAAAGAGAACCAGACATAGAATAGAAAACCAAAAAACCAAGAAAAACTAAACAAGAATTGTAAAAAGAGTACTGGATACCATAAGCCATCATCAGACTGATCCGCAGAACAAGGCATGATGTGACAGCAATAAAGCCTCAGTGCATTCTGTTCCTGTTTGACCCTCAACATGTAGTCTTGTCTCGTGATTGGAGGGGAACTGCTATAATCACACTGGGGACTTAGCTCTTTTAAGAGCTGTTCCTGATACGCTCTCGTGGAGGAGAGGTCTTTTCCCACACGGTCCTGGAGGACAGAGGATGATCCAGGATGGAAGGAAGACGGTGAGAGTCCAGTTAAAGGAACACTATCGTCACCTAAATTACTTTAGCTAAATAAAGCAGTTTTAGTGTATAGATCATTCCCCTGCAATTTCACTGCCCAATTCATTGTCATTTAGGAGTTAAATCACTTTGTTTCTGTTTATGCAGCCCTAGCCACACCTCCCCTGGCTATGATTGACAGAGCCTGCATGGAAAAAAAAAACTGATTTCACTTTCAAACAGATATAATTTACTTTAAATAATTGTATCTCTATCTCTAAATTGAACTTTAATCACATACAGGAGGCTCTTGCAGGGTCTAGCAAGCTATTAACATTGCAGGGGATAAGACAATCTTAATTAAACAGAACTTGCAATAAAGAAAGCCTAAATAGGGCTCTCTTTACAGGAAGTGTTTATGGAAGGCTGTGCAAGTCACATGCAGGGAGGTGTGACTAGGGTTTTAAACAAAGGGATTTAACTCCTAAATGGCAGAGGATTGTGCCGTGAGGCTACAGGGGCATGTTCTATACACCAAAACTGCTTCATTAAGCTAAAGTTGTTCAGGTGACTATAGTGTCCCTTTAAGCTATGGTGGTTGTGGAGTCTGCGGTTGTTGTGGTGTCTGGTGCGGTGCTTGTGGTTCTCGGAGCAAGCTAGGAAGCGTCCATCAATGGAAGCTACTCGGTTGGAGTACAGGTGATCCGTTACAGATACTATTTTCAGTGCCATGTCGGGGCAGAGTGTACGTGCGCAAATGTTGAATTATGAGTCTCCCTGATTGGGGCAGAGAGGTGTATTGGCGGTATGCCGGTATGCTGTCGTGTGTCTCTATGGTGCCCCTGGATTCTCAGTGCCTTGGGTTAGAACCATAACAAAAGTAATGTTGCCTCAGAATTGAGGCGTAAAAACCCTAACAATAAACAGAAACAAAAACAGTCTGGTCTTGGGTGTAGTGGTGTGGGGGCCAAATGTGTGCAATGGTTCAAATCCTTTGCTAGGTATAAAGGTCTTTCTATTCGTGGGGTGTTTTTTTTTTTTTTTATTATTATTGTTGGATGGGTTCCCTCCCCCTGATCTGGGTAACTGACTATCGGGTGCCCTTCATAATCGCACCAATAGAGGGGTGTATATAGGGTGCCGAGTAACCCGTGCATCCCCCAAAACTCCCAAACCACATAGGGGGCATTCCTGTGTGGTGTAACATTGCGGGTGAACCAACCCTATGTAACATGTTGACTACCCTGGTTCCCCCTGTCTCCCCTCCCCCACCCAAGTAAGTCCCTTCCCTAGGTACTTGGCCCAACTCAAGCATACAGTCCCATTTGGGACGAGAGTGCTGCTTCCTCCAAGGTAGGAAAGTTGTTTTCTCTCCATTACCACTTCAGGTGTTGTGCGTAGCTGCGCTGGAGACCTACTGCCAGTCGCTAGGTAGTGTGATCAGTGGTAGGCGCTGGTTGCAGGGCATGCGGAACTCCGGTGGCGGGTCAATGTTGAGACTCTGGAGGAAGGCAGTGGGATCTGTTCCAGGTAGTAGAGTGTGTGTGTTCGTCTTTTTCGAAAGGTGATGATCTTGAAGGGTAGCGGGTCCCATGTCTCCGGAATAATTCTGACAGAGGCCTCTACTCCTCCCTATATTGCATGGTTGCTGGAGAGAGATCCTGGTAGATGTGGAGTACGGCATCTTGGTATTGCAAGGTGTTGTCCTGGCTGTAGTGTACTATGGCTTCCTTGGTGGAATAGTGTTGGGAGCGGATTATGATGTCAACTCTTCGGGCTCGTAGCGCTCTGTGGGCCCGGTCGATGACCCACTTCTCCTCGGGTATGTCGGTGATTAGGTGTTTGAAGTAATCCACCATTTTCTCTGCAAGTGGGCCCTCGTAAGGCGTTTCAGGGAGGCCACATATGCATAGGGTATTTCTCCTTGATTTGTTGGAGAGGTCTTCCACTTGCATCTCCAGGTTATCTATTTGTTGTGCCAGTGTTTCAGAGTGGGTAACTAGGGAGTTTTGGGCCTTTGCTGTCATATCTCCCGCTGCTTGAGGTCTGAGGTGCGGGCCCCTAAGGCTTGGATTTCGTCCCTGACTTCCTTAGAGCTACGAGTGATCTCCCCTGCGAGAGGATTTGTGTGGTGTCACCTGAGTGACCAGCGGGTGCCTCGCCATCCCTTGTGGATGCTAGGGATAGTGAACAATGCGGACTGGCGAGGCCTTCATCTTGCGAGGCCGAAACTGCATGGGAGGCTGTAAAGAGATCCCTCACAGAGGCGCTGGAACAGCTCTTGTCACCTTTCTTTTTGCATGTCTGCTTCGCTCCCGAGCCTGTGGCTGACATTCTGGGGTGGCACAAATTCAAGACCGGATCTTGGTGCTTCAGGTAAGTGCTATATTGAGTGCGAATTGGCAGGAGCACTAAGATCAAGCGGCCATGAAGGTAGAT
>OW240916.1:188832064-188890246 GCA_933207985.1 Pelobates cultripes | reverse complement strand
TCAGACGCAGGCAGGTGTGCCTAGGGCAGCAAAACAGTGATCTAACTCCTAAATGACAGAAAGCTGAGCAGTAAGACTGAATCGGCTTGATCTATACACCAAAACTGCTGGTTGCATGATTCTATAGTAAAAAAAAAACATTTGTTCAATGGTTCTGTCCTCTAACCTGGGATTTTTTTTTTTTTTATGTAAACATAACCTTTGCACCTAACCCCTTCAGGACAGAGTCAATAGTACACGTTCTGATCAAAACAAAATGTAAACAAAAACTGGAATTTGCGCTAAATGTCTGTTCAACCGTAATTCACCTCTTTAATGTAAAGTGCAGCAACACTTATATATAATTTTGTTCAGGAGAAACAGAGATTTAATTTCTCATGAACTATATGAAGCATTACTTATTATGAATAAAATTTAAAAAAAAAACTGTGAGAAATAAACATTTAAAAAAAAAATTGTAGTTCCACCTGACATTTTAGCTGTAAATGTCATAATATTTACTGCAATAAAATGCACAGATTTGTATTCAGCAAAGACTCACGAGTACAGCAGTACCCCCCATTAACAGATTTTATGGTGTTTTGGAAAGTTACTGTGTTAAATATAGCACATTCCATTTTTCATACTAAAATTTGCCAGATTAGTAATGTTACCTTTGAGACCATATGGTAGCCCAGGAATGAGAATTACCCCCATGATGACATACCATTTGCAAAAGTACACAACCCAAGGTATTACTAGTAGGGTATGTCCAGTCTTTTTTAGTAGCCACTTAGTCATAAACACTGGCCAAAGTTAGCGTTCATATTTGTTTTTGTGTGAAGAAAGCAAAAAGCAAATATTTGGCAAGTGTTTGTGACTAAGTGGCTACTAAAAAGACCGGACATGCCCCATTTGCAATACCTTGGGTTGTCTACTTTTGCAAATGGTATGCAATCATGGGGGTAATTCTCATTCCTGGGCTACCATACGTCCTCAAAGGCAACATTACCAAACTGGCAAATTTCAATTTGAAAAAAATTAAATGCAAGCCTTATATTTGACTCTCTAACTTTCCAAAGCACCATAAAACCTGTACATGGGGGGGGTACTAATATACTTGGGAGACTTCACTGAACACAAACATAAGTGTTTCAAAACAGTAAAATATATTACAACAATAATATAGTCAGTAAAAGTTCAGTTCGTGTGTGAAAAATGCAAAAAAGTAAGTTTTACTGAAAAGATCGTTGTAATACATTTTACTTAAGAAACACTACTATGTGTTCAGCGAAGTCTCCTGAGTAAAACAGTACCCCCGTGTACAGGTTTTATGGTGTCCTGGAAAGTTACAGGGTTATATATAGTGCTTGCGAATTACTCTCTGCACTTTCTGCCTGGGTTGTCAGGCACATCAATCAAATTTTAATTAATTAAATCACATAATTATGTTAAAAGATTACTTAAATATACATGTAGAATTTTAATATATACATATATGTATTTAAATTCTGCATGTACACCTATGTAATCATTTATGTAATTATATATATATATATATATATATATATATATATTTGCGTTTATTCGTATTTTATATATAGATATGATTATTTATTATACGTGTATATATATATATATATATATATATATATTCATTCTAAGTGTATTTTAATACTAATATATGTACTTATATTAAATATTAAAATGCACTACATATGAGGTTACACACACACACATATATATATATATATATATATATATATATATATATATATATATATATATATATATATATATATATATATATATATATATATATACACACATACATACACATACACACAATTTTTTTTAACATGTGTACTAATATATTTTTTTTACTTTCCCACCAGCAGGGGTACTGTCTGACAGCACGGACAGTCCCCCTGCTGGCAGATCCACAGCCAGCTATAAGGCCCATGTGATCGCTCTCAAAGAGCGATCACATGGCCCCTATAGCTGGCTGTGGATCTGCAATGTTATATTGTCATGGAGGCAGATCAGGGGTAGTGATGTCGCGAACACGAAATTTTCGGTTCTCGAACGGCTAAAGTGAACTTCCGCAAATGTTCGCGAACCGGCGAACCGCCATAGACTTCAATGGGCAAGCGAATTTTAAAACACACAGGGACTCTTTCTGGCCATAATAGGGATGGAAAAGTTGTTTCAAGGGGACTAACACCTGTACTGTGGCATGCCGGAGGGGGATCCATGGCAAAACTCCCATGGAAAATTACACAGTTGATGCAGAGTCTGGTTTTAATCCATAAGTACCCCTGCTGGTGGGAAAGTAAAAAATCACCTAACATTCCTAAATCACAATGAATATGGATTGACACCTGACATATGACATATTGACACCTTGACATATGGATTGACA
This sequence comes from Pelobates cultripes, assembly GCA_933207985.1. NCBI lineage: Eukaryota > Metazoa > Chordata > Amphibia > Anura > Pelobatidae > Pelobates > Pelobates cultripes. Next base: position 188,887,845 of record OW240916.1, on the reverse strand, counting down.
CCTGTCCTCAGAGCCCCTGATGCACACGGACACAGAGCAGAATAGAGACTGGTCCCCCTACATTGGGTCACTTGGCAGATATGGATTGACACCTGTCCTCAGAGACCATGATACACACTGACACAGAGCAGAATAGAGACTGTTCCCCCTACATAGGGTCACTTGGCAGATATGGATTGACACCTGTCCTCAGAGACCATGATACACACTGACACAGAGCAGAATAGAGACTGTTCCCCCTACATAGGGTCACTTGGCAGATATGGATTGACATCTGTCCTAGGGATCCCTGATACACATGACACAGAGCAGAATAGGGACTGTTCCTCCTACATAGGGTCACTTGGCAGATATGGATTGACACCTGTCCTCAGATACCATGATACACACTGACACAGAGCAGAATAGAGACTGTTCCCCCTACATCGGGTCACTTGGCAGATATGGATTGACACCTGTCCTAGGGATCCCTGATAAACACTGACACAGAGCAGAATAGGGACTGTTCCTCCTACATAGGGTCACTTGGCAGATATGGATTGACACCTGTTCTCAGAGCCCCGATACACACTGACACAGAGCAGAATATGGACTGTTACCCTACATAGGGTCACTTGGCAGATATGGCGTGGTCTTGGGAGGAGGATGATGACTTTCACCTCTTCCCCTGTTAGATTCTTGTTGTGCTGTGACATCACCCTTATACGCTGTGTAAAGCATACTTTTTAATTTATTTTGCAAATGCTGCATCCTTTCCGACTTGTAATTCGGTCACATTTCCGCCACTGTCTGCTTATACCGGGGGTCTAGTAGCGTGGACACCCAGCACAGGTCGTTCTCCTTCAGCCTTTTTATACGAGGTTCCCTCAACAGGCACGACAGCATAAAAGACCCCATTTGCACAAGGTTGGATGCCGAGCTACTCATTTCCCATTCCTCCTCCTCACACAGAGCAGAATAGGGACTGTGTCCCCTACACTTGGCAGATATGGATTGACACCTGTCCTAAGGGTCCCTGATACACACTGACACAGAGCAGAATAGGGACTGTTCCTCCTACATAGGGTCACTTTGCAGATATGGATTGACACCTGTCCTCAGAGACCATGATACACACTGACACAGAGCAGAATAGGGACTGTTCCCCCTACATAGGGTCACTTGGCAGGTATGGATTGACACCTGTCCCAAGGATCCCTGATACACACTGACACAGAGCAGAATAGGGACTGTTCCCCCTACATAGGGTCACTTGGCAGATATGGATTGACACCTGTCCTCAGAGACCATGATACACACTGACAAAGAGCAGAATAGAGACTGTTCCCCCTACATAGGGTCACTTGGCAGATATGGATTGACACTGTCCACAAGGACAAGCTGCAGGCTTCCTGGCAGGGCCCATACAAGGTGGTAGAGCAGGTTTGTGATACCACCTTTGTGATCGGTGCGGTCACAGGCACGGGAGGCAAGCGCATGCTCCATGTGAACATGCTCAAGCCATACCACGAGCGCACGGAAGAGGTAACCGCGATCTGTGCACCTGCCACTGAAGATTATGATAATTTGCCACTCCCAGATCTCCTAGACCTAGAGGGCCAGAGCGGAGACCTTGGAGAAGTACAGTTAGGAGAACGGTTAGACCCCCAGGAGCGAACCCAGGTCCAAAGACTAATCCAGGACAAGGGGCCACGTTTTCCAACCTACCTGGGTACAGTCCGTTAACCACTCACAAAGTTGAAACCCTAGACCAGACCCCCCTTCGCCAAACCGCCTATCGCATACCCGAAGCAGTTAAAGAAAATATTCAGAAAGAAATTGAGGAAATTATGCAGTTAGGGGTGATAGAACACTCTGACAGCCCCTGGGCCTCCCCGGTAGTACTAGTACCAAAACGGGACGGCACGACCCGTTTCTGTGTAGACTACCGGAGGCTAAACGATAAAACAACCTCAGACGCCTACCCTATGCCCCGGATAGACGAGCTCCTAGACAAAATGGCCAGAGGCCAGTACCTCACCACAATAGATCTGTGCAAGGGGTACTGGCAAATTCCATTAGCCGAGGACGCCATCCACAAGTCGGCATTTGTCACCTCGTTTGGCCTGTATCAGTTTAAGGCCATGCCATTCGGGATGAAGAATGCCCCGGCTAACTTTCAGAGGATGGTAGATCGGCTACTGGATGGGTTTCAGGAGTATGCCTGCGCCTACTTGGATGATATAGCCATTTTTAGCTGCTCCTGGCCCTAACACCTGACCCACATAGGAGCCGTACTAGACCGGATTAGGGAGGCCGGACTGACCCTAAAGCCCAGTAAGTGCCATATAGGAACGCGTAAAAACCTCCCCAAGATAGTAGTATGGGCCCCAGAGTGTGAACAGGCCTTCCAACAGCTCAAGACGGCGCTCATTAAATCACCTGTACTTTCTGCTCCTGATCCAACTAAACACTTTCTCGTCCATACAGACGCTTCTATGTTTGGATTGGGAGCAGTACTGAGCCAAGTCGGAGCAGATGGTGGCAAGCAACCCGGGGCTTATCTAAGCCGGAAACTTTTGCCCAGGGAAGTAGATACACTGCCATTGAAAAGGAGTGCCTGGGCAAAGGTCTGCAGAGCACACGCTGAAGGAGGCCTGACACCCGCTTTAAGGACACTGACTGCTATTAGCTTACACTGAAACTTTTTTTCTTTGTAAAAGCACGCCATAGAGACACCAGATATGAGTGGCAAAGTACACGGGCAAAGGTCTGCAGAGCACACGCTGAAGGAGGCCTGACACCCAGACGCTTGCAGACAACTAACTGCTATTCAATCTATTACAGTGAAAAAAATTTTTTTTCTTTTTAAATATCAAGCTTAAGCTATTGTGACACCAGATATGAGTCGTGGCACTGGGCAAATGGGCACAGTATCCACTGTGAGCCTGACACACCCGCTTTAAGGACACTGACTGCAATTCAATCTATAACAGTGAAAAAAGTTTCTTGTTTTTAAATGCAAGCTATTGTGACACCAGATATGAGTGGTGGCACTGACTGGGCAAATGGGCACAGTATCCACTGTGAGCCTGACACAGAAGCTGGCAGCAGTGGCAGACAACTAACTGCTATTCAATCTATAACAGTGAAAAAAGTTTTTTGTTTTTAAATGCAAGCTATTGTGAGTGAGTGAGTGGTGGCACTGGGCACAGTATCCACTGTGAGCCTGACACAGAAGCTGGCAGCAGTGGCAGACAACTAACTGCAATAACATTACACAGAAAAAAAAAAAAAAAGCAGACTGATGTTCTAGCCCTAAAAAGGGCTTTTTGGAGTGCTGTCCTTACAGCAGAGATCAGATGAGTCCTTCAGGACTGTAGTGGACACTGTATACCCTAACCTAGCTATGCATTTCCCTATCTAATCAACAGCAGCTACACTTTCCCTCCTCTCACTAAGCATGCAGCTTGAGAATGAATCTAAAATGGATGCTGTCCAGTAGGTGGGAGGGTCTGCTAGGGAGGGTGTGCTGCTAATTGGCTGGAATGTGTCTGCTGACTGTGAGGTACAGGGTCAAAGTTTACTCAATGATGACGAATAGGGGGCGGATCGAACCGCGCATGTGTTCGCCATCCGCGAACCGTTCGGTGCATCACTAATCAGGGGCTGAGCCTGTACAAGCCAAACATAGCCCTGGCCAATCTTAATATGAAATGAATCAATACCTCTCTATGAGGAAAGTTTAGTGTCTCCATGCAGAGGGTGGAGACACTGAATGTCAGTCACTCTGATCAGCATTGCTCCAGGAAGCACCTCTACTAGCCATGTGAGGAATGGCACATGGGGATTTAGGCCAGAGCGCAGGTAACGTTTTCTTTGTTTTTACTATGTATTTTAAGCTGTTGGATACTAAGCCACTGCTGCTGTAAGCGCGGTGCTTTATATTTGTGTTTGTATAGATAAGATTGAGCTTAGGATAAAAAGGTTTATATGAAATCAAGAAAAAGTATCACTATTTGAATAATAATGGTATATTCACTGATAAGGATTTATAGAATTGGGAATAGATAGGAAATAACGTGAGGAAAGATAAATTGGACCTTTGGCCCCTTGAAATTTGTATTATGGTTGTGGTATATTATATTTTTTGTTATATTTATATTCTTTACTCAAATCTCTCATATGAAAAGAGGAAAGAGCCATGTTTAACTTTTTGCTATATTAATGTTTCAGTCCTGATCTTACCCTTTAAGTCCCGCTTGGAGATCCTTAATGAGATCTCATCTAGTAACATTATGAGAAATAATGTTAGGAGTCACATCAACGGAGGAATATTTTCTCTTGTAGGTGTGGATAAGAATGGATGGAAATATCCCGATTATTATAGGAATGTCAGTTTTTTGATGAATGTTGTATGGTTGTATTCTGTGAAGGGGGAGGGTACAGGGAGGAAATGGGGAAGGAAATAGGGAATTACTCTGAAGTGCATATCCATGAATATTCAGGGATTAAATACCCCTTATAAAAGAAAACTCCTATTAGAATTACTTAAAAAAGAACAGATAGAAATAGCTATGATTCAAGAAACGCATTGGAAAATAAGATGGAGATATGAACAATATGCAGAGGTTTTACACTCATCTTTGGAAGGGGAAAAAAAAGAGAGGAGTAGCTATTATATTAAATTATACATTTAGAACTGGATGAGGAAGGTAGATATCTAATTTTAGTGTGTAAAATAGAATCAATAATATATACTATTCTTAATATATATCTGCCTAATATCTTGCCTACAAAATACCTTTAAAAAAATAATGGATAAGGTTGACAAAGTAAAAATGGGGATCTTAATAATTGCAGGGGATTTTAATTGTGTCCCAGATATTTCAGTAGACAAAAAAAATTAAGGATAATAAAAAAATAAATAGACAAATAAAGAAACAATCAAAAATGTGGGGAAATATTATGAGAGAGTGGTCTTATGGATACCTGGCGTGTTTTCTATCCCATGTAAAGAGAATATACTAATTTTTCTAGAGTTCATCAGTCTCTTTCCAGAATAGACCTGGTCTTGGGAGAGAACTCTTTGGTGGAACAGATTAAAAAAATAGAAATAGTTGAAAACCCATGGGCAGATCATAGTTATAACATATTTAGCATAAAGGATAAAAAAAACAAAAAACCCTTTAATACCTGGCGATTGGATGATAATATCTTAAAGAGTGAATATCAAAATCAAATAGGAAAACTCATTGAGTTATATTTCAAGGAAAACAAAAAGGAAGGTATGTCATAATCAGTGATCTGGTGTGCCTTCAAAGCTGTTGTAAGAGGCTATTTGATAAAACGCAAAAGCAGACTAAATAGGGAAAGGGGTGCAACTAGAGAAGAACTTTATATCCAATATTATAGAATCTCTAAAAATATGAAAAATCTCCTCACTAATTAAACAATTAAAATTAAAATAATACAATTAAAATATATCAAAGAAAAAATAAATAAAATAGAAATAGTAAGAATTAATAGAAATCTAGAAAAATGAAGGTAAATTATTATCATGATAACAATAAACTTACAAAGTGGTTGACTAATAAGTTGAAGAAAAAAAGGGGCTAAATAGAATAACAAGCATTAAAAAAGATCAGACTGAGTATAAGAACCCTGAAGACATAGCAAAAATTTTTAAGAACTACTACGAAGAGTTATATAACATTCCTAAATCATTAGTGGAAAAACAAATAAAGAATTATTTGGAAGATATTAATTTACCAGAGATTCCCAAACAGCTTATTGATAAGTTAAATATCCCTCTTACGGGAAAAGAATTCTACACCGCTATTGAAAGATTAGCAAAATATACAACCCCAGGCACAGATGGGTTTACAAACCATTTTTATAAAACATACAGTAATTTAATATGTGAACATCTAGTTAATGTCTATAATGAGATAGATGAGAAAGCATCTGGACCCAAAGAAATGCTTTATGCAAATGTAATCCCTATTATTAAAAAAGATAAGGACCCTAATAAACTGAAAAATTATCACCCGATATCTTTAATTTAATGTAAATTCTAAACTGTTTTTGGCCATTTTGGCTGAAAGAATAAAATCTATTTTGCCTATCCCTATACATGAAGATCAAATTGGTTTTGTTCCCTTCCGACAGGCAAATGCTAATTCCAGGAGAATGATAGACATATTGGACTGGGGGGGATAGAACGAATACGACGCGTGCATGTCAACACCAAGCCAGAACCAGGAAGCAAACACACCAGGAAATTATAATCTCATCAACTAGGATATAAAAATGGACTCTTGGACATTATACCACACTTCTGAAGAAGCCTGTTTAGGCAAAACGCGTAAAATGGGACTTTTACTATATATATTTTTTATCCTTTACTGTTTTAATTATATTAAAGTATACTTTTTAAAGTTACTTTTTATATTTATTATTTTCTTAATTCCTGGATCCTGTGTATCCTTGGTGAGGATTATACCACCTAATACTGGAGCAAGTTATATGTTCTAGAAAGTGTAAGTACAATACTTTTTATTATTCAATATATTATTAGTACTTACTTCACCATATTGCTACGATCTCTCTTTATATCTACTATGCACATTGCACTTTGAGAACATCCGTGGCAACTACTACGAATCCAAAGACGGGGATTGTACCGTCCAGGCGCTTCACAGTAGAGCTCTGTTATAGCTCATTCAAATGTGAGTGGACTGTACATAGCTATAATTGATTGCTTTTAAGATATAATCTACTGTATTGCACTATTATTTCTTATCTTAATTTTTCCCGAGGTTGCAATTGATTGGAATATTTAAGGATATATGTATGTATTTTTTGCATATATAAATTACTAGGCGCGGTATACGCCTTCTTTCTTTCTAAAGATTTATGTATGTTTTACCTCCCGAACAGAGACCGACCGCAGGGCCAAAACACATGGAACCCTTTTCGGCTACCAACTCGTGTGCGGTCGGTCAAATTGTTTCCCCCCCCATAACTCCCGAACCCCTGGTCCGATCTGGGTGAATTTTGAGTATGTTAGCCACCCAGATCAGGGCTACCAGGGGGTACCACTTAGACCCTTGTACTCCCCAGTTTTAGGGTACATCCATAAACTGGGTAAAACTGTAACAGAGATAAGTGGATTAAGTGTCACACTGAGGGGAGGAGATGTATGGGAGGTAACTACTGTACCATTGGCTACTGTCCCAATCCCTCCCTTGCATGGGAGAAGCCTTTATAAATCCATCCCTTGCATGGGAGAAGCCTTTATAAGGAATCTGTGTGATTAAAAGTTCAGTTCTGCTCCTGATGCTCTGTGTCGTCCAGTCATTGGGATTGAGGTTGGGATATTGTTGGTCTGTTTAGCCTGCTGGAAATATTACCTTCTGGATTTATAATACTTGTTCCTGAGCCTTACTGGGATCTAAAGTGGAGATAAGCTGTGTAAGAGCAGCTCTCCGCTACAATATGACATGGAGATAGAGATTTTAGAATCCCTTTATAGAAGATATAAATCTAGATCATTGGAAAGAAAAGAATATTGGAGAGATCGGAAGCATTATGACAGGAGGTTTAGTTAAATCATTTGCCACTTTAAGGCTAGAATATTATTTCAGAAACATTTAATTATATAAGGGTGAAATCTTTTCTTTCTAAGAATTATGTGGAGGGGAAGAATAGAGGGTCTTTTTGTATCAAACAAATATTTGCTCATGCAAATTCTAGAAAATTATTATCAAAATGTTATATGTTGTCTCGATTATTCCATACAATATTAATATAAATGCTTTGAACAAGTGGGAAACGGAGTGTAATCTGTCCATAGAAGTGGATGCTTAGGGAAAAGCTCTACAAAAATTAAAGAAACATGTTCATAACATTGTTTTAAATGAAACTTTTTATAAAGTTACCAACATATGGTATTTAGTACTTACTAGACTAAATAAAATCTATACTAATCTCTCAAATATATGCTGGAGATGTTCAAGTGCAGTTGGGCGTTTTTTACAAATCTGGTGGAACTGTCCAAAACTAAAACAAATTTGGGATCAAGTGCACCATACTTTAGTTAAACTAGAAGGGATTAAGACTGATAAAAACCCAGTCACTGCAATTCTTCACTTGGGCTGGCCTGATCTAACTGCTATAAATTTCTATTTAGTTACCCATAGTTTTCTAGCTTTGAAGATTATTATAGCAAGAGAATGGAAACAATCAAAAGAAATAGAATTGTATCACTGGGTAAACCAATTAACATTCCAACTGAAAATGGAACTGAGGGTATGCTGGAGAAATAAGTCTTCGGTTAAGAAAATAGAAGAAATGTCCCTGCTAGGATCATAAAGTGATTAGTGTATTTCGGTAAAACTAGTCATATTGTATTATTTACTCTTTCTTTTCTCTCTTCTTGTCAGGATGTTTGATTGAATGAGTCAGTGTATATTATGGATGGTTTTAAATAATGTTTATGTAATGTATTGTTTGTCATTGTAATGAAAAACAAATAAAGAATGTTTAAAAAAAAAAAAAAAGCAGAGTCACAAATGTTAATTACAGGGACACTCCACTGCCCAAATACAAAAAAAGAAAAAATATTGTATGGTAGATATTTTTATCAAAACATTTTTTCATTTGGAGTATATATAAACACAGCTTACCAAACTTGCAGATCTCTTGTCTGAAGCCTTTCCAAGCCCACCCGTACTAATCCAGCCTAGACCTTTTGTGGCTGTCCAATCACAGACTTCACAATGTGGCTTAATGAGAAGTATTTGCAAGGCAGGTGCACTGAACAATTACCTGCAATTTGCTCCACTGAGATAAACAACCTAGAAGTAGCAGAACCAGTTGTATGATTGCCAGCCGGGGGTCTAACAAGGTAAATTTATAAACACGCTAATTGCTACTGAAATCTATACTTTTGTTAAATGAAAAAAAAAAGAGGATACACTTCACAAATAAAGCATTTCATGAAGCAGAACCAGAAACATGACATGTGTGACATGTCATGATTCCCTTTTATTCCAGAAGTTTGGTCCTTAAGGGGTTAAGGGTCTGAAGTGTCTCTTTATTCAAACATAGAAACATGAAGTATATACACTACCACCATAATATCTCAGTACCTGATGAAGTGCCTTGAAGAGTTTAACCAACAATACTTTCATATACCTATACAAGTGAAAATATGGTTCGTGTGCTTCTCCTCTGATGCAGTTGTGTGTCACAAACTCACTCCCAATCTTTAGAGGAAAAGCTTCTCACATGCAGCCATGGTATCACCATCTGATTCCCGGATAGTGGTGCACTTTTACTCCTGTTTATTGCTCCCCCACCTAATGTGCTCAGATCCTATAAGATAAGGGCAAAATTGGGAAATCGACATGTACAGGAAGCTAAGAACTAAGGAATTATACTTAATTATATTTAATTCCACAATAATTATGCTTACAGTATTGCATGCATTTCCCAGCATATCACCATTAAATTGAGGATTTTCTTATTATGTGTGACTAGAAAAGAGGTTAATTTTGAATGGTATAAAACATTGTAATTTCAAAACTAGGGAACTCCCATTGAAAAACCCCAGCATGGGATAAGATGCATTTGCTCACCCCTGACAATGGAACATAGAGGCCAACATCATGGGAGTTACATTGCATTGCTTCGTGCAAATAGTGTCCAAGATGTGAAGTCTAAAGAACACAATAATTAGTGGTCACATTCCTGGAAATGTGTGCAATATTGTAGACATAATTATTGTGAAATAAAGTATAAATTCTCAGCCTCCTTCACATGTCATTGTCACCATGTTGTACTTAATTTATTAGATCTGAACACGGTAAATGTAGTATCAAGAACAGGGAGTGAAATTGTACCACTATTTGGGAATCAGAGGGAGATACCATCTCTGAATTTCTTCTTTTAAGAATTGGGCATGACTTTGTGACACACAACAGCAAATTATCAGTACAAATGTCTGAGATCTAAGACATCATATATGGAGGTATATATAAGCATCTTATGTAAATGATGCACAAAATGTCAACATGTAGTGATGTATTGTAGTGGCCGTGCATATGCTTCATGTTTCTATGTTTAGGACATGATTAATAAACTCTTGTGACTTTAGAGACATTGGATTGTGCATTACAGTAATCTTTTAACCCCTTAAAGGCACAACTTCTGGAATAAAAGGGAATCATGACGGAATATTTCCGTCATGTGTCCTTAAGGGGTTAAAGGTTGACTACAGTTTTTTTTTTTTTACTTTATTATATATTTAGTTTTGTTATTTATCTTTACTTGCAGCATAGTTTGCATTATGATGATAATGTGATAAGTTGATATATATTGTGGTTTGTGGGGTATCAATGGATGTTTCACATTTTTTACTTTGTGGCAATTCTAAAGCAGTTAGCATTTTTGTAGAGATTGTGAATTTTGCAATGGATTACTATTGACAAGCTTTGTTTCATTCTTACAAGGAACAAGGATTACTTTAAAGCCTTTGATTGTTTTGGTTTAGTTTCTGATTCCATCTTTTAGTGTGTAGTTATTAAAGGTTTTTAAGCCACAAGATTTGTAAATATTGATCTTAAATCCGTTTATATGTAGGTATTGGAAGGCTGACGGAGGATATGACCAGAAATGTATGCATTTTATCTGTCGCGAGTATATGTGTTCATAAATAGCAAACTATTTTCCTGTAAACATATCAGATTTTTATTTTTTTTTATTTTACTTCTATTTAAAAAAAAAAAGCAATTAAACCTATATAGCTTAATCTTTGAATAATGTGAGCTGAAATGAGTTTACAGTTGTGTTGAAAATGTAGTTTATTTTAGGTCGAAATCAAATTATTTGTATTATCTATTAAAAAAAAAACCTAACTGTTTGTTGACTAAAACCAGATGAGTAATAAAAGATAGACTAGAAAGCACATTAATAAAAATATGAAAAACAGCAAACCCCAAAAAAGGGAAAAAAGTCAGAAAAAAAACGGAAAAAAAGTCTTTCTTTCTTCACACCAAACCAATCAGGGAACAAATTAAACCAGGAGAAATCCAGTCTTTCAAACTCATCAGAGGGATTAACCAGCAAAGGACAAATTGAGGAGGATCAGGAATTAAGAGAGGTAAAAAAATAATATGACCACCTAGTAACACACCTGGATATACAATTTGGAAAACTGAAAGAAGAAATCCAAGTTAATACACAGGACATTAAGAAGGAATTACTATCCCTTAACCAACAAATTGAGGAAAATATAGATGGGCTAGAACACAAGGAAAATGTACACAATGAAGAACACAAGACGATGGAAAGAAAGATGACTGATATGGAAAATAAACTGATAGATCGAGAGGACAGGTCCAGATGGGACAACCTAAGAATTAGAGAAGTATCCGAAAAAATAAATCTCACAAATCTGGAACCATACATTGAAGAATTTATTAAAAATCTGAAAGTGGAATTGGACCCCAGAGAAATAGACGCAGAGAAAGCGTTTGACAGGGTCGGGTGGGGTTTAATGTTAGCTACTTTAAAACAATATGGAATTACAGGATTAATACTACAAACTATAACTGCTCTCTATATTTGTCCTTCAGCCAAAGTAACAGGATCAGGATTCACACAACATTTTAGAGTTAAAAATGGGACTAGACAAGGCTGCCCTCTTTCCCTTTTACTGAATATAATGGTTCTAGAACCTCTTGCGATTCTAATAAGACAACATTTTAAAAAATGAAAGGATTTACGAATGCCTTAGGACAAAGCAAACTAAATATCTATGCAGATGACATCCTACTAACCTTAGAAGAACCAAAACCTCAGTCCCAGAGTTATTGATAAATAATTACTCTAAAGTTTCAGGATACAAAATTAATATAGAGAAATCAATTTTTATAGCAAAAAAACCTAAATAAAAAGTGAACTAATTACCTTATACAAAACCTTGGGCTACCAGAAAACATGGATAGATTAAAATAATTAGGCATAACATTAACCCCAGAATTAAAAGATATAGTAGAAGCCAATTTTCTACCTTTACTAATTAAAACTAACAAAAATCTAAAGGAGTGGGAAGGTGTGGGATTTTCATGGTCAGGTAGAAGTAATATCCTAAAACCATATATCTTACCAAAATGGAGCATGATCTCACTCAGTTTCCCAGATAATTGGCTATCATTATTACACTCATCCTTTCATAAATTCATATGGGGAGGTAAGAAAGCCAGAGTTGAAATTAAAGTTTTAGCTAGATCAGGGCAAGATGGAGATTTGGGCTGTCCAGAAATAACACAATGCTATCAGGCCAGTAGACTTTTCCACATTATATTATCGCAAAAAATTGCTGCAACCCAAGAAACATGGTATAAAATGGAAAAAAGCTAAGACAGGGGTAGAAAATCTAATGTCACTATTTTGGATACTATATACAAATAAAAAATCTATCAGAGGCACGAACTAAATCCCAGATAACCAATGAATTAACGAGTTGGTGGGACAAATTCACAAAAAATACATAATTCTGAAATGGTTTAATATATGTGCTTCCTTTCTCTAGCATTACAGACATGTTGGATAACATAAACATAGCTACCTGGAGCACCGGGGGATAAGGGAATTTAAAAACCTAATAATGGAATAAAAAATCAAAACCTATAAACAAATAGTGGAGGAATTCAAAATCCCCCACAAAGACATTTTTAACTATTTACGAATCAAGGGTTTCTTAACAAAGTATCTCCTCCAAAAAGAAGGGAAAAAAATACTACTCTCAAACATCTATTTGAATTAAAGAACTAGAGAAACCTTATGGCAAAATGTGCCAAGGTTATGTACACATAGAGATATGATAAACCAATTGAATTAATTAACAAATGGGGAAAAAGAACTATAAATACAAATAGAAGAAGAACAGTGCCTAAATCTTACAGAAACACAATTTCGAACAGATGGTATTTACATAGTTACATAGCTGATAAGTGACTTGCGTCCATCAAGTTCAGCCTTCCTCACATTTGTATTTTGCTGTTGATCCAAAAGAAGGCAAAAAAAACAGTTTGAAGCACTTCCAATTATGCAACAAACTAGGAAAGAAATTCCTTTTTGACCCCAGAATGGCAGTCAGATTTATTCTTGGATCAAGCAGCTATTACCCTACATTGAAAAATTATATCCTTGAATATTCTGTTTTTGCAAGTATGCATCTAGTTGCTGTTTGAACATCTGTATGGACTCTGATAAAACCACTTCTTCAGGCAGAGAATACCGCATCCTTATTGTTCTTAAAGTAAAAAAAAACCCTTTCCTTAGCCTTATTTAACACCAAAACGATTAAAGAAAATCTTTCCAGAGTCATCAGATAGATGCTGCAAATGTAACATAATAAAGGCAATTTAATCCATAGTTGGTTGCAGTGTAAATCCATAAATAAATTTTGGAAAGACGTAATTGAGGTTATATATAAAATAACGAACAAAAAATTAGCTTTCAAACCAGAGGTGGTTGTGCTAAACTTGCACTGGCCAAAAATAACCAAACAAATATTAATGACAACACTACACATAATTACAGCTGATAAATTACTCTTAGCAAGAAACTGGAAAACAGAGATAATCCCATGCATCCAAGAATGAATAAGACAAGTCATTTGGCAAGCAAGAATGGAATTTAGGTAACAGATACACTCAAATAGAAGACTGGGATACCTGGATAGATACAATGGAAATGATAAGTTAAAAGAAGGCATAGATCTTATCCCCTAAAAGGGCAGAAAAAAATGAATAATAAAATAAGGATAACATACTATATATAAGTGACTCTCACCATCTCCAAAAAAGTTAAATGATAAAGTAAACTAGACAAATAAGTACATAAATAAATACAACTAGGGTTATAGGGGGGAGGGACAAGGAGATTCGGGAGGGGGGTGGAAGAGAAATTAATAAGAAAATGTGAAATATTGATGATGACAAAAATACCATAGCCTAAAATAGAGAAGCACTAGTATACTATACAAGGCAGGTAAATGTTTGAAAGAAAAAATAAAATAAAATCTAAAAATAATAATAAAAAATAAAATTAAAATTAAAAAAATAAATAAATAAAATCAACTGAGACAAAACAATACAACCAAGACAACTGTTAACACTTTTTGGAACAACATTTTGGAACAGAATAAAGTTAAAGAAATATTAGAAATGGAAATCAAATGAGCAGTTAAAATAATGTGATGATAACAATAAAACATGCACAATGAGGCAGAAAGCAAATGATTAAATATGAGTGTTACACTGCTCATACCTTTTTTACTGTTCCAACAGCAGAGAACTTAGGTAATGTGGCAGAGTCTTTAATATAGAAGTAAAAAATAAATAAAAAATAGCCATTGTGACGTGTTTAGAAATGGTCCTTTGAGATAAAAATATAATAACCGTAATAGAGACAAATATCTTTACATTTTCCTATGAGAAATCTGTTTTGTCCAGTACAGCAATGCATTGGGAGTCATACTTGAGTATGGGACTGCATCTGGCTTGGGAGTCTTTCATAAAATGATTTTCACAAACAAATATTACATAGGTAGAAATATATTGCAGTTCAAACATTTACTCAATATCTGTTTATGTATCTACCCAAGGTTATTCACTAATTACATTAGAAACTTGTTTCAATTCAACATTTGAATATTTGAAAAGCTATCAAAGGTTTTAATGTTTTTAAAAGGAACAGAAATTAGGAATGGAAAAGTGAAAGAGAAGGCATAGTTGTAGTAGTGTGAGAGAAGTTTCTCCTGGTTACTAGGCAGCCAGTGAAACAAAGTAATCTGTGAGAATTTTGTACAATATACACAATTTATGTACCTGTCCTTCGTAAAGATGATAAAGATATAAAGATGTAAATTAGAGGATATACATGAAAAATTGAGAAAACAACACAGTGTAAAAGGTTATTCTGTGACAAAATGTAAGATATTTTGAAACTTCGGTGACAGACAATACAGATTGTATTAAGGCAAAACACTAATATTATGCATTAATTTCCTTCTTTTCTAGTCAAGCAGCAAAAAAATTCATAACAAAGTTTGGTGTAACAAAATAAAGACAGTCAAACTTGATATACAAATGTAAAACATTCAGTAAACAATCAACATTTAGCATAGTCTATAAAGGAGATGACCATCAACTGATCTTCCTCTTTCGTGCTGCAAAATTCAGGGAAATATGAGAACAATCAAAATGAAGATGAGGATGAAGAAATCAAAGAAGGAAACATTCATGCTGAAGCGACAAAATAAAATGAAAGGGTGTTTTTTTGGGTGGGATAATATTCACCTCCTGTCCTATATATGTATAGTTGTGGATTGATCTTTAGATTCAATTTTTAAAAAGTGTACTTTTAATATACACATAGCATAAAATATAATGATTAGAAACAATTATATAATGTCTGAAGATACATGCATTTCAGTTTTAAAATTAAACGTTTTAAAAGTGAATCTAAAGACCAATCCACAACTTTCAGTACCTCCAGCTTGAAAACATAGCACTTCTGGAGGAATGAACTCCAAAAACAGAAGTGTCAATACCTGCCATAGATATAGTTAAGCTAATCCAGTGGGAACAGAGACAGGACGACAAGGTATCCAAAAAGAAATGAGAACTTGAGAAAAGACAGGATTTCTCAAAGGTTCTGTTTTAAATTCATAGGGCAATTCACTATACATAGATTAGGATGATCATCAAAGGAAGGGTAAAAAACTGATTTAATAATTCTTTTAGTATGCCTATGAACTTTGAAACAAACACCATTAGGAAAATTTTGCTAATGTGATAAATCTAAAGCTCTAACATATGAAACATTAAAACTAACTAAAAACTATATCAAACATAGTAAAACCATGAATTTAAAAAAATTACATTTTAAAGAACAATGACTCATAAATTGAGAACTAAAGAAACTTCCCAAGAAGATTGGTATTTAGGACATGGTGGCTGTTTAAAACATATACCTCTCATCAATTTTCATAGCAATGAATGCTTACCTACAGAAATTTCATCGACATGAGCATGGTTAGAAGAAATAACTGATCTATACACATAATGGTAAGATAAGCTTTGCCAGAATCAAACTGAGAGGATAAATAAATTCATGACATTGGCTACATTGGAATGCACAGGATTCACAGCCCTTACCATGCAGCAAAGTAGCCAAAGTTTTCAGATTGATCTGTAATTAAATCTGGTAGCAGGAGCCCAGACCTCTGACAATATATTTTTAGTTGACTCTGAAAGGGAGGGAATATATAGTTAATCTTGAAAGAGAGTTTGAGAAAGACTCAACAAAGTGGGAAATTCCCAAGAGATTACCATTAATTGAAGCCACTATATCAAGGTAAAATGCAAACTTTATTAATTAAAATAAAACCTATATAAACAACCCACCAAAAAGAGTGTGTTCTACAAACGTGATTGCGTGAAAAAGCTACTGTGGTTAGTAGACTATACCTTTTGAATTATGGTATATGATAAGAGAATGAAACAGATACACTATATCTAAGTGGAAGCCATTTAGTATAATTGATTATATGTTACAAAAATGTGATGTTATGTAACGAAGCTCAATCAGTGAAACTAGAAAATACCACTTAAAACTCCCATTAAATTGCAAAAAGGGACAATTAACTGGGTATACAGACTGCTAGAAGGTAGCATTTGGTATGAAAACAATGTTTGAATACAAATCAGGAAGTAGTATAGCAGTAAGAAGTAAAGTTTAGAAAAAAGACAATATTAAAGTGTAGTTAATACAGGTATGAAGTATTACCTGCCTCTAAATTCTAAAGATAAATGCTATATCCCTTATAATAATAATAATAATAATAATAATAATATGCTGCCCCCCCTACTGCTTAGCGGCAGTCTAAGGAGTAAAGGAGTTATGATTAGGGTTTAGAACAAAGGCAACATTGACGTGTAGTTCTCTAAATTCTAAAGGTAGATACTATACTAATAATACTAATAATATGTTAACCCCCACTGCTTTAAGGCAGTCCCCAGTATGACTTGCAAGCACTTTTCCTTAGAGTAAAAAGGTAGCCAAAGTGCCCAACCACAGAGCAAGGTGAACTAAAAACAGATGCACATTAGTGCATATCATCGTTGACTCGACCAGCGTTTCAGCGCAAGCTGCACCTTTCTCAAAAGACTGGATATTTATTTATTTTATTTATAAAATATTTTACTAGGAAAGATACATTGAGATTTCTCTCGTTTTCAGGGATGTCCTGGGTCATACCAATGGATTGAAGTTCCCGGACCGATCATGCAGGATATCTTGCCAAGCCGATTAAATTTTTTTATAAATTGTATTAATTGATGACTACAGGGTTGCATCAACACCTGGGCTTGAGAAATCTACACCCTCGAGAAACACTACACTCCATAGACAAATGCAAAAATATTTGTTCTATCTGTTTTTACCAATAGTTATCTGATCTGTGTGTATGTACATATATATATATATATATATATATATGTGTGTAGCCTGAAACTGTGGGAGGGGATACCTGGCTATAAAAACTCGGGCCAACCCTCTCACTGGGCCGATTACGCCTGATTCAGAACAGAACCACCATCTTCCAGTTCCAGTACACACTGACTGCTGAGATGTCGGGTCTCCAAGGTCGCTGCTTCTTCCCCAACGTCGCCAACTTTGGACTGCAGGCCTCAACCATCATCCCGCCACTAACTCCCCCTGACCAGTGGACCTCGAGCCAAGACATTCTGCTGCCGACTCCCACTACTTCTCACTGGTAGTTCCCTTCAAATTGCGGGGCATCAACCGAGTATTTCTGCCGCCAACAGCGCTACATCCAGCCTCAGCTCTATATGACCCGTGGGGCCTCAGCCGAAGCTTCTGCTACCAACTTCCCGGCAACTCATCGCCCGGCTGGCTCCATCCGACAGATGACACATACACTTCCGGGTCGGCAGCCTGTAGATACGCAGCCTTCCATTCGGCCAGTTTTGGCTACAGCAAACTGAGTTTCAGGCCTGTGGGCCTATGGCATGTAACCACGCATTCGGTATACGAATGCCACAATTCTTTGATTCCCAAAATCCTTTGCAAGCACAACCCTCATTCATCTGAACGAACACAGACTATGTCTCATCCATATTCGGTCCAAATTGCTCCAGCCCACATGCGGCCACCTCTACCAGTAGTTTTGGCCTCGTTACTAACTATATTTTAGCCATCATCTAACTGGTTTAGGAATTACAATTACTTATAGTTAAGAGGGTCTATATACTTATGATACCCTAGTAGCAATGTTCAGTCAAAGCATTGTAGTCATGTATGTGGTTATTTCTTAATGTATTCTATGTTTACTCTGGTACTGGAAATTACTCTCCACATTATTCTCCTTGCCAATTATGTATGTAAAGTATAAATCAACTGCCTAAATACATTTCTTCAGTATGTCTTGTTACCAGATGTATTGAAAAACCTGTCTCCTCCAACGAACAGTGTATGTCATCACTTAGTATAGTTATGAACTTTATGGTCTTATGTCAGTACTGACACTACTGCATTCCATAGGTCTCAGCCTCTTATACTGGCAATTAAGTCCTGTATGTCTGCCCTCAGGTCATTGGACTCGGATGGTACATAGTGTATTTAGTTACGGCATTTTAGCATCTCTATTATGTTCACTCTGTAGATCCAACAACGATCAGTTACGCTGAATGTTACTTTACTGTGTCAGCACTACCATATTTCAATTATAGCTACGCTTTCATAACCAGTAACCTTCATCCAATCAACGACTTACAAACCACCAACCCCAACCCATTAAATCCCACTCAGCCTTATGTAGCCTCCCAGTACCAGAGGAACTACATTGGGCCTCTATCGACCTCATATGCATATTCCCTACACAAGGCTCTCAATTGGCCTTTGCAACTCGCTTCATGTGACCTCATTTGACAACTACGTCCTATTTTCAACCACTCATTTGTGCACTAAGTTCACATACTGTCAGGATTACTAGTTGATCCAGCACATAGAACTGTATCACACCTAGGGCTAATAGGTAACGTCTTACCGGGCCTTAGAATGGCCGGAATTAACGTACCTAAGAATAGTCAGAAAACTAGCCGAGGTTGGGGATACAGAAATACAATGATTAGGGAAGTTAGAAGTCAGGTATACCAAAATACTGGGAAGTCAATACAAACCAAAGTCAATAACCAGAAGTAAACACTCAGAAACACACTCTCGGACAACTACTAGGGAAACCACGACAGGGCAATGATGAAAAGGCATAAGGAGTTTAAATGCCGCAAGGAGAGGCAGAACATGTTACACATACCATCCGGGAAGAAACGTATGTGTAAGTTCAGATATTCCACAGCTTACTACCTTTAATCAACCACGCCTTATCATATTACACATCTGCTATTTCTTGCATTGTCCACATACGGCCACCCAGTTACTCTACTCACAGCCCTACCTATACGGCCTACACCTGGCCAAACACTCAGAGTGTACTGATTCCCTCATCATGAACGTTATCCTTACCTCTCTTATTGTGCTACTTCAGTCTAGCATAATGTCAATTGCGATGTGTGCAACCATGCCACATACATTATGATACGTACTGAATTTATCATGTGGGTCATTTTATTTCCGTGGTTTTGGCCTTATAGTCAGCCGCCATTGTGCTTTACATAGCCAGTTCTGTACTGACTATTCCCACATCACTGCTTCGTATTAGACCAGTTCATATACATGGTATTTTATACTGTCCTTCCTGGTTCTCTGGCTATTTTATGGCTCCAGGAATCATGGTACGAATTACTACATTAGCCATGCACGATCAATACCTCTTATACGGCCCCTTACCCAGCATCTAGGTTATTTTACGGCTCTGTCAACTATGGTACGTTAGCCATGCACAATCAATACCTCTAATACATTAGCCATGCACAATCAATACCTCTTATACGGCCCCTTACCTTACTCCCAACCTCTCAATGTAACATCACCAGTTACATTCCAACTCTAGTTCCTATGTCTCATGTCATTACACCGGCACATTTTCTTTCCTCATCCTTAAAAAGGCAGAGACTTCAGTTGGGTTCTTGTTATTTCCTACTAAAACCCCATAGTGAACTAGTTGTTGTACACTAGTCAGTAGTTTCTGAAACTAAGGACCCCGATCATACTTCCGTTTATACCCATATTCATTCTGGGCTTTCTTCTATATAATCATGCTATCACATACATCCCCACACCATAGGGAACCACGGTATTTCTTTCACAAACTTGTCTTACTACTTACTGGTAGTTACAGTTTTGTCTGACGGAATATGCAACATCAGCTCCCTGTTTTCATGACATGCCATACCATGTGCTATATCCTCCTTTCCCTGGCTACAGTACAGAGGTTACCTTGCAAGTACATGGCTCTACTTTCATATCTGGGCATTACATTCTCCCAAGTCTACTCCGCAACCTAATTGCTGGTATACAACTGTATTCACTTTGACTTCCACTCCTCGTTCTTTTCGTCAGTTAATGCACGAATGGAGCGCTGTTCGTTAGATACAATGTACCAAACTAGTTATATACAATGCTACTGTGCACGAACAGCCCCATTTGACTATTTTAATGGATTTTGACTATACGAAAGATACTGACCGCACAGCCTAATCCTCTGAAACTATTTTGGGCATGAAAACATGCGTGCGGTCGGTCAAAAGAGACTTCCACCTAACTTCAGAACCCCTGAACCACTCTGGGTGATTTTTCAATATATTGTTCCCCCAGATCAGGGCTATCAGGAGGTATATATTTTATGTGTTTCCCATATGTTTTTGGGGTGTTTGCAAAATTGTGTAAAAACTTGCATTTTTCATTTGGAGATAATTGAGTTGATACAGTAATTAACTCAATTATCTCCCAAACAGAGGGGAGGGCTTGTGTACAGTAACTGGGAGTGTTCAAGTTTAAAACTTTATTGGATTGTGAATTTCATGTCCTGTTCCCCACAAGGTCCACCTGGGCGGTAACCTTGTGGGTAAAAACTGTATAAGAGAGCAGCTGTATCATTAAACCTTCAGTTCTTACTTTACCCTCAATCTAGAGCCTTGTCTCTTATTGGGAGAAACTGCTATACAGCTATCACACTAGCTCTTGTAAGAGCTTCATTACTTGGATGACTACTGGAATGCTGTGAATACCCCTCACACTCGGGAGAAGGACACCCTCTAGCGGTGGGAACCCTTCTACTCATCTGCTACATTTGATACTATGGCAACCTAAGCTGCAACTCCCCAGTGTGCTGGCCGCAAAGCAGTTGGACTTAGCAGTCTGTTAGACCAACTTCATGTGGTTGGTCTCCCTGGCTTCCTAACAGGCGATTAGAGTGTGATCGAGTGGTAAGCTCCCCAATCTTACTATGCCTTCCGTGCCACTTTACATAAATCGATTGTAGGAAATATGATCATTACATGGTTTTATATTTTTAATCACTTCAGAGCCGGTGGGCAGGCCTGATAGTCCGAGAAATGTCCCCATCCACCTATTATTATTATTTATAAACCGCCAACAAGTTCCGTAGCACTATACAATGGGTGGACTAACCGACAAGTATTTGTAACCAGACGAGTTGGACACACAGGAACAGATGGATTGAGGGCCCTGCTCAATGAGCTTCCATGCTAGAGGGAGTAGGGTAATGGGACACAAAAGGTAAGGGTAGAAAAGTAAATTGCTAGGATAGTACGATCCCAACCACGTGATCGCGACCTAATTCAATGAAGCATGATGGGAATAGTAGTTTTAGCCAACATTTTATTCATTTTTTTCATTATTTTCTTTTCTTTTTTTTTACTATTATAATAAAGGTAATTACCACAATTATACCAAAATTATACAACAGTAATTTGATATTTATAATCACTAAATATATTTTGTATGTTTTAACTTTATTGTATTAAGTTGTTATAAATGAATCACATGTTTTGCTAGTCATGTGACCCAGATTATGTCATAATTCCCCCTTTTTAAAATTGTTAGTAGTTCTAATGCCCTTTAAATAGGGCTATATGCAGGAACTCCACCATCATAACTTGAAAAAGCCATTTGGGTGAAACACGTTGTGATTTAAGACTGGCATTTTTTGGAGGTACAACACAATTTTATTGGCCACACACGTCTTTTATGCATATCCCCATGCAAGGGGTCTCCCACACAACCGTACAGAGTCACAGCCTAAGATCCTCCCCCTCTCTAGGGCCCTAGCGTGGGAAGGGGACTTTGATCCCTTTGTCCCCAAAGCCTACCACCAAAACACAGGGTGTCCCACCCCAGATGCCAGGGGGTCTTCTTCCCAAAAGTCTCAGTGCCTGGGAGTCCAGGCGCGGGAAAAAGGGGCCATCCCTTTGTTTCCCAGGCACAGAAAGGCCGCCCGCAGGAAAAGTGCAAGTCTCTTTGTCTCTGAGGCACAGGAAAGCCCGCCAAACTAACCAGTGCCCCAAAAATGTCCACAGACTGCTCCATTTTTGACTAGCCTCCGTTAGTGAGACCCCGGTGTGGAACCCAGACAAGAGAAGCATCTCCTTTTGGGGTATGAATGCTCCCCCTGGTTGGCGTTCCTCTAACGAATGGGCACAATACACAAAAAGATAGGGAAACACACATAATATTAAAAGGAGTTCCATGAAGAAGCAACGGTTCTGCCAAAGCCCTGATAAACATTTGTAATTTGCAAAGAGAGATTGGACAGTTATCTCCAGTTTCATCTACAGCAACACCGGAGATCTAGAGGTACAATTCACAGACAACGTCCAGGTTGATCCAGGTGGAACAGAAGGGAGTGTTGTCCTACCCCAAGGGGATATCCTAGGGTGAAACAAGATGTTTAGGCCACCCCCCCTTCACCTCCCAGATCAAAAGAAAAGTCACCTAAATAGTACTTCCAATTAGGGGTAACCCTGGAGCTAAGCATCTCATTAACAGTTCAGAGATAGTTTGTACTATTTTTTTTTTTTTTTTTTTTTTTTTTTTTTTTTGGAAGCGCAATGTTAAGTACATGCTCAAAATATGACGTAGGCATTTAACATAAAGTATAAGCACAAGTACATGCTAAAAAGGTCAAGATGATGTGCGCTTTTTTTTTTTTTTTTTTGTGTGATGTACAAGTAAGATTATACATGCAGAGAAAACAAAACAAATGTCGCTGAGTAGTCGATTTAAACAAGAAGAAAACATTTCTAACTATATGTTGCGCTTCACAGGCTGAGGGTATATGTCTAGCTTACGCCGTACAATAGTATAAATGCTGAGACGCTATGAATACATTTTTGCTTATTGTGTGTGAACGCCCCAGGACACCCACCGCAGGTGGTTAACTACCAGTACCCCAATTGATGTTTAATGCGTTTCCCATGTAACAAGGCTGAAGGAAATGTGACCACATAGAGTCCATGTTTATGGAGGCAGAAGGCTGGAGAGTTCCCATATGACTGTTAGGACCCTCTTGTTGCGATTTAGCCGTCAATCCCCGCGGCACTGCGATGAACGTGCTGATCCAGGAGAGGGAGCGTTGCTGTGCACCGGTTGCCTGCCGCCTGGGCCAGCCTGAAGGTATATCTGTTGGGTCCGGTTAGTATGAGCTGGATCAAAGCGGTTTGCGGCTGCTCACCTCCTCCCCAGCATCCATTTCGCGTGTTGCGCCACTCTTTTTGGGAACATTAGTCGGGCTGGTGGCGATGCGGTGAGTATTTGTGTTCCCGTCGGCCTGGTTGCCCTCTGCATGTATTTAGGGCCCACCTGGGATTTGCGGTAGTTGCGTAGCAGCTAGCAGTTTCCTCGGTGCAAGCTGGTGAGTGTGTTGCCGCCATTTTAGACGTGGCTTGCGGCCTGGGCTGTGGGTTGGTAGTTCTGTGGGGTCCCATGATCTTCTCCCCGGTAGTGGCCACAGGGCGTGGGCCGGGATCACCCCCGCCGGCCCAAAGGGGGGGGAACGGGGCCCGGTACATACGGTATTATAGTGAGTCCAGCTTTATACCACTGTGCAGGATAGCGGGGCAGCGGCCGTCCACCCCGCTCACCGCCCGAGTAGGCCTCATCCAGTGAGAACAGTGTGTATCTCCCCGAGGGACTAAAACAGTTGCTGCTAGCCTCTCCTCAGGACCGGAGCTCCCATGGGTGTAAGTCCATAACTTTTGGTCGTCAAGCGTGTTCAGGAGTTACTCTTTTAGGCTTAAAAAGTCAGAAAGTCGTTGGAGCTGTTGTTTCGTGCGACCATGCAGCATGGCGGTCAGGCCCCGCCCCCCAAGACTGGCATTTTTTTTAATCTTTTCTTTGTTTGGTAATATTTTAATTATTACTTTTTAATTAAATTTAGTTTTACCATTCAATTTTTTTTATATTTTTATTTTGGGCCTGCTTTTCATTTTATTCTATGGTATATTGCTTTAACCGTGATCATCCTACCTCAATCAAGAATACCTACTGCTACTACTGCATCGTATTTACTCACACATCCCAGGTGGGAATTGTACCACCCAAGCTGTTACCAACGAGCATATATATGCTCCCCTAAATGTGAGTACATTTCATTTCTACTTATTGAGTGTATTTTACATTTCAAACAGAAATCACTATTTGTCTTATTTCTATATTTTATATATCCCTTGTAAAATAAGGAGGAATACCCCTTTCCAGCTTTATCCATCAGTGGGGATCATACCGCTCTAAGCCTTCACTAAGAGCTGAATTGGAAACTCCTTGTGGATCTCTGATCCACATATAGTACACCACAAACAGACTCCACACTACACCACAGTTGCCTCTACACACACAATCCCATATAGCAATAGCTATAGTAGATTTGATGCTTGGAGTAAGATTTTGTAGTGCAGTGTTGCCACAATTACAGGAAAAAAAAATGCATCTATGTACAGCAACTGTTGATCTATCAAGTTTTGTTGAATTAAAAGATTTCTTTATTAACCTTTACTCAAAGCACATTGTATAAAACCCATCAGGAGCATGTGTGTTATGACTTACCTTTGCATCCTCAATCTGATGAAATGATAACGGGAATCAAAAAATGTATGTCTGTGCCAACATGGTCACATAACTTCTTCTACACTCTACACTGTATTGCATGCACCTATTTTGCTGTACCAGTGCACTTAGAAGATACAAAATCATTGGAGACTGTTTTAGCAATGCAAACTTTTGAGTAATGAGACAATTACAATGTGTATAAACATGGAAACAATCAGGATGAGAACATTAAAAAAACAAACATATTTTTACTAAACTCATATTTATTATTTATACCAATATGACATGGTTACACTTAGTAGATAATAGTTGTATTTTATAAATATTGTTGTTAGTTCCTTATAAATGTTTAAATTTATTTCATTTATAGATTAAACTCCTAGTTAATCCCTCTATGCAAATATAAAACAAGTTTCTATGCAATTTATTTATCTGTGGTCAACAATAAGATAATCAAAGAGCATGCATTATCTTTCAGCATTGATACATTAATATGACAATTTTGTGTTTGCAAATTACATTACACTTTGTTATTAAATGAATACTGTAGGCACAATAACTATTTCAACTTGTTGAAGTGGTTATGATACCTGCAGTCTGTGGGTGCCATGTTCTGTATCACTGCTAAAGGGTCAAATCCCTGTCTAGCAGATATGCTTGGCCACTGGCAACCTGCAATCTATCTTCCAATGATAAAATGGTGGAGACGGAGCAATACTTTCATTTTGTGCATTACCAATGCATGGTCTTGGATTGGGGGAGTGACTGGCTGAGAGCACTCAGTTGACACTCTCAGCCTTTAAGTGCCCACTATGCCTGATATGGCACAAAGTGAAGCATCCAGTGAGTGAAAAAATATTTTATCCCCTGCTGATTTTGAATATTTACCCACTGACAAAATGGTAATGGTAGGTGTATTTTAACAGTGAGATACAGAATAACAAAACAAAACATAATTTCCAGAAAAACGCATGTCAAAAAAGTTTAAACTGATTTACATTGCAATGAGTGAAATACATATATGATCCTTTATCAATCAGCAAGATTTCTGGCTCCCAGGTGTCTTTTATACAGGTAACAAGCTGAGATTAGGAGCACTCTATTAAAGGAAGTGCTCCTAATCTCAGCTCGTTACCTGTATAAAAGACACCTTTCCACAGAAGAAATCAATCAATAAGATTCAAAACACTCCATCATAGCCAAGACCAAAGAGCTGTCCAAGGATGTCAGGAACAAGATTGTTGACCTACACAAGGCTGAAATGGGCTACAAGACCACCGCCAAGCAGCTTGGTGAGAAGGTGACAACAGTTGGTGTGATTATTTGCAAAGGGAAGAAACACAAAATAACTGTCAGTCTCCCTCAGTCTTGTGCTCCATGCAAGATCTAATCTTGTGGTGTTTCAATAATCAAAGTGAAAGTGTTATGGTCAGATGAGACCAGCATCAACTGTTTGGAGGAGGAGGAATGCTGCCTATGACCCCAAGAACACCACAGTCAAACACGGAGGTATAAACATTATGCGTTGGGGGTGTTTTTCTGCTAAGAGGACAGGACAACTTCACTGCATCAAAGGGACAATGGATGGGGCCATGTACCGTCAAATCTTGCGTGAGAACCTCATTCCCTCAGCCAGGGCATTGAAATTGGGTAGTGGATGGGTATTCCAGCATGGCAATGACCCAAAACACACAGCCAAGGCAACAAAGGAGTGGCTCAAGAAGAAGCACATTAAGGCCCTGGAGTGCCATATTCAGTCTGCATACCTTAAGCCCATAGAAAATCTGTGAAGGGAGCTGAAGGTTCAAGTTGCCAAACATCAACCTTGAAACCTTAATGACTTGGAGACGATTTGCAAAGAGGAGTGGGACAAAAATCCCTCTTGAGATATGTGCAACCCTTGTTGCCAGCTACAAGAAACATCTGACTTCTGTGGTTGCCAACAAGGGTTTTGCCACCAACTACTAAGTTGAAGGAGTCAAATGCTTATTTTACTCATTGACAATTTATTTTTTTGACATGCTTTTTCAGGATTTTTTTTTTTTGTTTGTTGTTATTCTGTCTCTCATTGTTAAAATACACCTACCATTAAAATTATAGACTGATCATTTCTTTGTCAGTGGGCACATGTTAAAATTAACAGGGGATCAAATATTTTTTCCCCTCACTGTAGTTCTGCCTTCGTTATTTCAGCATTGGAGACCATGCTACTGGCTACCCAGAAACTATGCATCTCTGCTAAATGGTGGGCAAATTGTTTACTAAAGGTGTGGGAACAGGCACCAACAGACCCTTTAAAGCAGTTATGGTTCATGCTTTTAAATAGTATTAAAACATTGACTTTAACATATTATTGTATTTATTATTAGTGTGACTATAACATTAGTAGGAACCCTTTTTTAAAAATACTTTTTGAATAGATCCTTTCACTTCTTTATTTCTCAAGCTGTACAGGATAGGATTCAGCATTGGTATAACAATTGTATAAATAACAGCAATTTGCTGGTCTATATTTTCAGCATTGAGTGCTGAAGGCCTGAAGTAAGCAAAGATCAGTGTTCCATAAAATAATACCACAATTGTAATATGAGATGCACATGTAGAAAATGCCTTTTTTTTTCCTTCAGTGGAACGTATGCGTAATATGGCTATAAGGATAAACACATAAGATAGAAAAATAAAAATAATGCATATTAGTCCCAGTATTAGATCTGTAACTATTAGTACTAGCTGGTTTAGACTTGTGTCGGAACATGACAGTGCCATCACTTGTGGAACTTCACAAAAGAAGTGATTAATTTTGTTGGAGCCACAGAACAACATCCATGAAATGGTTGATGTATGAAATGTTGAACTAGATAAACCAAAAGACCACACTACAGCAGAAATACAAAAACAAGCATTTTTGCTCATGATATTTTTATATCTCAGGGGATTACAGATTGCCACATAACGGTCAAGGGACATAAAAGTCAATAGAAGAAATTCAGTGTCCATTGCAGCAGTGAATACAAACATTTGAATGAAACATCCATGGAAAGAAATGTATTTTTTTGGAACAAAGAAATAAGCCAACATATTGGGCACAGTAGATGTAGTGCAAAGAACATCCAAAAATGATAAATTACCAAGAAAAAAATACATGGGAGAGTTAAGTGCTGAATCTATATTTGTAATAATTATTATAACAATATTTCCAATTAAGGTTATAATGTACATAACAAGAAAAACAGTGTACAAAACCACATCCAGTTGTGGGGGATTGCAAAGTCCGAGGAGAAAAAAATCAGATATACTTGATCCATTGTTCATCTTTGAAATATTCATAATTAAAAAGAGAAGAAAAGAAAAATCATGCACTTTGAAAATATAAATACCAATTATAAAATTGTGCTTTGCTTTGTTATAAAATGATTTAAATTTGTTAAATAAAAGTTTGAAAATAATTATATATATAATAGGATTTGAATAAATATGCATACTCTGTTAAGGGAAACTCTAATTTATGTTTTCAGGACGCAATATAAACAAAACAAAAACAAAGCAATACAAGTAGCAATAAATTTTAATATTAATAACTAGATTTAGACATGTTTAAACTGCCTAGCGCTGTAAAGGCTGAAGTCAAGAGAATTAGCACAGGAAACATAGAAACATAGAATGTGACGGCAGATAAGAACTATTCGGCCCATCTAGTCTGCCCAATTTTTTATATACTTTCATTAGTTCCTGGCCTTATCTTATAGTTAGGATAGACTTATGCATATCCCACGCATGCGTAAACTCCTTTACTGTGTTAACCGCTACCACTTCAGCTGGAAGCCAATTCCATGCATCCACTACCCTCTCAGTAAAGTAATACTTCCGGATATTATTTTTAAACCTTTGCCTCTCTAATTTAAGACTATGTCCTCCTGTCGTGGTAGTTTTTCTTTTAAATATAGTCTCCTCCTTTAGTGTGTTGATTCCCTTTATGTATTTAAATGTTTCTATCATATCCCCCCGTCTCGGCTTTCCTCCAAGCTATACATGAGCTCCAAGCTATACAGGAGCATAAACAACAACCCACAGTCTGGTAATGGGGAGTCTATAAATTAGGAATAGAGAAACAAAAAAAAATATATAAGAGAAGGTTAATTAGGTTAAGACCAAATGGTGGTTGATTGCTTTAAAGGAAATTCAAAACCATTCAGGATCTATAACAACTGGGTGGTAGAGATACTTGAGAGAGAAAGAGATGATACATGTGAAAAATACCAAAAGATTTTGATTAATTTATAAAATAGTGCTAACATCTAGCCTTAGTTAAAAGAGTGAATATTGACTGATTGAGGAATCTAAGCCAGAGATTTTATGCAGGGGTATATTATTGAAGGGTAGTGATGTCCTGAACGGTTCACCGAACGGTTCACCGAACGGTTCACCCAACAGGAGGTGGGAGGGTCTGGGAGGGAGGGAGGGTCTGCTGCTGATTGGCTGGAATGAGTCTGCTGATTGTGAGGCACAGGGTCAAAGTTTACTCAATGATGAGTTCGTGGCGAACCGCTCGTGGCGAACCGTTCGCGAACCGTTCGGCGAACCGTTCGGGACATCACTATTGAAGGGGCTATTGGCTCATATCTTCCATAATGTTATGGTCAGAACATGTGGCTTGGAAAACATCATGACTGCTACAACTTTTCCCAAGCATACTAAACTTATATAAAAATAATTAAAAAGGATTGTAACAAAACATGAAGTTTGAGTCGCTAGCGTTGTAGTAGTGGAGATAGACAGAATTCAGTTTTTTCAAAGCATATTAATACTTAAGCCAAAATATCTCATACATGAAGTTATAAAAATATAGCTCAAGAGTACCTCATGCACATCAAGTGAATAATTTTAATCACACTGAAACGAATAATAATAATTTTGGTCATAATTGTAGGTATTAAAGTGGCAATCTTAATTGCTAAAATTATAGTATTCTCCAACTTGTTCTAGTGAAAAATCACTCTTGCACTCCTACAATGTCCTCACTTGTTGTAAATGGTCAGAGGGAATGAGAACATTACTCTATATTTTGTGAGCATGTCAAGGGAATACGTAGAATAGTCCTAATATTTTTCAGTATCTTTTTGCATAAACAGAAAAATTGTGCCAGAGTTGACATTAATGGTTAAAAGCATATGTCAGAATATGACTAGTCAACACAGTCTGTATTGTCTAAAGATGACCTAGGTGAGTGGATAATCCCACATACATACAGACGTGTTCTTAGTTATGTTCACATCATAAATGCTACACTTGTTTAGTAGTAACATGCTTTATAAATTTGACAGCTCGTGACAATTGTCTAGCCTGCTACCTAAACAAGAAAGGTGCAATTTACAACAATGTCACACCTCCCACCATTATGACATTTGTCTGCTGACTTGTATTTGCCGCTGTGGCATTTTTTTGTGTGTCAAAATGTTCATTACTTGAACCAAAAATAAAGAATTTACCAAAAAAAACAAAAAAGGCATGCGTCAGTGAATTCAAAATTATTTCCTAACAGAAATCCTATTCCCAATAAAAAAAAAAATAACACATTAGACTTACATCTAGTTCCAATTGTAATGGGAGTAAGCCACAACAAGTATATAGACTCCAAAATAAATTATGAAGAGTGTCATACACGGACACCCACCTGCCAAAAGCTTCAAAGTTAAATTTGAAAAGTTTTACATTTTTAGAGACTAAAGAGAGAAAAATTTGTAGACAAGTATTATACATTGCTTAACTCTAAAAAGGGCTAGATGAAGCCAGAGGTACATTGGAGAGATATTATTTAGTGGGGAAAGACACTATGTTTTAATCAGATGTTAACTCCAATGGAATACATAGTCAGAATAGTCACATTATTGTACAGTAAAGACAACTGTTTTCTTTTGTCAACCAAGCTACAGACAAATATAAAAAGTTGCATGGTTAGCTCCCATTATGGAGTTCTGTGCCTGAGTACTGACCTTTAAAAATAAAAAAAAATCAGCAGTACCACAAACTTTCACAATTTCAATAAATCATTATGCATACATATTTTAGCATAGTATTATTTAATAAAAAATGAATTTAGCTCCAAGTTTCTAATAATTGAGAATACTAAAATATAATTAGAAATTATTCTAGCCTCGGTGAGGGAATAATCTAAATTTTATTAAAGACAGGAGGCGAATATTTGCTTAACCTTCTTTACTGAAAACCTCCAGCAGCAAAGCACCAGTTAACTTTTCAAAACAACCAATCAGAACAAAACAACAGCAGTATAAAACCACTTAGGCAGACCCTCCCACTTCCTATTTCTTTGATGAGGTCGAGCAGGAGAGCATGAAGACCAAACTGAATCCAACTGTAACAGCGGCACTAAAATGAGAAACTGCCATAACCAAAACAACTCCAGATTACACTGCAAGGAAAAAGAAACATTGTGAAAGTAAACCGCCAAAGCAGAATTTGACACCATACACATTAGTACATCAGCAAATTACGACATGAGAAAAAAAATGCACATGGACAACCAAAATCGTAGCACATAAAATGTATTTATTAAATCCAAACTTGAGACCATACATTGAAGAAAATACAATACCCCCAATTAACACAATAGCAAAAAAAAGGCGGGGGGGGCATATTCGCATCCTGTCTAAAAAAATTTAGATTATTACCTCGCCGAGGCTAGAATAATCCCTAATTTTAAGGCAAGACAGGAGGCTTCATATTTGCAATTTTAAAGCCCAGACATAAAGACAGAAAAAACACGAGATCGCGGACAGAAGGAAAAAGTACAGAAAGTCGATTCCCTAGATCTGTCAGCGGTGCCGAGAATATCTGTAAGGGACCCACAGGCGTCTAGAGCTGCTGAAGCTGCAGCATCCCGAACCGAATGAGCCCCAAAGGAACTCGCCACGCCAGCCATTGAAAGAAGCCATGGAATCGTAACCAACGAGCAATCTTAGGTGCAGAAACCGTCCTAAATGGTTGAACATAGGAAATCAATACTGCCCATGGTCAGAAGGCCGAAAGGATGAAGTCAGACAGATACGTCTGTAGACGATGCGCCACACAGAGATGAGGTCTATTTGGAAAGTAGGGATACGACACAGAAGACAAATTAGATTTTGTTCTGTGTGAAATAGAAACAGAGACACCCTCTGGTGAAAAGGAGAAAGATTAATCAAAAGCACAAACATCAGAAACGCATCAAAAAGACACAAGACATAACAGTAGAGCCAGCTTAGCAGAAAGCTGGCGTAGAGATAAGTCCCCATTATTCGGCCATTCCTCAAGGAAGCGCAATACAAGCGAAACATCCCAAAATGAGGAATAACAAGAAGTAGGCGGCCTCAAAAGGTGCACACCTCGTAACAGTCTGCAGGCTGAGGGCTCCTTACCAACACCAGAACCTTGAGAAGGCACATGAGCCGCCGAGATAGCCGATCAGAAACCATTTATAGTCTTATATGAATTACCCTGAGAAAACAATTCGACCAGGAAGTACAGTACAGCCATGATAAGGGCCATAAAGGGATCCAAACATTTGTCTAGACACCAGCCATGCCAGGATCGCCCAGTGTGCAAACACAATCGTCTGGTGCCAAACACCCAAGAATCCCAGAGTAACAATTGTCGATAGGCATGACGCATACCAGGAACCCTGGAATTGGTCCAGGCCACTAGTGACTGACAACCCTCTAATACCAATGGATGTGGATTTCCTGCTGGATTCCGCAGAAGAAATTCAGAGACAGGGAGAAGTAGCAGGTCTTCGTGTAGTAATTCCAGCCGTAGCGGGAACCACGGTTGTAGGAGAGTAATACAAGAAGGAAAAATGGGGATCCCTACCTTTTAATAATCCTAAGGGAACACAAAACAAAACAGGTGGAGAGAAGTGTGGTAATAATAGACCCTCCAGAATAGACACAGGGAACCAGTTACTAACTAAAAAGAACTGCCTGACAGAGGTCTTAATCTTAGGATACAAATAACACACATTCTAAATCTCCTACAAGGGCCCTAGGTAAATAGAGGTAACTGAAAAAAGAGGGGCAATGTAAAGGAGGTACTAAACCCAGACAGTAACCCCTGTAAAAAGTCTACTGTCCCTAATTACCTCGGCACTGTGAAGAATCACTAGTGCCTACCAAAGCCTCAGTCCCTGTCTGTCAAAAAACAAATAAGATTAAATAAATCAATCCATCAGTGCTACCAAAAAGTGTAAAACAAATAAATAAAATAAAATTCCTGGAGGAATCCATCCTCTGCTTTGCTGAGGAGATCCGGGAGCCAACTGAAGAATAAATCCGTCTGGTGAGGCACCCTGGATGCGGACAGATCCAGATGAAAAGGGACCTCAATGGGAGTCAAACATTTGAAACACCAAAAGATGTAGTTGTCAAACGCTGGTGTCTCTCCAGTGTCGAGAAAAAAACAGTCCGCTATCAGATTGTCCCAGCCAGGAAGGTCACAAGCCATACGTCATTGTCGAGTACACACTGTTAGAGATCCCTTGTCAGATCCCACAGGAGTTTGGAACGGAACCCCCCAACCGGTTTACATAGCAGACAGCAGAGACGTTGTCCATGTGTAGAAACAGCAAACAATGACTCATCCCTTTGGTAAAAACCTGATTGGTGAATGACCCCACAAATAGTTCCAGACAGGTGATGTGAAGTCTGTTCTCCTCCGGAGTCGAGAGTCTTCCTGTCGCCATGCCATCACAAGCGGCACCCCAGCCCAGACAAGTGTGGTCCGATTCCATGACGTCTGGGATCCGAATAACGCCTTGCCGTATGACTAAGCCAGTAAAGTAGATACAGCGTACCAATAGCATTTAAGTAGAAAAAGGAGGGTCACCCCATATATATGACTTGGCCAGAGGCCTTGCTCCACTGAAGAATATTACAGCCTGAAAGACCAAGACATGCTTACATTTAAATAAGATATAATAAAGACATAAAAGTGGGATGTATCATTAATGCATTTAACGGGAGAAGACATGACAAGGAGACAAAGAGTACCTACTCTTACCATTTACCTAGGGAAAAATACACCTAACAGTTTAATTCTTAGCTTGAAATTTATATAGTATGAATTGGATCATAAAGTATGTAAACACATGTGAAATTATATATACTTGCTTTATTCCTAAAGTGCACCTGACCTGGAAAGTGAGAACAGGGAGAGCGGAGGCTGGCAACATAGCCAGCAGCAGTAGGGGCAGTGGGGTGGGGAGGACCTGATCACCCGAAGTGATCACTGTTTTACTCGGGAGAATTCGCTCAACCCAAATATTAGTGTTTCAAACTCGTAAATTGGCTGTGGAGCTTTGAAAAAATGGCCGCCGTGGCTCCAAGAAAATGGCTGCCGTGGCCGCGAAACCAATCTTACCTACTTTAAGTGCGGGTATTGTGGAGCCATGCCACAAGTGGTAAAGAAGCTGTTTGCGAGCTATGGATGAGCAGCTGAATGCCGTGGGACATAGCTGGAGAGCGTGGGAGATGAGGGAGGTGAGCAGCAGTACCCTGGAGGTGCTGCGGGTGCAAACAATGCAAGGGCTGGCCAGGAGGGATCCCCAGGGGAAGACCCAGACACCAAAGCATTACAGGAGTATCCTGCACCCACAATATACCAGCACACAGCAATATGCATGACAGTGACTATGCAAATAAGAACAAACAATAAAAGCATTAAATACAAAGTAACCCAGAGCAGAAACGCTCACTGAGTTGGAAAAATGCTCACCTGGAGGCAGCAGCAAAGAAAGAGGAAGTGGGAGAGTCTGCCTAAGTGGTTTTATACTGCTGTTGTTTTGTCCTGATTGGTTGTTCTGAAAAGTTATGTTAACTGTTTCTTTTCTGCTGGAGGTTTTTAGTAAAGAAGGTTAAGCAAAAATGAAGCCTCCTGTCTTGCCTTAAAATTCCTCTACATAAAGACCAGTAAAAATATTTTCCCTATCAGCAACATAAACCAAAGTAACACATTTCTTGTTTCTCACAACCATGGTGACAGAGTTTGTATTAATGGTTAAAAATAGAAATTAGTAGGATTGAGAAATATTTTGTAACAGAAATCTTGTTTTGAAAACAAGTTAACCCATTACGGCGTTCTATACCGTCCCGCATTAAAAGGGC
The DNA here is from genome assembly GCA_933207985.1 of Pelobates cultripes. Classification (NCBI taxonomy): domain Eukaryota; kingdom Metazoa; phylum Chordata; class Amphibia; order Anura; family Pelobatidae; genus Pelobates; species Pelobates cultripes. The sequence continues at coordinate 188,852,590 of OW240916.1, read as the reverse complement.
TTTAAAGCCGTTGCGGCGGCATTGAACGCCGTAACGGCTTGCAGCCCCTGGAGGTCTGGTGGACTTACCTCTGCCGCGCTCCTCTTCTGGAGGGCTGCCTGACAGCCCAGGCAGCCCTCCCCTGGCAAATAAGGCCCCCGGGGGCCATGTGATCGCTCACAAAGAGCGATCACATGGCCCCCTATAGCTGGCTGTGGATCTGCCAGCAGGGGGACTGTCTAAAATGTCAGACAGTCCCCCTGCTGGTAGGAGGTGTAAAAAAAAAATGTATTTTTATATATATAATATATGTATACCTATTATATAATATATATACATATATATATATATGTAACGTCATACAAAGTGTATTTTAATATCAATATAAGTACATATATTAGTATTAAAATACACTTAGAATGATGTTACATATATATAATATGTATATATATTTTATATATATATATACATATATATATATATATATATATATAATAGATATATACACATATATTATGTATATATATATATATATTATATATATATACATATAATTACAATAATAAATAAATAAAATAATAAAAATAAATAAATAAAATATTGAATCAAAATTTATTATAAATTATATATTCATATGTAATTTCATTCTAACTGTATTTTGTTATTATATGTATATATATATATATATATATATATATATATATATATATATATATATATATATATATATATATATATATGTAACAAAATACACTTAGAATGACATTCTCTATATATATATATATATATATATATATCTATATGTAAAATACAAATAACCGCAAATATATATATACAGATAAATACAATAAGATTGTGACTAAGTCGCTACTAAAAAAGACTGGACATATCCCACTAGCAATACCTTGAGTTGTGTACTTTTGCAAATGGTATGCCATTATGGGGGTAATTCTCATTCCTGGGCTACCACACCGTCTCAAAGGTAACATTACTAATGTGGCAAATTTCAATTTGAAAATGGAACGTTCTATATTTGACCCTGTAACTTTCCAAAACACCATAAAAACCATTAATAGGGGGTACTGTTGTACTCGTGAGACATCGCTGATTACAAATATGTGCATTTTTTTTCAGTAAAACCTAACAGTATTATGACATTAGCAGCTAAAATGTCAGACGGAAATACAAATTTAAAAAAAGAATCTTATTTTCTCACATTTTTTTTAATTTTATTCATAATAAATTATGTTCCATATATAGTTAATGATAAATTAAAGCCTTGTTTCTCCTGAACAAAATGATATATAATAAGTGTGGGTTCACTTAATGTGACAGCGGTGAATTACGGTTGAACAGACATATAGCGCAAATTCCTGTTTTTGTTTACGTTTTGTTTTGATCAGAACGTGTACTATTGAGTCCGTCCTGAAGGGGTTAAATAACATATTAGAGTCATGCACAATGACCATGTGTTAAAAACAAAATGCAGATAAGCAGCTGGGAGGAGGTGCAGACAATTGGAATGGTACTGAGCCCCAATAAGTATATCTACATTCAAATAAATTGTGGAGAGTGTCCTACACAGACAACTCCAAATCCTCAAAGTTAAACTTTTTTTCACTTTTTAGAGACAAAAAAGAGAGATAACCTACTGAACAAGTACTGTACATTGCTAAACTTGAAACAAGTTTAGATTAGTCCAGAGGTAGCGATGTATCCAGTAGGAAGACTCTTTAGTTGGGGATGCCCAATGTTTCACTCAGAAAGTATCTCTCTGTCAAAATTAGCAATAGTTGCAATCATCTTCTCCCGTTTTCTGGAGTTAACCCTGCATAGGGAGTAAATAACCTTTTTATTTTAACTCCCTCCTTCTTTTTACGTCTAAGCCCCAAAACCCTCTGATCACATTTATTCCTGTACTAATAAAAATAATAAATTTGGCTATAAATTCCAAAATCTAGTCTAGCATATCTTTCGGTCCCTAACTGCAGCTGTAATGGGATAGTTTCATGTCTCATTTGCAGTTCTTAGATTGCCAAGTCCCTCAAAGTTAAAACAAGATTGTTAAGTAAAAGTAAGGTTAGCTCAGCTACTGAAAAAAGTCAGAGAAAAATGTCACTACTACTCATTACTCTCATCACTCCCAAATCAAATTATACATTAGTGCACAGAAGATTAGCTGCTGGAAACAAAGATTTAAGCCTTTCGCTTATCGGCACTGTACATTTAGGAGTCAAACCATGGAATCATCCATGCCTCCTAGTTAGGGCAGACTTAGCAAAAGAGACTTGCCAATGCTTGAAGCTCAGGTACCCATTAAGCATAGCCAATTCAAAGGTCATATGGTCCAAAAAAGGTAGATGCTACAATAAATACAGATGAGATTCATGAAGTCAAAGATACAGAAAGATATCATAATCCTCTAACCTATGTGGAATGCCAATAACGTTGTTAGATTAATAACCTTAATCCATTCAAGACAGCATCAATACAAAATATACTTAAACTGTATTGCTATAAAAGGTCTAGTAATATATATGTAAGGTCACAGAGGAAACTATTTCATCAGTAGACTAGAATGTGTGCCAACTTAACCTTTCACTCTGAAGGATGCCACATCACAGTTCAGAATGAAGTAACAAAATAATATAGATGAACAATTAAATCAGTATATAAGCAGATATTTAAGTTATAAATGAGGTATATGAAAAAACATCAAGTCCAGCTCGGCTCAAAATTTTTAGCTTGTATATCCACATGAAATGCTGATGTAGAGAAGCTATTTTTAATTTTAACGTCTCAATTGTGCTGCAGTTCCTTCTCACACGTAGGAACTGGCCTATATCTATACCTCTATACCTTTTCTCAATGACTCTGGATGGAAACTATCCCACCTCAGTAAATTGTTTATTGCTATAGATTTATAAAAGAGAGTCATTTCAAGACTGCCTTGATTAATCACAATAGTCATATCCAATTTATATGTTTAGATAGTTCAAATTCCTTTTTTCAACAAATTCTTGAAACTGGTCTTGTGTACCTTTCAAGATTAGCAGTATGTCATATACACTTTTTCTTTAAAAAAAATAATAATTTGACATATAGTGACATCTCAGTGATGAAGACCAGTTTCTCCTCCCACTACCACAGGTGGAAAGTGGCATACAATGGGGCACAAGAAATCCCCATCACAATGCCACTCACCTAGTAGTAGAAGGTGCATCAAACATAAAGATGTTATGAGTGAGTATGAATTGGAGTAAGTCAAATACAAAGTCAGTATGTTCATAAAAGTCTTTGCCCTTTTTATCTAGGAAGGTGAACATATGCCACACAATCAGTATGAGTAATCAAAATGTCTCTAAAATTATATCTCATACACATACATACTACAGTTTATAGTAAGATTTTGTATTAGTCGTCCCGTGGGGTTAGTGATGCTTTTGTGTATTTTCGGTAGACAGTAGATTTGACAGAAGCTCCCATGCCATGGCATTTTGGAGAGGCTTGAAGGCCAGCCACTTGCCCACAGACTATAGACCTATAGGAGCTTCTGAAAGGGGCTTGTGATGGTAGCCAATGAAATACAAACTATTTATTGTTACGTGATAACTCTGCAGCGCCCTCTGCTGACTGAATGGAAATATTTACATTTACATAATGCTGCTATGCAAATTAGGGCAACCTAGTTAAATTAATATAATGTTGCTTTTTATTGTGTTTGAAAATGTTACTAGTATTATAGAATTCATGTATAAAATTGCTAATTCTTCAATGTTCTGTATATTTGTATTTTACAAGCTTGTCAACACATGTTTAAGGACTAGTCCCCAAAAGCTAGATTTTGTCCAAAAATAAATGATTGTGTGTTAGTTCCATTTGGAACTGTGTCCTGGTTGATTTGCTCAGGGATCCCAGTAAGGAACAAGTAAAAAAGTGCTAGGCATGAGAGCCTCAAGTCCCTTTGTAAAGACAGTAGCTGATCACAGTATAGGCAGAGGTGTGGATTACTGCCTGTGAATGGAACTGAAGAGGAAAAAGCAGAGAGGACAATACCTGCCTAGAAGGAGATAGCTGCAGTTTGCTCGGGTGGGAGAGCTCTTTAGAGACCCCAGTCAAGTTTCGGCGACTGTGGCTGAAGCGTTCCAGGGTACCTGTAATCAGCAAGAATGCAGACTGGGCAGATATACTCAATCAAAGTATGGGAGCTCCATTACAGTATAATTCTAATATCTATGCTGCTAAATGGTCTGAAGTAGTCATTCACAATGTACACATGTAATAAACCTGTATTTGTGTCACACTCTACACTATATATAAGCTTACCTACTCATTTCATGAGTATACCTTGTATACTAACCTTGAGTTGTATCAACTGAAAAGAAAATCTCTTGTAAGGAACAATTAAAGTTTTAAACCCTGGACACCAATTCATATATAAATACTAAACAGGTTAATGTATCAAAAACGCAACAAACAGTTCAACTGCTATAACTTTTGTGTGGCTGCAGGGACCACAATATTTACCAACTATGTAAAACAGAGCATTAATTGTGCTACCTGAACATTATTGCCAAAACTGTATTACATTTTTAGTTCTGTTGTATGATCATGGACCTAACTAACCAAAGAAAAAAAGTTGGGTTTGTTACACAACCTTAACCAACACTCTAAATGTGGGCAAGTGCAGGAAGGTTTAAACCCCAAATGCCTTAGGATGGATGAAAATGTAATACGTCAGTTAAGCTGTTTATTGTTCCCAATATATTTTAGAAACACTGACCAGAACTATGAGATAAAGAAATAAGAGATTGCAGTTGGAAAATGTACAGAAAGTATGGGAGAGTATTAATTTTATGGCACCTCAATTTATCTAACCCTGTGATATGGGGAATTGACCAAAACGACATATCTGACTAGAGATGCAGCAGGAGGGGAGGTACGCTAACCAACATGAGAGATTTGAGGTTGATTTCATAATACGTTATTAGAGGTTTAAAAAAAAAAAAATGAAGAACAGAAACTTTAGCTGACTTTTACAATTTTGCAGTTTTAGATCAATGTTTGAAATTCCCTTTCAAAATAAACAATGCACATTTAAATGGATAATAATGTCTGTTTTGGATGGAAACTTAGAAATACACTTTTCAAACTAGAGTGATAACCATTGAACCTACTAAGTCTTGGTTTAAGATTATTCTTTTAATGTTTAGAAAAACATAGCAGATTCTGAATTTGCAGGTGTGTCTCAGTGTACAATCAGATGTAATAAAGCTAGTTTACCGTAATCAGAAACTTGGATTTTATTAATTGTTTATAGATGTAGGATATTTGTCATATATGCTCCTCTAATCTGTCACAATATGTGTTTAAATGTTCATTATTAATCATTTTCCATTATATTCTTCTTGCTTGATTTTGTTTTGATTAATATGTAAAATCTGTATGTGTTAATTTTTTTTCTGTCATTGCTATAATTGCTATAATAATTTCTAATACAGTGGATTAGCATCAGTCTTTTTTTTATTTAATGCATGTTTGGATTCACTTGTCACCAACATCTTAAAGGGACACTCCACTCAGCAAATATATAAAAAAAATGTAAAACAAATAATAGATATGCCCCCTATGAAAGCATGCATGCATTTAATTATATAAAAAATAATAATAATTTGGAGCTCTGGCAAATTGCCTTCCTTTTGAGTTTGACTCTAAACAACTGAGAAGAAACAGGACTGTCTGATTGACAGCCAGGAAAGTTTAATAAAGATAATTTCCATTGAATTTCCATTGAAACCTGCATTTTTAATCAAATGGAAAAAAAAAGTCACACGCTTGCTGAAATGCTTTAGGGTTTTGAGAAAACTGCATATATTTTGGTATTGGACAATATTGTTATCTTACAGTGTCTTTGGATTAAAATGGTCAGAAAGAATCTTTTGTCTGAGTGAATATGCAAAACATGAGATTCTGTAAAAAAGTACAATGCAGTTAATAAAAGCTTAACATTTACTGTGTGTCCGGACAAACATACCTTTTTTTGTTGTGCTTTGTAGAAACAGTAAAGAAACTGTGTTGATCCTAAATGCAAGCATGTTATATAGAGCTATTGACGTAAGTGAACTTGGTCTTTTGAGAAAAAATATTAAATGCATAACAGAGATTTTGTTTTTCTCAAATTCCCTGTGAAATTTGTTTTGGACAGTTAACTATTGCACAGGGAAAGGCAGATTTGAAATTGGCACTCCATAAGGCCTTTAAGGACCCAAAATACTTTGTACTGTGGCAATTGTTTGCTGTTATTGTTGCAATATCTCTGATTTACTGTATAATGCAACACATTAACCCCCATTATTTGCCTAGGTTAGGTAAAAAACAAACAAAAACAAAACCTTCTGTGAGATTTGAATCTGCTGTTTAGTGAGTGGTTTGTATATATATATATATATATATACACACAGGCCTTCAAACGTTTGGGGTCACTCGTATATTTACTTATTTACCATGAAAACATACATAAAATAAGAGACAGTAGTACCTTCAGGGTAGTGTGTTCAGGAACTGGTTCACTGTAATATGGCTTTAGTTGGTAGTATAATAATTATATCTGTATCTAAAATGACCAATGGTGGTGGAGAAAATATGTATGGTGTGTATACCTTTAAATCTGCTAGAGGCAGATTTTATCTGTTACACACCAAATACTCTGCTTAAATATAAAGCAGCTAAATAATTACAGAGTAACAACAACAAAAAATGTAATCTGTATAGAGTTAGAATGTACAAATTATTGTAGTGTATATATCTTTAAATCATATAGTCGCACACTAAATGGTGCAAATGGGCAATATATAATTTACACCACAAAGATATAGAATTAGCTAAATCTCTTATTATAAAAGATAAATATGAATAAAAATTCCAAAAGGCCACTGTAAAATAAAATCAAATTGTATATTTATTATTAAAAAATGGATAAATGAAAAATGTATAAAAATAATAAATAGAAAATACAAATTGCAAAAAATGTGAGCCAGGAACGATTTACAAGTCAGTAGTCAGCATAAATAATGAACTTGTATCCTGATAACCACTGTAACCGATGAGGATTACAGTGGATACTGTGTAACAGGATTTTGGTATTTGTACTTGCCGGCTGTTGCGAGGTTGGCGTGCGTGCCAAACCTCACTATGATAGTCTGATGCCGGCGGTCCGTCAATCCCCCGATCGATGGGGAAGGGAGCTGTGTTTTCTGCTGGCAGCTGGCTGTTCTCCGTATCCTGTATCCTCTCACACTGTCAGCTTGTCTAACGCGTTTCGTGGGTGTCCGCCCCACTTCCTCAGAGACGTGATGGAATTCTATCTGATCGTGCAGTTTATATACATGACTTAATAAAAAACAGATGTGACAATTGCTCTGTATAGGTGAATTATTACTGCTACATGAAAACATCTTTTGATATAGAAACTGGTAAAAACTGTATTAATAAATTATATTAATAAATTGTATTAATAAATTCATAAACCATATACATGGAATAATGATAAAATAGTGGCATGGAATTATCAAAAAATAAAAATGAAATAAAAATAGAGAAGGTTAATCCTCAGAAGATCGTTATAGTGAAGTGTTTATGCTAATATTAAATATATGTATATAGAAAATATATGTATATAAAAAATATATATATAGAAAGGAATATGGAAAATATAGACTGTATGTTCACATTATAAGGGACAATAGGGTGTAATATATAATATGGAGTATAAACAATATGTGTATATGACATATATAATTAATGATGTCATATAGTTGAGTGGAGTATGAGTAATGCTTTGGAAATAAAGTGATTAAGTGCAATAGAGTGGGTCAATATATGATGATTTAATAATCAATTAATAGTGTAAAGGTCTCAATATAACATTTATAATTAAAAAATGGCATCAATGAATATGGTTAATTAATCTAGTAGAAACATTGAAAATATAAGTTATACTATGAAATGATGCTTAGAGAGTAAAGTGATTAAATGCACTAGAGTGAATTGGTGTGTAGTGTTTTTGGTTAATAGTGTAAAAAATCCCAATATTATGAATAGAGGTGGGAACTATTAGAAGAGAAAAAAAAAAATAAAAAAAAATAAAAATAAAAAGAGACTCGTTTTGCGCCAAGCTATGCGAATTTATTCATGGGCAAATGGGAACAAGAATTTATATGGGATAATTGTCCATTTGGCGCAAACCTGTCCCTTTGGCGGAGATACATAGATGACTGCTTTTTTATTTGGAAAGGTAATATGGACTCTCTAGAACTGTTTAAGACTTACCTTAACAATAACCCGTATAATTTAAAATTCACTTTTAACCAGTCGTGCGAACAAATTGAATTTTTGGATCTTAACATCTATATAGAAGAAAATCAAATACAGACTAAGACTTTTAAAAAATCAGTAGATTGTAACAGTTTTATCCCTTTTAATAGCCATCACAAAACCACCTGGCTCAAGAATATCCCGTACAGTCAATTTAGAAGGATCAGAAGAAACTGTTCTAATTTACAAACTTGTAATGAACAGATGGAGGAGATGCGACAAAGATTCACCAACAAAGGCTATCCTCCAACATTACTCACTGAGGCTAAGAATAGAGCCTTATCCATTCCAAGACAAGAGACTCTTAAGAACAAATATAAGGATAACTCTGTCGAGATGAATCAATCAGCACCAGCATTCATAACACAATACAACCATCAATTTCGTACCATAGAAACAATTCTTAAGAAACATTGGAACATTCTCACAAGCGATTCAACTCTTACAGGCATTTTGGAGAACCAACCACGGATCATTTTTACTAAGGCACCTAATCTTCAATTACTTTTGGCCCCAACTCTTAAACAACAGAATGTCCAACAGGACAGAAACACCATTAAAAGTTTTAAACGATGTAAGAAATGTATTGCATGCATGAATAACCCTTCCCAAGAATTTGAAACCACCAGGTTTACATCTATGGATGGTATGGAAGAATTCGACATCAAGACCAATATGAACTGTGATACGAAAGGGGTTATTTATTTGATCACATGCCCATGCTCAAAGCAGTATATAGGACGAACCAAAAGGGCATTGAAGACAAGGATGGCAGAACACATAAGAAACATCAGAAAGGGACTTCAAACCCACAACCTCTCAAGACACTTCCAAGACTTTCATGGAGGAGACCCTGCAGGATTAAAATTCTTACCCATTGAACAAGTAGATGTTCATTGGAGAGGGGGCAATATAGAAAAAAATTTGGACCAAATTGAAGCAAGGTGGATTTTCCACCTAGAGACTCTGGTCCCTAAAGGACTTAATATAGACTTTGAATTGAATGCTTTTCTCTGAAGATTATTATTATTGAGTGTCCTTGATATATATTTTAAATTCTTTATCTCTTCTCCTTTTCCTTTTTTTTTTTTTTTTCTTTTAGTTCCCACCTCTATTCATAATATTGGGATTTTTTACACTATTAACCAAAAACACTACACACCAATTCACTCTAGTGCATTTAATCACTTTACTCTCTAAGCATCATTTCATAGTATAACTTATATTTTTAATGTTTCTACTAGATTAATTAATCATATGCATTGATGCCATTTTTTAATTATAAATGTTATATTGAGACCTTTACACTATTAATTGATTATTAAATCATCATATATTGACCCACTCTATTGCACTTAATCACTTTATTTCCAAAGCATTACTCATACTCCACTCAACTATATGACATCATTAATTATATATGTCATATACACATATTGTTTATACTCCATATTATATATTACACCCTATTGTCCCTTATAATGTGAACATACAGTCTATATTTTCCATATTCCTTTCTATATATATATTTTTTATATACATATATTTTCTATATACATATATTTAATATTAGCATAAACACTTCACTATAACGATCTTCTGAGGATTAACCTTCTCTATTTTTATTTCATTTTTATTTTTTGATAATTCCATGCCACTATTTTATCATTATTCCATGTATATGGTTTATGAATTTATTAATACAATTTATTAATATAATTTATTAATACAGTTTTTACCAGTTTCTATATCAAAAGATGTTTTCATGTAGCAGTAATAATTCACCTATACAGAGCAATTGTCACATCTGTTTTTTATTAAGTCATGTATATAAACTGCACGATCAGATAGAATTCCATCACGTCTCTGAGGAAGTGGGGCGGACACCCACGAAACGCGTTAGACAAGCTGACAGTGTGAGAGGATACAGGATACGGAGAACAGCCAGCTGCCAGCAGAAAACACAGCTCCCTTCCCCATCGATCGGGGGATTGACGGACCGCCGGCATCAGACTATCATAGTGAGGTTTGGCACGCACGCCAACCTCGCAACAGCCGGCAAGTACAAATACCAAAATCCTGTTACACAGTATCCACTGTAATCCTCATCGGTTACAGTGGTTATCAGGATACAAGTTCATTATTTATGCTGACTACTGACTTGTAAATCGTTCCTGGCTCACATTTTTTGCAATTTGTATTTTCTATTTATTATTTTTATACATTTTTCATTTATCCATTTTTTAATAATAAATATACAATTTGATTTTATTTTACAGTGGCCTTTTGGAATTTTTATTCATATTTATCTTTTATAATAAGAGATTTAGCTAATTCTATATCTTTGTGGTGTAAATTATATATTGCCCATTTGCACCATTTAGTGTGCGACTATATGATTTAAAGATATATACACTACAATAATTTGTACATTCTAACTCTATACAGATTACATTTTTTGTTGTTGTTACTCTGTAATTATTTAGCTGCTTTATATTTAAGCAGAGTATTTGGTGTGTAACAGATAAAATCTGCCTCTAGCAGATTTAAAGGTATACACACCATACATATTTTCTCCACCACCATTGGTCATTTTAGATACAGATATAATTATTATACTACCAACTAAAGCCATATTACAGTGAACCAGTTCCTGAACACACTACCCTGAAGGTACTACTGTCTCTTATCCTTTTGGACAGGTTTGGGTGTATCCCTGTCCTGGTTCAGTATTGAGCTATTCACTTCGAGTCGGACTCCCTCATCCCTGTGTATTGCACTAGGCAGACCAGATTTAAATTATACATAAAATAAGTTTGAATAGGTGTTGGAAGTTTTCTGTGTGATAACACCTTCTCCTCTCATGCCATGGACTTTTGGTTCTGCCCAGCCGAAGTTCTTCACCCAAGGCCTTGGGGTACCCAATGAAACAGACACTAACACAAAGTTTCAACGCATACCAAAGTTTATTACAAAAAACATATCTTATACACACCGGGGCGTTACTAAGCATAAGCCATAGTTGCCAAAAGAAAAATGACATAAACTACAAAGGAAGTGAGGGATGCCTCGTGCTTGCTTCATGTTGTGTGTGTGATTAAGGAATGCATGAGCATCCTGTGTATGTGTTCAGAACAGGCTATTCTTTAACTGAGGGAATGTGGCCAAGCCAGCTCAAACTACTTACAAGAAGGGTTTTGAAGGACACTTGCAGCAGAAATGGATTTTTAACACATAAAAAATTAATTTTGGGGTGTTGTCTGATTGCCAGGCGAGCTGGATGCAGCCGAGTGAGGCTCTGCTTGGACCACACTGCCAACAGCATACAAAAGCAATAATTCAGCACGCATTCTCATAGCACCTACTCAAAATCTAGAATGGATAAATGCACACCCCGCAAGCAGCTGAAAAAACATTCTGATTCTAGGGATTCAGAGGCACACCTATTTGCAACCTTTCACGCGGCCCAGGCCATGACACAAAATGGCGGACACCTAAGCCCGCCTTCAAACCTTGAGAATATATCACTGCCTGCCTCACTGCCAGCTGGTATAGCTCAAATACTGATCAAACTCACTGAAGTGAAAATCTTTCTGGCAGGAGATATCACACACACAACTAGTGAAGGCTGAAGTACAGGCCCTGGGCACATGAATGGCCATTTTAGAAAAAAAGATGGCCTCCCACATAAGGAAGTTGAAGGCCCGCTATCTGAGTTAGTTTTGTCCATCATTAAGCCTTTAAGCATGGACATACTGGATGAACACTGGCACATCCACAGGGTGCACCGTGCACTTACAGCTAGAAAGGCAGATAACAATTCTCTGAGATGTTATCATTCGCTTCCAATTATTTAAAACCAAAGAACCCCTAATGCACAAAAGCAGAGAAGACCCGATCAAACACAATGGTTCCAAACTTACCCTTTATCAAGACCTATCCCTTATCACTCTCCATAGATGTCGAGGATGAAAGCCCATAAACAACTAACTCCAACACCATATAGTCAAGTATGCATGCGTGTCACCCTTTTCGCTTGCATGCATTGAAAAATGGCCGTCTACATACATTATTACTGAATGGATCTGTGGATCTCAGCACTTGACAATCAACTTCCCTTAGCAACTGCAATGACACATACACCGATGCTTCCATAAGAATGGTACACTGCAAGGGAGTGACTGGGTGAGACTGTCTTTACCGCCTAGGAGATGTTACTGAATGGATCACACACCTTTTGGGAGGTGGGGACTTCTGGGCAGCAACATCTTTGTCAGTTTTTTGAGGTTTGCAGATCTCAATCAATAAACAGAGTACTTTACACAAATTAACACATTAATTATTTGTAGTCGGGGACAATAAGCCGAGTAATGGTATTGAAAATGGCATAAGTTGAATGTGATAAAAGTTGGTTGTGGTGTGCCGGGACCGACATTCGCGTAGGCCTGTAAATAAAGAGGGCCTACCAAAATGATTTGTTTGAAAAAGGGGAACAGTGGGTGTGCTGAACCAGGTGTGAATGGTCCAGTGAGAGGGGTGGCCTGTGTTTTTATAGCCGGGTAACCGCTCCCACAATTACAGGCTACGCCTTTTTATTTGTAGTTGGGGACAATAATCCGAGTAATGGTACTTGTAAGGAAACCAAGTATATTTAAACCTCCTTCGGTAGTTTCCTCCCGAACCATCAGAGCCTTAGTGATTATAGCCCTCCGTTCAGTAGATAGGGTAGACAAATCCTATAGCAATTCCAATAGCTTCACAAGATGATTCCCTTAGTGAAACGCACAAATCCCCAAACATCAGTCGAAGTCAAGAAGAAGGGTACAAAATGAACTAACTTTTAATGGGTGCACACAGCTTTTATGCAAGTCCCCATGCAAGGGCACAGCCCTCAGGGAGGGACAAACATTAACCAATCACATACAGTAAAACTTCAACACACACCCACAGTTTCCTCCCCTAGCCCAGGATTTAATTCAGTCTGATAAAAGAATAACTTAATTTTCTCCGGGCTGAAAAATCACCTTTTTCCCCAATAACTGGAACACCCCTTTATACTTGGGGTATCCCCACAATTCATGTCCCCTGATAGCCCTGATCTGGGTGACCAACATATCCGAATTTCACCCATATCAGTTCAGGGGTTCGCAAAAACTATGGAGGTCTTCTGTGACCGGCTCACCCTGGGCTGCATGCCCAAAACAGTTCCATGAATTTGGTGGGTTTTGCCGGTCACTTTAGAAATAGCAGAAAAATGAACAAAGTACCGAATGGATCCCTCTGGCTCCTACCAGCGTTCGTGCCCCTCTGTCGAAAACACCAGAGTACTGAATAGCGCTCTTCTAGCTATTCGGTAAATAGAGTTCCAGCGTTTGTCTGTTTGGGACCGGTGTACGGGAAATCGAGTGTCCATTTTCAGTTCCATGCACTCGACGACCAGGTCCCGCTGCCTTTGTTCGCATAAACAAAGATGGCCGCAGTTTTCTCTGCCACGTGGCGTTCGACTGTATGAACGCTGGCCGCACAGCAGCAGTTTCACCATACTTTGATGTTTAATGAGCCAGAGGGGTGGTCCTTGTTCGATAGTTACATCTACCAAATGTAATGGGCAGAAATAATGTAACAAAAAAGGAATGCAATGGGTATACATAATACAACAAAAGGGGATTTCTTCATAGTACTGAATATGGCATAAGTCGCATGTGATATGGCAGTTGTGGTGTGCCGGGACCGATGTTCGGGTAGGCCTGTAAATAAAGAAGGCAAAAAGTTTGATAAACACATTGATACAACATGATCGATGCTTTATATGCCTGCTTTATATCCTTCTCAAGTAGAGAGAAATCGAGTGTATGTAGAAGATTTATATCCTAGTATTCCATGAGGTGTACTGGGTATTACTAGAGGCTGTGAATTAGCACCTATTCTACTAGTATCCTAGTATAATCTGAAAATGCATAGGGGTCTTATATAAATTACCGACTAGTCCTAACAACGGTAATGCAATTGAAGAGAATGCTTACTCATGTGATCTTGGGAGAGGCCTATGTCTTTGTATCCCTGTACGTGATGAATAATTGTTCTATTAAGTAGGCTGAGCATCATTCTGATTGGGATAAGTTTATCTTTGTAAGTATATATGGGATAGTTTGAGGTGTTTGTAAGTTTAATTTATTAATAATGAGGTGGCAAAAGGATATGCACACCACCAAGGTATTGGTGGAACGTAGATTGATAAAAAAAGTTGAACCGAAGTGTACTTTGTCAGAAATGCCAAAACTCTTAAACATGAACAGCGATTATAGACAGAGTGTCATGTGTGTCAGTAATTGACCAAGGGCATGATATAACCTAATCTGGTAAGGGGTTCTAGAATGTTTGGGTATGGTAGGTCATGTGGTAGCCTTATGGTATCTGGGCTCACATCTGAAATTGGAATAGAGTAAAAACAGCAGCTGCTATGTTAAGACAGCCCATAAAAGTATGCCGTGTTGCGAGACCCCGAGCATCGCAAATAACAACTGTCTTGTGAGTGAGGAAGAAGTTCCATTATTTCTGATGTGTGGACTGGGATAGCAGTGTAAGGCTATTTAATGAGGGAATAACTGTAAGTAGAAAAATGGACGTGGCTTGCTACTCCTGTGAGAATGTAAATTTAGCCACCTAGACAGGTCTGGTAGAATGAGCATGATGTATGTCGTCGCGTAATGTCGGCAGGTGACCTGGGGGTGGTTGAGTGGCCTGATTTATTCATGACCTTACAGTCTAAAAAGCATGACACTACACTCCATGGCACGCCTTACCCTGCCTTCAAGAAGGCTGTACTGTAACAAAGTGAGTCCAGTTGTATACCCAGCGATTAGACTGCTAGAGGAGATTGAGGAATAGACTTGTGATGATGTAATGCCCAGGTATGAAAGTAGGGTCATGTATTCGCAAGGTAACTTCTGTATTGGACCCATGGAAAGGAGGATATAGCACAGGGTTAGGCATGTCATGAAAACAGGGAGCCGATGTTGCATAATTCGTAAGCCAAACTGGAACTACCAATAAGCAATTATAAAGATATGCTACACTCTGTATAAGCCTAGTTTTGTGAAAGAAATCCAGGGTTGCCTATGGTGTGGGGACGTATGTGATAGTCTTATTATATGGACCAAGCCCAGCACAAATCTGGGTAAAACCGGAAGTATGGTCAGGGGTCCGTCATTTCAGAACCTACTGACTAGTGTAGAACACCTAGGTAGGAAATAACAAGAACAAAACTGAAATCTCTGCCTTCTTAAGGATAAAGAAGACGTGTATTGACGTGAGATGAGGGAATAGGAGTTGGATCATAACTGGTGATGTTAAGTTGGAAGTGTATTGACGTGAGAGGGGAGAACAGGAGTTGGATCGTAACCGGTTATGTTAAGTTGGAAGTAAGGGGTACAAAGTGGTGCTCCAAGTGGGGGTTAGTAACGCTTAAGTTGGGAGATCCCAACTTCCCCAGTCTGTCGTAAGTTCTATGAGGGGAAAAAATGTCTGTAGTTTCAGCGTGCATTTTTGCTATGCTATCTACATATTTCGGGTTTGTGAAGTAGGAATCTATGCCGTAAGCTGCTGTGTTGTAGTTGTGAATGATATTCCTAATATCTGTGAGCAGTAGCACTGTTTTGGACTGATCCAGGATCGCAATGTACTTGGCTAGTGGTATTCTGTTTCATAGCCGGGGTGCACATTATGTTTGTAGAGGCTCTGTCGAGGAGTTCGGTGTGAAATTCTTTCTGTGAGAAGCAATATGATGTAAGAAATAAAGCATAAATGTGGCTGTGCAGTAGGAATATAACCCTGCATCTACTGGCAACTTTCTTAGTGCCAAATGGCGAAGCAATTAGCTGAATCGGGGGAAGGTGAGGCCCTACTAATTGCTAAGTGGCTATGAGAGGCTCTAGCTATGAATTTGGCTGGGGGACTGAGGTCACCGAATGAAGTGGCGGGTATGTAGGCCTCTTTCGGTGTCACGTAAGAGATTTAAAACGAGTGGCCGTGACAGGTGAAGCCCTATCTAATAACCTGAAGAGGTTGAAGCAAGGC
Source organism: Pelobates cultripes (assembly GCA_933207985.1). Taxonomy (NCBI): domain Eukaryota; kingdom Metazoa; phylum Chordata; class Amphibia; order Anura; family Pelobatidae; genus Pelobates; species Pelobates cultripes. The sequence continues at coordinate 188,836,162 of OW240916.1, read as the reverse complement.
TCTAGCTATGAGTTGGGTCGATGGACGAATACCTCCATGTGAGGATGGGAGTTGGCCTTGCAGGACAGAATTATGATTAAACTAGAATATGGCCTGCACCAATACCCTTACAGTCAGTTGACCTATCCCTAAGGAATGTAGGGAAATAAGAACGTAGTGATTTGGGAAGTATGTACGTAGACTAATATGTGATTGAGCTGTGACAGGAATCTTTTTAGAGAGGAAACTATAGACGCAATGGGAATGCTAATGGGAATACATCCGACACGGTATAAGTGCTAACGGAGATAATGGAATAACGTACCTGTGTCACGGGTAGAGATTAAACTTCAACAACAGGATGAAAAGTAGAGATGGTAAACTTAGATAAAAAGGGGGCAACTACATATGCCCCCTTTTTATTTAGTTAATTGACATATATGCATATAGGGAAGAGACACCTAAATATGCTGCGCCTAGGTGCATTCTCGCAGGGCGTCCTTCTGCTAGAAGAACCTGAAATATGTATGAAGTATGTGGGACACCTCTACTTTACTAGCAGGAACTAATATTGGAGATCTCGTAAGTGTCTGTGACTGGAGTTGTAAATGCAAAGAAACGGCCGTATAGGGAGAATTTGAGTGGTCTAACGTGACCGTGGTCGTATGTAATTGCCCAAATGAGGGGCCAAAATTGAGTCGTAGGGGATTGCCCGCGGTGGGCAGTATGTAACATGAGAGTAATGGCCTAATGAGGGCCGTGTGTAGAGGCATTGCTGTGGTAGGTTGTGTGACAAAAGTGCAAACTTATGTCAAAATTTATTTCTTATGCCGTATGTAATAGCCCAAATGAGGGGCCAAAATTATGATATGGTGGATAACCCTTGGTGGGTCGTATGTAATGTATTAGGAGTGTGGTTGTAAATAATAGTTGACCATGGTATGATAGGGTTGTAGTTGACCCTGTAAGCTGGAATGACGTAAGAACCGAGATGTTGGCTAAAGTCGTACAATAGGCATTGAACGTGCATGGCTAATGTGGTAATTCATACCATGGTTGCCAGAGCAGTCAAATAGCCAGGGAAAGGGAAGGAGAGTATAAAATATCATGTATATGAACTGGTGGTGAGGTGGGAATAGTCCATTATGGAACTGGCTATGTAAGCACAACGGGGGCTGACTAGTAAGGCCAAACCAGTGAAACTTAAATGACCCACATGATAAATTCAGTAGGTATCATAATGTATGTGGCATGTATGCACGCATCGTAATTGACATTATGCTAGACTGAAATAGTAAAATAAGAGATGTAAGGAGAACGTTCGTTATGAGGGAATCATTACACTCTGTGAGTTTGGCCAGGTGTAGGCCGTATACATAGGGTCGTGAGGAGAGCCACTGTGTGGCCATATGTGGACAGTGCAAGATATAGCAGATGTATAATATGATAAGACGTGGTTAATTAAAGGTTAGTAACCGGAGAGATATCTAATCTTCCGCATACATTCTATCCAGGTGATATGTGAACTTAGTGCCCAAATGAGGGGTTGCAAATAAGAGGTAGTTGTCCACTAAGGTCACCTGAAGTGTTTTGCAAAGGTCAATAGAGGACCTTGTGTAGAGAATATGCATAAGACGTCAAGAGAGTCCCAATGTAGTTCCTGTGGTACTGGGTGGTTACGTAAGGCTGCGTGAGACTTAATGGGTGGGGTTGGTGGTTTTTTTAAGTTGTAGATCGGTTGAAAGTTACTGGTTATGAAAGCGTAGCTATAATTTTAATATGGTCATGCTGACACAGTAAAGTAACATTCAGCGAAACATATCGTTGTAGGGTCTACCCGGTGAACATAATAGAGGTGATGAAATGCCGTAACTAAATATACTATGTACTTGCTGAGTCCAATAAACTGAGGGCTGACGTACAGGACACAATTGCCAGGAATATAGGCTGAGACCTGTGGAATGCATTAGTGTCTGTACTGATGCAAGACCATTAAGGTCATAACTATACTAAGTGATGTCAAACACTCTATGTAGAAGGAGACAGATTTTCCAATAGATCTGATAAAAATAAATACTAAAGAAAAGTATTTGGCAGTTGATTAATACTTCTCATACATATTTGGCAAGGAAAATAGCATGGAGAGTAATTGCCAGTACCAAAGTACACATAGAATACATTAGGAAATAACCATATATAGGACTACAATGCTTTGAATGAACATTACTACTAATGTATCATAAGTGCAAAGACACTCCTAACTAAAAGTAATTGTAATTCCTAAACTATATATGCTAAATTGATTAGTAATATGGCAGAAACTGGCCGAAATTTGTTTGGATTTGGGCCAGGAACTTACAAAACAATGTATTAGTAGAGGTGGCCACATGTGGGCAGGAGCAATTTGGACAGAATAGGGATGAAACAGTATAGTCTGTACATTCGGCTGAATGAGGGTCATGCTTGCAAGGGACTGGGGAATCAAAGAAGTGTGGCATTCGTATACTAAATGCTTGGTTACATGCCATAGGCCCGCGAGCCTGAACTCACGGTTTTGCAGACGAAACTGGACAAATGGAGGGCCCTGGAACTACTGGCTGCCGACCCAGAAGTGTATTTGTCACCTGTCGGATGGAGCCAGCCTGGGGGTGATTTGCTGGGGAGTTGGCAGTGGAAGGTCTCGCCAGATGCCCCGTAGGTCAAAATACAGCCCACAGCTGGATGTGGTACCGGGGCGCCGGCCGGAGAAGGCCTTGGTTCAGGCCCAGTAAGCAATTGCATCCATTATTTATGTTAGAAGTTTATCACAAAATGATAGCATATGACTAAACTAATAATTAAGTTGCAGGGAGCTAGCGGGGGCAACTAGTGCCATGGAGCCAGCAGCAGAACGTCTGGCTTGGGCTCTGCCGCTCAGGAGGAGTCAGTGGCGGGATGATGTTTGAGGCCTGTGGTCATAGTTGGCGAAGTTGGGGGAGAAGCAGCGGCCTTGGCCACCCGACATCCCAGCATTCAGAGGTGAGTGTCCTGGAACCAGAAGATCTTTGTTCTGTGAATGGTCCAAGTGTGAATGGTCCAGTGAGACAATTACAGACTACGCCTTCATATATATATATATATATATAAACAAAAATAAAAATCAAAATGCACTCACAGGTCTTCTGGTTAATAGGAAAACTGGTGCTTTAATAAATCATCTGTGATGTACAAAAAAATCAATCAACGTTTCGACCCTGCCGGGTCTTTTTCAAGATCATATAATACATGACAAGAAAGTGTTTATATATAAAATACAAATCTAAGTGAATAAACACTTACCCAATGGTGAAGTGAGGAGGAGTGTGTCTGCCCGTTAGAACCCGGAAGTGAATGGAAGCTGCACACAACGTCACGTGATCAGGGCGTCGTACAGGGAAAAAGTGGTTGCCAAGGCAACAATACACAAAGTAGAAAAATCCTATGCCGGGAGCAAGTAGATCAGTGTGAAGCAAGGAGTGGGTAGTGTAAACTACCAATACAAAGTGAATGATACAAAAGTCAGGAGAATCGAGTACATAAGCAGCAAGTGCTGTGAAGTGTCATGTGAAAACCTGAGTGATAAACGTGTGAGCACACAACAAACAAATATAATAAACTGTGAAAAACTAATACCTGACATCATAAATAAAATCAAAGCAAAAGAGCAGAGTATATACAAAAATACTGTATACAAAATTATACAATTATCTTATAAATAATATCCACTAAAGTGTATAATATGCAAAATTAGTAATATAATAATTTGATGCTAGACAATATGACATAAACACCAAGTGACACACGGGCTTTTTATAATGAAAAACATCTAAACTAAATATATAGCCTAGAAAACTACGAGGGAGGCTGAGGAAACCTAAAGAATAAAGAATCAGCTGCATCTTAAGTAATCCAAAAAACATGACAACGGAGAAATAGATACAGAGACCAGAGCTAATGAAAAAAAAAAAAAAAAATCCATAAATAAACAAAGCCAATAAATTGATCTAACGTGATCTCACAAATGGGACTGTAGCATATGATTTCTCCATACATATAAACCGCTAAAAAAATTGGCAATCTAATGCTAAAGAAAGCTACAAG
>OW240916.1:188567160-188831964 GCA_933207985.1 Pelobates cultripes | reverse complement strand
TCAGGATTAGGAATTTGTTTTGTGTAACACACTGTTTGTGGATGTAGTAACCCTTACTGACATGTTTCACCCTGCAAAAAACAATGAAAGAAAAGATAAACGTACTAGCATACACGTTCTCCTTGCAGTTCAACCTTCCTCTAGTGACATTGAAGGGACAGGGACATAATGGAGACAGGACTGGTAGGATTTGGGCAGAATGGATGGGGTCTTACTGACATTGGTCATCTGAGGCAAGCATGCTATGTGTGCTGATGACAGATGACTTTAATGCACAGATTTAACTTTAACCAACTTGGAACTCTCATTACTAGATGGCTAATGATATGGTCAGCAAATTCACCTTGCTGCTGTCAGCTAAAATGTAAAACCTCTAAGTGGTATTTTTCTAAAACCCTACACACTTATTATCCCTTAATATGGAACACATTGGGCTTCAGCAATTTAACATTTAAATGTGCATTGGGATTTGGAATAGTATGCAGGTAACTTTTTTTTGGAGGGGCCTATTGTAATTATTGGGGCTGATGTTTACTATAGTCATTGCTGACACCCAGGAGTAGTTGAGTTTAAGCACATCGGTGTTCTTCTTAGGGGGGACTGTATAGGCTCAGCCCAGACATTCCCCCTCTCCAATTTAGGACCTCCAGGGGCTCTAAAAGAGTGGTCACATGGCCTGAATAGGTGTCCACAGTGCTGCCAGCAGGGGGACTGCATGAACTGACAGGCAGCCCCCCTGCTGGTGGAAAAAGTAAAAAAAAAAAAGTAATAAATAAAGTTAATACATTAAAAAAAAAATTATATATATATATATGTATTAAGGCAATTTGCCTGCATTTGTGGGAGGTGCTGGTTTTCCACCCCTAGCCTACTTAAGGCACTCCCCTTGCCTGGCTCCTTACCGTTCGAGGTCAGCGTTGAATGAGGATCCACTTCCGGGTTCTCTCAGACGCCATCTTGGTTTCAGTATCCAGGAGGTTTCACCACGTTAAGCTGTGTCCAGGAATCCTGTTCAGGCCTTTCCGCCCATCCAGCTTCTTCTGACTCCGTTCTCCGTCGTAGATCGCGTCCCAGGGACTCCTAAACCGTAAGTCAGACCTTCCTGTCACGCCAGGACTGGTTCCCACGGCGTACGGTACAGCACGGGTCCTCGCTTTACGGCTTTTCCCTGGTTATGACACGAATGTTTTCAAGCCATTCGCGGGCTTTTCATTTCGTACGGTCATTCGGCTGAACATGTTTTAAATCGTTTCAATAGTTATTTCGCATATCCTATTCATGTTATTTAAACGAATGTTCATTCGGTTATTTTTGCCGTTCGGCAAATTTTACATACGCTCACACACGCTTTGGTTCGCATAAATCATACGGTTAAACTATTCTAACTTCTGTGTTCCCCTCACATTTTGCTTTCGGCAGTTCTGTGTGTTCACGTATAATCCTTTCATGAATTATATTCACCATTTCATGTGTATATAACATTCGGTTAAAGTATTGCTTGCTTAAATAGATTATTGTTGATTACTTTTAACAAATTGTCAGTATTATATTACGTCCACAAATCAAGTCCACTTCTCTGTGTATACCATTTGACTCCCACGCTTTCAGGGGTCTGCATTACTTATCCATTTATACGAATGGACTCAGCCATGTTACAAGCCTCATTTCTGGGTTATTAATACAACACATACAAGGATAGGTTCATTTAAGCAATAATTCTCGGGCTGATACGTCTTTGCTATACATACATATCATATAGATATACATCACTTTACATCATGTTAAATCATTTTGGGGTATCCCTGCCTTTGGTCTTTCTGCTACATATCATACATAACGCTGTGTTAATTAGGCCATGACCTCATCCATGTCCCTTTCTATAAAACCAGTTACATTTCGGTACAGATCATTGAACTCCCACGCCAGGAGTTTTATAACTATCCATTTCATTTCAATTTACTCAGCCTACATTACAGGCCTCATTTCTCTGTCATGGCGATGACACATAAGGCTTAAATCCTTTTGCATGCATACTCGGGTTGAATCACACGTACTGATCCAACCAATCATACGTCCCCTACACAGTCATATACATATGTATATAACCTACGTTTCATGTTTTCCTTTACACACCATTATCACGTAACACATAGATTGTTTGTACATAGGCCACGGCCTCCCTCAGATGTCTTATTCAAACATACAAACATTTCTGAGCCACTCATAGCTATTCCCATGGTATCAACATAATTTTATACATTGCTGCTACAGACTATAAGTCTGGTTCTTTTTACACCCCACACTCATCGTACTACTCTCTTTTACCCATTTTTAGGCTGTCGAGCTTATATAATTGCTCCACACGGTTTATTCCTGTGATTTATCATACTACCAGGTACGTACACCTGCTCATATGGTATTCTACCATACATTTCATTTCATCCCCCTAGTTTAGAGTACTGGCAATAGGGTCACAGGATTCCCAATAGATATTTACCCCATCTTGGCTGTCGCCATTAGTTAGTGGTCCCGCGAGGCCAACACCCCGCCTCAAACGTTTCGGAGGCAAACACCCATCGGGCCACACGTTAGCTAGCCGCCTCGCATGTTGCAAAGAGAGGGCCTCACCTGTCACTCCCTTCCCCTGTTTTCTGTCGTACAGTCACCGAGAGGCCTAAAACTCCTGCCACTACGTCAAGTGGCCTCAATAACCCCTCGCGCCAACGCATAGATAGAGCCTCTCAAGCCGCTTGGCAATTAGTAGGGCCTCACCTGTCACCAAACAAGCATAATACTTTCGCCATCCGGCCTAGCTAGCCTGCCAGTACAATTTGGTGGTTCTATATACTAATTATTGTTTTATTTATAGTATGTCTCAGGAAGGGGTAGAGGATTTCTCCCTGCCTAGCACCCCGGCTAGAGCTGTCACTCCCACACAAGGAGGAGAGCTAGCCAGTCCAGCATCAATTAGATCCTGGACAATCCCGCGCATAACCACGGAATTAAGGAGACGACAAATCCCCTACCCCGCTACAGCAAGGAAGGCAGAACTTTTCAAACTGCTACGCACATCAACCAATAACATGGAAGCCGGGGAAGGATCTAGCCAGTCCAACCCAGGGGACATACATGCCATGTTATCCTCACTCATGGCATCCATGGGCAAGGTCAACTCCAGGCTGGAGAAACTTGAGTCGGTCACCACGGCCCTCACTCTAGCAGGGCCACCCGCGGCTGCGGTACAAACACCAGCCTTGCCATTAGTCGCTCCAGCCAGCCCCCTGGATGACCAGGAAGTTAGCCCGGCCCACATGATACCTGAGCATATCAAAAGGGATATCCTGGAAGGTAAAGACGTCAACCTGGCTTCCCTGTTGATTGCCTCCCAGGACATTGTGGAACATAAGACGTATGCTTATGATGATGTTTCTGTTATTGTCAGATCTAGGGATGCCCGCCTGAACAGGAAACTGACTATCCCTGAATTTGTACTAGCGTTTGGTATTTACAGGGATGTCGTCTGTGCGGTTTATCCCAACAGAAGAGAGGAGTTTGATCTCTATATGCACAAGCTGGTAGACCTGGGCAACAAATATGGTGGTTCAGCATTCTATGACTACCATAGGTCTTTTTCTGCAAAAGTGGCTGGAGCCTTCTCCCAGTACGGTACACGATCCAACTGGGGAAGGATTGATACCGTCTTATTCTGCAGACACTTTGCAGGTCTAAGAACACCAGCTTGTGCATACTGCTCCTCCACAGCCCATACTACTAATTTTTGTCCCAACACGGCAGACGGACATGCCTCCACACAAGGAACTAGTTCCTCTGGGGATCCAGGGAAACTATCCAAAGACAAATTGGGACGCCCAATCAAGTTTCTGGGCAAGTCCCAGATATGTAATAATTTCAATGTTGGGTCTTGTAATTACAGTGGATGTAGACTATTGCATGTCTGTTCAAAATGTTTTAGGGCACATGCTAAGACCATGTGTCCAAATAAAATGTATTCTAAGCCTTACCTTACGTCCATTAATATGCCAGTATTCACAGCATTGATGTCTCAGCACCCATCTAGACACCTGGTAGATTTTCTTATTTCTGGTTTAACAGAAGGCTTCCACACAGGTATCCTACACATACCAGCTGGCACTCTGGAATGCCCAAACCTACAATCCGCCCAACACAACCCCACAGTGGTTGACACCCTCATAAACCAAGAAGTGGAGGAGGGCTTTGTATTGGGGCCTTTTAGAACTCCCCCATTCACAGAATGGCGCACCAACCCTATTGGTATTGTCACAGGGAAATCTTCCCAAAAACAGAGACTCATCATTGACTTATCGGCTCCCCACTCATCGGCCAACCCCAGTCTTAATTCCCTCATACCCTCTGAGGAATTCTCTCTGCAATACACCACCATAGATCATGCCATTACAGCCATCATACAAGCAGGGGTGGGAGCCTGGCTCAGTAAGACCGACATTACTAACGCCTTCAAATTACTCCCTATCCACCCCACACTGTGGCACCTGCATGGCATCAAGTGGTCCGAGAACTACTATTTTTTCTCCCGGTTAACTTTTGGGTCCAAAAGTAGCCCAGCTATTTTCGACACATTTGCCGAAGCACTATGCTGGTTACTATTGAACATAGCCGGATGCCCTACAGTATTACATTACTTGGACGATTTCCTACTGGTCGAGGAGAATACTGCACCTCCCAATAGCCTCAAAGCTACCACTAAGCTGTTTGAGCAACTAGGTGTACCCATCTCCCCAAAGAAAACAGAAGGGCCAGACACGGTTATCACTTTTCTGGGTATCCAGTTAGACTCTGCCACAATGCAAGCAAGCCTACCTTACGAAAAGATAGACAATATTCTCACTTACATAAACAACTACCTACAGCTCGGCACTTGCAACCGCAAAGAACTACAGTCCCTGCTGGGGTCACTAAATTTTGCAATGCGCATCATACCTCAAGGCCGCTCCTTTATTTCACGACTATTGCATCTTTTCCACTTTTTCTACATGACACGCACAGGTTGTCCTTAGATGCCCAAGCTACGGCAGATCTAAACATGTGGAAGAGGTTTTTAACCACTTGGAATGGTAAAAGTATGTTCCTCCCTCAATTGACTGAATCATCTCCTACCATTTGGTCAGATGCGGCATCTACCACTGGTTTTGCAGCAATTTTTGGGAACGAATGGCTTTGGGGCAGCTGGCCTTCAGCAGTTCTGGATTTGGAAGGTTTTTCCACTACCTCAGCTCTTTTTGAGATCTACCCCATAGTGGCGGCTGCCGTAGCGTGGGGTCATTTATGGGCTAATACGCCAGTGCGTTGTTACTCAGACAACCAGGCGACCTGTCACATCATCAACAAAGGTCGTTCCAAATCTCTTACGATTATGAGATTTCTGAGGAAACTCACTTGGTTGGCAGCTTGTCATAATTTCTTCCTATGTTGTTTCCATGTGCCAGGTGTATACAACACAGCTGCTGACAGTTTGTCTCGCTTTAAATTTCAGGAGTTTCATCAAGCACTCCCGTCAGCAGCACCCACAGCCACCATCACTCCAACATTTCAACAACTCATACTGGACTAGACGTCATCATGCAGCATAGCAGGACATTGTCTCAGTTGGCACTTTCACACAATACAAACAAAACATACAACAGGGCTTTCACACTATTCAAACGATTCCTTCTGGAACATAACATCATACAACCGTTTGTTATGACATCTTTTTTGGGGTTTGCTTCCTTTTGCCACCTTAAACTCAAATTGTCATATAACACCATCAAACTCTATCTCACTGGCATTCAACACCACATGCTCATCTTACACCCAAATAACAACAGTTTCATGGCCTCTCACCAAATTAAGACCATACTCAGAGGTATTCAAAAATCAGAACCCACACATTTGGCCCAGAGGCTACCCATAGATAACCATATCTTCAAAGCTTTATCTAACCTACTCGACCTGAAACCATTTGACACTAATACGAATTCTATCATCAAAACAGCAATATACATCGCTTTCTATGGATTTCTACGACCCAGAGAATTCACTACGACCTCCACGACCCAAACCACTCCATTCCTCCTCTATTCCCACTTGACAAAACATATGGATCATTACATCCTGTCTTTACCTCACTCCAAAACCAGCCAGCACATACCTGTAAACATTCCGTACTATCCCACGCACAACAGATGGTGTCCCGTCAAGGTTCTTGATGCCTACATACAGCACCATCACTTACTGCCCTCGCAACCGTTATTACAACTACAAGGTGCAGTACTCACCACTACAACCTTCATGACCTACGTCAGGTCCTTGCTCACACAACTGGGCCTCAACGCAAACAATTACTCAGGACACTCCTTTCGTATAGGAGCCGCGTCCACAGCCTCCAGTTTCAACGTCCCAACTCATGTTATCAAAACACTGGGGCGCTGGAAGTCATCCGCTTACTCACGGTACATACCGAACCCAGTACAAGAGTTAAGAGATGCTTTCATAAACATGTCTGGTTGATAAATGTATATGTATTGGTTGTCTGTTAATAAATTGGATTACTTAATTTTTGCCCTCTTCTTTCTCAGGCCTACCTCATCGTCGGTTTCGGCACACCACAACCGACTTGCTCCTTTTATCATCCTACGCTTATTCATGGTATTTCACACTGTACTATCTTAAGCACCTAACACAAGTATTAAGGCAATTTGCCTGCATTTGTGGGAGGTGCTGGTTTTCCACCCCTAGCCTACTTAAGGCACTCCCCTTGCCTGGCTCCTTACCGTTCGAGGTCAGCGTTGAATGACCCTCCCACCACACCACTTTTAACATTTATTTTCCTTTCTATTTCTTTTCCTGGGTGGGCCCTCTTCTTTCTCAGGCCTACCTCATCGTCGGTTTCGGCACACCACAACCGACTTGCTCCTTTTATCATCCTACGCTTATTCATGGTATTTCACACTGTACTATCTTAAGCACCTAACACAAATATATATATATGTATATATGATATATATATATACATACATACATATGTTATATCTATATATAAAATATATATATATATATATATGTCTTATATATATATATATATATATATATATAATGTCATACTAATTGTATCTTTTTATTACTATATACATATATTGATATAAAAAATAGATATACACTTAGAATGAAATTATATATATATATCTATGTGTATCCCCTTAATGCCTTAATGACACCAGCAGTCCCCCTGCAGCAGCTCCGGCCACCCCAGCCCACCAGGGCCATGTTATCACCATGAGCACATCGCCACAAAAGGAGTCTAGCAGCTGCCAGCAGGGGGACTGTCTGAGCTGTCAGACAGTCCCCCAGGCTGCTAAAAAGTAAAAAAATACACACACACATAAACGTAATATATATATATATATATAAACAAAAATAAAAATCAAAATGCACTCACAGGTCTTCTGGTTAATAGGAAAACTGGTGCTTTAATAAATCATCTGTGATGTACAAAAAAATCAATCGACGTTTCGACCCTGCCGGGTCTTTTTCAAGATCATATAATACATGACAAGAAAGTGTTTATATATAAAATACAAATCTAAGTGAATAAACACTTACCCAATGGTGAAGTGAGGAGGAGTGTGTTTGCCCGTTAGAACCCGGAAGTGAATGGAAGCTGCACACAACGTCACGTGATCAGGGCGTCGTACAGGGAAAAAGTGGTTGCCAAGGCAACAATACACAAAGTAGAAAAATCCTATGCCGGGAGCAAGTAGATCAGTGTGAAGCAAGGAGTGGGTAGTGTAAACTACCAATACAAAGTGAATGATACAAAAGTCAGGAGAATCGAGTACATAAGCAGCAAGTGCTGTGCAGTGTCATGTGAAAACCTGAGTGATAAACGTGTGAGCACACAACAAACAAATATAATAAACTGTGAAAAACGAATACCTGACATCATAAATAAAATCAAAGCAAAAGAGCAGAGTATATACAAAAATACTGTATACAAAATTATACAATTATCTTATACATGATATCCACTAAAGTGTATAGTATGCAAAATTAGTAATATAATAATTTGATGCTAGACAATATGACATAAACACCAAGTGACACACGGGCTTTTTATAATGAAAAAACATCTAAACTAAATATATAGCCTAGAAACCTACGAAGGAGGCTGAGGAAACCTGAAGAATAAAGAATCAGCTGCATCTTAAGTAATCCAAAAAACATGACAACGGAGAAATAGATACAGAGACCAGAGCTAATGAAAAAGATCCTTAAATAAACAAAGCCAATAAATTGATCTAACGTGCTCTCACAAATGGGACTGTAGCATATGATTTCTCCATACATATAAACCACTAAAAAAATTGGCAATCTAATGCTAAAGAAAGCTACAAGTTAATCATAGAAGGGTGCTGGACAAGTCTCTAAATATAGATGGTCTAAAAATAATATCTAACTTGTAGTATCAAGACAATAGCACAATGAAAAATAATTGCCAAGTGCGTAAAATAAAAATTACAGTAAATAATAATAAAAGTAGAAATTCTTAGATAAATGGTATCTAACATGCAGTGTCAAGATAATAGCATATGAGGACTCTCTACATACCAAGTGTTAAAATAGGATAAAGCACCAGCAATAATCAATAGACAACAAATCTAATAGTCTAAGTCAAATGGAAATATTGCAAAAATGTGGAAAATATATGTAATAAACAATAATGTGGGTAGCGTATGATTGCTACCTACAAAAAAATTAAAAAAAAATAAAAAATAATTGCACAATGGAACTGGTGCATACTGAAGTAGTAGGACAGAATATATCTGAACAACAACAAATGATTGACAAGGGCATAGAATACAAATAACTGGAAGTAATGAAAAATAATCATAAAAAAGATACATGAAATCTACAGGTATCTTAATGGAGGAAACAAAAAATAAAAAATAACTGACTAATGGAACTATCTGAAGCTATGCTGGTGACGAAAAATGTAAAGATGTATATAATAATGCAATAATAGGCATCACCACAGGGTAGATATACTGTATATGGACATAAAATAAGAGTACACGAATAATCATAAGAACATGGAATAAATGCTTTTCATTTAAACCTTTGGGTGTGACCGTGTCCAAGTGGTGGATCCAGTAAGCTTCTCTCTGTAGAAGCATTTTGGATCGGTCGCCACCCCGAACTAGAGGAGGTACATGATCAATGCCTATAAATTTGAGCGTAGGAAGGTGATGCTGCATAGCCAGAAAGTGTTTGGCTACTGGTTTCTCCGTGGTTTGGTCTCGATATGCCGTCATTATACCAGAGTGATGTCCCCTCACACGTAATGTGAGGTCTGTCTTCCCAACATACGATAGTCCGCATGGGCATGTCACCATGTAAATTACGTGATCCGTCGTGCAAGTGATGTAATGATTAATCGGTATCCTTTTACCCGTATGTGGGTGGAAAAGGAGGTACTGGTCAGCATATGGCTACAAGTCACACAGCCCGTGCACTTAAAGCAGCCCTTCTTTTTGATCCATGTTTTCTTAGTATAGCATTGTGTAGGATCATTGCGAACTAGTAAGTCTCTCAGATTGCGGTTTCTTTTGTAGCTGACAACATTATTCCTCCCTATGACTTATCATACAGCAACTTCAAAAATAAAAAATACTATAAACAGACACTGGGACGTACTGCAAGCCGATAAGAATCTTCCTCCGATCTTCCAACAACGTCCTATGATCAGCTACAAAAGAAACACTGCATGTTAGATACCATTTATCTAAGAATTTCTACTTTTATTATTATTTACTGTAACTTTTATTTTACGCACTTGGCAATTATTTTTCATTGTGCTATTGTCTTGATACTACAAGTTAGATATTATTTTTAGACCATCTATATTTAGAGACTTGTCCAGCACCCTTCTATGATTAACTTGTAGCTTTCTTTAGCATTAGATTGCCAATTTTTTTAGCGGTTTATATGTATGGAGAAATCATATGCTACAGTCCCATTTGTGAGATCACGTTAGATCAATTTATTGGCTTTGTTTATTTATGGATTTTTTTTTTTTTTTTTCATTAGCTCTGGTCTCTGTATCTATTTCTCCGTTGTCATGTTTTTTGGATTACTTAAGATGCAGCTGATTCTTTATTCTTTAGGTTTCCTCAGCCTCCCTCGTAGGTTTCTAGGCTATATATTTAGTTTAGATGTTTTTCATTATAAAAAGCCCGTGTGTCACTTGGTGTTTATGTCATATTGTCTAGCATCAAATTATTATATTACTAATTTTGCATATTATACACTTTAGTGGATATTATTTATAAGATAATTGTATAATTTTGTATACAGTATTTTTGTATATACTCTGCTCTTTTGCTTTGATTTTATTTATGATGTCAGGTATTCGTTTTTCACAGTTTATTATATTTGTTTGTTGTGTGCTCACACGTTTATCACTCAGGTTTTCACATGACACTTCACAGCACTTGCTGCTTATGTACTCGATTCTCCTGACTTTTGTATCATTCACTTTGTATTGGTAGTTTACACTACCCACTCCTTGCTTCACACTGATCTACTTGCTCCCGGCATAGGATTTTTCTACTTTGTGTATTGTTGCCTTGGCAACCACTTTTTCTCTGTACGACGCCCTGATCACGTGACGTTGTGTGCAGCTTCCATTCACTTCCGGGTTCTAACGGGCAGACACACTCCTCCTCACTTCACCATTGGGTAAGTGTTTATTCACTTAGATTTGTATTTTATATATAAACACTTTCTTGTCATGTATTATATGATCTTGAAAAAGACCCGGCAGGGTCGAAACGTTGATTGATTTTTTTGTACATCACAGATGATTTATTAAAGCACCAGTTTTCCTATTAACCAGAAGACCTGTGAGTGCATTTTGATTTTTATTTTTGTTTATATATTTGACGCCAACAATTTGCACCCAGGCATGTGAGTTAAAAATTTATATTTTTTTGGAGGTGAGTGCCAAGCGTTCACATATATATATATATATATATATATATATATATATTTGTTCTTAAGCAGGATGCAACCATTGTATTTTTAATGTATACTATTTTATTGTCAAGCTTATTTTATTCAAAGTCAATGGGTAGCTTCTGAAGGATGGGGGACAGTCTCCTGAGGTGGAGGGTACATACATAATATTAGGCCCATGCAACTATCCATCTAATTTGTATTGAAATGCTGAGGCATGCTCCTCCCACGGCCTTACTCACATAATTTCTACATGGTTATAGATGGCCCTTCCTGTCCAAGAGGAGCTGTAAGTGGACCCATGCCTTTAACCTTATACAGCTAAACATATTATTGTTCTCTCATTTAGAAATTAGATGAGAGTCTTGATCCCTCACTTGATCTAGTAGGATATTTTATGGAAAAGCAAATAAAATAGATTAATTACTAACCTTTTACTTTCCGGGATTGACACCTAAAGCTATAGTAATCCTGAGCAGCAAAATTACTAGCAATGAAATAGAGATGGCGGTCTCATCGATGAAAGGAAACAAAGCCACAGGACCAGATGGTTTCAACAGACCTTTTAAGATGAATAGGTAATTCAAATGTAGTCTTGGTTCAATGACCTCATGGGCGGCAGCCCTCGAGACTGGCATGGATCATTCTCTCCCTAAAAACTAGAGGCCTATTTCGCTTATAAATAAGGAACACAGAACACTTGAAGCCTTTTTTTAAATGACACATTCATGCAGTTCAAGTGGGCTTTGTTCCTGGCCACCAGTTATTTGAAAACACCAGATAAAAGGGAGAAAGAGGGTGGCTGTTCCAATGGAGTGGGGACTAAGGCTGTGCAAATCCTAAATGATAACTGGTAATACCCAGGGAATTTAGGACTTTGCTTTACAGCATTGCCCATGACATTCCCCTGTCAGGACACTTAGGTACACAAATACCTGACTGAGGCTGAACCAAAGCTGCTTTTGGCCCAGTGTTACCAGTGACATCTGAGATTTCTGCCAAATCTGTGACATATGTAAGAAAATGTGGTCCAGGCACTCAAGGATCAGTTTGAAGAGCAGGTTTATTTGGAAAAGTGCAACGTTTCGATCCCCAAAGGATCTTTCTCAAGCTTAAATGTTCTACATGACTATTTAGCAGTAAACTATTGAGTTTTAATGAATTTCTACATAGAGAGCCATTATCCTGTGTTTCAATGGAACATTATGTTTGCTAATCCAAGTTTATTATTTAAAAAGGCTAAGTGGTCATTAGAAAACACCTTTGCAATGTTATCAGCGCAGAGGAAAACTGTTATACTTACCTAATGAAGTAATTAAACTGTCCTTCATTAGACTGGTTGAGTATCTGGAGCATAGATTTTGACTACAGGCTCAAGATGGTCAGAACATTTGAATACTAATATATATTATTATTAGCATTCATATAGTGCCAATAGTTCTGCAGAACTTACAAATTATTAAGGGGACTTTAGCAATAAATGAGATAAACTAGTACATATTGTGGCAGGAACAATAGGTTAATGAGGATCCTGCTCAAGCAAGCTTACTATCTCCTTCAAAATTAATGTGTCAAACCTACCATGATATAATTACATTTTACCTAAACCAACTGTCATAAATCTATAATTTATGTTTAAATAAAATGTAAACGTGTCCACAATATAAATTAGACTGGTTGAGTATCTGGAGCATGGACGATTGCTTGTCGACATAATACTAGCTGGATAAATGACAGTTTTATGGATTCATCAGAACATGGTTTTATTTTCTCTTACTTATTAGAGAAGACCTTCAGCATTATTATTATTTCAGCATTCTGTCACTATATATTTTAATATTGTACCTGGCATATTATACTATATAATATATATATATATATATATATATACATGATTCTGATATATGTATATATATATATATATATATATATATATATATATAATATGATTCTGATATTTGCAAGAAGCTGCATCCACAAGAACCGACAGAGAGTCTGTACTCCACCATATCATCAGGCGTATTGCGTTGGAGCTACATAAAAAAAGTTTTGTGCATCATTTTATTTTCCCTCACCTTAATGAATGTTTTTCCTACTTCACAACGGTAATTATGTCGCTTCTTTCTGATGGTACTTTTTTGAAGGACAACTCCTGCTAGACACTTGAATCTTTTATATTGAGCAGGGGCCCGGTCAAGAACACGGCCCTTACTTTACATATTTCCCTTCTTTAGCAAAGAATGAAAGAACTTAACAATAGCTTCAAACTTTAGCAATAAGGGAGGCAGAAGTGGCACACACAGGCAAACCCCCTGAGCTGCTAATTTACATCACCCTTCAAAATTAAGTTTAAATACAAGTGACAGCCTATTTCTATCTAACAGGCAATAATTATAAAAATATAACATAATGAGTGTATGCGTCAGAGCCAGGATAAAAATGTGTCTGTATCTGTATGTCAGAGTGTGCATGCGTGTATTCAGTGTGTGTATCTTGTTTATTATTATTGTTTAGTGGATATCTATGTGACTATGTGTCAGTTGTATTAATTATTATGTTTTGCATAATGTGTCCTGCAAATGTAACTTAAATGTGAGTATTTTATCTATTTCATTTTATTTTTTCACTTTTCAGTCTTTAATATTGTGGTTTTATTTTCTCTTTTAAATATTATTAGAGAGAGACCTTCAGCACTTATAGGAGTGAGGATCATACCACATGCCATACCTGTGGAGCCACTCATCCAGAATGCACAGGGCTTCTTTATCACATATATGCAATATTGTATCTGGCATATTATACTATATATATATATATATATATATTATATATATATGACTGATATTTATATATTATTGCACTATATATATGCTATATAGCATATATGATTCTCCACAGTCCTCTCTCCACAAGAGCCTCACAATAGTCTGTACTCCACGGAATAATGTGGATTATTCCTCCCAAGCGTTGGATAGTAATCAGTCCTATAAAGTGTAGTGCATATCAGATTTTATCATTTCCAGCTCACCTTAATGCTGTTTTCCTACTTCACAATCCCTATGTCGAAGCATTTCAATATATTGCACACTTCAAGGACATTCCTTCTTGACCCCAAGAACTTACGTCAGATATCTCCTTGGGGAAGCAGCTATTAAGCCACTAATAAGAAATTATATCCCTGTACTTATTTTTTTGTAAGTATTTATTCAATTGCAGTTTAAACATCACAACATAGACTGACAAAACTCACTCTCAAGGCAAAGCCATTCCAACATTCTTATTGCATTATGCACCACAAAAAAACATTTTCTTTGCACAGTCATTACAATCTCCTTTCTTCCAGCCTAAATGTGTAGACCTTGTGTCCTATGTGTATGTTATTGTTAATGAATAGATTTATCACTAGTGGTTAGTCTCTGAAATGAATATATTTGTATAATGTTATCATATCCCCTCTCAGGTGGCGTTTTTCCAAACTAAAGAGATTTTAATTTTTTAACCTTTCTTCATAACTAAAATGCTCCATTCCTTTTTTTAATTTTGTAGCTTGTCTCTGCACTCTTTCTAGTGCCATGATATCTTTCTTTAGAGCAGGTGCCCAAAATTGCACAGCATATTCAAGGTGTGGTCTTACCAGCGATTTATAAAGAGGCAAAATTATATTTTCATCTCGAGAATGTATGCCCCTCTTTATACATGACAAAACCTTACTGGCCTTAGCAGCGGCAGATTGACGTTGCATATTGCTGCCTAATTTGTTGTCTATAACAATTCCCAAATCCTTCTTGTGTGTGGTTATCTCTAGTTCACTACCATTTAGGGTGTAAATTGCTTGTGCATTCCTAACCCTGAAGTGCATAACTTTGCATTTCTCTACGTTAAATTTAATCTGCCATTTTAGTCCCCAGTCCCCCAATCTATCCAAACCCCTCTGCACCAAACCCCTCTGCATCCTGCTCACATTTTATTACTTTATAAAGTTTTGTGTCATCTGCAAACACTGATACATGGCTTTCAATGCCCATTATAATATCATTTATAAACATGTTAAATAGAAGTGGTCCCAAAACAGAACCCTGAGGGACACCACTTACCACTTTTGTCCAGCTTGAAAATTTACCATTAATGACAACTTGTTGTACTCTATCCTTAAGCCAATGTTCTACCCAAGAACAAGAATATTAATCTAGACCATTTTCTTTTAGTTTGAAGACTAACCTATTGTGAGGAACCCTATCAAATGCCTTGGCAAAATCCAAGTAGATCACATCCACTGCAACATCCTGATCTATACTTCTACTTACTTCTTCGTAGAATGCAATTAGGTTAGTTTGACATGACCTATGTTTCATAAAACCATGCTGATTATTGCTAATAACACAGTTCTTTCCAATGAATTCCTGAATATTGTCCCTTAACAGCCGTTCAAATAATTTCCCAGTCACAGACGTTAAGCTCGCAGGTCTATAATTTCCAGGCAAGGATTTTGAACCCTTTTTAAATATAAACAACTTCTGCCTTCCTCCAATCCTCCGGTACAATACCTGAAACAAAAGAATCTTGAAAAATTAAATACAGAGGTTCACTTATTTCCTCACTTAGCTTCTTAAGTACTCGTGGGTGGATACCGTCAGGCCCTTTATTAGCTGATTCTTTTCTCTCACTGCTGTCCAAATATGCTAGAAGCCAGGTCATGAATATTATTAACTGTCTGCCTAACAATGAGAGAAGAAGGGTAGTGCATGTTATTTAACAAATTCTGAACATTCAATTTACACATATCGTTATCTTGTTCTCTTTACATACATGGCCGGTGCAAAGAATATCTGCCACCCTATGCAAAGATCCATTTTGCCGACCCCTCATGTCACACACTCACTGACAGACACACATTCACTGACTGTCACAGTTCTCGCCGCAGCAAACAGACGGCCAGACGTGGTCACCCATGGAGTTCCCAACAAGGGACTTGAACCGGTGAACTTCGCAGTCCTGCTTCCTTCCTCTGAGCCACAGCAGCTTTTGTATTCCACATGTCATTCTGGTCCTGTTCATCCTGGCATGTCTATTACTCTGGGGGCTGTACCTTGACTTTGGATGTGCTTCACCTGACCCTGATCAGACATTAGCAGGGTATTTAAACTCAGCCTCGCCCTGTGATCAGGATCAAATCTTTGATCCTGTTGTGTGCTTTGTACCAGTGTTCCTGTCGTTTGAGCTGCTACTTGTTATTGACCCTGGCTTCTGACTACGTTTACTCTGACCTCTGGCATCCCTTGACTTCGGCTACTCCTCATTGTTCTTGTCTTCTGGCATCCTTTGACCTCGGTTATCCTTTGACGATCCTGCTGTTTGAGTCCTTGCCTGTCCTGCGACTTGGTACTTCATCCTGCACAGCCCCCGTGCACAGACCCACAGGCCGGGTGAATTCTTACCTGACCACCTTGGCCTGTGGCTATCTGCAAGGGTGAGCAACATATTTGCGCTACAGACTCCCAACCCAGGTAAGACCTTGACACTGACACACACACACACACACACATACAAACTCACTGACAGACATACAATCACTGACAGACACACACACACACAGACAGACATACACTCACTGACAGACAGACACACACACAGAGACGTACTCACTCACTCACTGACAGACATACACTCACTTACAGACATAACCTTCACTCACTGACAGACACACACACACACACAGACACTCACTGACAGGCATACACTCACTCACTGACAGGCATACACTCACTCACTGACAGACACACACATAGACATACAGACACTCACTGACATACATACATACACTCACTCACTGACAGACACATGCAGACACACACACAGGCAGACACTCACTGACAAACACATACTCACTGACAGATATACTCACTCACTGACAGACATACACTCACTCACTGACAGACACACACAGAGACACTCACTGACCGAAAGACAGACACTCGCTGACAGACATGCACACACACAGGCAGACACTCACTGACATACATACACTCACTGACAGACACACACACTCTCACTGGCAGTCAAACACTCACACACTCACTGACACAAAGACTCACAAAATTTTATTTTTGAGGCCCATTCAGCCTCCCTATCTCCCTGGGGTCCAGTGTGGGGCAGCTCCTCACTGCTCCATATTTTCAAACTCCTATTTGTGTCTCTCTAACCTCCCAAACCCCATTTGTGTCTCTCCACCTGTCTAAACTCCCATCTTTGTCTCTCTTCATGTTAACCTCCATCTGTATCTCTCTCCATCTCACTCTATTAACTCCCATCTGTGTCTCTCTCCTTCTGTTAACCCTCAGGAGTTAAGTCCCTTGGGACTTCTTATAGTTTTTAACCTGAGGCATTAAAACAACTTTATAAAGGGGAAATTGGAAATCATTATAGTGGAAATGACAAGATGTTCACAACACAGTATCTCTCTCCACCTCTTTACCCCTATCTATGTGTCTACCCTATTTATGTTTGTCTCATTATATGCACCCCTCACTTATATGACATGCATGCTGGGAGATACTGACTGAACCCTCTGTGCTATGTGCTTCCCCATGAATTCAGTTATTGGAGAGATTTGTATTGCCAGTATTTTTGCAGTTGCTGGCACTGGCCAGGCAGCCTCAAAAGCGGTGTCAATAAAATACCAGCCCAGTGGCAACCCCACAATTTAGTAATGCAGTTCAAAAGGAATCTGAAATCTGGACCACCAAGGTTCATATCAGTGGTGACCCTTCTAAGATAGGTAATAATTCTAGCAGGATTTTTGACTGGATATTTTTTAGGTCCTGCAGCAGCTGCGGCTCCAATTTGCAGGTGCCGCTGATTTTGTGCCAGACCAATAGCAAATAAAATACTTTCATTCTTTTTATCATAATAGGCTGACAAAGCGGGTTACTTCGGGGAACCCACAAAGGGGCAGTAGGTGGGTAAACAGGATATGGGGTGGACATGGGACATGTGCTACCCAAATGTGAGACATCTTACACCATAAATCACCACATTTCAAAACTTTACCCCAGTGGCGAGTCGGCTATACTACATGGATCGAAGTAAGGTACTAATGTTTAGAAGGAGTTTGTGTGTCATATATATACATACATACATTTTTGTATTCCCTATATATTGTGCTCTATTTGCTTACCAATATGACTGTTATATTATATCCTTTCCTGTTTGTGACTGATGTTGATTTTAACTGATTTTGTATATGTAATTGTTAGAATGCACGAATAAAGTTTCTAAATCAAATGCACTTACTGTATGAGATGAGAAAAGAATGGCCTGCCTTTTTCAGTTTTTATTTATTTTGACAGAATGAAGCTTTATAATACAATTTAATTCCTATAAACTGTAAACTTAGTTTATTGGGAAAATGAAGGTAAGTATACCCGTATCAACTAAATTGTATTGTGTGTTGCTATGCTATGAATGTGGTTGCTTTAAATAAATGGTGGGGGGGTGGGGCGGGTAGCAAAATGGCTCTCACTTTCATAACTTTATGCTAGCGAGAAAAAAGTAGCAAGTGGGAAAGGAATCACAACACTTCACACTGCCACCTATGTTGTATGTGAGTAAGTTTCTGTTCACAGCTTCTGGATTATTTAGTCTCATATTGATTACATTTCAAGGGGTGGGGACCTGAAATCAATTTGAACATGGTGTGCAAAATAATATCATACATGTTACATGTATTATAAATTAAGGTTTGCAAACATTATTTTACTAGAATTTAAATTTATCAAAATTCTTAAATTGTATATATTTTAAAAATAAGTAATGGGAAATTCACGTTTTGCATTGGAAGTCTTTTTTTTTTTTTTACAAGAAATTAAACTAAATGCATAATGATATCTTGACATTTGTATTGTCAGTCAAATTTGTATTATGTTAGTATTGAAGAGATGCAAAGCCCTAAAGGAGTTAAGTCCCTTGGGACGTCTTATAGTCTTTCACCTGAGACATTAAAACAACTTTATAAAGGGGAAATTGGAAATCATTATAAAGTGGAAATGACAAGATGTTCACAGCATAGAATACAGGAATATTGTCTTCATGTGGTGAGTGTTTTTCATATTAGAATCGGAGTCAGACATTTATCTGATATTTATTAAACATCCTTGTTTTAAAAATATTAGCATAATAGTTATTCCAAACATTTGATGTATTGCTAGTACAAAATATTGGATAAAACAGCACTTATACATATAATTACACAGTTACATAGGCTGAAAAGAGACATGTGTTCATTAAGTTCAGCCTTCCTCACATTTGTTTTTTTTGCTGTTGATCCAAAAGAAGGCAACACCCCCAGTTCAAGCACTTCCAATTTTGCAGCAAACTAGGAAAATATTCCTTCTTGACCCCAGATTGGCAGTCAGATTTATCATTGGATCAAGAAGCTATTACCCTACATTGAAAAAGTATATCCTTGATTATTCTGCTTTTGCAAGTATGCATCTAGTTGCTGTTTAAACATGTAGGTACTCTGAAAAAAAAAACAAAAAAAAACATTTCTTCAGGCAGAGAATTCCACGTCCTTATTGCTCTTACAGTAAAAAAAAAAACAGTTCCTTTGCCTTAGACTACATCTTTTTTCCAGTCTAAAAACGTGATCTCGTGTCCTATATAAAGTCCTGTTTGTGACTAGATTTCCACACAATGGTTTGTATTGGCCCTGGATATGTTTGTAGAATGTTATCATATCCCCTCTGAGGCAACGTTTTTCTAAACTAAAGAGGTTTAAATATGTTAACCTTTCTTCATAGCTAAAATGTTCCATTTCTTTTATTAACGTTGCATCCCGCCTCTGTACTCTTTCTTGTGCCATAATATCTTTCTTTAGAGCAGGTGCCCACAATTGCACAGCATATTAAAGATGTGATCTTGCCAGCAATTTATAAACAGGCAAAATAATATTCTCATCCCGAGAATTAATGTCCTTTTTCATGCATGACAATACCGTACTGGCTTTAGCCACTGCTGATTGACATTCCACATTGTTGCATGTGCACATTGTTGTCTATAACAATTCCCTTCACGTGTGTTATCCCTAATTTGCTTTAAGTGTATAGAAACATAGAAACATAGAATGTGACGGCAGATAAGAACCATTCGGCCCATCTAGTCAGCCCAATTTTCTAAATATCCCTGGCCTTATCTTATGGTTAGGATAGCCTTATGCCTATCCCAGGCATGCTTAAACTCCTTTACTGTGTTAACCTCTATCACTTCAGCTGGAAGGCTATTCCATGCATCCACTACCCTCTCAGGAAAGTAATACTTCCTGATATTATTTTTAAACCTTTGTCCCTCTAATTTAAGACTATGTCCTCTTGTTGTGGTAGTTTTTCTTCTTTTAAATATAGTCTCCTCCTTTACTGTGTTGATTCCCTTTATATATTTAAATGTTTCTATCATATCCCCCCTGTCTCGTCTTTCCTCCAAGCTATACATGTTAAGATCCTTTAACCTTTCCTGGTAAGTTTTATCCCGCAATCCATGAACCAGTTTAGTAGCCCTTCTCTGAACCCTCTCTAAGGTATCAATATCCTTCTGAAGATACGGTCTCCAGTACTGTGTACAATACTCCAAGTGAGGTCTCACCAGTGTTCTGTACAATGACATGAGCACGTCCCTCTTTCTACTGCTAATACCTCTCCCTGTACAACCAAGCATTCTGCTAGCATTTCCTGCTGCTCTATTACATTGTCTGCCTACCTTTAAGTCATCAGAAATAATCACCCCTAAATCCCTCTCCTCAGATGTTGAGATTAGGATTCTATCAAATATTCTGTACTCTGCCCTTGGGTTTTTACATCCAAGTTGCATTATCTTGCACTTACCCACATTAAATGTCAGTTGCCATAATTCTGACCATTTTTCTAGTTTACCTAAATCATTTGCCATTTGGCTTATCCCTCTTGGAACATCAACCCTGTTACATAAATTGCTTGTGCATTCTTTATGCCGAAGTGCATAACTTTGCATTTTTCTGCAATAAATGTAATCTGCCATTTAAGTGCCCAGTCTATATAAATCCCTCTGCAGCAAAGTAATATCTTGCTCACATTGAATTACTTTACAGAGTTTTGTGTCATCTGTAAACACTGAAACATTACTTTTTTACAAGATCATTTATAAGCATGTTAAATAGAAGGGGTCCCAAAACAGAACCCTGAGGGACACCACTTGCCACCTCTGTCCAGCTTCAAAATGTACCATTAATGACAACTCTCTGTAGTCTATTTTTAAGCCAATGTTCTACCTAAGAACAAGAATTTTCATCTAGACTGATTTATTTGAGTTTGAACACTAATCTATTGTGTGGAACTGTATCAAATGCCTTGGCAAAATCCAAACAGTTCACAGCCACTGCAACACCCTGAACTATACTTCTACTTACTTACATACATTTTGCAATTTTGTAATGTTACATAATTTGAATTTTTAATGTATTGATTCATCATTGACAGAAATATCAGAGGGAATTGAAGTGTTAGAACAACACAAAATCTGTTATATTTCAATATGTATCTTAAAAGTTAGCATAGAAGCAAAATGACACCTGTAAAATGCAGAGATTAACAAAGCGCAATATCAACCTGCAATAACCTCTGTATTGATTTGAATGACATCAAAGCCATTATTGTTTTCTTGTTTGTTAGATTACATTAATAATGTTTGTTAATGAAACGTTCCTTTACTGTGGAGGGAGGAGTGATTTCATTTTCAATCCATTTTTAGAAATTCAACTGGTGATAAATCCTGGCATAAGTCCTGATATGGAGAAATTCATTTCTAGTGTATAAAAAGGCGCATGAGTGTTTCAACTGTAGTGCCTTTGTCAAAGCTTTAGGCACTACAGTGCTGAAATGAAGCTGGATTCACTAGCATGGATGTTTTATGGATGAATAAATATTTTCAATGAAACATTGTAGCAAGGTCTCTTTATATGATTAGTGCTTTGAGGTTTAGATGTTTAGAGGGCAGGAGCATGGAATTGACTGAGAGCTTTTCTACATTATTCCCTATTGCAGTAAATTAGTATGGCCTGCATTAGGGCAGATGTTGAACACTTTGAAAACTCAAATCGTAAAATTGTTTATAGTGTCTGGAGTCCCCTGTCATTCCATTCCTGAACAGTTTAACACCGAATGAAGGTCCTTGGCTGCACACAGCCTGGCCTTCACTGGAGGTATAGCTAAGCCAATGATTATACTCCTCTTCATCCATACCAGTTCATACTAGCAATGGACACGGTGATCAGCTGAAAGAGATCAGTCACTGCCACCCATTGCTACTTCAGCCTATTCTTCCGCATTAGTCCAAGCAGCACATAGGAGACAAGCTGATGTGTTTTTTTGTTAAGCGTTTAATCTTTAACCCCTTGAGGACACATGACGTGTGACGTCATGATTCCCTTTTATTCCAGAAGTTTGGTCCTTAAGGGGTAAAAGCACTGAATGTAAGGAGGGGAGTAGGAGACTCTAAACACTAAATCCACTTCAATAATATGAAGAAGTTACAGATTTGTAGGAAATACTGCATACTTTTGATTCATTTTATTTAATTGGTTTTTGCTTGTTTGTTTCAGTTTCTCCATTATCAACATAAGAAGAACAAAGAAGAAAAAAAAAGATTGATAGAAAAAATAAAAGGCTATGAAATCATCATGAAAAATTATACATTTTCAACTGACTTTCATATCATAGGTTTTAACATACAAAATAATTTATTAATTGTGTTTGTGATTATGATTTCTACAATTTACATTATCACATTGTTTAGTAATTCTGTTATTATAGTTGTTGTTAAAGAAGAAAGGACCCTACACACACCCATGTACTTCTTCCTGGTTGTATTCTCCTTCTTAGAAATATGTTATATTTCAGTAATTTTCCCTACAATTATCAAAGTACACTTAATACATGTCACACAAATATCATCTTTTTCTTGTTTTACACAGTTATACTTGTTTCTTTCCCTTGCTTGTACTGAGAATTTTATGTTGGCATCTATGGCATTTGACCGCTATGTTGCTATTTGTCAACCACTTCGATATACTGCAATTATGAACAGCAAGATGTGTGTAAAACTGTCACTTGGCTCATGGATTGCTGGTTTCATAACTCCTATTGTCCCAATATTCATGGTATCAAAAATAACATTTTGTGGCTCTAACAAAGTTGATCATTTTTTCTGTGATTTAGTACCAGTTTTGAGATTATCCTGCAATGGGGATGGACTTGCTGAACTTGTATGCTCAATCTTTGCTTCAGCTGTCCTACTGAGTTCATTTGGCATTACTACTCTTTCCTATACCCATATCACATTTGCAGTCTGTCAAATGTCAAAATCTCAGAATCTGCAGAAAATGTTGACAACATGCACTTCTCAACTTATTGTTGTAGTAATTTTCTATATTTCTGGAATATTTAGTTATGTTGTTATTTTTCTATTCCCTACCTTCAGTCTACAGAAACAGATATCTTTATTATATACCGTGGGTACACCTCTAATAAATCCATTTATTTATGTCCTAAAAAACAAAGATGTAAAATTTGCCATTAATAAACATATTCATGGACACTTAATTAAAAGAGACTAAAATGTCTCAAGTAGTATTTTAGTTGAAGCAACTTACAGAACCTACTGTATTTATTCTAGGGCAGACAATCATAAACATAAATGACAATGAATTAAGAAAAAAAACTGTGTCATTTATTTACCTTAAAAAATACATTAGTAGAAAAAAAATGGAAGGAAAGAAATTCACTTGCATAAATTAGAATATTACAAAAATCTGGTGTTCTCATCAATTAGGAAATTGTCCAACACTACTAATTAAAATAAATAAAATACACACTCAACAGAATATTTACAGTGTAACTGGAAGAAGTTCTTATATGTTTATGCATGAATAAAGTAAAACAACACACACATATACATGCTAGTATAATTTGTGACAAAAAAAATATTTTGTAGATTTCAGATCAGAAACGTCATACGTACATAATAAGCCGGCAAGGACATTTCCATAGTAGTAAGAGGAAAAACCATTTAAGCCCAGCATTCTTTAACTATTTCTTTGTGTTAAAGACAAGGATATATTTTCTATGTCCCACCAATGCGAAAGCACTGTGTTTTTTTTTTTACTCTGGCACATTGGAAGGAGAAATAAATGGTGAGTGATAGCAAGCCTTCATCTTTGCTATAAACTTCCTGTAACCTTAAATCCTGCCTTACCAAAACCCTAACTCAACCAAAGTTAGCTACCCATAGTGTTACAGACCCCCTAAACCTAAGTCACAATCACACATAAGCTTACCCTACCCTATCTCCTAACCAGTGGTCGCTCACCTACAGGGGAATTTAGGGCAGCACTACACCAAGACATTGTTACCAAATTAAAAAAAAAAAAATGTATTGTTGATGGTTAGCAATTGATTGCTTAATCACTAGGGTAGATTATTACACACAAAGCAGTAGAGCTCAGCACTATGTGTGTCTGTTGAAAATACCTTCTACGAGTGTCTTCCTCGTTTCAGAATTCTATGTATGTCCTATGAAACTGTGTTCATCAGCAAGTTAGTCAAGTTCTGATGCTCAAGTCCCTATTGAAGGCACTTTCGGTAGTGGATAGGGGTCATCATAGGCACTCTAAACAGTCTATGGCTATGTAGCCTCATGCACAGCCATCTGTGATGCACAGTGTGTCCTGACACTTTTCTATATTAGCCAGCATTAAGTTTTCTTAGCAGTTTGAGCTACAGTAGCTCTTATGTGTGATCAGGCCACACAGCTTGCCTTCACTCGCACGTGCATCTATGAGACTTGTGCACTCATGACCCTTATACTGGTTTACCAGTTGTCCTTTCTTGCACCACTAATAGTAGGTACTTACCACTGCATACTGGGAACACCCCACAAGATTTACCATTTTGGAGATAATCTGACCCTGTTGTCTTTCACAGTTCTTTTAGGATGGTCTTGCCCATTTTGTGCCTTATCTCACTCCTTGACAGGTGCTAATGTTACGATAATGGCACAGGAAGCATACAGATTCCAGGTGTAACATCTGAAATCGCTCTCCAGAAGAGTGCAGTTCTAGGAACAGCTCCGTAGATACTCTCAGACTCCCTGAAAAATTTTAATGTACTTTAAAATATTTTATGTTTTGTAGGATTTCATTTTTGTGATATGAATGTTATCGTTGTATTAGTTGCAAATAATATAATTTCAGACTTCTTTCCAAAACATGAACTGAGAGAACCTATTTATTTAGTTACAGATGTCCATTTTATATCAATGGTCATCACATCCCTTTTCTATAATTGTCACATATTTCATGGTATCCACGGTATTATGTGTTTAATAATCTGTCCAGATGTGTGCAAAGACTTTATGTTATTTTCAAATGGTGTGTATGTTTGAATAGATACACATTTTGGCTATAAGACAATTTGATTTGATTATTGGAACTCTGGTGTGACAAACAAACATCTCTAGAACATCTACTTTCCTACACTCCCAGGCCTCTGGTAGAGGACCCAAGAATGAGGAATATATACTGTAACGAAATCCCTTATTAAACAGACCATGCAAACCAGCCTGTTCGGTTATTTGGATGATTACAGCGGGATTTCGTGCAAATAGCGAGAAAAGCGATTGAACTACCGAACCACCCGACCTCCCACTGAGGTTGTGTGGCGCCTATTAACCACCCAGACTGTTGCGGTTAACCACAGACTAATTGGGGAATAGCTGGTGGTCTGCGTTCGTTTACCGAACACGTGGCAATCGCCATTTTGTATTGTCGAACGCTCAGCGGTAAAAGGCGAGGATTCCCTGCAACTAATTTCGGCTACTTATTTTGTCGAACACCGCTGCTACCTCTTCAAATCCTCGTTCGTACGGTGGAAAAACACACAAATGAAGGAGATACTACTTCATTCGTGCGCTGGAAGTATGCAAAAGTGACCGACCCCAGATAGCTACAGTATGGAACTTGTAGTCGGCTACAAACACACGAACGGCTGGCGAAAGCCAAACTTCAGTCGACGTTTCTGAGAACTGTGTTGGTGGGATCTGAGCGCTATTCGCCTAGAATATGCACTCAGATCCAAGCTATCTGGGGATATGTGGAACTTAAAGTTTATGTTATATAAAAGGAAAGTTATAGATTTTTATGCTGTTTTGCTAAAATAAGAAAAGCCATGTTTCTTTCTACCTGGAGATAATTAAGGCTCTCTTTGCTACCTTAAGTTAATTATCTCCAGGATGGAAAAGAGGGAGTGATTTATGTAAAAGGGGAGTGCTTATGCTATAGCCACTGTGATTGGCTACTGTGATACTTTTGTCCCAGTCTTCCATCTGGTCCCCTAGGGGAGTGTCCACCAGTTGGGAGACCTGCATAAATACCGGGCAGGTAGCCCACAGTAAATCAGATCGTTTTACCCCTTCATGAAGTCTCGACTCATTTTTGGGGGATTGGGAGTTAAAATCACTTCGTTTCAGCTGGATTTCGGGAGAAGCTGCAAGGATCATCGCTGCACGAATAGAAGGATCCTTTACATATACCATCCAGGAGAAGTGAGAAAATCAGTGTGTGTATATGTTTGTGTGTGTCATATACCTTAAACAGGCAACATAGACTTGACAGTGAAGAATTAAACATGCATTGTAGAGAAATGCTGATAGAACTAATGCACATTGTAAGTGGTTATAGTCAACAATTTAAGTTTAGAATTGATGAAACTACACAATCAATATTACGATGTGTACAATGTAATACTTGCTTTTACCATATTTAATAAAACGAAGCCAGATACCTGAAAGCTACAAAGGTGCATTCAATCATGTATAATGGGATTATTTCTTGGAATGTGACAGTAAGAAAATAACAGATGGCGTGTCTGCACAAAACTGCAATGTTCCAACATTGCAAAATCACCAACTCATAATCTTTAATGAGCATGTTTGTACCAGACATTTAGTATAACATATTTAATAGCATATCTCTCTGTTACACAATGACTATATACATTATTATAAAGGCATGGGTTTTCATATTTTTTTAATAGTTCTGTGTTACATAGTTAACTTTATTTGAACACACCATATATTAGTTTGAACACACCATATATTAGAATATTTAATTGGAACTTCCTTAACACTACTCTTATAGTCTATGTCTAAATGTCACTATTAGCTTTTAGTTTGTGTCATTAATAAACATCTTAATAATTTAAAAATGAAAAACCAGTGTGGACCAAATCCCAGCAATGTTGCTGAAGCAATGGCTAAACCTGCCAATGAATTCCTGGTGTCTGGATACATAACCAAACTTCGGAAGACTGCAAAAGTAGTACCTATCCATAAAAGTGGTGACGATACTTTGGTATCTAACTATCACCTGATATCTTTGCTCCCAGTACTGTCAAAAATCTTGTAAAAATCCATCCACAAGCAACTATGTGAATATTATCAACATTAAAATTATAAATTTATTCACTGATTCATAGGTATGCCCTCTCTCTCTGTCTCTCCACTCTACTGGTGACCTTCTCCTGTCTGCTGCTCGCACCCTTACTGCAAATTCACGCCTGCAAGACTTCTCACGGGTGTCTTCTTTCCTTTGGAACAGCCTGTCTACCTCTGTCAGGCTCTCCCTTAGGCTTCAATCCTTTAAGAAATCCCTCAAAACACATCTTTTTAAGATTGCTTATGGCATCCAAGAGTAACTTCTATCTCTCAAACCTTCCTCTTGCTCTCTCCTAAAGGGTACAGTCCACTCTCACCTCCAGTTCTGCTACTTTCCCACAATGTCTATTTGCCGTCTCCCTCAATGCCCTTCCTATTGTGTCTTTATACCTCACCTCCTCTAGACTGTAAGCTCGTTTGAGCAGGGTCCTCAACTACCTATTGTTCCTGTTCCACTTTGTTATTGCCTTATTTGGTAAAATACGCTTTTATTGTAAAGCGCTGCGGAATAAGCTGGCGCTATATTAATACCAATAATAATAATAATCTAACCCCTGATCAATCAGGATTTCATCCAAATCACTCAACTTCAGATGCCCTCTTAAAAGTTTGCAATGATATCCAAATTGGCATGGAACAAGGAGACCTAAGTGGAGCTATTTTCCTTGATTTTGCCAAGGCCTTTGACACAGTAGACCATGGCATTCTTTTGCAAAAAAACTTAAAAACTCAGGCATCGGTGATCGTCTGTTAACCTGGTTTCGATCATATGTGTCAGACCAATTACAATATGTACAGAAGATACAACTATTTATTTTTTCAACTATTTAAATGACAATAATAGGGGCATTATTTTATCTCACAAATTTAGCAAAACATCCATTAATTTTTTTTAGACCGAAACATTTTTATTCAAGACAACCAAATTCACACAAAAACCTTTTGTTAAAAAGTATGTGTCAACACTGCAATAGAAAAATCTTGCTGTCACTACAAACCGTGGCTAGAAAGTGCTCCAAAGAGCCAATTCCTATGTTTACGTAGAAATTACTCTCAGTTACAAGATTTTACAAGATTTTGACAAACAAGCTGAATTCTTAAAAGAAAAATGAATTGAAAAAAATTATCCATCTATCGATATTAACACTATAGAAATTGTGATATATCTTTACCTGTTATTTTCAATTTTAATAACAAAAGTAGCCGCCTGAAAAAATATTTAAAAAACACTGGCATCTTTTCAAACAAGATGATATACTTAATAATATTATACCAGATAGACCAAATATTGTTTTTAGATGGGCGCCAAATTTTAAGTCTATTTTAACCAGACATTTTACTAAAATAAGACAAATCCAATGTTATTCTTTCCACCTTTTTCCCAAATGCCAGTGGTTTCCATAAATGTAAAAGATGTATCGTCTGTAAAAATACTGACCCATCTATCCCACCAAAGACCACTTTATTCAAATCAAACATAACAAACAAAACATATCCTATTAAAGATTGTATTAGCTGTGACAGTAAAAACTTAATTTATCTACTGTAGTGCCCCTGTGGCCTCCAGTAGGTAGGCATGTTCACAAGAATCCTTCAGACTGAGTGAACACTGCAGGAATATAAGAAAGGGATACTTAAATCACTCAGTCTCAAAACACTTTTGTATACATAACAACAATACAAGATTATGAATACTAAACAAAAGAGTGGTGTACCTATAGGATAGGAGAGAATAATGTGTAGCCAGATGTCCCAATAAAAGGTATAAGGTACACTTTAAAAAGACCAAAAGGGTCTAAAAACAAGAAATAATTTATTAGGTTTCAGTAATATAAAAAGAATGGATACAAATTATAATGTTTTAAAACAAGAAAAGAGAAAAAAGATACAAAATGATTTACTAGGATCAACACCGATGTCTTAATTGATACAAATAGGATCGACTACAGCACACGTCTGTGCTGTTGGGGAGTGACATAGGAGTGCACCTGAGGTGAGATGATATAATAATAATAAATTGCAGGACATGAATACTGATACAATCGAGTGTCCTGTCAACAATCTTAATAATTATTAAGATAGAAAAAATATATATAGTGATAATAGAATCCAATGTAGTTGAAAGTTTCAACAGAAGTGTATCATTGAGATCGAATATATGCAGAGCGTGTTAGATAGCTGAAGTGATATCGGCTGGAAATGTATCCCTGGGAGTGGTTAGATCTGAGACTTTGATTTACCTCAAAAAGCCAATTATAACTAAATAGAAAATGGATATAGTTACAAAATATTCTAAAAACTTCTGCACTAATGAATTAGTACTTGGTACAGAAAAACAGAATAGATGCCTATAGGATAGACAGAATAGATATCGAGATGAAAATCCTTGTAGTAGATCGATAGTGCATAGTATTGAATAGAAATTACAAATTGGCTAAAAGCATGTTGGTAAATTTATGCTAATAAATGCAGGGGTAAGAGTGTCCTGAGAGCTTCTCAATTAGTAGAGATTCACAATATTGCCAGCTAGCCATCCACCCCCGTGCATTTGAGGGCACCTAAGTCTAACCCACACTTAAAAACAAAGTTCACAAAAAGACTATCAGAAAGATGATTTCCTATAATAGCAACAGCGGCGTACGATGAAGCCCTGGAAGGCCCCTGATGTGTGCGTTTCGCCCACTTAGCTCGTCAGAGGGGAACTGATCGAAGGGGAATGCCGGGTATAAGTAGGAGGGAACGATCAGTGATTGGACAAAATAAATGGTTCTGATTGGATGCAGAGAAAGGACATCATAAGGGGTGTGTGTTTCCCTAATGCCGGCCGTAAGGGGACTTAACCCCTGAAGTGATTTATTGAATGCAAAATAGAAACCAAATATTGATATATTAAAGGAAAATCCAAAATTAACAAATGTGTAAGCAGATGATAATTAATTATGTGAGCCTTTTGGTCGATTGTATAAACGGACAATATAATAATAAAGAGATAATTGATCAAATAAATTAAGTTAAAGGAAGAGATGTAAAAAAACAACAAAGACATAAGTATATGTTGATGTATTCTTATTGTAAAGAAAGTTCTATATGTCATAGATAATACCCCTAACGGATTGTTATGGAGACAATAGTAGTAATTGAACCGGATACAGTGATAGTTCTTAAGACAAATTTAATCGATTAGTCCAAAAATAGTAATAATTGTCAAAAAAAAATTAAGAACAATGTTTAAACAGAAAGGCTATCCCAATAAATTATTAAAAAGGGCATATCAAAAAGCAGCCGCTATCAACAGAAGTGAAAGCCTACATACCAACAGACAAGTATCAGACTCTCATATCATTCATTGTATTGGGACTTTTGATCAATACTGAGAATCAATCCTACGGATTATGTCTCAGAATTGGCCGATCCTCAATTATGATAAGGACCTCAAAGAGAATATCAGTAAGGTTCCCAATATTACTGCACGAAGGGCTAAGAATTTACGTGACCACCTTGTACATAGTCATATGGAACCTAATTCTAACCCAACTTGGTTAACCCCTATTTCAGGTGTGTATCAATGTGGCCACTGTAAGGCCTGCAAACACATTAAACCTTCAAAAACTGTCCTTAGTACAATTACAAACAAAGAATATAAAATTAAACAATGTATTAATTGCAATTCCACCAAAGTGATCTACCTTATAACTTGCAGTTGCAAAATTCAATATATTGGTAAAACCTACCAACAATTTAAAAGAAGAATTCTCCAACATACATGTTCAATCTCTAATCTAAACATTTCTACTCCATTGTCCAACCACGTTAGGCTGCATCATGGTGGTGACCCTAGTCACCTTACTTTTCCAATTTGAAAAAATAACTATGAATTCTCGCAAGGGCAACTTCAATATTGCTAATGAAAGAATCTAGGTGGATATATTACTTTAGAACTCTGACTCCAAATGGTCTCAATGAGGAGTTTAACTTTACTCCGTTTATTCACAAATAAATTCTCCAAGTTAAATATCAGTCTTTCATTCGATATCTCTCCTATATATTTTTAGGGCACTTTGATATACAAAGGATATTCATATCCATTTCTTAATTGTTAAGGTCTAGGACTACACAAGTAAATAGATTTCTTTGTGACTAACATGTAGACCTTTATCCTTTTTTTTGATAACAACATTAATATATAATTCTTTAATTAATTATTTTTTATTTTTCTTGATCATTGGTGACGTTTTGGCCATATATTTATTGAGCCACCCCTATGTCTTTTTCCTCTCTTTTAATCTTTTGACAGTCAAAAAATTAATCTGATGCTACTTCTTTAAAATTACTATATTAGTTTGTAATTGTATTATTCCACTTAGATTTATTTGTATTTCCAATCGATTACACTCATCGAATTTGGTTTGACAATTATTACTATTTTTGGACTAATTGGTTAACTTTGTCTTAAGAACTATCACTGTATCCGGTTCAAATACTACTATTGTCTCCATAGCAATCCGTTAGGGGTATTATCGATGACATTTAGAACTTTCTTTACAATAAGAATACATCAACATATACACCAACATATATGTCTTTGTTGTTTTTTCACATCTCTTCCTTTAACTTAATTTATCAATTATCTCTTTATTATTATATTATCCGTTTATACAATAGACCAAA
This sequence comes from Pelobates cultripes, assembly GCA_933207985.1. NCBI lineage: Eukaryota > Metazoa > Chordata > Amphibia > Anura > Pelobatidae > Pelobates > Pelobates cultripes. The sequence continues at coordinate 188,799,729 of OW240916.1, read as the reverse complement.
AGGTTCACGTAAATAATTATCATCTGCTTACACATTTGTTAATTTTGGATTATCCTTTTATATATATTAATATTTGGTTTCTATTTTGCATTCAATAAATCACTTCAGGGGTTAAGTCCCCTTACAGCCGGCATTAGGGAAACACATACGCCTTTTGATGTCATTTCTCTGCATCCAATCTGAACCATTTATTTTGTCCAATCACTGATCGTTCCCTCCTACTCATACCCAGCATTCCCTTTCGATCGGTTCCCCTCCGACGAGCTAAGTGGGCGAAACACGCGTGTCAGGGGCTTTCCAGGGCTTCATCGTATGCCGCTTTTGCTATTATAGGAAATGATCTTTCTGATAGTCTTTTTGTGAACTTTGTTTTTAAGTGTGGGTTAGACTTAGGTGCCCTCGAAGGCACGGGGGTGGATGGCTAGCTGGCAGGATTGTGAATCTCTACTAATTGAGCAGCTCTCAGGACGCTCTTACCTCTGCATTTATTAGCATAAATTTACCAACGTGCTTTTAGCCAATTTGTAATTTCTATTCAATACTATGCACTATCGATCTACTACAAGGATTTTCATCTCGATATCTATTCTGTCTATCCTATAGGCATCTATTCTGTTTTTCTGTACCAAGTACTCATTAATTAGTTAGTGCAGAAGTTTTTAGAATATTTTGTAACTTTATCCATTTTCTATTTAGTTATAATTGGCTATTTGAGGTAAATCAAAGTCTCAGATCTAACCACTCCCAGGGATACATTTCCAGCCGATATTACTTCAGCTATCTAACACGCTCTGCATATATTCGATCTCAATGATACACTTCTGTTGAAACTTTCAACTACATTGGATTCTATTATCACTATATATATTTTTTCTATCTTAATAATTATTAAGATTGTTGACAGGACACTCGATTGTATCAGTATTCATGTCCTGCAATTTAGTATTATTATATCATCTCACCTCAGGTGCACTCCTATGTCACTCCCCAACAGCACAGACGTGTGCTGTAGTTGATCCTATTTGTATCAATTAAGACATCAGTGTTTATCCTAGTAAATCATTTTGTATCTTTTTTCTCTTTTCTTGTTTTAAAACATTATAATTTGTATCCATTCTTTTTTAAATTACTGAAACCTAATAAATTCTTTCTTGTTTTTGGACCCTTTTGGTCTTTTTAAAGTGTACCTTATACCTTGTATTGGGAAATCTGGCTACACATTATTCTCTCCTATCCTATAGGTACACCACTCTTGTGTTTAGTATTCATTTCTATTAGGGGTTATCCCCCTGTATTTTGGTGTATTTTGGCTTTATTAGAGTAGTTTTCCAACAATACAAGATTACTCAAATTTATTGGTGTTATAAAATGTGTCAACCTCTGGAGAGGCAGCAACATCAAAAATATTTTATATAAATCAGAGATGGAATGGGTATTTAACCTGAAAACATTAACCCCCTATGGTCTAAATGTAGACTTTGACGTGTTCAATTTTATATAATTTTATGCATTTTTATTTTTTTAATTTATACCTTCTCTTCTTGTAATTACTATGTTTTGCCACTAGGCTGTTCATGTTATTATTGATATTTTTTACTGTGTCCTATTGGGTGTATTTATACATCTAAAAATGTGTTTTAAATGTGTTTTATTGTGTGTACCCATATACTTATTTGTACACAGGCCATTGTCCAACCACATCCCCCTCCTCTCTTTCCAACTACTCCTATTAGCTGCAGGTTGCGGCTATATGCCGCCAACCATAATATGTCATCATTCCAGTATGAGGTTGCGGCTATATGCCGCCAACCACATCATGGCATACTGCCATCAGTCCCCCCAGGCTGGCCGCTCATGCTCAGTATGCGGCCGGCATACATCGTGAATTACACGCGATCAGCTTTACAATAACTGATCACGTGTTTACCTCCTTCTTTCAGGTGACTGCACAGATTCTGCGTACGGCCGGCTTGTTATACCAATTCACAGAGATAGAAAAGTGGATACCAAACTCTTCCTAAACACTGACAAAACAGTTACGATGATCTTTGGAACTGTACCTAAATTACGTAAACTACAAAATCAACAACTGTGAATCAGAACAAATTCAAATAGCACCCTGACAGCAGTCTGTTCTTTAAAATAGCTAGGTTTTGCTAGACCCCAATCTATCCTTTGGCCTTCACATTAAAAAAATCTCTTCAAAACTTTGCCCAAAACTAGGTGCCCTGTACAGAAACAAATCCAACATAAGCCCTACAGTAAAGAAACTAATGCTAATGTCATGTATGCACCTGCATCGCAGACCAACCTTAGTAAACTTAGCACGTTATATAATCCGTTCTGCGGCTTTGACCTAGAATGTAATTACTTTACCCACCATTGTCACGTGTTAAAAGAGCTAAACTGGCCAGCGCTGGAATGCCAACACACTTTTCATCTTTTCAAACCTTGTGCATAGGAGCTTTTCTGGGAAACACCCACCCTACCTAAGTAGAATGCTCTCCCCAGCTGGTCCCACCTCCTATAACCTCCGATCCAGTACCAGCACAATATTTAGCATACCGCAATACAATAATAAAGTGGCTCGATCCTTATTTTCCTACAGAGCACCGCTATTATGGAATAACCTCAGCGAGACAGTCAATCTTCATTCAATCTAAAATCTTTTAATAGATCTATGGCAATATACCTCAATACAGAATGCACCTGTCATGGTTGACTATATATATATATATATATATTTTGTTTGTATATTGTATTTTTTTGTAACAATGCAATGTTTGTGGACCCAGGATATTCTTGAAAGAAATCTCAATGTATCCTGCCTGGTAAAATATTTTATAAATAAATAATACATACTAAGGAACAGTGCACATATAAAAATACAGTCCCACATTGTATAAGGCTACTTAAAATCACCTATGTAAGCTTCAGTTCCACCATATGGCCATACTGTGTTAAAGATGGTAACGTGATCGTGTCTGAGGTAGAAATGTGCACCCACACCGAAGGATTCCTACAGGAGAAGAAGAAACCTATCACAACCCTTGACAACCCAGGATTTACCTATCAAGATAAGGGCCTAGCCCTATTTAAAGGAATTATTTTTGCAGATCCACAGTTGTCTTTAAAAAGACACTTGCAGCTCTCAGGCCTAGCTCTCTTGCTTTATCCCAGGGCTAGAGGGATGCTGCAGCCAGCAGTCACTGAGATTCCTACAAATTCACACAGGATTGGGACTAACCCATATGATTTTTACATAGGCATTACTGTGACAAACATAATAAAATTCAAATAACCAAAACATGTCATAAAATATACAGGAAATTATAATAACAAAAAAAATAGCAGTATGCAAATCTACCTTAATATACAATAGCATGTAGTCCTCTTTTGTGGTTCTGATCCAGAGGTTAAGAATTAGTAGTGTAGATATTACATTGAAGAATATGCAAAAATATAAATTGGATAATAAGCCTTTAAAGTCTCAGGTGTTGTTACTTTTGCATAGGCAAAAATATAAATAAAAATAATTGTGCATGCTTTATCAATAAATACATAATTATGTTTGACACATTTTATATAGTATTAATTCTCTTGTATACCAGATAAGGTGTTTGCTCATAATTCATTAGAGAAGTAGATACACCTTGATGTTCTACCCATAGGATTGGATCATGATATTTTGAACAATACTCAAATCTTGTTCTAGCCTAGTCTTTTCACAGAAATCTGAGAGAAGGGCTACTAAACTGGTTCATGGATTGCAGGATATTACTTACCAAGAAAGGTTAAAGCATCTTAAAATGCATAGCTTGGAGGAAAGATGAGCCAGGGGGATATGATAAAAACATTTAAATACATAAAGGGAATCAACACAGTAAAAGATGAGACTATATGTAAAAGAAGAAAAACGACCACAACAAGAGGACATAGTCTTAAATAAAAGGGGCAAAGATTTAAAACATATTTCAAGAAATATCACTTTACAGAGAGGGTAGTGAACAGGCCCGGACTGGCCATCGGGCATACCGGGCAAATGCCCGGTGGGCCGCGATGGCCGTGGGGCCAAGGCCGGCAGGGAGATCACAGGATCTCCCCGGCCGGCCCCTGCAGGGCCAGCGCTACCCGAGCGCCGGCCCTGCTGTGTGCCTTCATGGGCCGGTGGGGAGATCTAAGATCTCCCTTTACCGGCCCAGAGACACTTCCAGGCGGCCGCTTGCTGGGGTGTGAGGGAGGGAGGAGAGGACCGGCGGAGCTCTATCCAGCAGCTCCGCCGGTCCTCTCGCGGGATCTCGCGAGAGTGAACTCTAGCCTACAGGCTAGAGTTCACGCTCACCACTAGGACCACCAGGGATCAGGCAGCATGGCTCTCCCATGGCAGAACGGCTCCCCCCCGTCCCAGGCAAAACGGTTCCCCCCCCTCCTCCCAGGCTAAAGGTAAGAAGGGAGGGGGGGGGATATAACTTTTTTTTTAATTATTATTATTAATAAAAAAATTAAATAATTAATTTAAATTAAAAAATCACACTCACACACACACATCACCCCCAGACACACACAGCACCCCCAGACACACACAGTACCCCCAGACACACACATCACCCCCAGACACACACAGTACCCCCAGACACACACATCACCCCCAGACACACACATCACCCCCAGACACACACAGCACCCACAGACACACAGCACCCACAGACACACAGCACCGAGACACACACAGCACCCAGACACACACAGCACCCCCAGACACACACAGCACCCCCAGACACACACAGCGCACTCAGGCACACAGCACCCTCACTCACACACAGCACCCTCAGACAGACAGCACCCTCGCTCACACACACATATATATGTATGTATGTATGTGTATATATATATATATATATATACATATATATATATATATATACACACACACACACACACTACAGCACTACATACATTACGCTCCAGATACACGCTAGATCCCTTACCTTATATGCACTCTTAATCCTCTATACACACACAATCTCCTATACACACTCTGGGTCCTTTACACACTAGATCTCCTACACACACACTGCACCACCTACACACACACTACATTCCTTGTCAGCAAACACATACACCATTCTCTAAACACACCCTCTCTACAACCACTACACACACTACGTCACCTATACACACACACTACAGCCCGTATGCACACACTCGCTACATCCCCTATAACACTATGCCCCCTATACACACACTCTCTACAGCCCCTAGCCACACATATTACACCACAAACACAAATGAAATTGACCTATTTACACAATACCACACCACACTCTACACACACGCAATCCCACAAGCAGGCTCCAAACACATGCACCATACACTTTCCTGGCCCTTTTGTCCTCTGGTATCCCACTTGTTGAGACACCAGAGACAATTTAAAAGCAAACACAGCGCAAGCATGTTATTAAATTTGCTTGCGCTGCGCAGAACAAATACAGGGCCTTTTTCTAATGCCAGAGCTCTTCAGCGCAGCTCTGGGCATTGAACCAACATGCTCACTTTGAGAGGAGGCGTGCTTGTCATTAGTGATGACAAAACACACCCTCTCTGGCCCCGCCCCCTTCTTAGGGGGCCGCTCTGATTGAAAAATGCCCGGGCCTAATTTTTTTCCCAGTCCGGCCCTGGTAGTGAATGCATGGAACAGCCTTCCAGCTGAAGTGGTGGAGGTTAACACAGTGAGGGAGTTTAGGCATAAGACTATCCTAGCTATAAGATAATGCCAGGGACTTATGAAATTGTTTAGAAAATTGGGCAGACTAGATGGGCTGAATGGTTCTTATCTGCCGTCACATTCTATGTTTCCATGTGTTTTTGCAGTATTAGAGAATTAGATAGAGGGTGCAGTATAGTCCTCAAATTTCAAAATGCACATTAAGATCTTCAACATGAAAGCAGAAAATCCTTAGTATAGTCAAATCAAAACAACTGATTTGAGTTTATCCCTGGCCATAAAGTGTGTGCGTACTTTATGTTTAATTGTTCACTATCCCCATCTAGTGGTAGAAATCATTTTACACTACGGAAAAAAAAGTTTACCCCCTTAAATTGTTCCATGAATAAACAATTCCATCTTGTAAACTAAAAAAAGAATAATGCAATTAATGTGCCTACTTGGTATGTTCTTGATTAATTTTGTTGATTAATACATTATTAATGGGTTATTATTCAAAACTCTAAATTAAATATATTATTTTACTTCTAAAATGCTAAATAATAGTTTTTCATTTTTTTCACGTGAGTATTCTTTTTCTGTAATAAGCTTCAGCTCAGTTATTTTTTTTCTAATAAACCCTAAATAAAAAATAAATAAATACATTTCATATTGAGAACTTTTTTTGAGACCCACGCAGAACAGCATTGGGGTAGCACATCACCTTGGTATATGCCATATTTGAGGTTCACTTGTGTTATTGCCCTGCAATTGACTTCTAGAGTTATTTTCCACTTGCTCATCATGTTCTGTGTGAAGGCTCTTAGTGCCTTGCTGACCTTGTATAGGGACAAGCATTCCAATTTTCATATGTGTGACATTGTGTCAAAGGCTTTCTTGTAGTCAATACAGGCTGAGTACAGATTGGTCTGTGTCGTCTTAGAATCCCATGTGACTGTTTAGTCTACCAGCAGTTGGTGTTTTGATCATCTGGTCTTGTTTTCAATCCACGTTTGTGTATTGCTCATATACTGACTCATATGCAGATCGATCTTGGAGGCTATGATGCCTGACAGGATCATCTATGTTGTAAATAGCCAGGTGATTGGTCAGTCAATAGATGATGTTGTTCCATTGTCTGGGTCCTTCATAACCAGTATTGTTCTTTCTTGTTTTAGCTAGTCAAGGTTGCTAGTAGCTGGTTCCTTTGTACTGCTAGGTGCTGCTAGGCATTCATGTAGCATTGTTTCTTATCCAATAAGTATGGCTTATTTCAAGTCCTAGGGTTGACAAACTCTTCATGTAGGCTGGTACTGTAAAGATAGAGAAATGAATAATAGTGCAGAAATCTAGGAATATGTACATATATTTGTAAACACAAATTGGTGTGGAAATGTGGTGCTTATAGAGAATTGTATATTAACAGTGATTTAGATTTAGCTGCTGAAAACACTCTGTGGGTACTCCCAATCCCCCACTGTAAATAGACACCATGTGTATATATGTACATATCAAAGAACAATAATTAACTAGAGGTCTGGTTGGTGTTTCCACCTTCCAAGCCTCTAATTTGAGTGCAGCGCTATATAAATCTGTATAGAACAAGTGTATGAATATACATATAACTTACCCCTCTCAATACTTATTTGAAGGTGTACATGAAAAACAGAAAAAGAAAAATATACAAAATAATAGTGCAGTATTGTATATATATATAAAGTGGTATTATAATGTGCGAGTTGTAATTACTCACATAATTTAGAGCCTTTTTAGATATTAGGCTCTAAAAAAAAGTTTTGTTTTATTTTTGTTTTAGTCAGAACTTGTACAATTGCCTTATTCCCTAACAAGTTAACCCCTTAAGGACTGAGCCAAATGTACACTTTTTTGCCAGTTTGGTCACGTTGCCTTTGAGACCATATGGTAGCCCAGGAATGAGAATTACCCCCATGATGGCATATCATTTGCAAAAGTAGACAACCCAAGGTATTGCACATGGGGTTTGTCCAGTCTTTTTTAGTAGCCACTTAGGCACAAACACTGGCCAAAATTGGCGTTCAAATGAGTTTTTTGCATTTCACACACAAACAAATATTAACACTAACTTTGGCCAGTGTTTGTGACCAAGTGGCTACTAAAAAAGACTGAACCAATACCTTGGGTTGTCTACTTTTGCAAATGGTATGCCATCATGGGGGTAATTTTCATTCCTGGGCTACCGTATGGTCTCAAAGGCAACATAACCGAATTTCAATGTGACAAAAATGAAACACAAGCATTATATTTGACTCTCTAACTTTAAATAAAATAAAACCTGTACATGAGGGGTACTGTTATAATCGGGAGACTTCGCTGAACACATATATTAGTGTTTCAAAACAGTAAAACGTATCACAACAATTATATCGTCATACAAAGTGCCATTTGTGAGTGAAAAATGCAAAAATGTCACTTTCACTGACAATATCATCGTTGTAATACATGTTACGGTTTTGAAACACTAATATTTGTGTTCAGCGAAGTCTTCAGAGTAAAACAGTACCCCTCATGTACAGGTTTTATGTTGTCTTGGAAAGTTACAGGGTTAAATATAGTGCTAGCAATTTAAATTCCCTGGACTTTTGGCCTGGGTTGTCATGCAGGTCCCGCTAATTGTAATTAATAAAATGACCTAATTATGAAATTTTATTACATAAATATATACGTAGAATTATTATAAATATAAATATATATATATATATATATATATATATATATATATGTGTGTGTATATACACATTTTTTTAAATTATTTTTATTTATACACAGATATATATATAGTGATATATACATACTTATGTATATAGATATATATAATTTTGTTCTAAGTGTATTTTGATATATATATATATATTGAGTGGGCGTGGTTTGGACGCGAACCAAGATGGCCGCTTGAGAGCTTAGCTCCCGTGCAGTGCGACCCCAAACAGCGATTTGCAAAGCACCCGGGATGGAATCCAGAGCAGAAAACAGCCCCAGAGAAGCCCAATAGGCAATGGCATCCAAAGCCTCAAAGAAAATGAGGCACAAGCGGCCAGCACTCCAGGTAACTACGCTTACCTCCCTGCGCTCATCAATCCAAGATGGCGCCGAACCCCCCAGCTCACCAGACTTGTGCTCCAATCGGAGCAATAACACCACGATCTCCCTACCCACCACAGCCCCTGCCACAGATCTGTCGGTCCATAGAATGCTCCAGGAGCTAAAAACCTCCCTGCAAACAGATATAAACAAGGTGGCCAGAGATATAAAAGCAGAGATACAGGCGCTGGGGGAACGGACCGCACACCTGGAGGATAAGACCGAGGAAATTATCTCGGCCCACAACACCCTGATGCATATGGAGACCTGACATCCAAGGTAGAATACCTCACAGATAAATTGGCCGACCAGGAGGACAGGAGCAGACGCAGCAACATCCGCCTGCAGGGCATACCTGAAACGGTCCTGCCACAGGACCTTAAGGCCTATGTTACAGACCTCTTCCAGGCCCTAGTCCCAGACACCGCGGAGTCCTTCCTCATGATGGATCGTATACACAGGCTGCCGAGGCCTATACATCTTGGCCCTGCTGTGCCTAGAGATACCATCACCAAACTGCATTATTACACCACCAAAGAGAAGATCCTGCAGGCTGCTAAACTCCAACCAACGCTGCCAGACCGGATTACAGGCGTGACGCTATACACTGACCTCTCAGCAGCTACCCTTTTGAAAAGGAAAAGCTTCTTACCAATCACAAAAACCCTGAGAGAAACCAACATCATGTACAAATGGGGGTACCCAACCCACCTTATCCTGAGACACAACGGGGCGGAACGCCACATAACCAACATAGAAGATGGCCAAAAGTTGCTGGTGGAATGAAATCTACTCCTTCAGCTATCGGACACTGCAAACCAGTCAAGAGGCAAGCAATCCTCCCCCACTAAGGTGGCTATAGGTGGCATACTATAGCAACTGCCAAATGACTGACCTACAATGCTGGCGGATCTATCTACACCTCTAAAGCCGATTAGCGGCGGGGTAATGTATTACCTACTATGTTACCGCTGTTTTACTGGTTCAAATGTTTGAATGCCATGCTTTCCTCTGTTTTGTGTTACAGGTTTATCTGGGACCAAATAGTGGCTCCCCAAGTATTATAACTGCAGATATTTACAAAAAAAAGGGGGGATGCCACTGTTGTTAAGCCCACCTTAACCAGTTACTCTCAATATGGGGACGGACACATCTTGGATTAAGCCACGGTACCTGACAGACCACTGCTAACCCACTGCTCCCCTGAACCTCAGGTTACCCAAATGACTCCATGTCGTTGCCTACCCACAAGAGATTAAAGACCAAAGGACTGCTGGCCCTTGACCCGCTAACTAGAGAACTGCACCAGCCTCACTGGGTCGCACACCAGACAGGCTATCTACACCCATACCCCCCCTCAGGTTCAACAGAGCCATGATTCTGCCATCAAAACACCCCTGAGTTGCCCCTGATGGCTTACTGTACATACATTTTTCCCTTTACCCACCCTGTTTGAATTCTCCTACCCCCCTACCCACCTGTAAGTGGTCACTAACCACACGTCTAGATATAGACACCGATATACAACAAGTCACTAGCACCTCTCCTGCTGGAGAAGACTCCATTCATCCCCAAAATTTCTAGTCTTCACTAAACCTAACAATTCCTACTTATCAGCAATTGTCCTGATTTTTCAACATGGGACTGAAATTTATCTCTATTAATGCCAAGGGGCTGAATTCACCCAACAAACGTAGACAGGCTTTGACGGAGGCCACCAAATTAAAAGCACAGGTAGCCTTCTACCAGGAGACCCACTTTAAATGGGGCCTCCAACTGAAGTTCTGCTCTACCCACTTCCCTCACGATTTTCATTCATGCTAAAAGAAAAAAAAGCGGGGAGTCTCTATCTTGATAGGCAAGGAAGTATCCTTTCGACTGGTTAAAAAAATAGGGGACAGGAAGGGTCGACACCTACTATTACAGTGTTACCTCAACAATGAACCCTACACCCTAATTAACATATATGGACCTCACACTAACCAAAGAGAATTCCTAGACAAAGTCTTCGCTCTAGCAACCCTACACGAGTCCGGTAATGTGGTTATTGGAGGGACACAAACTCTGGACACCTCTTCTAGCACCAGCGTAGCCCCATCAACTGCACACAAACTATCAAAAGACACAACCGCTAGATGCAAACAGATATTACATCACAACTATCTTGACTAGTGGAGGATAATGCACTCCACAGACAGGGACTACACCTTTCACTCCATGGTGCACAACTCATACACCAGAATAAATTTCTCATACCACTCACAGCAATGCACATCGTTCAAAAAACAGACAGTTTACTCATAACATGGACGGACCATGCACCGGTAACGCTGACTTTATACGAACGCTTTCCCTCTTTAGGGACAGGCACTTGGCGACTTAATGACTACTTATTGAACAATACGGAATTGACTCGTACTGTGGATGAAGAATTGTCCGCCTATTTCGTGACCAACACCACAGACGATAGCTCGATTGAGGCTATATGGAAGGCACACAAAGCAGTCATACACGGCTTCCTTATTAAACTAGCAAGCTATGCCAAGAAACAAAGGGTCAAACATTATACTACACTGACAAAGACCTCGCAGACCTGACTCACAATAACAAGATTACCCCTTCTAACACACTAAAATTGCGGATCATGGCCATTCATTCTGAACTCAGGGATATAGAACTGCGAAAAACGACTTACATATTACGTAGATACAAACACAACTTTTTCGCCCGAGGTAACAGAGCAGGAGCACTGTTAGCTTCACAACTGAAAGCCAAGACTCACAACACCAATATTGCATACCTTCACACACGCCAGGGCACTAAAATCATGAACCCCCAAGACAAAGTCAATGAGTCCACATCTTACTACAGCGAACTATACAATCTCGCAGATGACCCACAGACGAACCCACCAACTGTCAAGTCCATTCAAGACTTTCTCACAGATATCCATCTACCAAAACTTACACAACCCGACATAGATTTCATCACCACACCATTTGAGGAAGTGGAAATTAAAAAGACTATTCTCCAACTGCCCAAACATAAAGCACCCGGTCCTGATGGCTACACGAATAAATATTACCAAACTTATGTAGATACCCTTGCCCCACACTTGACAGCACTGTTCAATGCCTGCTATCTGAAAGGTCAACTGCCGAGTGATATGTTGACAGCCCATATCTCCACAATTCCCAAACCAGGGAAAGATCCCCCCCGATGTCAGAACTTCAGACCCATCTCGCTGCTTAACAACGATGTAAAGCTCTATGCCAAATTGCTGGCGAACCACTTATTCACCATCATTCCATCCCTTACGCATAATGACGAATCTGGCTTCGTCAAGTACAGACAAGGCTGACAACACCAGAAAACTACTAAATATTTTATCTCATATGGCTTCAGACAGACAAGACAGACAAGAAGGCCTCCTTCTTGCCATAGACGCGAAGAAGGCCTTTGAAAGACTGAATTGGTCCTATATGTCCCAAGTCCTGCTACACTATGGTTTTCCTCCCACCTTCTTGAGGGGTATAATGGCCCTATATAATGAGCCATCAGCCCGAGTGTCCAACGCGGGATTCCTCTCCACACCGTTTTGAATCATCAACGGGACTAGGCAGGGATGCCCATTATCCCCATTATTATTTGTTCTGTCTCTAGAACCCCTGGCGCACAAAATACAGTCGCACCAGGAAGTCAGTGGGATCACAACAGGGGAATGGCAACACTGACTGTCTTTGTTCGCAGATGGCATATAACAAACTCTTAGCAGACTTCACAAATCATTACCAGCCTTACTGTCCCTCCTGGACTGCTACGGTGAGGTCTCCTACTATAAGCTAAACAGATTCAAAACCCAAGCTCTGCCGATAGACATTCCAACAATGACACTGCAAGCACTCCAACAACAACAATCTTTTGACTGGCGCACTAACCACATCACTTATTTAGGCATCAAGATAGCCCCATCAGAGGGCGACCTATTCACATACAACTACAAACCATTGCTCACTCAGTGCAGGACTGACATCTCCAAATGGAAGTCAATTCACCTCTCCTGGCTGGGGAGAAATAACACAATCAAAATGGTCCTGCTCCAGAAAATTCTGTATGTTTTCCGTATTCTGCCAATATGCATCCCTATCTTGTTCTGTAAGAAACTACAATTGGTCCTTATGACCTTCCTATGGGCACCAAACAAGCCGAGGGTACCCGCATCCCTGCTACACAGACAAGTCACGAAGGGAAGTATTGGGCTCCCCAATATTCTATCTTACTACAAAGCCGCTCACATGGAAGTAGCAATAAAATTGCACGCCCCAGACAAGGTGATCCAATGGGTAGACATGAGAACGACAAATGCAAGGGGGGGAAGATAAGGGATCTGTTGTGGATCCCCAAATCGCTACGGCCCAGCATGTTACATCTGTTTCCTACCACGAAATTGGCATTGCACCACTGGGACCTTTTTCAGAAACAACACAACATACATCCCCGGTTCCATCTGAGTTCCCCCTGACATCCCTTAGAGCGATCAGCCCTTGGCTCACATTCCAAAGCTGGGCCAAACACAGTATCCTCTCCATTAACATGGTGACACACCAAAATCAAGTCATCCCCTTCCCAGAGCTGCAACAAAGACATGGCCTACCGAACTCATATGTCTTCTCTTACCTACAGCTCAAGAGTATCATACACTCCCATGTTTACACGGAGGCAGACCTCTCCCACCTCAGCTCATCTGAGGCACAGGAGATCTATACTCGATGCCACAATCTTCCTACCAAGCCTAAAGCACTCTCCCTGTGCTATAGTTCCATCATGCAGAATACCCCACACCCAACACCTACCTTCACTTGAAACAGAATGGACTAACTCCTTAAATGCTCTAAAAGGACAGACCCAATGTTACTCGCATGTAGAGGCACATAGGAAGCTAGTCTATCGCTGGTACTTGACACCTAGCAGACTCCACAAAATATACCCTACTGTGCCAAGTTTCTGCTGGAGATGCAGGGTATCAGAGGGGCATACGTCACACATTTGGTGGAGCTGCAAAGACCTCCAGCCGCTCTGGGAAGCAGTAACCAACATCTTTACGGCAGTAGACCCCAACATGCCACCCTTAACAATACAATCAGGACTATTCCTGATGCTGCCAAAACACATACACTCCACACACAGACAACCGTTCCTGCTTACCATCCTAGCGGCTAGCCTCATAGCCACATACTGGAAGCAACCAAAATGCCCACAAACAACACAATTATTGGGAAAGCTCAAACAATACTATGAATATGAAAAGATGTCTCTCTTAACTGCCAAACATGCTGCAGCCTTTGACGCTATGTGGAAAACTTGGTCTGTTAAAGGGTTTTCTTGAGTAGCGGGAATAAGAGAAACATGTAAATTAGCTGTAGTGTAATAGGAATTATGCACCGTATCATATTAGGCCTCAACCGAATATCAGACTAGATTTGGCTATGTTAGCAGCAAACTGATGACTTATGTACTGTGCCTTGAAGATGTGTGAAGATGTGTGAAGATATGTGAGCAATGTTTATCCCCCCCTCTTTTCCTTCTGTACCCTCTACCCCCCAACTGTGCACATGTTCGTACACTAATATGAAATAATAAAAATGTTCAAATTAAATATATATATATATATATATATATATATATTAATTTTAAAATACAGTTAGAACGAATGTACACATATATATTTTATTTATTTATTTTTTATTATTTTTTTAATTTTATTTTTTAACGTATTTACACATTTATTTATTTTATATTATATATAAATATATATATAATGAAAAAAAAATAAAATATATATATAGATATTTAATCAATATCATTGTACGTGTATTTTGATATTAATATATATATATATATTAATATTAAAATACACTGACAGTGTATGTGTGTGTATGTATGTATATGTGTATATATATATATATATATATATATATATATATACTTAGATCATATATATATATATATGTATATATATATATATGATCTAAGTATATATTATTTATTTTTACACTGTTTTAACTTTATTTCATTTTATTTTCAGGCAGCAGGGGGAGTACCTATCATTACAGGCACTCCTTCTGCTGGCAATGCCTTGGACAGCTATGCCATCCATGTGATCGTGAGGTTCTCGCAAGGACCTCGTGATCACATGGCCCAAGGGGGCCGAAACAGACGGAGGGGGACTCCCTGGGCTCCTTGGTAAGTACATAGGATGACTTGGGCATTCTATGCCGCCCTCCGGTGTTTAGAGCTGGTTCCCTAAGGACGGCATAGAATGCCCGCCGCCAGGGTTAATATTGCTATTGACTTTGAATTCAATTGATAATTCACACATTACTGAATAATCCTGATTTTTTAAAAAACAGAGTTACTCATAAAATGTTTGCCTGCAACTAGGATCATGATACTAGGTTATACCCAGAAATACACCCAGGTTAGGATGACTTGAGAGCTCACACCAAATCAACAAGGACTGAAGCTGTTTTTGAACTATGTGTTTCTTAATTAATCAACTTGCTTGTCATCTAACCATAACTCTCTGTTTACAAGAGACAGTCACAAATGTATTTTTCTTCCAAAATGTAAAATTATTGTTTGCAAATGTGTTGTTTTACCTGTGATCCTACTGTATGCCACCATTTCACACAGCTATATAGTATGTAGTTGTGCTCCTCCACATTTCACTCTTTAACAGTCATATTCTCCCACAAAGTCACAATTTATCCTTTAACTTTATGTGCTATAATGAGTGCAATAAAGCTAATTTCACACATTGCATAATTGGACTTATTACACAATGTGTGCCCAAATTATTGCACCTTTCCAAAAACTGAATAGATCTCAGTGTAATAAGCTGCTACTAATATTTTTTTTTATATTCTTTCACTGATCAGAGCTACGTGCCTGGTACTGCAGGACTCTTGTCACTGCAGCCCTATCATCAATCTAATCATATTTTCTTCTCTTGCTAGCAATTTTGTTGGTGAGTGGTTCACTATATTATTCAAAGCAAATGCATTTAAAACATATTCTCCTTATATATAGAAAAGTATTTATGCTTGGTTAGAATATGTAAATGTTTTCGTGGTCTTAAATCGTGGATTTTATATCAGAGATATACTAAACAGTTTAAAATGTTGCATCGATATTTTGCCTGTATATTTGCAGATGACTTTTCAAAAAAAAAATATCTGCTTGATTCAACTTGAGGAGGGAATGGATCCCATGAATAAAACTATTGTGATTGAATTTCAACTTGGGCTGTTTTACTCAATGTTACTTCTTTTTTGTTCTATCTGCAATTGAAAATTAAGGATTATTCTAGCCTTGGTGAGGGAATAATCTAAATTTTAAAGACAGGAGGTGAATATTTGCTTTACCTTTTTTACTGAAACCTCCAGTAAACAACCAATTTCAAAACAACCAATCAGAACAAAATAGCAGCAGTATAAAACCACTTAGGTAGACCCTCCCACTTACTCTTTCTTTGATGAGGTCAAGCAGGAGAGCATGAAACAAAACCAACTGTATCTGGCACACTCAGATTACACTGTAAGGAAAAAGAGACATTGTGAAAGTAAACTACCAAAGCAGAATGTCATACCATACACAATTAGCACATCAGTGGAATATGACATGATAAATAAATGCACACGGACAACAAAAACCGCAGTAACGAAAATGTGTTTATTAATAAAACATGAAACCATACATTACCAAGAATACAACAATACCCGATTAACACAATAACAAAAACAAAACCAATTCCAGGGCGGGAAACAGTAAGGGGGGGGGAAATATTCACCTCCTGTCTTTAATAACATTTAGATTATTCCCTCACCGTGGCTAGAATAATCCCTAATTTTATAGCAAGACAGGATGCTTCATATTTGCAATTTTAAAGCCCAGATATAAAGACAGAAGAAACATGGGATCACAGAAAGAAATAAAAGGTATGTAAAGTCGATTTCCTAGACCAATCAGCGGTGCCGAGAATATTCATAAGGGACCCACCGGCATCTAGAGCTGCTGAAGCAGCAGCACCCAGAACCGAATGCACCCCAAAGGAACCCACCACGCCAGCCGATGAAAGAACCCATCAAATCCAACGAAAGATCATAGGTGCAGAGACAGCCCCAAACAGTCAAACGTAGGAAATCCATAGCTGCTCATGGGCAGAAGGCCGACATAATGAAGTCACGGAGATATATACGTCCGTTGACAACTTACCACCCAGAGACGTGGTCTATCTGGAAAGTAGGGATACGACACAGAGGACAAATTAGATTTCGTTTTGTGTGAGATAGAAACGGACACACCGTCTGGTGAAAAAGAAAAATATTCTATGTCAAAGGCACGGACATCTGAAACGTGACGAAAGGACACAAGACATAACAGCAGAGCCAGCTAAGCAAAAAAAAGCTGGTGCAGAGACAAGTCTCCGTTATCAGGCCATTCCTCAAAGAAATGCAAAACTAGCGAGACATCCCAAAATGAGGAATAGCGAGAAGCAGGGGTTCTCGAAAGGCGCACACCTCAGAGCCGTCTGCAAAACGAAGGGTCCTTACCAACATTGGAACCTTAAGAAAGTACAGGAGCCGCCGAGAAAGCCGATCGGAAAATGTTAATAGTTCTATATGACTTACCCTGAGAAAACAATTCAGCCAAGAAGTTTAGGACGACCATGATAGGGGCCGTAAAGGGATCCAAATGTCCCTCCAGACACCAGCCATGTCAGGATCGCCAGGCATGCAGATATGATCGTCTGGTGCCAGGCACCCAAGAGTCCCAGAGTAACTCTCTAGCTGTAGTCGATAGTCCCGACACTTCCCATGAACCCTGGAAACGGTCCAGGCCACCAAGGACAGATGATCCTCCAATATGAATGGATGTGGATTCCCTGCTGGATCCCGCAGGAGAAACTTGGAGACAGGTAGCAGTATCCAACAGTAGATAACTTTGCACGATAACAGTAGAGGGAACCACGGTTGACTCCTCCACAATAGTGTGATCAGGAGGATCAACGCCCTCAGAAGCTTGATCCGATGTAACGTCCGGAGGATCATGGAGAAGGGGGGAAACGCATATGCCCCCGATGAAGACCATATTTGAAGGAATGCATCCACTGCCACACTAAGGGGATCCAGAAGACCGCTGAAGCACAATTCTGTCTGATGTTTCGCCCTGGACACGAATAGATCCAGATGGAGGGGACCTCGCAGGAGGTCCAGCATCGAAACACCGGAGGGTGAAGTTGCCAGTCGCTGGCATCTCTCCAGTGTCGGGAAAACCAGTCAGCCACAAGATTGTCTTGTCCCTGTAGATATTCTGCTATGATTGACAACTTCCTGCCCAGACCGTACTGGTAAAAGTCCTTTGTGAGATCTGGCAGAAGTTTAGAAAGGGAACCTCTCAGCCGGTTTATGTAGCGGACAGACGAGACATTGTCCATGTGAAGAAGCAATGAGCAGTGACTCTTTCTTTTGGTGAAGCTGCGAATGGCAAAATACCCTGCAATCAGCTCCAGATGGTTGATGTGAAGAGCATTTTCCTCCAGGGTCCAGAGTCCTCCTGTCGCCACGCCATCTCAAGTAGCGCCCCAGCCTAGGCATCTGGCATCCGATTCCAGGACGAAGCCTGGCTTGGATCCGAAGATCGCCCTGCCATTCCAAGCCACCATGTGTCGAAGCCACCAATGTAGTTCCAGATGGGCTTCCTCTGAGAGCAACACAATTTGGTCGTAGGAGGCGGACGAACGAAGGTAGCGAGCCTTCAGACATTGGAGAGCCCGGTAGTTCAGGGTCCCGTTAAAATGGCTTGAATGGAGGAAGAAAGTAGACCTATCTTCTGGGCCAGGTCCCGTAACGTGGCCATCGGATTGTGGACTATGTGCTTGATGTCCTTCCTGATGGCGGCCACCTTGTATACCGGAAGGCGGAGCAGCGCCTGAACCGAATCCACCACAAAACCAAGAGACCGACCGAGAGGGGGTCTGTTCCGACTTTTCACCCCTTGATATCGAACCCTAGGTCCTGGAGCAGGCGGATTGTGAATGCTGTCTGCTGATGCAGAACGTTGGGGTCTTGCGCAATGGTCCCCGGAAAGGAAGACCCTTCGGAGTGATTGTTGTGCCTTGTTGATGGACGTGTAGATGGAGATGTGCTGATTCAATTGCTTCATGAAGGCGTCACCGAATAGCAGGCCCTTGGCATCCAGGCCCAGCTTCTTAGAGGATAAATCAGCTAATTTGCTATCAAGTTTGTAAAGTGGAGGAGTTAAGCGTCAATCGAAGATCCCCCTTGCAGGGCGTCATACGCCATAAGAAAGATCTGGGTCAGGTGGTTGCTGATATCGAGGAGTTTATCCTGGGCGAAGCACAGACCCTGTTCCAGGCCCTTGCGAGGATCCTTCCTAGACTTCATCATAAAGGTAGCAAACACCGGGTTATAGTCAGGGGTAAGGGCCACCTTGTCCGGCAGTGTTGGGCATGTACACTCGGCCCAAAGTTTGACTCTGACATCTTTATCCAAGGGGCGGCGAAGCCAGTAGTGAAGAAACTCTGAAAATGTGATCCAGAGGCGCCCATTCCATGGAGTGGGGTGCTTGAGGAGGTGTGGGTCGAAGAGCGGAAGTCTAAGATCTCACCAGGGTTGTCAGCATGAACAGCAGAGGCTTTTGCGAGCCAGTCAGAGAAGAGTCCAACACCATCTCCTGCACATACTGAGAACTATGGTCACCTTCACCATGTGATGTGGCGCCCGAGCCGCCAGCCCGGTATTCGTCTAGAATTTCATAGCCTGGTTCTCCAGAGAATGTATCCTCATCCGGGCAGCCTTCTGATCTGGGGCCCAGTCTGGCCAGTTTGGCAGACATCTTTCCATTGTCAGTGGGGGCGCATTGGCCCTTCTAAGGCCCTCTGCGCATCAAGCCCATATCTGCAGAGTGTAGGGAGCCACCTGAGTCAAAGTCCCATGCGCCAGAGGGTCTGGGCGTAGGTCCCGGTGGGACGGGTGGGGCGTCCCTATGGAGGGCAGCGAGGGTCTTAGGTAACGAGTCAACCTAGGCAGCACACAGCCAAGCCTGGAGGCCCTCAGGGGTGTGGAAGCCAGATTCGTCAGACATGACAGATGTCACTGAAACAGAGGTAAGGTACAGTCAGAGTGGTACCTAGATAAAGCCAGCCAAGGGTCACTCAGCATGCAAGAGGGGGTCACCCAACAAGCACTAGCATATCATGCTATTCCAGGTCAGTAGGGGGATGGGGTCACCCTCAGTGTAAGAGTAACAGGACCTGGGAGGCCCAACCCACAACAGTGCCACTTGCACAGCAGTATGGCCCAGTAGAGGGCAGTATAAGTATAGTGCACCAGTAATGTACAGGGTGGTCACCGCCTGTAATGGTAGGGCTGTATGGGATGCTTGTTAGCCAACCTGAGGAGTAGAAGTGTTTTAGACAGGTTAGATAGGTGTAGGTGTGGAGCAGTCCCTGCCCATCCAGGGTCCATGTAGTGTATGTATCTTAATGCATGAAGTACCCTGCAAGAAGGGGCAGCCACATCAATACACAGGAAGAGGGAAGGCTGGCCAGTAGACAGCAGGTCAGCGGGGTGAGTGAGACCGGGCTGACCGGAATGCACAGAGCCCATGTGGCTCAGAAAAAATGGGCGCCACGGCTCCAACAAAATGGCCACTGTGGCCACAAAAATCGAGCATCTGTGGAGTGAGGGAGGAAACCCCAGGATGGTGTAGCAGGGCAGAGCAAAAATACACAACCCCTTAACAGGGAGCCGGGCACCCACCCCACAGACAGCCCAGCAAAAGCCACAGATACAGTATATAAGTAAACACAGCAAGTAAGTACCATGCAAAAAAACAACCCAGAGCAGAGACAGAGTTGGTGAGTGCTCTCCTGGAGGCAGCAGCAAAGAAAGAGGAAGTGGGAGGGTCTACCTAAGTGGTATTATACTGCTGTTATTTTGTTCTGATTGGTTGTTTCTGAAAAGTTATGTTAACTATTTCTTTGCTGCTGGAGGTTTCAGTAAAGAAGGTAAAGCAAATATGAAGCCTCCTGTTTTGCCATAAAATTCTTGTTTAGCAGCCATGGCACATGATCGTTACCTAGCAATCTGCAATCCATTAAGATATACAGCAATCATGAGCTCTCAACTTTGTCATCAGATGGCTGTTGGATCCTGGGCAGTTGGATTTTCTGGAACGCTGATACCTATATATTTTCTAACCAAATTGTCATTTTGTGGTAATGGTAAAATTAATCATTTATTTTGTGAAATTTCTCCACTTCTGAAAGTTTCATGCTCTAACACATCTGTTCTACAAAAATATTTTTTCATAATTTCATGCATAGTTATATTCCATTGCCTTTTCTTCATAATGGCATCCTACTTACAGATTGTTTTGACCATCATTAAAATACCATCCTCATTTGGGAGACAGAAAGCATTTTCCACATGTAGCTATCACTTTGTTGTGGTTTGTTTATATTATACATCTATAATATTCATGTATTTGAGGCCACTAGGTGAACATTATTTTCAGAATGATAAGATTGTATCTGTAATTTATGCAGTTGTGACTCAATTTTTAAACCCAATGGTTTACATAGTCAGCTTTGCTTTATTTTATCTGTGTTTGCACATTCATTAAGCTGATGTGTGTATGTTACATTTGGCAAAGTTTTTTTTTTATAAGATGATTAATTTGGCTAGCCATAAAAAACAAAATTACAACCACATTACAAATATTCACTTAATTACTTTAATTAAATTCCCCTGATGCAGATCAGGGACTAGATCTGCATCCAAAACACAAGGCATCCTAATTCTCTCCCTTTCTCCTCTAGAAATTCCATTAGCCTAAATTCTCCCAAAATCCTACTCTTACATGTATATTTGTTTTTCTTTCACTATAGCAGTGACATTCAGCTGTTACTTATATTTCAGTGGCAATCATTTTGGAACCATTTTCAAACAAACCTCACTATTATTTTACTCAGTTTGGTTTCAGTTTACTTTAGTAAAAATCAGAAAGAGGGATTGTAATTGCTGAATTGAATCAAGTAAGCTTAAAGGGACACTGTAGTCACTATAAGCATTTCATGTCTTTGAATTGGTTATAGTGCCTGGAGTGCCCTAGCATTGTCTCTCCATTCAGTGTTGAACCATGTTTGTGCAGTATGCCACAAAATAAGAGTCCCAGGCCACCCACAGTCCGGCCCCTTCAGTATGTGTAGCTAAGGCAGAGATTACACACTTCCTTGTTGTCATACCCATTCATACTGTCAGTTGGAACTCTGACAGGCTAAAAGCAGTCAGCTGACACTCTCAGCCAATCACAGCTGCCCATTGCTGCTCAGGCTAATACTTCCTTATTAGCCCTGAGGCTGGCCCTGCTGACCCCGGGTGGCCAGTCGGGCGGGCAGGCAGGCAGGCGGGCGTGCGAGGGAGCACTCACTGCTTCCTCTTCAGCTCCCTCGCGCACCGCAATGATACCGGAGCCGGAAGATGACGTCATCTTCCGGCTCCGGCATCCCTACGCGGCGCGCGAGGGAGCTGAAGAGGAAGCAGTGAGTGCTCCCTCGCACGCCCGCCTGCCTGCCTGCCCAGGAGCCCAGCAGACCACTGGACCCCAGGGAATCCCCCCAGCACTCCAAAAGGTAAGGAGGCTGGGGGGATTAAATTAAAAAAAAAAAATCATGTGTGAGTGTTAGTGTGTGTGAGTGTTAGTGTGTGTGAGTGTTAGTGTGAGTGTTAGTGTGTGTGAGTGTTAGAGTGAGTGTTAGTGTGTGTGAGTGTTAGTGTTAGTGTGAGTGTTAGTGTTAGTGTGAGTGTTAGTGTGTGTGAGTGTTAGAGTGAGTGTTAGTGTGTTTGTTAGTGTGTGTGTGAGTGTTAGAGTGAGTGTTAGTGTGTGTCTGCTAGTGAGTGTTAGTGTGTTAGTGTGTGTGTCTGCTAGTGAGTGTCAGTGAGTGTGTTACTGTGTGTGTCTTACTGAGTGTGTGTGTCTTAGTGAGTCTGTTTGATGTCTGTTAGTGAGTGTGTGTGTCAATGAGAGTGTATGTTTTGTAAGTGAGTGTGTATGTATGTCTGTCGCTGACTGTATCTCTGTCAGTAAATGTGTGTGTCTGTTAGCTAGTGTGTATGCGACTGTAAGTGTGTGTGTGTGTGTCTTCAGCACTTACCTTTCTCCAGCGCCGGACTCCCTTGGCGCTGAGGATCCCTCAGCCTCTCAGCTCCGAATGCGACCGCGCACGCATTCAAACCGCCCATAGGAAAGCATTACTCAATGCTTTCCTATGGACGTTCAGTGTGCTCCTCTAGCGGCTGTCCGTGAGACAGCCACTAGAGGCTGGATTAACCCTCAGTGAAACATAGCAGTTTCTCTGAAACTGCTATGTTTTCAGCTGCAGGGTTAAAACTAGAGGGACCTGACACCCAGACAACTTCATTGAGCTGATGTGATCTGGGTGTCTGTAGTGGTCCCTCAGGGACCCCCTCCCGCCCGCTCTGGAAAGAAAGGGGTAAAACTTACCTTTTTCCACCGCTGGGCGGAGAGCTCTCCTCCTCCGATCCTCCTCTTCTCCTCCCCGTCGGCTGTATGCGCACGCGCGGCAAGAGCTGTGCACGCATTCAGCCGGTCACATAGGAAAGCATTCATAATGCTTTCCTATGGACGCTGGCGTGCTCTCACTGTGAAAATCACAGTGAGAAGCACGCAAGCGCCTCTAGCGGCTGTCAATGGGACAGCCACTAGAGGAAATAGGGGAAGGCTTAACCCATTCATAAACACAGCAGTTTCTCTGAAACTGCTATGTTTATGAAAAAATGGGTTAACCCTAGCTCGACCTGGCACCCAGACCACTTCATTAAGCTGAAGTGGTCTGGGTGCCTAGAGTGGTCCTTTAAGTGTGTGTGCATCTGCATGCACTGGCGTACATACCGCGGTCGCAGGGGTCACAGCCCGGTAACCCCTGCGACCAGGTGCCCACCGCCATGAGTTGCGGCCCGCGCGGGGGGGGGCCCACAGATCAATTTTCGCACCGGGGCCCCATGGGTCATGTGTACGCCACTGATCTCAAACAATGTTTGGTTTTATCTGATTCAAACAAAATGATAACACAAAAGAGAAAATAGTTTATACACATAAGAATATTCAAACCCTGGTGACAGATTTAAAAGAAAAGATCCTAATCACCAGGTTCCAAAAATGTCTTCATCGTCTAGACCAGGGTTGGAAATCATGGAAAGCTGGCCCTGCTGTCCGTCTTTTTGGGGTTAGTGGGGAGATTAAAAGACTCCCTCATCGACCTTCTTGCAGTTTGTTAGGGGAGAGGGAGATATGTAGGACCCAGGAGGGACCCCGTAGGCTATGTTCCTCACACGAGCACATTACTATGGCAATACTCCGACACAGTGCTGTGCTCGCAAGAAGAAAAGAGTGGTCAGCCTGCAGCCAGGGGAGCTGCAGGCTGAAGTGCATACACCACCAGTGGACCACCAGGGCTTGCAGCATTCTGTCCCATCCTCCATGGCCAAAGGTAAGAAGAAGGGGGGCATAAGGCATTGCTTTCCTTTTTAGGTAGCAAATATCAATTTCCTCCCTGATCATCCCCCCTACACACACAATATATACCTTACACACACATTGCACCCACTCACACACACTACACCTCCCGACACACACACTGCACCCTTCACACATCAACGCACTGCATCCCTCACACACCCACTGCATCCCTCACACACACTCTACCCCTCTCACACACTACACCCCCTCACACACTATACCACCTCACACAGACACACACTGCTCCCCTCACACACATACACTGCACCTGCACACACTAAACCCCGTTACACACACCCTAACGCACTGCACCCCTCACATACACTGCACCCCTTACTGTGGTCTGTGTGTATTCAGCATTCTGTGTGTATTCAGCAGTTTATGTGTGTATTCAGCAGTTTGTTTATTCAGCAGTCTGTGTGCGTTTTCAGCAGTGTGTATGTATTCTGTAGTGTGTTTGTGTATTCAGCAGTGTATGTGTGTATTCAGCAGTGTACGTGTGTATTCATCTGTCTATGTGTTTGTATTCAGCAGTCTGTGTGTATGTATTTAGCAGTGTGTGTGTGTTCAGCAATCTGTATATTCATCTATAGCTGTGTGTGTATTCAGCAGTTTGTGCACATGTATTCAGCAGTCTTTGTGTGTATTCAGCAATCTGTGTATTCAGCTGTCTCTGTGTGTGAATGCAATCAGCAGTTTGTGAATGTATTCAGCAGTCTGTGTGTACGTATTTTATGTATGTATTGCATTTGTTGGAGGTACCAATAACTATAAGCTTAAGTTTATTGATAGTTACATTTTATTTCTACGAGTGGCTATATAGGAAGGACTTCAGTGCACCTCTTTGCCTGGGGGTCTATAATAGATTAGACCGCCCTGCTGGCATTTGAAATGTGCGAGCTGCATGGCAAGAGGAGCACTGTGTGGCCGACACAACTCACAGTCACTCACAGTGGGCAGCTTAATAATGGGTGTATATATACAATTGTGGGTTGCGGCCTGGCAGTAGTTGTAGCAACAACATCATCAATACCAGCTAACATTACATGTATCAAATAGAAGCAGTTCCAGCTATTAGGGGTGAGTTACTTAAATGTTCGATCAAATATAGCAGGCTAATTTTTTACTTGATTATTTTATGTGGCCTGCGGATGATAAATATTCAAATGGCCATTAGCAGAAAAATGGTTCCTTATCCCAGGTTTAGACTAACTCTGTACTTTCTGGAAATGTGTCCCTTAAACGCACAACACTGAGTCTGCTGAAGCATGCTGCCAGACTATCTCAGGTTTCCAGGTACTGTTCCATTATTAGATTGCAATGTATCCTCAGTTCTTTTTTAATTGGAATTTTCTGTGCTGACAAGGGTAAACATTTCATATTTCCGCAAAATTCAATGTAACAGAACATGAATAGTGTAACTCATTATTTATTTGACAGTGGAACATGGGCCTGCAGTTACCACAGCTACTAGGTAATTTTCTGTATACTAAGTAATACATTAGTATATGTTTTCACCCTTTTAGTCTGCCATTCACATTTCTTTGTATTATGCTGGTCATATCTATGTCAGCAGTGGTGACTCTAGACTTTGTGTGGCTTTGATGCTCCCAATAACACTCATAGTGAAAAAGTATGGGTTGCATTGTGTGTATAAGAAGCTGTAGTTGTATTGAAGAGTGGGCTTTCAGAACTGGGTACAGAGAGCCTCTGTATTCATTGTTCAGTGACTTGCAGTGTTCCTTTGCCACTGTGTTGTGAGCTCTCTGACTGTAGTTATGGCATAATCTGCAAACTAAATTAATTAGCAATTAAGACATTTAATTTGCAATTATGCGAATCATTCATGTTTGCTGGGTATGGTTGCAATGCCTTGTAGTCATGTATACATACGTGCCTGTGTTCTGGTAATTTAATTAGCTTAATTTAAACTTTTAGAAGCTTGTGCTGGTAAACAGGACATTAAAAGGGAGTCTTGGTAAAACTACAGTTGATTGTGAAATATTAATATTGCACTGACCAGAATTCGAAACTGATATCTCAGAGGTCCTTTATTAGTTTACTAAAGTAAGGTACCCTAGAGGGCTGTGTCGAGTTACTCTCTAAATCATACAAAATGGCTAAAATGTTTTATTTCTTTTGCTTCTAATGCGGTATGTAATTGGGATTATAATTTAAACGTTGTAATAGGAAGCCTTTTAAACCCGATAAAAGGGAGATAATCTCGCCCTATAGCCAATGGGTTCTATTGTTTTTTTGTCACACATGTAGATATGTAAACACTGGAGTTATGGAGGGCTGAAGGTCCACAAATAAAGCTAGACATTCCGCTTAGGGTTGCCAGTATATACAGTTGTAAAGCTTTAGAGTATATACATTTTGTAAAATTTTACTCTCTAACATGGTAAATAAATTGTGTTTATAGTTTAAATATTCAAGGGTAAGCCCTCCTCCCCGGATTTAGTAGAAGGGGGATATTCCCTCTTTATAATTATTGGGTTTATTGTTCTTTGTTGCACATCTAGATATGTAAATATGGGTGTCAGGGAGGCCTGAAGGGCCATACTTAAGGTTAGATATTGCTCCTTACGCTCTATTCAATTTTTTTTTTTTTTAAAGCATCATATCGTTCCATGTTGCCATCACCGTGAGCTTCCACAGTGATGGGGATCCTCACTCCCACTACTCCTATTGTATGCACCCGAGTTATACTCTGGGCATTTTGGCTCCTAAGTAGGGAGCAATATGGGGCTTATTGCCCAAGTCAATCCCTCACCCTCCTTTCCCATCCCTTTGTGTGTTCCCTTCCTATCCTTTTATTTCTTATACACCCAACTTGCCTATTCTATTACACAAAAAATTTACATAAAACGTATTTTTCCAAACAAGCGGTATTGGCCTTAGTATAAATACAGTGGAAACATTTGTAGGAACCATTATTACAAAGGGTCTTATTATAAACTGATACAACTATGAAATTAGTGTCATAGAATGTAAAAGGTTTGAACTCCCCAGGAAAACGTAGGCTACTTCTTAGGGACCGTACCAAACACGCAATTGACGTAGCTTGTATACTGGAAACTAATTTTAAGAAAAATTGTACCCCAGCTATTTTTAGCAAACAATTCCCTATACAGATACACTCTTTGTCTAGCTCCAAATCTAAAGGCGTATCAATCTTAATTTATAAAGATACAGCCTATACCCCCAACGACAGTATGTGGACCCAGGAGGGAGATGTGTTATATTGGTGGGTCAATTCAATAGCATGCAACTGACGTTGGTAGCGGCTTATTTCCCCAATGACTATCCACAGAATTTCTTGAGCTCCCTCCTGAGTAAAATTGAAAAATACAGACAGGGAGACTTGATACTTTGTGGGGATTTTAGCTGTATTCAGTCACCAGGGCTAGATACGACTGCAACCCCGAAAGGTGTAAATAAACGGAGAACAGAAACTTTATCTAAAGCGTTCACAAAATTATTAGACCAATATGACTTATATGATGCATGGAGAGTTTTACACCCGACAGATAGGGATTACACTTTTCATTCACGTGTACATAATACATATACTCACATAGATAACTTCCTCTTGCATTGAGCCCTTTTACCACAATTAACACAATGTAATATAGGGGAGATAACCTGGTCGGACCATAGCCCAGTGTATTTAAATCTTTCAGAGGCATCTCATTCTCGAGGTCAGGGGTCCTGGCGATTAAACGATTCCCTGTTGTCAAATGCAGTCTTTACAGAAGATATTAGGTTAAGAATACAAGAATATTTTAAATTAAATGCGACTGAGGAAGTCTCGGATTTTACAATATGGTCAGCGCATAAAGTGGTGATAAGAGGTCTGTGATAAGAGACGCGCTTTCTTTCTGAAAAAACAAAATGGGTTAGGTCTACTTGATTGTCACAGACAAATTGCCATAATTTCTAAACAAAATAAAATCTGTCATTCCCTTGAATTAACAGCTCACCGTGCTCTATGCAAGATTGAAGGTACATAATGGGGAAGAAACCAAGCGTATGCTCCATAAATTAAGAGCCAAGGCATATCATAGTGGTGGGAAAGCCAATAAATATTTGGCCTCCAGACTTCGAAATAAGTATTCTAATTTTAAGTTATCCTATGTAATGGGAAGTGATGGCTTAAAGAAAATCACTCCAATAGATATTAGTCAAGAATTCGCAAACTTTTACTCTAAATTGTATAATTTGAAAGGATACAGCAGTTTCTATAATATGAGCACAAAAGATATAACCCAATTTTTAACCCAAGCTCACTTACCTCAGATTACTAACACCCAATTAGACATACTCCTTAAACCTATTAAGCTTACGGAGTTGTTAGATACAATTGCTAAATTGCCACAGGTGAAGTCACCCGGAGCAGATGGGCTGACGAATGCCTACTATAAAAAATATGCAGATCTAGGCCCATATTTATTAAACGTTTTTCATAAAGCTATGGCCTTGGGTATGCTCCCGACTGAGATGCTTCGAGCTACTATAGTAACTATCCCTAAGTCTGATAAATCTTTAAATCTAAATTATCGCCCAATATCGCTTTTAAACACTGATGCGAAGATATACGCAAAAATTTTGGCAAATAGGCAGGTTGGGTGTTACCATCCCTCATTGGAGATGATCAGACAGGGTTTATACAGGGGAGACAGGGGATGGATAATACTAGGAAATTAGCACTGATTTTGGATCACCTAAGGGGGGCCAGAGGAGGCAGACTCTTACTAGCACTAGATGCTGAAAAAGCTTTTGACCGCCTCAGCTGGCCCTTCCTGCAACAAACGCTGCTCGCTTATGGGTTTCCACAGCAATTACTCGAACAGATTTTTGCCTTATATGCAGGTCCTTTGGCCCAAGTGTTACAGGCAGGCTTAATGTCTCCTCCATTTAATTTAACTAATGGAACGAGGCAGGGGTGCCCGTTGTCCCCATTACTGTATGTTCTTGCATTAGAGCCCCTCCTGCAAACCATTCGAAACCATCCCCTTATACAGGGTATTCAAGTCAAAGGAATTGAATATAAAATCAGCGCTTTTGCGGATAATATTTTACTTTATATCACCGAACCTTTAAACACCCTCCCTATACTTATGCAGATAATAAAAGAATATGGTCTGTATTCCTACTACTTGTTAAACACTACTAAAATGCAGGCTTTGGGAATAGACCTACCCTCTCAAGTTTTAAATATATTATATAAAACATACCCCTTTGAATGGAGACGCGATATCATTAAATATTTAGAGATAATCTTTTCCAGAAGACATACGGATCTGAGTGCAGGCAATTATATTAGGGTATGGAAGGAGTGTAAGCAAACCCTGATAAAATGGAGGTCCCTTTTCCTTACTGGACCGAAAGAATAGTAGCTATTAAAATGTCCATACTTCCGAGACTACAACATGTCTTTCGGAACCTTCTGCTATCGATGCCACAGTCTTACTTTAAATCAATTCAAAAGGATATTACTAAGTTTATTTGGGACAAGTGGAGCCCCCGACTATCTATGAAACTTTTGAGAGCACCGGCTGGGGTAGGAGGATTGGCAGTTCCCGATATTCGCACTTACTATTATGCATCTATTGGCGGCTGGCATATCGCATTTCTCCAACCATAATCCTCCCCAGTGGGTCAGAATCGAACAGCATATAATGTCACCATATGACATTACTCATATATTATGTTTCCCTAAACAGTTCCGACCCCCCTTTAAAAGCAGTCACTGCCCAAATAGCTTTGCTAATACAAATCTGGGATATACACAGACATAAGCTAAGCAGATACCCAATTTCCCCCGCCACTCCTATAGAAGCTCTTATATATTATATACCTACTTTCTATGCTAAACCATGCGGGAGAGGGGTCTTACACATTTAATTTATTTTTACACTAATTCTAGGCTACAAGATTTTCAATCCCTTCAATCACTCTATGATATCCCATTGACCTCTCAATTCTCCTACAGACAACTATATTCCTTTTTACAAAAACAAAATATACAGCTTTTTCCTCGCTGTATTATTAGTGAACAACTTATGATATTGGAAAAATTCTGTATTTACAAAAAAACATCCTCATTATGTAAACCAATCTCCACATGTTACCAATTATTATTAGATTATACACCTCTTTCAGACTCTACACCAGGGAAACAATGGGTAAATGATTTGGCTATGGAGCTTACCCAGGAACAATGGATTAATATATCCATAAATATCAAGAAACTTATTAAATCAGCTTCTCTTATTGAACAAAACAAAACAATTATTTATAGGTGGTATATGGTCCCAGAGCGGATACATAAAATGTTTCCTTCCATTTTACCCACCTGTTGGAGATGTCAAAATAATATTGGATCAGTTATACATATATGGTGGAACTGCCAACACCTTCAACCCTTTTGGGAGGAGGTACATATATTGTTACAAAATCTTACAAAATGTAAATTACCATATGACCCTCTCATGTTTTTGTTATTGCACCCCCCCCCCCCCAGACATTCCCAAATACCTTCAAAAACAAATTTTTCATACGGCATTGACGGCTCAACGCCTTATTGCACGAGCCTGGAAGACTTCAAACATTCCTAAAATCCAGAAAGTATACTCTGAGATGGATGAGCAGAGGCTTTATGAAGGTTGCTTTACTAACACATACTATCCTACTCAAAGTGCTATAGCAGCATGGGATACTTGGGACAAGTGGAGATTGGTAAACCCCTAGGGTGAAGCAATAAAGTATTATAAAGTTCATATTATACTGTTTTAATATATGATGAGTTCATAATATGTTAATATTAATTAAGTCTCATTCAACGAAACTATTTAGTTATATGGGAACTTGCAACGTATGAGTGTTTATGCGGATGTTTAGCATACACTAAACAATATGATATAATAGGCATAACAGAAACATGGTGGGATGAGACACATGGCTGGGCAGTTAATTTAAATGAGTACACATTATTTAGGAAGCATATGAAAAACAAGAAGGGTGGTGGGGTATGTTTATATGTCAATCATGAGTTAAAGTCAAATCTTAGGCATGTGGAGTGTGACGAGGAAAATGTGGAGGCTTTATGGGTAGATATCTGCTTGGGGCAAACAAAGGGAAATCAATTATTGGTTGGGATATGTTATAAACAGTATAATGTACATATTATTGAGGAAGCTGTTAGAGCAAATTGAGAAAGCTGCAAATCGAGGTAACACGTTAATTATTGGAGATTTTAATTACTCAGACATAAATTGGGATAGAGGGACTAGTACTTCAGCAAGGGGAATCAGGTTTTTGAATGTGTTAAATGACACCTTTATGTCACAACTGGTACAAACATCAACTAGAAAGGATGCTTGTCTGGATCTCGTTATAACAAACAATGTGCACTGTTTCTTAATCTGTATTATGTATTCATTTTGGTTACTACAGCAGGACAATTCCTACAAGATGCATGTTCCGGGTGTGCCCCCAATTCCCTTTTGTATTTTCAATGACTCAAATAACCCTCTCTGAAGGGAGAATTGCTTGGATTTCACTGTGGATAGCTGGCATTGAATTGAACATTTTATTGGCCATCCTCTGGCACACACATTTGGAATAATACTTCTGTTTTAATAGTTTAGTATGAAATGGGTTAGCCCAATGGTTCCCAAACCAGTCCTCAAGGCACCCCTACCAATCCAGGATTTAAGAATTACTCAGTTGTGTCTAAGGTGTTTTTAGAAGTTACCCAGTTGTGTCTAAGGTAGAAACTCACCTTAGACATAATTGGGTAATCCCTAAATCCTGGACTGTAAGTGGTGCCTTGAGGACTGGTCAGGGAACCACTGGGTTAGCCTCTGTCTTTTTTTTCCTGGCATACCAGCAATATATACCTTCTAGCGAATACATTTGCTGTAATGACAGAATAAACCAGAACTTTAGTAAATCTATATCTCAATACTTCATATACATAGCAATTACAAATGCTAACTACTTCAAAACATGCAGTTCTTGTAGGACGTGTGTTTATTTAATCATGTATTTATTTTTAAATCTGAGGTTCATTCTTTGGAAAAAAGAAAATTGTAAACCGTTCATATATTTCTTTTTATTTGCAAAATATACACAAATAGGATTTATTTTTATATCAGTAAAAAAGTGTTATAGTTGCTTACAAATGAAACAGTCATACACAAATGATTTGCAATGTAATTTTTCTAAGAGCCTTTTTAACCTCTTTATTTCTCAGTGTGTAAATGAAAGGATTCATAAAAGGGGTTACTACTGTGTACAACAAAGCTAGTATTTTATTGAAATCAGTGTTATTAATTGTTACGGGACTGACATACATTGAAATCATAGCACCATAAAAAATAACAACCACAGTGAGGTGGGCTGCACACGTAGAGAATGCTTTTTTCTGATCTTTAGTTGAGGGTATTCTTAGTATAGTGAGAATGATGCGTGCATATGATGCTAGAGTAAGCAAACAAGAACTCAAAAGAATTGTACTAGCCAAGGTAGTAGCTACAGTTTCTATAGTAAATGCATTTTTGCAAGACAGTTTTAAGACTGGATGAAGATCACAGAAGAAATGTTTAATTGTGTTAGGACCACAAAAATGTAACTGGGAGACTAAAATAAGTGCTCCAAAAGTGGCCATGAAACCAGTTGTCCAGGAACAGGCAGACATTGTCACAGTTAATTTAACACTCATAAGTAATGAGTAGTGAAGAGGTTTGCATATAGCTATGTATCTGTCATAGGCCATAACCCCCAAAAGAAAGCATTCAGTGGAACCCAGAGAACCAAATAAATAGAGTTGCACAATGCATCCTACAAAAGGCACACTAGGATTTTCTGTAATTATATTTAATAGCATTTGGGGAATAATATTAGATGTATACAATATTTCCAGGAATGATAAGTTGGTTAAGAAGAAATACATGGGGGTATGCAAATGACTGTCATTATAAACAGCAATAATAATTACAATATTACCAAAAACAGTGACAATGTAGATTAGGCAAAATATAGTAAATACAGTTAACTTTATATTCTTTACATCAGAAAACCCTAACAGAACAAATTCAGTCACTGTTGTAACATTCACATTACTCATATTGTTTAACAAGAAGTAATTAATGTATTTTTATGCAGTAATAAAATGTGGTTACTTTCTAATAGATCTCCTGGTGGAGTCACAATAATGATCAGACTCCTACTTTTTGTGCTTTGTCGGCATTCCAAGAGTTTATCTGTTGGACACAAAGATAAAAAGAAAATAATCATTGTTCAATATGCACAAAATATCTGACTATATTCAGAATATGATTTATATACTAAAATACATTTGGGAAATTATTAATCAATCATCTACCTTACAATCACTTAATGTTTGATCGCCAGCTTTGTGCATTGGTGTCATTATTGATCATGCTCTAACTTTGAGCCTGAAAGCCAATCGAATTCTGCATATATTGTCTTTCACATGCACTTTGCACATAAGGACTACTGCAATTTACTTTTAAGCTGTCTCACAATTACTCAACAAACGCTTTTTTGCAAACAAACTATATGTACAGGTTGCGCTTAATATAAAAAGTCCAATAGATTTTTAGATGATTGGAGTATTCTTTAATTGTAAATCATCCATGCTTCTGATAGAGGCAGATATGAAATAAAGTAGAAAAATAGTCGGTAATGGTGCAGAGTATCTAGTACCAAGTGCAGAACTAACAACAAAGAGGTATATGATGTAAAACTCACATTTAGTAGAGCAATAAAACCAAAAGAGTTTACACGTGAGAAAGTCCTTAGTAGACGAAACACGTTGTGTTATTTTATATTGTTATTTTATACTAGTTATTTTTAAGCATTTAATACATTTGGCATTCATTTACTTTATGTGTCTGCCCATATTTATATGCTTTTAAGTGTTTTTAGTTTGTTTTAGTTCTTTTTATATCACACCATTGCCTACCTGCTACCTGTATTCTGAGAAGAACATTAGATCTCTGGTGTGGATTGTACCACACAAGCATTAATACCTGAGCAAGTGTATATTGCTCCATCAAATGTGAGTAGATTACTTTTACCTTTATAATTACTAGTTTACAGCTTTACAGAGAGCACTATTTTTTGCCTTTTATATATCTTTGTATATATCTACTTACATGCCATGTGACGGACTCCTAGAACAACATATCCGTCAGTGGGGATGATACCGCTGCATGCTGTTATACTCAGAGTTTGTTTTAAAGCTCAACTAAAAGTGAGTGCTACATCATAGACCTCTTTGTTGTTTGTTTTACACTTGCTACTAAATACTATACACTAGTACTGGCTAACTTTCTTCTTTATTTCATATATCTGCCACCATCAGAAGCCTGGATGATTTAAAAGTAAATACTCCAAGCATCTGATAATCTATTGGACTTTTTATTTTGGCGCAACCTGTGTATATATGTTTTGAATTATCTTACTCTATATAATCAGTAAGGGGTTGAGGGTATCCCTTACTGCCAGTGTTTGCTGCCTGCTTACAATTCTATGTATAGTTGCCTTTTAGCACTTATCCTATTCTCTACTATTTGTACTTTTTTGCAAACAGCCCATTCTATATTCCTTTCATATGTCTACAAAAATGTTAATTGACAATTACTGAAAACAAAAAGATAATTGGACTCTATTTCACTTGTGCATGGCGAGAAAATTTGTTGTGAGTGGCAGTGGGTTCAATACATTTGCCTTATTGTATCTTGGAGTGCCTGGACCGTTTTCTATTTTTTCCTTATCTAGTGTTTGGTCCCTGGTACTGGGACTGACCTGGTTGCACCCAGTTACATACTACTTGGGATTGAGTGCTGCTCCGTCCCCTTGTTATGAGCACCCTGAGCTTGCCATAAATGCGTCTAATGATGCACTAGCTTTAAGCTTTCTAATGACTGTCCCCTAGCACTCACTGGTCCACTCCTCTTCTTACTTTCTTACTAGCTGGCAGAAGCTCCTGTTATACAGTCAGAGACAGAGAAAAGGTGTACGTAGTGAGTGTAGAAGAAAGGGAACATGCCACAGAGTTAGAGAGATTGAAGCAGCAAGAGCATTCGCACAGTGCACAAAGTCAGCTTTACCTTAACTAATTTCAGCAAGTCAACACAGGTTTGGTATCGCTACATCCACATGTGAAGAGTAGTAAAAATATATATATTTTTTTAGCAATGGGCCAATTCCATCGGCATGGGTCTGGAGCTGCAGCTACATCAGTCCCCATGTTAATCTGGCCCTTCTTATGCAAAAACATACTGGAAATTGGTCTGAGGTATGTAGGGGGGAGGAGGCAGGTGCACTCAAGTAAAGCATGCCTGGAATTTCTGTTAGCTTAGGAGAGCTAATGGAAGCAGAAAGAAATTCCCTTAACTGTGTGACAGCCAGGGTGTGTTTTATGAATTATTTATAAGTGTAAATTTCTAATAGAAATCAACACTTTTGTAAACTGTCATTATTATGGGATACTCCTCATCCATAAGGTTCTTCAGCAAGCTGTGGTGCTTTTTGGGTGTGGAATGGTGCATTACAACAAATTCACAAATGCTTCACCAAATCATTTAATTTTAAAAAGGTCAATTTCCAAACGATAATGACCTTTTTTCAATTTATTTACAGGCAGGAACTCTGCACAAAAAAGCACAGGGATGAATATAATATATTTAATTTAAAATGAAAGAATTAAACTTTCAAAGATATTTTTGGAGGGGTGTGTCCAACTTCCGGCGAGAGCAGTTGCATGGCTTAAGAACTCCACCGCGAACGCAACCAGATAAGCGACAAATCAAGCAATCTAACTGCAATTTCACGATCCTGCACGTTTTCCAGGAGGCTTACTACTATCATGCCGCCGTCAAAGCAATTAAAATTATCGGAAGCGGCGAAACTCCAGAAAAAAGATCGCAGAGAAGAAATCCAAAATGGCGACGACATGGTAAACACGTCGGACGGCCAATCCGACCATGAATCCACTTCCTCTAAATACTCTGATACAGCAATCACGGAGTGCAGTCTCCACAAGACGCTGCAAGAACTCCGAACTACAATCAGAGCTGACTTCCACCGCATTGACAGCGACCTGAGAAAAGAGATCTCTACGTTAGATGAGCGAACTAGCCACTTGGTAAACAGGTCAGAGGAATTATGTGTGGCCCATAATGATGTAGTAGACAAACTACTAAAAATCTCAGAAAAAAATGCTACACTAAAATTAAAATTAGCAGATCTAGAAGAAAGATCTAGGAGGCAAAATGTCAGCTTCAGAGGCATACCAGATGACTTCTCCCACGATGCCTTACCAGCATACATTCTATCCGTCTGCAAATCCCTGATTCTGGGTTTGCCTGACTCAGCTTGGGCCTTTGACCGAATGCACCGACTCCCGTGCCCGGCTCGATTGGCGAGTGACGTCCCCAAAGATGTTATTGTCAAATTCCACTACTATGCCCACAAAGATTCTTACTAACTGCAGCAAGAAAAGCGGGCACACTTCCAGACCCCCACCAACAAATATTTGCAAACCTATCTGCCCCCACAATGGCAAGAAGAAAGGAATTTATCACTATTACCAAAACTCTACGCAAAAACAACATATCCTACAAGTGGGGGTACCCAACGAAATTACTAGACTGGCGTCAAGGAAAAACTCAAGTAATCAACGAGCCGGCCGAAGGAATGAAACTACTTACTGCATGGAGACTTTGGAATAACAACAAAGCGACCCAGTAGATATACCTGCGGCAGACACCTCCCCGAGACGGCTTCAAACAGAATGGAGTATGGCGGATTCGCTGCAGAAGAAAAAATGAACTCTACTTACACAACCAGCGCTCATATCAGGACGGGTACAATGGTATACTCCTTAGTAACTGTGAATGGAATAATATCCGTCAGGTCTTAGCTCTACTTTTATGTTTATAATGGAGTCGATATTCGTTTGTCTTACCTATACATTTGCTAAAAAGTACGATAACCTTCGCAACAGTATTTTATCTAGATTAGCCATAAATGTACTGCCCAAATATGCTTTACTTGCAACTGATATATTGGTCACAAAGATCCAAAGATCATAGTTATTGTTTTGATAACAGTATTCCTTACAATCCCTAGTCGCATATTACGCTCAAACTAAGTGCATTTCAGACATTGACCGCAACAACGCGCATATAATGCTTTGCATCTAATGCTTTGCATCTAATATACTGCATGTCTGAGTACAAGTAAATTACACTCCTTCCCTATCGCTAAACTCCTACCACATTGCAGGTGATAAATGACCTCAACCGACAAGTGTAAATAGTTATATGTTGTATATCCCCGATCGCACAGACAATGAGATTAACTCCTTTCATACCGGACAAATATAATCTAGACTTGAACACTACCAGGGGTTACTCACTAATTCTTAAACCAGGAAGGGATATATAACACTCTGGTGGCTTACCTCTACTTTATGTTTATGATGGAGTTAATATTCCTTTGCCCCACACCTACATATGCTAAATAAAATGATAACATTCACAATAGTATTTTATCTAGATCAGCCATACCTGTACGGCCCCGATATGCCTTACTTACAGATGTAATATTGGTTGCAAAGATCCAAAGATCATAGATATTGCTTTGATAACAGTTTTACCTACAATCCCTAGTCGCATATTACGCGCAAACTAAGTGCATATCAGACATTGACCGCGACACCGCGCATATAATGCTTTAAATCTAATGTACTGCATGTCTGAGTACAAGTAGATGACACCCCTTCCCTATCGCTAAACTTCTATTACATTGCAGGTGATAAATGACCTCAATAGATAAGTGTAAATAGTTTATGTTGTACATTCCTGGTCTCACAAACAATGCGATTAACCCCTCTTATACCGGACAAACATAATCCAGACTTGAACACTACCAGCGGTTACATGTTAATTCTCAAACCTGGCAGGGATGTATTACGCTCTAGTGGCTTTAGAATATTCCTTTCTACAGGTTTAGTTATATTTGTACGCAGTTAATGCGACATAAGCATGAATGTATCAGATTGTTAGGAGCTCCTCTCCTACCTCCCAAGGTAACCTCTTGAGACACTGCAGGGTTCTCTATATGACCGCACTACATCTCCCCTTCAAGGGAGATATTTGAAAATATAGTTGCTTTTGTTCTTTTATTTTTCTATTTCTATTCTTTCTTCCCTCTCATATTTTGCCCAACCCCTCAGATAACCGCATATATGGCATACCAACGGCAAGACCAAAACCAACCCTCTATATCGAGACTCACTATGTTATAAATACATCTTATCGGAAAATGCCTGCAACACTCCGATTAAGGTCTGTACACATCTTTTTATATGGACCAACAGCGCACTACATTCCATTCAAAGTCCCCACAGTATGCATACCACACCTAAAAGTCACACCCACCAGTTACAATGACTAACACAATGAAAATTCTATCTCTTAACGTCAAGGGTCTCAATAGTCCTTACAAAAGGAGGCAAGTGCTGAAAGATTTGCATTCTACCAATGCAGCCATAGTATGCCTTCAAGAGACCCACTTCTGTAAAATAAACCCACCTCAACTACGCTCAACAAAATATCCCACAGCATTCCATGCATATGCACCCAACAAATCCAAGGGTGTAGCCATTCTAATACATGCAGACTGGGTTTTCACTCTAACTAAACAGTATACAGATCAAACAGGCAGATTGCTGATATTAGTGGGAGAATTAAACGGGATCCAACTGACCGTGGCATCTCTATATGCTCCCTACGACACCCAATTTTCTTTCCTTAACAAAGCAATAAAGAAAATCTCTTCCATGAAACAAGGGCATGTCATAATATGCGGCGACTGCAACTGTACACTAGACCCCTCACTAGACATACAATGCATAAATAATAAACCACCCAATAAACTTGCTATCAACAATAGCAAACTATTCTCAAATCTCATTTTCTCGCATGATCTCTATGACACGTGGAGGAATTTATTCCCAACTGCCAAAGATTACACTTATTTTGTCCCTGTCCACCTAACCTACACGCAAATAGACCTCTGTTTGATAGATAAATCTATAATGCCTCACCTACAAAACCAACCAATAGGACAAAGAACATGGTCTGATCATGCCCCAATAGTAATTACAATAGCAGTACCATATCCTGCAAAAGGCAGAGGTAAATGGAGGTTAAATTAATCCATTCTCGACTCATCTACAAATTTGCAAAAAATAGCTATGGATTTACAAAACTACTTTACCAACAACACCACAGACGAAACTTCACTAACAACCCAATGGTTAGCTCACAAAGCAATAATTAGAGGAGAATTTATAAAAATAGGCTCATTCATTAAAAAACAACTTATCAACAAAACAACTGCACTACATCAAAAGCTAGCATCATTGGAAACATCCAACAAATTCTCCCCTTCTAATACCATGACTAAACAAATAGCTGACACACGAGCAGAAATCCAACAACTTTCCGCCCAAGAGTACACCAAAAACGCATTAAAACTTCAACAAAAGTACTAGAGTTTAGGAAACAAAGCAGGCAAACTTCTAGCCAACCAAATGAAAACCAAATACCTCCAAACAAAAATCCCATATATCCTTTCCAAGTCAAAAACAAAAATCTATAATCCCAATGACATAGTAGACGAGCTTTCCTTCTTTTATGAAGACCTTTACAATCTAGATATCAACACAAACACTCACATCCTGCATAAAACAGATGTTTTGACCTTCTTGGTCCATGTCACACTCCCTCAAATCACACCACAACAAAATGAACTACTAGACGCCCCGTTTACAGAGGGGGAAGTAGCGGAGGTCATCAGGTCCCTTACCAAGCACAAATCCCCAGGCCCAGATGGGCTTTCTAATTATTACTACATTAAAATGAAACAACAATTAATTCCACATATCACAAAACTGTTCAACGCAGTGAAAAAAGCTGGTAGATTCCCAAACGAAATGCTGGAAGCTTTTATTATCACACTACCAAAACAAAATAAACTGCCCACATTATGTGGCAACCTATGGCCAATATCGCTACTCAACGCAGATGTAAAACTATATGCCAAACTAATTGCCTCCAGGTTAAAACCCCTTCTGTCAAATCTAGTCTCAGAAGAACAGGCGGGTTTTGTACCCGGTAAACAAGTAGGGGATAACACTAGATACTGTATGGATTCAATTGACTGGGCTAATCGCCAGGGACAATGTGGGGTACTAATGGCCTTAGACACAGAAAAGGCATTTGACCGCCTTAACTGGTCTTACATGGAAGCCACGATAAAAGCTTTCGGATACTCACAACCCTTTATTACAGGCATAAGGGCTCTTTACTCGTCACCCTCCACAAAAGTTCTAAACGTAGGTTTTTTATCTAGAAGCTTCCAAATAACCAACGGTACGAGACAGGGCTGCCCTCTCTCTCCCTTAATTTTCACTCTCTGCCTAGAAACACTTATAAAAATGATCAAAAACAACCCTCTCCTACCAGGCTTGTCAACTCCAGCAGGAGAAAAAAGACTTGCCCTATTCGCTGAAGATATCATTATTTTTCTTGCCAAACCAATCACCTCCATATCCCATCTGTTAGATACCCTGACTTCATACAGTAATATTTCATTTTACAAAAACAACATCAGCAAAACTCAGATTTTCCCATTAAAACTTGATTCTCGTACCATAGATGTTCTGAAAGCACGCTACTCTTTCGATTGGTGCAAGACATCTATCTCGTATTTAGGCATCAAACTAATTCACTCTAGAACACAAACCATTATGGAAAATCACAACGCAGTGCTCACTAAAATCTCCAGACAGATGCAATCATGAAACAAATTAAACACTTCCTGGCTAGGTAGAGTCAACTCTATCAAAAT
Organism: Pelobates cultripes; assembly: GCA_933207985.1. Lineage (NCBI taxonomy): Eukaryota > Metazoa > Chordata > Amphibia > Anura > Pelobatidae > Pelobates > Pelobates cultripes. The sequence continues at coordinate 188,758,322 of OW240916.1, read as the reverse complement.
GGTTTTACCTAACATACTTTACTTCTTTAGAACACTACCCGTTATTCGCTTTAACTCTATTATTAAAAGATTCCACTCAGCAATAAATGCCCACATTTGGAAAAGAAACCCCCCAAGAATCTCCTTCCATTCCCTTTGGCGCCCTACAAAAAAGGGGAGCCTGAGCATTCCAAACATAAAACATTAGTACAGAGCTAAGTGTCTAGATATCATGACGAGCAGAACTAGACCGGTATGGCTTAAACTCGAACAAGCATGTGGCAACATCCACTCCCTATCTGATATTCTGTGGACATCACGCAACTATACTTCATCAAAGGCACTGCCCTTCACGAACTTCCTTATAAAATAGTGGGCTTCTTGGAGTACAGCGCTGTGTCCCTACAAGGAACTATTGTACCTAGCCCCAATACAAGCTCTCTCAACAATCTCACCTGACCTACTAAACAACACTGGTCAAATAAAGGAATAACCCATGTACATTCACTGTATAACGACAACGGTCTCCTCACTTTCCCAGAGCTACAAGCCTCCCATGAATTAACATACCGGGACATTTTTCTTTACCTAAGGGTGAAGAACATCCTAAGGTCTAACAAAAAAACATAGATACGTCCTTACTCAGTAAAATAGGCCACAAATGCTAAACATTAGGAAAAAAACCTGTCCTCATCCAGATTCCTAACACTTTGCTATCTGGCACATGCAGACACATTAAAAATTAATAAATTGCCGTATATGCTGACGTGGGAAGAAGGTTTAGGAAAGACTTTCCAAATAGCCGAATGGGAGTCAGCTATCACACTTACAAAAAAGGCCTCAAACTGTGTCACCCACTGGGAAGCATACTATAAAGTACTGATGAGATGGTACATGGTACCCAGCAGATTAAGCACAATTTACCCTACAACATCCTCAATATGTTGGAGGTGCATCAAAGACAAGGACAATATAAAACACATTTTTTGGGACTGTATGAAACTACATACCTTTTGGACAAGTGTGCATTCACTAATATGCACGGTGTCAGGGCTATCAATCCCATTCACACCAGCTGGTTATCTGCTCCATCTAATTCCCGACCTAAACCGCATCCCTTCTAGAGCCGCGGTTATTAATATTCTACTAGCAGCTAAAATAGGCATTGCGGCCCATTGGAAAAGTAACATATGTCCCACTATATCAGATATACTTCGGAGAGTAAACACTACTTACAATCATGAGAAAGAATGGGCAAAAATAAGCAATTTGGCCAAATTTCATGTACAATGGTGCAATTGGGAAACTTCATATAAACAATAAGTCATCCTAAGTTAATCTGACAAACCTGCACTATTATGCTTTCACACACTACTAACATATGAAGGTTTCCTCCTTCCTTCCTTCCCCCCTCCTTTTTCCTTTTTCCTCCATTCCTCCTTCATCCTTCCCCTCCTACTACTCCTCTCTTACATTTCCCCCATTTACACCCTAGACGAGTGATGCTCTCAGAGTACACACCATAAGATTCCATCTTTTCCTAATACAGACAGCAACAAGTCATGCACAGCTAATAGCACAGCCTTGGCATCCTGTACCATAGCAGAGATAAATACATGGACTAATCAATCGTGTATTGTGCATATTTGTCTTTCACATGGCTCCAGCAGTCACATAGCGTGGATTTGTCATTCAGTGCTTAAAGAGTGTTCGTATGGGTATTTTCACACATTTATGTTTATGCTTATGTAACCACTATATTGCTTTTCCTATATTGCTATCAGTGCAAATAACCAGGGTGTGGTATCCTATCACATATATATTACTAATGTGAAAGATAACGCACATATTAGAACATCATTTGTATACTATCATTGAATAAGCCTGTAATGAATAAACATGTAATGGGAAAACTAGTAATAGATCAACTTGTATTAGCTAAACTGAACTGACAAACTTGATGTGGAAACTTGTTATACTAACCCTGTAATGACAAACTTGAATTGATAAAAACGAACTGTGAATGGAAGCTTACCCCTCCCTTTTTCCTTTCTGTACCCTGTTTACTGTGAAAAATCAATAAAAAACTACAAATTGAAAATATATATATATATATTTGTGTGGGGAACAAAGCTAAAAATAAATTAACAACCAAAATGACTCAGATAGTCAATCATGAGTTAAAGACGAATGAAATGGTATTTAAAACATTTAAATTGGATGGAAGTAATGATTCCCACATAGCTAGCAAAACGGTAATTAGATTAACCAAATTTAAAAATCAAAGATTTAAATCCAAACAGAGCAAGACCAATTCCAAAACGTATTTTTTTAAATACATTAACCCCTCATTCACTAACAAGTGGTTTGCAAAAATGTCACGCTCAATATCTGGATTTTTGGGGCAGCCTGGAAAATAATATTTAAATGTATTTTTAGTTTCGTTATGCATAGGTAACAATTATTGTCCAAAAATTTGAATTTTGTATGGACAGAAAAAACTTAAAATAAATCATTTACCGAATAATGAAGTAACATATAAGATAACATTGTTTTATATAAATAAAATTTCTCAATAAGTAACAGACTTTCTCCAAACAGTCTATTATTTTCTCACATATACATTACCACATATGCACTCAGTTTTCTCATTTGTCCATATTATATATACATATACAAATACACACACACACAGATAGTAGATATATAGATAGATATCTTACCAAGAGAATGAGAGAAAGAACAGAGGTTCAGCATTCACTTATATTTTAAAGCAATAATATGCTGGTAACCCTGCTTGAACTGCATATGTGATTGTGCACTATTTCTGAGGTTTAATGATGAGTTATCATATTTATTTAGTGTAAGGTTTTCAATTTTAAATCCTGTGTGTGTATGTATAGCTGTGGTAATAAATGGGATTGTATGTTCTTGTTATTGTTGCTTGTGGAACACTAGCTTCAAATCATATAAGCTTACAGTGTGTTAAATATTCCTCTCTGAAGCACCTCTGATAGCACTCTACAAAGTATCATTCACGTTATTGCATAGTTTGTTTTATTTTGGCTGATAATTTAAGCTTACTCATTTGACGCTTGCATGGATATTATTTTGAGCATTGGTGTTGAGGTGCTAATACATTTATTGTTTCGTATTTTACCATTGCACTATTGTCTGTACCATTAAAGGACCACTATAGTGCCAGGAAAACATACTCGTTTTCCTGGCACTATAGTGCCCTGAGGGTGCCGCCACCCTCAGGGTCCCCCTCCCGCCCGGCTCTGGGGAGGAGGAAAGGGGTTAAAACTTACATTTTTCCAGCGCCGGGCGGGGGGCTCTCCTCCTCCGATCCTCCTCCTCTCCTCCCATTCAGCTGAATGCACACGCGCGGCAAGAGCTGCGCGCGCATTCAGCCGGTCTCATAGGAAAGCATTTACAATGCTTTCCTATGGACGCTTGCGTGCTCTCACTGTGAAAATCACAGTGAGAAGCACGCAAGTGCCTCTAGCAGCTGTCAATGAGACAAGGAGGAAGGATTAACCAATTTGTAAACATAGCAGTTTCTCTGAAACTTCTATGTTTAGAAAAAAATGGGTTAACCCTAGCTGGACCTGGCACCCAGACCACGTCATTAAGCTGAAGTGGTCTGGGTGCCTAGAGTGGTCCTTTAAACTATAATTTTTTTTTAGTATTTCTTTCTGGTTTTTATGTTTTATAGCAAATTTGGAATTAAGTGCAGTGTAGTTTGTATATTTTATATTGATTGGAAGATAGATATGTTACTAGATAAATGTATATTTTCGAATTTCATAGGAACTACCCTGCTGTGGCATACACCATAAAATAATAAATTCGAATTTTAATGCATGTTTATTTATATGCATACATTTAGTCTAATGAAATCCCTGGTTTAATGAGTCCTTGAAAAGATTTCTTTGAACAGATTCATCAAACACTGCAAGGCTGAATAGCATATGCCAATGGTTTGTAATTTTAACAAAGTAATATGACTAATAATAAAATTCAAATAAAAAAATTAAAAATTAAAAAAGTGAAACATTCAAAAGCACAGAATTATCTTTTTGATTTCATTGAGAAGTAAATGTTATTTACTGATGAAAATACATACCCTTTAATGAGACTGAGTATAATTCACTGGATCTGTTACTAGGTTAAATTTATTTAAATGATAAAAATAATCAAAACCCTTTGCGTAGTATCATATCCATGATATCAGTATGCTTGGATTTGTAATCATGCTTTTACTAGCTCTTTCTCTCTCTATATATATATATATTATCATATAGATAGTCATTTATGTGCTTTGATGTCTTTTGGGACACAGCTGCTAAATTAAGTAAAAAGTAATCATGTACTAACTCTCAAAGTCCCAGAGCTACTGAATACTTGAAAGGTCACACTTAGCATTAAAAAACAAATCAATAGAAACAGCTGTCTTACAATCTGTTCATAAAGAGTAGTTTGACTGCCATCCCCAGTGGGAAAGGCCAAGTTAGTGGAGTTTAGCTTTTAGGTTATATGTTATCAATTTGCATTACATCAACTGCAATCCAACCGGTTAGGGAATGGCATGGGGACAGTGCCCATAAAACTGATAGAGGTGGACTACACAAAGATGTTGCTTGCTCAAACTTTGAGAGTTACCATATTTTGAGTGTTAACTCAGAAGTTGGAAAAAGTCAAGTCTGGTATAGACGAAAATGTATGAGCATCCAAAGGACAACAAGTATGATCTGGTCTGTTGATAATGCTCCATATCTACTCCATATCTACTTACTGTAGGCAACTTTTTGGGGGAAGGTAGACATATCACTGACTGCAGTATGGTAACTTTGTAACAGATGTTAAATTGAGGACCTCCATGTCTCCCCATGAGAAGGATGCCTGCAATACGGTTATTGGGTATAAGGCTCCGTAGTTATCACGGATAAAGGTGGTTAAAATGTTTTGTAAGGATTTACAGTAGAATACAAGGAATTGCTGATAGGGATATAAAGTTACCTGGAGATTTCTTCTATCGCGCTCGATAAAGCAATCAAATCAGACACTTGTGATTCAAAGATTACTTCCTCTTTTTAATCAGAGTTTACAGTTTATATAGCTTTATGACTTGCATGACAAAAAAACAGGATGCTTGAAGACACTTTGTACCATAAAAGGAATTTACAGAACAAAGCATATTTAAATGGTTATATATATATATATATATATATATATATATAAAAAAAAAAAAAACATAAGAAGGTGGGCTGAGGGTAAAGTTGTAATCGTCTCCTCAGAAACCACAGAATGTTACAAGTAAAGAATTTATGCTTACTTGTCAGACACTGAAACTAGACTAAAAGTTCAAAGCATAACATAAAAGTAAAAACAGACTGGACATCCGGTCATCTGTAGCTTGAGCCTTGGGTCAAGGTGCCTTCCATCACAATTCCCCTATTTTTGACCCCAGGGCTCACCCAGGTGTCTGAGCAGGGGCGGACTGACCACTCGGGCACATCAGTTATGGACCGAGGGCCCGAGGCAGTCAAGGGCCCGGATGCACTGATATGGTCTAGATGGGGAGATTGGAAGATCTCTCCATCTGACCCGGCATAATTCTAGTGTCCTTTGCAGGCCTCTGCTGGTGTAGAGCCTGCAACCTATTGCTATACCCTTTTCAAACTCCTCCCACCAGGGGCCCGGTTGAGCACTGTATCTGCACATCAGACTGGGCACCTTTCCCCCTGCAGTTCCCCTGCGCGGCAGCAGAATTGGGAGGAAGTGATTACACTTCACTCACACTTCACTTCCTCCCATCGCAGAGAGAGCCTCAAGTGGAGGATTGAAAGATGGAAGCCCCTGGCAGCCGATTCCTATCATCCCCAGCAAGCTCCAGCCCCCCACTGGACCCAGAGAAGCCATCCTCCTCCTACACCAAAAAGGTATGGGGATATGAGTGTGGCTAAGAATGTGGTATAATAATTTATTTGTGTGTATATGTTTCTATGTGCATCTGGCTGTGTGTGTCACAGTGTGTATATCTCTGTGTGTGTGTGTGTTTCACTGTATGTATATCTATGTATATATGATCTGATTGTGTGCTTCACTGTATGTATATATGTGTGTATATGATCTGACTGTGTGTGTCATACTGTGTATATTATCTGACTGTGTCACTGTATGTATATCTGTGTGTCACTGAATGTATATCTGTGTGTATATTATCTGACTGTGTGTGTCACTGTATGTATATATGTGTGTATATGATCTGACTGTGTGTGTCATACTGTGTATATGATCTGACTGTGTCACTGTATGTATATCTGTGTGTCACTGAATGTTTATCTGTGTGTATATTATCTGACTGTGTGCAGGGCCGGCGCGTCCATAAGGCGGCACAGGTGGCCGCCTTAGGGCGCACCGGTTTCGGGGGCGCAATATTTCAGTGACCGGCAGGAGGGAAGCTCTCCCTCCTGCCAGGCCACCATCTCGACCCCCGGCGCGGCGTGCGGCAGTGCTGTGATCAGACGCGGCGAGGGAGCTCTAACCTCTCTGCTCTGCTCCCTCGCGCGCTGTCTGCTGATGCCGCGGGAGCCGGAATATTACGTCATATTCCGGCTCCCGCGGTATCAGAAGGCAGCCGCGAGGGAGCAGAGGGTGGAGATTAGAGCTCCCTCGCCGCGTCTGATCACAGCACTGCCGCATGCCTCCCAGCAGCCCCACTGGACCCCAGGGAATGATTCATCATCCACACCAGCTCTCCAGGTAGGGAGGCTGGGTGGAAAATGTTTATTTATTAAAATAATTAGTGAGTGTGTGTATGCGTGTCTGTTTGTCTGTGAGTGACTGTCTGTGATTGTGTGTGTGTGTGTGTGTGAGTGACTGTGTGTGTGTGTCTGTGTGTGAGTGTATGTGTGCCTGAGTGACTGTGTGCCTGTGAGTGACTGTCTGTGATTGAGTGTGTGTCTGTGTGTGAGTGTCTGTGTGTGACTGTGTGTGTGTGTGTCTGTGTGTGAGTGTATGTGTGCCTGAGTGACTGTGTGTCTGTGAGTGACTGTCTGTGATTGAGTGTGTGTCTGTGTGTGAGTGTCTGTGTGTGACTGTGTGTATGTGTGTCTGTGTGTGAGTGTATGTGTGCCTGAGTGACTGTGTGCCTGTGAGTGACTGTCTGTGATTGAGTGTCTGTGTGTGACTGTGTGTGTGTGTCTGTGTGTGAGTGTATGTGTGCCTGAGTGACTGTGTGCCTGTGAGTGACTGTCTGTGATTGAGTGTGTGTCTGTGTGTGACTGTGTGTGTGTATGTGTGTCTGTGTGTGAGTGTATGTGTGCCTGAGTGACTGTGTGCCTGTGAGTGACTGTGTGCATGAGTATGTGTGTCTGTGAGTGAGTGTGTCTGTGAGTGTATGTGTGTGTCTGTGAGTGATTGTGTGTGTCTGTGAGTGATTGTGTGAGTGTGTGTGTGTCTGTGAGTGCTTGTATGAGTACTGCATGTGAGTGTATGAGTGTGGCAGTGTATGTGTGTCTGTCAGTGTGTGTTTGTGAGTGTCTGTCAAATCTGTGAGAGTATCTTTGTCATTGAGTCTGTGTGTGAGTATCAGTGTGTCTGTCAATGAATGAGTGTGTGTCAGATCAGTGAGTCTGTGTGTTTGTCATTGAGTGTGTGTGACTGTCAGTGTGTATACACCACTGAGTGTAGCGTGGCGGAGCGCAGTACAGGAGCTTCTGTTTCCTGTACCGGCCAGACTGACCGGAGGTGCTCACTGAGAGAGCACTCCCTGTCAGTCTGGCCAGGTACAGAAAATTGAAGCTCCTGTAGGGGATATCCTCCACTCGGCAACGCTACAAGAGAGGTAGGAGGCACACCAGGAAGGGGAGTGCAACCACTAAAGGGGTGGGGGGTGCACCAAGGGACAGGGAGGGGAGGGGAGAGAAACACCAAGGGACAGGAAAAAGAGGGGAGAGCTTAGGGACAGGGAAGGGAGGGGACCACTAATGGACGGGGAGAGGGGCTGGTTAAGAGGCACATTGGTGAAGATGTTATTTTTGGGGGTGGTGGAAAGATACATCTTCACCTATGTACCCAAAAATCTTTGCACTGGCCCTGACTGTGTGTGTCACTATATGTATATCTGTGTGTATATGATCTGATTGTGTGTGTCACTGTATGCATATCTGTGTGTATATGATCTGATTGTGTGTTTCATTGTATGTATATCTGTGTGTATATGATCTGACTGTGTGTGTCACTGTATGTATATCTGTGTATATATGATCTGACTGTGTGTGTCACTGTATGTATATATGTGTGTATATGATCTGATTGTGTGTGTCACTGTATGTATATCTGTGTGTATATGATCTGATTGTGAGTGTCACTGTATGTATATCTGTGTGTATATGATCTGATTGTGTGTTTCACTGTATGTATATATGTGTGTATGTGATCTGATTGTGTGTTTCACTGTATGTTTATCTGTGTGTATATTATATGACTGTGTGTGTCACTGGTGTATATATGTGTGTATATTATCTGACTGTGTGTCACTGAATGTATATCTGTGTGTATATTATCTGACTGTGTGTCACTGAATGTATATCTGTGTGTATATTATCTGACTGTGTGTGTCATACTGTATTATGACTTTGTGTGTATATTATCTGACTGTGTGTCACTGTATGTATATATGTGTGTATATTATCTGTGTGTGTCACTGTATGTATATATGTGTGTATATGATCTGACTGTGTGTGTCACTGTATGTATATCTGTGTGTATATTATCTCTGTGTGTGTGTGTGTGTGTCACTGTATGTATATTATCTGACTGTGTGTTCCACTGTATGTATATATGTGTGTGTATGTGATCTGATTGTGTGTATATGATCTGACTGTGTGTCACTGTATGTATATCTGTGTGTATATTATGACTGTGTATATATGTGTGTATATTATCTGACTGTGTTTGTCACACTGTGTATATCTGTGTATATGTCACTGAATGGATGTGTGTATATTATCTGACTGTGTGTCATACTGTGTATATTATCTGACTATGTCACTGTATGTATATCTGTGTGCATATTATATGACTGTGTGTGTCACTGGTGTATATATGTGTGTATATTATCTGACTGTGTGTCACTGAATGTATATCTGTGTGTATATTATCTGACTGTGTTTCACTGTATGTATATATGTGTGTATGTGATCTGATTGTGTGTTTCACTGTATGTATATATGTGTGTATATGATCTGACTGTGTGTGTCATACTGTGTATATTATCTGACTATGTCACTGTATGTATATCTGTGTGTATATTATATGACTGTGTGTGTCACTGGTGTATATATGTGTGTATATTATCTGACTGTGTGTCACTGAATGTATATCTGTGTGTATATTATCTGACTGTGTGTCACTGAATGTATATCTGTGTGTATATTATCTGACTGTGTGTGTCATACTGTATTATCTGACTTTGTGTGTATATGATCTGACTGTGTGTGTCACTGTATGTATATCTGTGTGTATATTATCTCTGTGTGTGTGTGTGTGTGTGTGTGTGTGTGTCACTGTATGTATATGATCTGACTGTGTGTTCCACTGTATGTATGTATGTGTGTGTATGTGATCTGATTGTGTGTATATGATCTGACTGTGTGTCACTGTATGTATATCTGTGTGTGTATATTATGACTGTGTATATATGTGTGTATATTATCTGACTGTGTTTGTCACACTGTGTATATCTGTGTATATGTCACTGAATGGATGTGTGTATATTATCTGACTGTGTGTCATACTGTGTATATCTCTGTGTATATTATATAGCTGCTCATATTCACACACAAACACTATCCCTGCATCGATACACAGACTGTCCATGTTAATACAGACAGACATTCACACACCAGCCGTCTTCTTCAATTACACACACAGCTTCTTCAACACAATTGCATTTTATATCCCTTCCTTTACATAGACACAAGCACTGCACACAAATACACTCCTACACACTGATACTTTAAACACATATACTCCTGTATTCACACAAATTCCATAATAATACACTCCTGCATTTAATCCCAATAAATCAATCTCTGCATTCACACATCTGTTCTGCATTCTAATAGAACACTGCCTGACCATCATACATGTACACTGCATGCAAAAAAAGCGCCTGCATTTTATTTTCACTGGCACTACACAAAATATTCTTTGGGTTTTACACATATCAGCATTACACAAAATTATCATTACTTTGACGTACACAATAATACTTTGGAATTGCATATAAATACAATATTGCATTAATATTCTTGTGGTAAAACAAATTATCCCTCCACTGACTCATAGTTTACTACACTCAAATATTTTTTAAATTCACACACATTGGCATTCTACAAACACATATGCATCCATAATAGTACAATATGCAAAAGTGTCCATTGACAATGATTTTAAATGCTCAAAGGCTTATTTACAGTTTTGGCTGAAGGTCATCATCTGCGTTTCCTCACAGTGTTGTATTTTTGCTAAGCTTATGATATGTTTGATTCAAATGTATGTAAATATTTACCCAGAGGGGAGTGAGAATTCTGTCTGCAGAAAAAACATACATTTTTACAAACCCGAAAAAGTGCCACCAAATACAACATATCCCCACAAAAGTCACATCCCCTGTGTGGACAACATATCCAAAAATCACCCAGATTGGTTCAGGGGTTCAGGAATTTCCTGGAAGTCTTATTTTTGCCCCACCGTGCACATGGTCCCATGCCCAAAACAGTGCCTTACACTCAACGACAAAAGACTGCTGGACAATTTAAGATGGCCGCCGCCACATGTTTGTAAGGGGCATTGTGCTAAGTCCCAATATGCACAAATAGTGTTTTTGAAAGGCAATACACCCCAGGGACCATAGTCACAGGGCAAGAGGCTGGCAAGCAGGCCTCTCCAAAACCCAGTGGTGAGGTTACTTTCGTCACACTTAACAAAACAACTATCTATTTTCAGGGATAGTAAGTGATACTATGTAGTGCCTAAACAAAAAGCAGCTCAACACATAGAGTGGAATACCCTTATTTCCACAATCAATCTAAAATACTTGAAAATATATGGTATAAAATATACACAAACTGGTGGAGCGCTATATATATATAAAATAGTGGAGGGGTCCACTTACCCCATTAATGCAATAACACACTTGGGAATATGCACTTGGAGACACATATAAAGAGAAAAACAAACAAATAAATATATAGTGCAGATGTGTCAGGATTACAGTATGATCCAGCTTTTACTATGTCTTACCAAAAACAAAAAATGAGGCTGCCTGACATTGGAGTTTATATCATTGTGACCCGTCTCTGCATTTCTTATTTATGTATCAATGCTATGACTCTTTTTTCTTCTTTCTGTGTTGTGATTTTGATGATTCAATAAAAAATAGATTAACAAAAAAAGCAATAAAAAACATTTTAAGTAGTATCATACTCACATGAAAAACTCACAAGAAAACAGGGAAGTCAAAATCAATGCAAAAGTCAAATAACCACAATAACCAGAATCAATAACGCGCTCTCAGACAACGACAAGGGAAACCACGACAGGGCAGTGAGCAAGAGGAAAACTAGGCCTACATACCCTGCCTGTGGATCCGATTGGTTGTAACTGGCCTTTGACCCCAAAGGCAGTTACCAGGTCCCTTTGCATGATTGCTGCTCAGCACAAACCCTCCTGTGGATTGATTGCTGATTGGCACAACTTTTCCTGTAAGGACAGTAATGTTGCTCGGCACAACTTTTCCTTTCAGAACAGTAAATGCCATTAATCACATTTTTATGTGCGGATGAATATGTGACAGGTACATACTGAGAAATGTACCTTTCTAATATTTGTTTGAATAGTTTCCATTTATCATGTGTGTTTTTTTCACTAAGGAATTTATGCCAGTCGATATGTTGTAGAGCTGCCCTAATCTTATTGTCTGGCTTTTTAAAAATTATACATTTTAGTATACCCCATGTGCTTTTGCTTTTTTTAGTTATTTAAAAATTTACCATATTGTGATCACTATTTCTCAAATGTTCCCCTATTGAATGTTGGTCAAAAGATCAACATTGTTTTTTATAACAAGATCCAGACAAGCATCCTTTCTATAAAACAGAGATAAAGTGCTCAGCGCAAAATTGGAGTAATATTAACGCTCTAACTCCCAGAGCTTAACATCACCTTATGTGTTATACAGGTAAATAAGCTTGTGCAATAATATATGACACTGTGACACTTTAAAACTCAGTATGTGCAATGTTTAAATGATTTTAACATGTAAGATAAGCATTGGTGTCAGTGGAACGCATAGAAATGGCTGCTGGAACACAAAACCGAAGGTGGAACGCATGAAAATGGCCGCTGGAACGCATACACAGCGAAACCGGAAGTGACGTCACGCAGTATCAGAATACAGATCGGAAGCATAATGAAAGTGCAGGATGACTCTAATAGGCTAATTAGACCAGGGGGATGTCTGTAAGGCATGAAATTAGGCTCCAAAAGGCTTTTGAAAACGGGGATTGTACACTAGAAATCTATGCACCTGAGGAAGACGCAAATCTAAGCGTTGAAACGCGTTGTGCTTTTACTCTTTGATTGAAAATCTTGATGTAAGGCTTTTTATACTTTTTGTAATAAATATTGTGATTTTATACTAATCTGGTGTTGCCTTTCCAATAATTCTTTTCTGAGGGATCATCTCCAACTTACCTGTATCTGCATATTGCATTCAAAGTGATATTACCTGAGCCAGTGTTTGATATAACAGGCTCAAAAAAATATGAGTTGGACCATACAGAGTTTTATATTGAATCCATTTTTTATAACAGTATTACCCTGTGAGTTCTCCTTTGTATACCATATAGGAATACCTATATTTCCTGCCTCCATTACTGGAGAAAAGAACTATACTGTATGTGACGAGACCAATCTCATCACTGTGCATTGGAGGAGCCTGGTTGCCCGCCTGCTGCCTTTAGACTATGGTCCCATGTTGAAACGCTTGATTTTCCCCTGCAAAGACACGAAAGCCGGGTCATTTGGTGCTTGCCCTGTTTGAGCGGTGATACCCCAGATAGCTATGCCATGCAGCCCATTCGTATAATGAAAGACTATGGGAAAGATTTTGGCTCCATGGCAATTGAACTGTATGTGTGTGATCTGGGCGCCATTTAGTAATAATGGGCGCTCAGATCTGAGCTATCTGGGGATAGGTACCTGTTTTATGCAATGGCTGCACAGTTATATATTTTTATATATTTTATTGTCTTTTGCTGCCATGTGTTCAATGGAGTTTTGCCTCTGTCCTTGGAGATAATTGAATTACTTCCCAATTATCTCCAGGATAAAAGACTCTGTGGAACTGGTTTTGGGAAGAAAAGCCATGCTTCATTTGGTCACAAAGGACTACGATCTATCTTTTGAACCACTGGACCAATTTGTATGATTTTGACGTATGTTTGTATTTGTAGTATGCTGATTCTGAAAATGTAAGTGATGTGAGTGCATACTTTTAAAGTTATGAATAATGTGGAAAAACTGTATTTCTCTGCCTGTGATAATTGCATTACCCATTGTGTAAGGTAATTGTATCACAGGCAGAGGGGAGGATTTTGTGTGGGAGTGTCTGAGTGTATTGTACGTGTTTATTGGTTGTTTTCCAAAACTCTGTGGGTGGTACTAATGTGTATATAAGAACAATAAACCCACAACTCTGTCTGTTCCTGCTTGACCCTCAAAATGGAGCCTTGTCTCGTTCTTGGGGGGATTTATTGTATGCTGTTCCAGTTCGACTGCTAGGAGTGTAAACCTATTCGTATGGTTTTTCCTATTCAGCTGTTTACAGTAGTCGTATGTTTGAGAGCATTCATATGCTTATTCGGTTCGGTGGATTGGTGTCTACAGTAGCTGCCTGTGTCTCTGGAAGGGGAAGATCTACTAAACGGCGGTTTAACCCTTTTATGCCCGGGGTGCCGTTACACTGTATTCAGGTATAACTGTGTTTCACCTGTATAACACATAAGGTGGTGTTAAGCTCTGGGAGTTAGAGCATTAATATTACTCCAATTTTGCGCTGAGCACTTTATCTCTGTATTATATTTCTTTCACTGTTGGTGGAATCTTTTGTGATTATTTCCACTGTGTTCACAGCTGCATGTCCTAGCGCTCATATTGTTACACTATTTTCTGGCATTTCAAGCATCCTTTCTAGTTGGTGCTTGTACCAGTTGTGACATAAAGGTGTCATTTAACACATTCAAAAACCTGATTCCCCTTGCTGAAGTACTAGTCACTGTATCCCAATTTATGTCAGGGTAATTAAAATCTCCAATAATTAATGTGTTACCCTGATTTGTAGCTTGACCCAGCTGTTCTTCCTCATTAATATTTACATTAGGTGGTTTATAACATATCCCAACCAATAATTGATTTCCCTTCATTTGCCCTGGGCATTTATCTACCCATAAAACTTCCACATTTTCTTCGTCACACTCCACATGCCTAAGATATGACTTTAACTCATGATTGACATACAAACATACCCCACCTGCCTTCTTGTTTTTCCTATCCTTCCTAAATGCACCCATTTAAGTTAACTGCCCAGTCATGGGTCTAATCCCACCATGTTTCTGTTATGCCTATTAGATCATATTGTTTAGTGTATGATATTGCCTCTAGTTCCCCCATTTTGTTATATAGGCTCCTTGCATTAGTAAGCATCGGTTAATATTATCATGAGTCATTTGTACTTTTTGTGAATTTTCATCAATATTACATACCTCCTCTGTTCTGAGCTTCTATCTCCACCCCCCCCTTATACTGAGCTTTTTATCCTATCTCCATTTTCTAGATTGCTTTTACCCTCCCCCTCCAACCTTCTAGCCATTCTATCCCCCACCACAGCAGACCCTCTTTCCGTTTAGATGCATGACTATACAGGTTGTATCCAAGCGCAGTGGTGTATCCTGGTTTTGTGCTGCCCTAGGCAGGACAAAACTCAGGCACCCACCCCCCCAGCATGCCCTGCCCACACAACCCTTCCCCACTGCCCCACCTTCTAAATACACACACACACACACACATTCACTGACAGATACGCATACACTAGCTAACAGAAACACACACACACAACTAACAGACACACACACACACTAACAGACACACACTCACACACACACTAACAGACACACACTAACAGACACACACTAACAGACACACACACACACTAAGAGACACAGACTAACAGACACACACACTAACAGACACACACAGTAACAGACACACACACACACATAGTCAGACACACACTAACAGACACACACAGTAACAGACACACACAAACACACACACACATAGTCAGACACACACTAACAGACACACAGTCAGACACACACACACTAACAGACTAACACTAACACACTTTTATTTTTATATTTAATAGACACACACACACACACACTAACAGACACACACTCACTCACAGACACACACACACACACTCACTAACAGACAAACACACACTCACTAACAGACAAACACACACTCACTAACAGACAAACACACATTCACAAACAGACACACACAGACACACACACTAACATACACACACACTAACAGACACACACACACACTCACTAACAGAGACACACTCACAGACACACACACACACACACACACACTAACAGACACACACACACACTAACAGACACACACAAACTAATAAACACACACAGTCAGACACACACAGTCAGACACACACACACTAACAGACACACACAGTCAGACACACAGTAACAGACACACACACACATAGTCAGGCACACACTAACAGACACACACAGTCAGACACACACAGTCACACACACACTAACAGACACACACAGTCAGACACACACTAACAGACACACACACACAGTCAGACACACACACACACACTCACTCACATTAACACACTCACTTTTATTTTTATATTTAACCCCCCCAGCCTCCTTACGGTTGGCTGCTGGTCGGTCGGTCGGGCGGCGCTGGTGAGGGAGCACTTTCCCCTGAGTGCTCTGCTCAGCTCCCTCATGCGCCTCCCGCAGAGTGATGCTGGGAGCCAGAATATGACATCATATAGCCCAGACTGTAAGCCGCAAGGCTAACAAGGCATTTGCCCTGGGCATTTGGAGGCGGCTTTTTGCCGCCCAAGGCAAATGCTTTGTTTGCCTTGCGGCTAAAACGACCCTGCCCAAGCGCAAAATCAGCCCAGTGCTCTAAAAACCCCAAACCCTCTTTCCTGCACCAAGACTTCAGCCACGCATTGGCCTCTCTAATCTTCTGCTGTAGCGCGCGGCACAGGTGATATATATGAAAATATTACCTTGGAGGTCTTTTTCTTTAGCTTAACCTCCTAGTTCCCTGAACTCAATCTTTAGGACCTTCCATTTTCCTCTGACTTTGTCATTGGTACCAATATGGACCACGACAGCTGGGTCATCCCCAGCCCCTCCCAAAAATCCCTCCACTCTGTCGGCAACATGCCGGACCCGAGCACCCGGGAGACAGCAAACTGTCCAGTTGAGGCGATCAGAGTGGCAGATTACCCTATCTACTCTCTTAATAAGAGTCCCCTTACCCTCTCAACCCTACCCAGACCAGAGGGGCTGTTCCCACGGCTGTCAGAAGAAACAGCTTCCTGCAGTACAGCTACTCGTGAGCTGATGCTCCCAACATCTTCACTCACACGGGCAAATCTCGTAGGCTGCAAAAGATCAGGACTAGTTAAACCATTCCTCTTCCCTCCTCCCCTGCTTCCTCGCCCTACTGTTACCCAGCTATGTGTCTGCTCACCAAATGTCTCATCTCCTCCCACTCCACTACCTAACCTACTAAACTCTGCTCAGTGAGCAGCAGACTCCTCTCAAGATTTTCAATATGTGTATATATATTTGTCTATGATTATATATGTGCATATATATAATCTTCTTCATATCTATACAGCAAAACACATTTTCTCTAAATAATGTTCTCCCTTCTAGTTTTCACTTTCACACTAACTTCTCTCATTACTAAAATATCCTTATCCTTCTGCTCACCTGTCCCTGGCAACACCATCTTCATTACTTCCACTTTACTCCCCTCCCCTCCCCTCTCTATTCATCCCATGCACTCTACATATAAAGCACTGAACAATTCTAGCTCCTCTTATATCTCTTCACAGATAGGTGTGCCCCTTCTCAGTCTCTCCGCTCTGCCTGTGACCTCCTGTCCGTTGCTCGCACCTGTACGGCCAACTCACGCTTGAAGGACTTTTCGCAGGCGGCTCCCTTCCTATGAAATAGTCTGCCTATCGCCATCAGACTCTCCCCTAGTCTTCAATAGTTTAAGACGTGCATTAAAACCCATCTCTTTAGGAAAGCTTATGGCCTCCCAGAGTAACCTCTATCTTACATACTTGTCTCTTGCTCTCTCCTAAAGGGCAGCACTCTTCTCTCTTCTCCAGCTCTGCTTCACTCCCACCTTATTTGATTGCTATTTCCTGCCCCAATGTTTCCTGCCCCTGTTACGGTATAACCCGGTGTAGTGAGGGTTAATACCGATTAAGGGATTCACCTTTACAAGGGAACAGCAGCTCACGAACACTCAAACCCACCGAACGGGAAACATATGAAAATCTTCTCTCCTGGAACAGGCAAAAGAATACTCCACAGTAGCAATCACCCCAATACGAGACCAAGCTCTGTATTGGGGGTAAAACAGGATTCTGGATCTGGGTCTGCCACACTTTTCTGTCGTGCCTTCTCAATGGAGCAGAACAGATGTTGGTAGTCCTGCTCCAGCTCCATCTCTGGTCACTAGGTGGACCAGGTCTTGCTCCACCTCGTGAGGCTCATCCCAGTCGTACATACTCTCCCTCCACTCAAAGATGTCATGGAACCGGGTCTGTGCAGAGCTCCCAAAATCAGGCTCTGAAAAAGCCTCCCATAATAAACCAGGGCCATCAAACTCCTCTCCCTCTGGTTTGTCATGCTCGGCCGTCCAGGGGGTGTACTGAACTGTACACTACCAGAGCGCCTGGTAGGCATCCTCCAGCCACAGCTCCTGCCATACCCGGTGCTCCCGTTCCTTTACCCATTCTTCCAGGGGCTGCTCTCCCAGGAGGGGCATCCGCAGTGCTACTCGTGTCTGCTGTCGCTGCTCCTCACTGGGGAATCCCTCGCCCCGCTGGTGCTGTATTCCATTCAATGACTGGTACCAGATGCCTTTACAAACTGCATCCCGATCATCCATGACACCCTCATTGTATAACACTGCTGGGTCCATCCTGCTGCTGTCAGGGTTGCTGTACTCAGACATGCGTTTCCCTCAATTTGTAAATTCAGCAAATGGTATTTCCTTGTAGCTGTCCTTCTGGGCTGTGAGACCTATCCCAACGCTGCCACCCACAGGCATAAAAGGGGTTAAAAGCCGTTTAGAGGATATTCCCTTCCAGATATACAGGCAGCTACTGCAGAACACCAATCTCCCGAACTGGAAACACATGAATGCTTCAAACTCCTGAACTGGAACCATACGAATACTGCAAACAGACGAACAGGAAAAACCATACCGTTTACACTCCTGGCAATCGGTCGGAAACAGCAGCATACACTAAATCCCCCCAAGAACGAGACAAGGCTCCGTGTTGAAGGTCAAGCAGTGGTCTGGTTTAATGAGGGCTACCTGCCCGGTATTTATGCAGGTCTCCCACCTGGTGGACACACCTGTGACAATGTGTGTGTGTATAGTGTGTACAAGAAAAAGGACACCCATGTAGGATACAACTATATCATAAGTATTGACAGTTCAGACCGTACTTAGGCATATGCTGACATAAAGTCCCCAAGTGAGGACAGAAATGTCTGTCTATACGGTATTTCTGTATCCTGTCCATTTTAATAAGAACAGATGAAATTTGCTGTCACACACCTACGTGTCCCATCTCTATTGTACTTTATATTGTTTGGTCTGAGAGAACACATGCACAGACATTGGGGCATTATTAAATTCCATTTTGCATAAGTTCACTTTAAGAGCCTTCAAAAGCAGCACTACAGTCCAAAACTAAATTGTGTTCTATCAAACTCTGACACCAAATCTTTGGCTACTATTTGAACAGTACTTTTAAATAGCACATTTGCTGTATTAACCACAAGACATTATTATTAGTATTACAATTTATATAGTGCCAACAGATTCCGCAGTGCTTTACAATATTATGAGAGGGGGGATTTAACTATAAATAGGACAATTACAAGAAAACTTACAGGAATGATAGGTTAAAGAGGACCCTACTCAAACGAACTTTCAGTCTATAGGAGGTGGAGTTGTGGTGAAACCAACCTCGCCACTGGGCATTGGAGAAGCCTGGTTGCTCGCCTGCTCCCTTTAGACTATGGACCCAAGTTAAAACGCTTGATTTTTCCCCTGCAGAAAGGCTTGTTCGTGCCTTTCTGCCTGGGCGTTCAATAGATTGAATCTACCGAACAAACTACTGAACGATCGACCACTTGGGAACTGGAGTGTGCTTTAAATTGACCTCCCAGAAGCTGCGGTTAACCGCAACTTAATTGGTGAACGCTGGGAGGTCGCTGTTCGTGTAGCTCACATGTGGCGGCAGCCATTTTAAAGTCCCGAACGGCCAGCGGTGTTCAGCACCCAAACTATGGAACTGGAAACAGACACTTATTTGCGCGAACACCGCTGAGCCATCAGCCTCCTTGCTTCTGCATTAGGTCAGTTCACCGAATGCCTGTTCATTCGGTATTTTAATCGTATGAACAGCATTACCCCAGATAGCCATGCCATGGAGCCTATTCATGTAACGAAAGACTATGGCACCCAGACTATGGCTCCATGGCGACTGAACTGTATGTATGTGACCTGAGCTCCATTCATTAATAATGTGCGCTCAGATCTAAGCTATCTGGGGATAGGTTGAACATGCATATTTTATTCAGTAGTTTTTATATTATGTATTTTTATGTCTTTTACTGTCTTTTTACTGCCATGTGCTTAATGGAGTTTTGCCTCTGTCCTTGGAGATAATTGGATTACTTCCCAATTATCTCCAGGATAGAGAGGAGGGATTGTGATGTAATTGTGGGAGTGTTTACCGTGTATGTATGTGATTGGCTACTGTATCCTTTTGGTCACAGTCTCTAATCTGGTGCCTCACTCCTGCGCCCTATTTAACCTTGCAATGCAGAGAGCACCAGGATGATGGATTTCCCAAGTAAGTGGGTTTATCTCATAGGAGCAGGCATTAGGTTGCTAGGATAGAACCTGCCCAAAAAAGTGGGTACATTGATGTTGTGCCAGGCTTATGCAATGTAAGATCATCTTTTAACTATGCCACCATTATTTTTGAATGGTGTCAAGGTTTTTGTTTGTTTGGTTTTTAAACCTATTACATATGTGAGATTTGAATTTGGTATTTATTGGGTGAGTATGCTGGATGTTTTATGATACATACATGCCCATACACATTTTCAAAGTCCAACTTGAGATATTCAGGTGATGCACAACAGTATTCTAATTCAAACTGTGCATAGTTTTATTGTGTTTGGCCTCCCTGCAATCTCTTACTAGCTATATGCTTTTAGAGAGACTTTAACTTCCAGACCAGATTGTTATATGGAGTTTTTTTTGTTTGGCCACACCCTGATCCTTTTAACACCTGGCTATATGCTCTCAGAGATGAACTTTTATACCAGAACCAGTGCCATCCTGATGAGATCCACAAGGCCAAAACTGCAGTCTTGACCAGCAGTCTACGGTCACTGATCTTTATGGATCTCAGTCCACGCTAGGGTTTAAAAACAAGATGTGTGTAAAAAGGTGTCCATTGCTAAGTGTAACTGCAGAAAAGCAGAGCTAAGTCTAAAGCACAATGTCTGTCCGTGCTCATTTGTTTGTCCATCTGGGAACTCTAGGATAGTTGTGGAAACATGATGTCTTGCATATCTGCAGATGATGCGTGCGCACACACACACATACACACCTCTAATCTGATATCAGCTTGCAATCAGGGATTGTGTTGTGGGTGTGAGACCCAAGGATCTGCTTTTCATCAACTGCTGCCTACTTCTGTATGCGGAAAGAAAATAGTGGTCATTTTAAGCAAACCATTATGTTAAAATACAGTGAAAAGTTATTTCCCACATTTAAATACACATGATATCTTTTTTTACAGTGTTTTAGTGGGACTTGTAAAGCATAAATTTTTTTATGCCCTGCTATTTGCCTAAGTGTTCTATTCGGTTTATATATTTGATCATATAAAATGTGTTTGTATTTTAATTTTGAAATTTCTGCACACTGCAAAACAAGACTTGAATGAGCCGACAAAGAATTTAAATGTGAAACAAATCTTGAATGGTTTCTATAGGTACCCAGACCGCTTCATCTCAATTAGGTGGTCTAGGTGCCATGTCCCTGTCTGTTTAACCCTGTAAGTGAAAATATTGGAATTTTGCAGGAACAGCAATGTTTTCACAGCAGTGTTAACAAGCCTCAAGGCTGTCAGGAGGACAGGAAGACAACCAATAATGGCACTTTCGCTAACAGGGTTAAACTCAGTTATAGCTCAAATGACTCTCTTTGAGATCATTTGATTGGCACAGTGTGACATGTTTCTACTCATGTGCACGAGCCTCTTAATGCTTCCCATTGGGAAATCATTAGATTGGCTGGGATAATTGAGAGCTAACTTTTAAACCCCTGCAATGAGGAAGACATGTACATAGGTAGGGGGAATATTGTTTGTAGTCTTAATGCTAAGACCTGTTTTACTAAGTTTTTTTCATTAATATTTGAGATGTTTTGAAAATGCTTATATGATGCCAACAAGCTTATTGTGTTACTTGTTTTAACACTACTCAAGTTGTAGATCCTTGCTAATGTTTTGTTGGACTAAAAATAGATTTCTTTTGTAGCACTATTGCCATACTAATATTAACAGGCCTATTTGCAAATATGAGAATTCAAATTGAATTTAAAATTTAAGACCAAAATAGCTAATCTAGAAACATCTTCTAAGTCAGCCAAGCTTCGAGTTTGGCTATTTTGTACTTACTATAGGCACTAAAACAACTTTGTTTATTCAGCCCCAGCTACACCTCCCCTGCATGGGAATCACACAGCCTTCCTAAACACTTCCTGAAAAGATAGATGTAATGTTTAAACTTAATTCATTGCACAGTCTGTTTAATTTAGAATGTATTATCTCCTGCATTGTTAATAGCCTTCTGGACACTGTAGTGTCTTGTGTTCTATTTACATTGAAGGAGATAACTCACTTTAGAAGGTTTTAATATCTGGTTAAAAAAGAAACCTTTTTCTTTGTGTCAGTCACAGCCAAGGGAGGAGTGACAAGGGCTTCATGAATATGAACTGAATTAAGTAATGCCTAAATGACAGAGAATTGTGCAGTGAGACTGCAGGGGCATGATCTATACAATCAAAATGCTTTGTTCAGCTAAAGATAAAATGTAAAATTCACTTTGAATTCTCACTTTAGTGAATTTCCTTGGAAATAATTCTTGACATTGACATCTTGCATGTCTTTTTAACTAAAAATTTTTTTTCCAAATACTGCAGGCCTTCTTTTATTTTCTCAAATTTTCTATTGATTATATCTTGGGAATGGATTCCGGGAATAAAACTATGATTATGGAGTTTCTACTTATTGGACTTTATGTTGATAAGAAACAATAGCTGTATGTTTTTATTTTCTTTCTTATTTATATTTCAACAATAACAGAATATTATTATCATTACAGTAATATGGTACAGTTCTAAACTCCACAGTCCCATGTATTTTTTCCTCAGTAAATTATCTTTTTTGGAAATCTGGTATACGTCTGTTACAGTCCCCAGAATCATGGCAGAAGTAAAGAATATCTATCGCTGGCTGTATTACTGAGTGCTATTTCTTTTTTGTTCTATAAGCAATCGAAAACTACCTTTTAACAGTCATGGCTTATGATCGTTATCTGGCAATTTGCAATATTTGCATATACAACAATAATGAGTTCTCAACTTTGTCATCAACTGGCTGTTGGATCCTGGGCATCAGAGTTCTTTGGATCACTGATACCTATATATTTCCTGAGCAAATTGTCATTCTGTGGTAATGATAAGATAGATCATTTCTTCTGTGATATATCTCCACTTTTGGACCTTTCATGCACAAATGCTTCTGTCCTAAAAGCATATGTTTTCATTATCACTTGGATAGTTGTATTCAGTTGTCTCTTCTTTATTATTGCATCTTATTTACAGATTATTTTAACTATAATAAAGATACCGTCCTCATTTGGAAGGCAAAAAGCATTTTCCACATCTGACTCACACCTCATAGTAGTTAGTTTATTTTATACATCTATTATATTCATGTATGTGAGGCCACTCAGTGGATATTATTTTCAATTTGACAAGATTGTGTCTATGCAGTGTTTATTTCATTTATGAACCCAATAATTTACAGTTTGAGAAATAAAATACAAGGTGAACTAAGAACACATTTCAGCTGTACAAATTTCAATATGTACCCAACATACTAAATGTCAAGTATATAAAATATCTATTTTTAAAAAGTACACCCCTGACATGGATTCCCACAAGAACAAAAATACAGACTTTGTCAAACAGGATTGCATGACATCATTGTATAAAAGATAAACAAAACCATGGTGCAAATGTGGGAGCAGACATACTAACACTCCTGCAACTCTTACATTTTTTTCAAATACTTGTATTATCCCCTAAACTGGAAAATGGAATATATATATATAAAATATTTAGATTTTCTTAGTTTTGTTTAGAGATACTAAAATTTACTAGTTAATGTTTTTTTTGCAATATATAGTATACAGTACTGTATACATATATATACTGTATACATATATTTTCCTAAGTTGTGTTTCAAAGCAGTTGTATACAGCAAACACCGACTCAAAGGAATCCATGCTTAAAATGGAATGAGACAAAAATTTGATTATTTGTTCAACTAATAAGCATATTATTTATATATTTATTTATGTATTTATAAAATATTTTACCAGGAAAGATACAATGTGATTTCTCTCGTTTTCAAGTATGTCTTGGGTCCAGAAAACATTGCATTGATAACTCAACACGCAGCCATTAATGTCTAAACCATTGGCAACAAAAGTGAGTACAAATGCTTTCCTATGAGGATTCCAGTGACGCTTGAGGTAGACAGCCACTAGAGGAGGACTTAACCCTGCAAGGTAATTATTACAGTTTTAAAAAAAAAATACACTTGCAGGGTTAAGGGTGATGGCAGTTGGCACCCAGATCACTTCAATGGGTTGAAGTGGCCTGGGTGCCTACAGTGTCCCTTTAAGTCTAGGATAGCCTTATGCCTACCCTACGCATGCTTAAACTCCTTCACTGTGTTACCCTCTACCACTTCAGCTGGAAGGCTATTCCATGCATCCACTACCCTCTCAGTAAAGTAATACTTCCTGATATTATTTTTAAACCTTTTCCCCTCTAATTTAAGACTATATCTTCTTGTTGTGGTGATTTTTCTTCTATTAAAAATAGT
Organism: Pelobates cultripes; assembly: GCA_933207985.1. Lineage (NCBI taxonomy): Eukaryota > Metazoa > Chordata > Amphibia > Anura > Pelobatidae > Pelobates > Pelobates cultripes. Next base: position 188,733,688 of record OW240916.1, on the reverse strand, counting down.
CTCCTTTTTTACTGTGTTGATTCCCTTTATGTATTTAAATGTTTCTATCATATCCCCCCTGTCTCATCTTTCCTCCAAGCTATACGTGTTAAAATTCTTTAACCTTTCCTTGTAAGTTTTATTCTGTAATCCATTAACTAGTTTTGAAGCCCTTCTCTGGACTCTCTCCCAAGTATCAATATCCTTCTGAAGATACGGTCTCCCGTACTGCGTACAATACTCTTAGTGAGGCATCACCAGTGCTTTGTAGAATGGCATGAGCACTTCCCTCTTTCTATTGCTAATTCCTCTCCATATGCAACCAAGCATTCTGCTAGCATTTCTAACTGCTCTATTACATTGTCTGCCTACCTTTAAGTCATCTGAAATAATTACCCATTAATCACTTTCCTCAGATGTTGAGGTTAGGACTGTATTAAATATTCTATATTTTATTCGTCTAATCATACAGATATATACAAGGATTAGCAGACAATTTTAGCTCAGTAGTAACAAGTTCTTCCTGGATAATGTTATCAGTCCACAAGGGTAACCTAATATCGATGGGAGATACTAGGTTCAGACTTATCCCCTTATCATTTTACAATACTGGCAGAAAAAAATGAAAGTATGGGTCTCACCAAATCTTAAAAAGTCAATATATTTTTCTACATCAGTGACTATAATATAGTTATGTGTCGTTCTTAAGATACAAGCACAAATTGCGACCACACGCAGTGAGAGGGAAATGCCCTATACCTGTAACATCAATAGCGTTAACTTAGTAGGATTTCTCAGGTTGTATGAGTATTTGTAGTACACATTTCATAGTACTGTTCAAGGAATGGATGTTTTGGATTTTGTTAAGTAAGTTAACTTGTGGTTATATAACATTTGTAGACTCACTATTGGCTAATCTAGCACATTAAATCCCTTGTAAAAAATATTTAAAAAAAAATAGTTACTGGTGGCAAAATCGAGTATTTTTCCAGGTAGAAAATCACAATGATTGCGTTGTCACTATAAATACTCAAAGTGGCAATGGATCAGCACACCTCTACTTTCTCAGTGGTTGCATTCCAGTTAATTTGGAAAAAACACACAGTGAGGGCAACATTTCTACCCATGCTGGAGTCTATATCAAGCCCTGCGCTTGACCCATTTGTCATTATGAATATTCAGTTCTTGGCAAGACCGATTTTATCTTGCACCCTCCAGCTGACAAATATTATTTGCTAATCATTAGTGTGTACTACCTACTGATTATCGTTTTATTTTATTACTGTATAAAATACCTAATTGAAGTAAGATTTGATTCTGGAAATAATGTGCATGTCAATATTGACAGGTACATTAAAATCATGAATGTGCTTGGAATAGAATAACTCCTAGGGGTACATTTAAAGTTGAATCAGTCCAGTGGGCACACAACAAGAATTGTGATGGTATTTTTCTGTTCAAATTTAATACTGTAGGTTAATCCCTTCGCTACCAATAATGTACATCACTGTTAGAAATATGCATCCATACCCCAATGTTGTGTTAATAGTTATAACCATGGCACAAATGTTGATTGCAATCAAACCATTATACAAGCCGCAAACTTAGCTCACGGTAGCAGAGGGAGCTGCAGAATTGTGAGCATACAGTCAATCAGCAGATCTTTAAGCAGGATCTCAGGGTATTACTCAAGCACTCTGGGCAGAAGAAATTCAAAGTAAATAAATTAATGTACTTACCTTTTTTCTAGTGCCCATGGAACTAACAGATCCTGAGTGTCATTACAGTACTGCTATGGCAATGTTTGTCAAAGTGAATTTCTAGGGGCCACATGTGACAGTTTGTAAAATGCTGGCATTGCAGTTATATGACAATATATGTGATATATACTGTTTATGTGCGTGTGTATTATACATACTTATGTGGATAGGAGTAAGTAAATCAGTAAGCAGCCAAAGTAGATGGTCAGAACCTGTCTGAAACTTCCTTGCCTCCTACTGAGGAACCGCTGAGCCTGCTCTGTGTCTGCTTGCCCAGTAGCTATTGTCAAGTCCACCAACTACTGTCCATCTGAGTTACTGAGAGGACTGGGTCCTCTGTTACAGGAAACATTCTGAATCAACAACATTCACAAATTTCCCCACAATTGATGGAGCAAAGAACTCTTCTCAAATTCAATTTCCTCAGTTTAGTTTACCATATCCTTCAGTTTAATACTTGAGGAGTCATCATGTGCTAACTGAGATAAAATTGGCTAATCACCTTTCCCTTGAAGGTTGTGTCTAAAAAAAATTATTTGAATTTGTAATTTTTTCAAATAGCTTTCATTGTAGTTGTTTTGCCCTGACTTTTTGCCTCTTGCGGTGCCTGTTATCTCTGCAACACAGGTGGGAGAAGCTGAAAGGCCACTATGTTTTTCCCTACTAAAGGACAGCCTCTGACAATACATAGTGGAAGTATATATTACTCTGCAATACCAGCACTGGACAGTAGGGGTCACAGTGTATGGAAAGAGGCAGGGATAGGAAGTTACAGCATCTCCCTGCCTCTCTCTACTCACAGATTTGCAGGGGAGCAACTACACAGCACAGAGAGTCCAAACAGCAGCTCCCAGCCTGCAGAGACAGACTATAGCTCAGGTATGTGAAGGATGGGGGGGGGGGAAGGCAGCAGGGAGACATGGGGACACTGAGACACTAGGGGACACATGGGGACACTGAGACACTAGGGGACACTGGGAGAGGTGGGGACACTGAGACACTAGGGGACACTGTGAGACATGGGGACGCTGAGACACATGGGGATGTAGTGAGACATAGGGAGACACTTTGGGACATGGAGACACTAGGGGCACAGTGTCTCCATGTCTCCCAGTGTCCCCATGTCTCCCAGCCAGTGTCCCCATGTCTCCCAGCCAGTGTCCCTAGTGTCTCAGTGTCCCCATGGCTCCCGGTGTCACCTAGTCTCCCAGGGTCTGTGTCCCCATGTCTCTCAATGTTCCCATGCCTCCCAGTGTCCCCAAATGTCTGTGTCCCCATGTCTCCCACTGCCCACATGTCTCCCAGCCAGTGTCTCAGTGTCCCCATGTCTCCCAGTGTCAATATGTCTCCCAGCCAGTGTTCCAAGTGTCTCAGTGTCCCCATGTCTCTCAGTGTCTGTGTCCCCATGTCTCTGTGTCCCTAGTGTCCCCATGTCTCCCATTGTCCCCAAATGTCTTAGTGTCCCCATGTCTCACAGTGTCCCCAAGTGTCTGTGTCCCCATGCCTCCCAGCCAGTGTCCTTAGTGTCTCAGTGTCCCCATGTCTCACAGTGTCCCCTAGTCTCCCAGTGTCTGTGTTCCCATGTCTCTCAGTGTCCCTAGTGTCTTAGTTTCCCCAAATGTCTGTGTCCCCATGTCTCCCAGTGTCTGTGTTCCCATGTCTCTGTGTCCCTAGTGTCTGTGACCCCTTTTCTCCTAGTGTCCCCAAATGTCTCAGTGTCCCCATGTCTGTATCCATAAGTGCCCCCATGTCTCCCAGTGTCCCCAAGTGTCTCAGTGCCATGTCTCTTAGTGTCCCCGTGTCTCTCAGTGTCCCCATAGTATCTTAGTGACACACTAAGACATGGGACCCTGGGAGAAATGGGGACACAGACACCGGGAGACTTGGGGACTGGGCGACATGGAGACACTGACACTGTGATACATAGGGACACTGATGCCAGGTTGGCCTTCCAATTCTTTGAACAGACATGCTTCCTTTTTGGGCATATTTGCCCCTTTTGGCAGTTCTGGTCATGTGATTTGCGTCAGTGGCCCACCCTTTTACCCGCCCATTGACTTCCTGCTTCACTGGACACTGCTGTTAGGGGGTATGGATTTACTTGAAAGATGAAAGCATAAATTAGATATATAAAGAGATTAGCATAGAGTATGTGTTTTCTTATAGCTGCATTGATTGAGTTTCCCTCCAACACCAACTCCATTAGATACATAACGCTTGAGAGGTATGACTGTTTTAGTGTTTTTGGTCAATAAGATTCTGTAACTACGCCAATCATAATTGTCAGCACAGTCATTTTCTTGTTGTTCTTGCTGTCCGAGTGAACTTCTCTTCACCCATTTTTTTTTTATAAGTATACCATTAACCAAAATAAATTATATTGTAGATTTCTTCCTACAGTATACTTTGAATAGATATTTATTCTTCCACACTATATTTATTAATCATAACACCATTGCTACGAGACAACATTATAAATATTTTAGAAGAAATAAAATTTAATATATATATGATATGTTGTTTGTACATTTTGTGCATCAAATAATTGGAACATATTTTAATTAAAAAAAAAAAAAAAAGATAAAATATCTTTGAGCACTAAGTTAGTTTTCAGGATAATCAATACTGCCTTTGATCTGTTCTGTTATTTTGTAGGTACTGCTGATCTTTTGTGAATTTTCTCAAATAAAGATTTCTATATTTATTTTATCTTGGCATTCGAAGAATATGGAGCCCATAAATAATACGGTTGTGATAGAATTCCAACTTATTGGGCTTTGCATTGATAAGAAACTCCAGCTCTGTGTTTTTTTTTCTTTTTTTCTTTTATCTATATTTCAACAGTAGCAGGAAACCTCACAATCATTAATCATCTGGTACAGTCCAAAACTCCATTGTCCCATATTATTATTTCCTCATAAATTTGTCTTTCATGAAAATCTAATACACTTCTGTTACTATCCCAAAATTCATGGTCGATGCTACATCTGAGGTAAAAAGAATATCTATTGCTATATGTTATTTCTTTTTTGTTTTATCAGCAATTGAAAACTACCTGCTAGCAATTATGGCTTATGATTGCCACCTGGTAATCTTCAATCCATTAAGATACACAACAATCATGAACTCTAAACGTTGCCATAAACTGGCCGCTGTATCCTGGGCAGTTGGCTTCCTGGGTCATGGTCACCTATATATTTTCTAAGCCAGTTGCCATTTTGTGGTGACAACAAAATTAACCATTTCTTCAGTGATATATGTCCACTTCTAAACCATTCATGCTCAGATAAGTATGCATTTAAAACCTATTTCTTTTATAACATGGATAGTTATATGCTCACTCATAGTTATATGCTTACTCAGACACAAATCCACAGCTACACATAGACCTTCCCAAACAAACAGAGTCACACAGACATGTACACACTAACACATGCATACACAAACACATTGAAATACAGATTACAACACATTCAGAGGTATACAGACATACATAGACACACCGATATACACTGTCACACAAATACACAACATACACAAATCCATATTTTTGACAATTGTTGACAAATCTTTTGTGTGCAAGAGCAAGACTACCTGGGGTCCATTGGGGAGCTGGTTGGTATAGACTATTGGCTATTGTCTCCCACTGGGTCTAGTGTGGAGATAGCTGAAGCAGTCTGTCAGATACCCAGTGTGGGTCTGTGTGCTCAGAGAGAAAGTGATTTAAATCACTTCCTCACAGCTCACCTCTGTTTTACAAATGTCTTAGTTAGCCACACTGCTTTTTCAAAGTCTAGACTGGTGTGGCTATTAAATATGTCCCTGTTTTGGCAGGTATTTCTGTCTCCTCAACTGGACCACATCGTGTAACATGGTCAAATGCTGGCACTGGTGCTTTAACCCATGAGTAAAGTCAGCCTTTTCATGCCCTGTTTGTAACCATAATAACTGTTTTTAACTTATCACCTGAAAACTTATATGAAGTGATGTAGTAGCGATCCATTACTAATAAACTAACAACATTTCTGCATTTAAATATTAACGCTCCATGACACTGCCAGAGAAGAAATATCCAAGGTGGAGGGGAGGGTGGAGTTTGTGCTAGAGTGGGATACTATAGGGAGCTATAGTGCCAGGAAAACAACTTTGTTTTTCCTGGCACTATAGTTTCCCTTTAAGTTAAAAACAAACAAATGAAAGTTGGTCCTTAATAGAGTTACAAGAATTACAACAGGCTAAGGCTTTTGTGATGAAATATACAAAGATACAAAAAAGCGATATGTGTGCACAAACCACAGTGCAATAAGTGCTCAACAGATAAATAGCAGAAAAAAACCTCCCTGAATCAGGTAGGATTTCCCCGAAGACTTCCTCCTGTCTTCAACAGAACATGTAAAGAAAAAAAGGGGATGATCTGCTAAACAAATAACAAGAACAGTGCATAGCGCATAACTGTGTGTATGAATAAACCAAATGTATAGTTTTCAAATGGCCACTCACACTTTCGTTGAAATAGAAATGCCTTGAAACTGAATTGCTCTTTTCAGCAAAATTGCTCTTTTCAGCATAAATGCCCTTCCAGGAATGATTCTTCCACCACTTTTAAACTCTCATGGAACAGTTAAAATGTGTGTGCTCAAAGAAAAAAACAGAACTTGTAGTACATATTTAAAAATGTAGAAAAAATAATTTAATCACTTACATCTAAATATAAAACAATGGATGTATTCTCACTGTCACCACCAGGGGTCCTACGCGTTTCGTCCGTATGTAGGACTTCCTCAGGGACTTCAGTGACCAGAAATGACAGCATACAAATGTATTCCTACATACGGACGAAACGCGTAGGACCCCTGGTGGTGACAGTGAGAATACATCCATTGTTTTATATTTAGATGTAAGTGATTAAATTATTTTTTCTACATTTTTAAATATGTACTACAAGTTCTGTTTTTTTCTTTGAGCACACACCTTTTAACTGTTCCATGAGAGTTTAAAAGTGGTGGAAGAATCATTCCTGGAAGGGCATTTATGCTGAAAAGAGCAATTTTGCTGAAAAGAGCAATTCAGTTTCAAGGCATTTCTATTTCAACGAAAGTGTGAGTGGCCATTTGAAAACTATACATTTGGTTTATTCATACACACAGTTATGCGCTATGCACTGTTCTTGTTATTTGTTTAGCAGATCATCCCCTTTTTTTCTATACATAAGGCCTTCAAAAACCACATCATTGTAGCACATCCACCCATTGAGTGACAAACTGGGTATTAAAATATTTTGTCAAAAACTGGCAAGACAATGATCCTGATCTCATGCTCACTACCATTCCAATTCAATGATTAAAAGGTTCATAGATTCAGTGCTATGTATATAAATCCTCTATATGAGTAAGAGATAAAAAAAGAGGCAGGAACCTCCAATTGAACAATATCATAGCTTTATTCTAATACACGATTAAAAACTCTTAATTTGGCTATAGTGGGCATACAAGCAAAATATCCACAATAAGGTAAGTGTATAAAACTTTAAATGCCACCAGCACACAGTCTTTCCAGGTTTCGCCAATACCCAATCACATGAGTCTCGTGGATCCGCCTCTCTTTGATGCCCTCTGTGACGCGATTCTTTCGCCTTCTCAAGCCTCTCTTTTTATCTCTTACTCATATAGAGGATTTATATACATCATACTGAATCTATGCTCTGGAGACATACATGTGAATATCTTGCTGTTGGAATTATCCCTCTCCATTGGAGTACTTCAAACCCAGAACCAGGGGTGAAAGGGCTCTGGTATATGTGAGTTCTCTCCCAGATAACCTTTTATATATATATATATATATATATATATATATATCGTGGATTTATCAGATTGTCTGCACTATGTATCACTATGTTATTTTCTAGAATGATATTTGAAGGACCCAATTCAGTTTAAGCGCACTATGTTTGATTTGTAGAATGTTTAATCAGGTCTGGGGTGTAACAGTATAGGGGCTGACTAAATAGTTTTTCAGGGATTCAAAGGCCCTTGATAGTGTCAGCTCTCTTCCTGGTCAAGGCCATAATGGGAGAAATTATAGTGGAGAAATTACAAATGAATATGCTATACTAGCTTGCAATACAAATGACCTGCTGAATAACTCTAAAGTCTTGGGGAGTAGCCACTCTGCTATTGCTGATAACTTCTCTGGGTCCATCTGGATAATGTGCCCTAAAAAATGGTACCTGGTCTCTCTAAAAATTACATTTCTCTAGCTTTCAATAAAGACCACTTTCTAGCAACCAGGTGAGGACCAAGCATTACTGAGAGTATTTTCTAAATCAGGAGAAAACATTTTGAATATCATCCAAATATACAATAACAAAGGACTAGAGAAAGTCTCTAGGGATATCATTGATGAATTCTTGAAAGATGTCAGTGGCACTGCACAGACCAAAAGACATGACAGCTATGAGTATAAAAAGCTATCTTCCATTCATAACCCTGTTTATTTCTCACCATGTTATAGGCTCCTATGAGATCCAGCTTGGTAAAAAAAAAGGGGAATGGGATAAGCTTTTTGATGGTAAATATACCTAGCCCATGGTAGTTGTAGCGGAACGCCAATATTAAATCCACGAATTCCGCTGGTTCAGGAAGTAATCCACAGTCAAGCGCTGAAACAACAAGGCAATATCCCCAACCTCCCAGTAACCGGACGAAACACAGTTCTGAGAGTCAACTGAAGTCCTTTAATTCTGCTTCACAATTTATACAAGTTCCCATGCAAGGGGTTTCCTGAGTCCCCTCCCAGGGGCATTCCCAGAGGGGACTACATGGGGAACTTACAGTACAACACATTTCTCCCATCAGGCACTGCTGCATGAGAGGGATCCTCCTCCTGGAATATACCGTTAAGTGGATTATCCCTCCGTGCAGCAGAACCGACAATTTATATAAAAATCTGTAACTTTGCGAATATACAGTTTATTTGCACGAATGGACGTTCGGTAGATAGCTGGGGTCTGAGCGCATCATTCGTGAGATTACCGCTCAGATCCCAGCTAAAATAACCGAACGCCGCACGAAAAACACATTTATTGAGAAACATATTAAAAAGACTGATTGCCTTCCAGAGAATGAAATACCGAACGGCCCGGAACTCCCGAATGTCCTGGAGGCTCAGCGGTGTTCGTGCTGTCGAGTAGCCATTTTTAGTGCCATGCGCTCGACGACCTAACACCGCTGAGGGAACAAAGGATCCAAGATGGCCGACCGCCGCATGGTTGGTAGTCGAACGACGGCCACCAAGGAGAGCCTCTAATTACCGATTGCAACATTGTTGCAATCGGTTAACAAGCGCCACACGCCTCTAAGTGTGTGGGCTATTAGGGGTAGTGTTTTCGGTCCACGAACGGCCCTCCAAAGTGCCGTTCGTGAAACGAAAGGAAAACCCCATACAAATAGCTATCTGCATTCGGCGGATAGCAAATACAGGCAATTCAAGATATTACAGTCAGCATACAATATACATAGTTAAACACATATCTCCACCGACATACAGGCAACCCTTAAAGGTACAGTCTCTGGTTATAGTCCAAGTGGCTAGGTTTGCCACAGTAGTCAATACAAGCTCTCATTTACCCCCTTTCTCCTTCAATGAAAAATAATTCATCCCCATGGGTAAGGGAGATTTAAGTATAAACCCCTTGGCCTGAGGACACATAGCTTTATTTTCTGCAAAGGATAGATGTTTCCCCTAGGAGGATTTCTACGAGGCAAGAGGTCAATGGCACAATCATAGGCAACATTTCAGTCACCATTTATGACCTTTATGAAGCCATACCAAATATTGCAATCAGTGCTTCAACAGCATAAAAAAATAAGTACAGGTCCACAACTCTACTTTGGATTCTTTGCTTACAGGAGCTTTATCCATTTGGAAGTAAAGTCACTATTGATTCACAATATTAAACCTGTTTCTAAATTTATTAAAAAATTAGTACCTTTCTTCCTTAATGCAGCTAAATCACTAATACCTCTTATGTGGAAGAGGACAGACCCTCTGACCTTTCAGGACTGGCTAAATAGAATTAATAAAATTAGGTAACTATAAGAATCATCTTTCATTTTACAACATAACATTTTTAAACACACAGCAATTTAATTGGAATACCCATTCATCAGGCAGTCTTTGATAAGTGTTTGAGGTCTGCTCTGTGACTTCCTACATGATTGCACAATAAAACTTACACTCAATTTTATTGTTCCATGCACATTAGTCTTGCTCAATGATTCCTTTCTTTTTACATATATTTACAACTGACAAGCTCACTAAGTTCTTTTAATTAGGTTTGTTTATTTGTTAACCAACATACCAGTGACTGTACAATGTGGACTGGAGAAACTTGTGTGCTGTGCAAGTGTTTATAAGAGAGTCAGATCTTTTTTTTTCCCCTTACTATGTTTACTATCATCAATTAACACGTTGCACTTTTTGCATTCATTTTAGCACACATTTCAATTCACCTGTACTATGGATGTGTAGTTTCTTGTATTTTACATGAAATAGTGATTTTAAAGAGATATCTCCTGTCTTTTGAGAAGTTAAGTATGTATATTGTGAATTCACCTGCATTTGGTTTGGTAGTTTAAAAATGTTTGCATTTCCAAATATCTACTTTAATTATTTTGTATGAAGTTTAATTAGTGGAAGAGTTTTTGTTGCAAATCAAGATACTATTAGATGTTACACATGTGTCTTTTAAGCACCTGGTTTATAAGTTCACTTTATTATTATTTCTTTAATCAAGCTTATAACACACACACACATATATAATAAACATACATAATGGATACCACAAAATAAAATCAACTAGGTGAATAATGGACATGATGTATTTTACATTATAGCTATACTATTGCCAAATTCAACAGTACTTGTCAAAATTAATTTTAACTGTAATGAATTTGCAAAAGATGTATTTGCTATAAACAAACAACATTTGAAAAACATTTGGGATTCCAAGTGTTAGCTAACTAGTGTCAGGGGAAGTATGTGTAATTATCAGGTCTTTATTTTGATTTACTTATTATTAGCCAAGTTTGGTAATGATCCCTTTGGACTTGTTTTGCAATTGTTTCATCATCTACAAAAACAAACTAATAATTTCACCAAGGGAGTTCAAAGCTAATCTACATTGGTATTCTAGTGTATTCATGATTAATCATGAATTTGTGTATGATGCAGCTACATCTTATTCTTAACCTATATGTTGTCCAATATATGAATGTGTTGTGAATACAAAATACAAAATTCTGTTAGTCCAATAAAGGTATTACAAGATACAAACGTTATCTGTTTTTTACATATAAATATGTAACATATATGCAAGCAAATATGTCAAGTAGCACTCACAATTTTAGTATTAAATGAAGACATTCTTTTACATTCTGCTGTAATTTTAAGTTATGCATAGTTACTCTAATGACACGTGATGTGTGCAGTCTGTATACTGTGATTCCTCACAAAGAGGGAATAAAGGCAATGAGAGACCTGTTCATCCACACGGATCCGGTACAAAGTTACATGTCGGTGTACAGAAATGTAGTGAATAATGCATGTGTTAGGTGTTTTGGGCTGTGTGACCTGTGGACTTATCCCGTGCAAAAGTTTCAATCATCAGCATACCGGACAAGTATTCAAGATCAAACACAGGATCAGCTGCTGCATGGATTTTGTGATCTATAAATTGTCCTGTCCTTGCAGTCTTAATTATGTTGAAAAACGGAAACAGCATTGTTTAAGAAAATAAGAGGACACTGGTCCAGCATTCGTTTGGTTTATAGGGACAATAAGTCTAATAAACCTGTTGCCCGGAACTTCCTTGAAAAAGGACATGCGATTACATCTTTGAAATGTGTGGCGATTGACCACTCGCCTGTCTCAAGACGAGGAGGAAACAGACCGGAATTACTATTACAGAGAGAGAGACGTGGTGGATTCAAAAATTGGATACCCTCGCCCCTAATGGATTGAATGAGAAATTATCATATACATCATTCATTTGATATATAGTCATAGGACTTAAAAATAAGAGATGTCCTGTGTTTTTGGTACCTGGTAATGAGAATGATTTAATTGACATGTTTTTACTGTCTTGTCTGCAAAGATAGATTTTCTGCCTGCAGACATTCTCCATTTTTTTATGATTTTATGATTATCTTTTTATTGCTCATATTAGGTTGAATCATATTAGCACTTATTTGAAAATCAATTCCACAATTTCCTGGTGGGGTCTCCTGATTAATGCGAGTGCAGCATGTGACTTAGCCTCTATATAAGCTGGTTACATAGTATTATTAAATTATGCCACTATTCGCTATACCGCGAGTAGGGGCATGTCAGTGGCTGCTCACTGTTAAAAAAAAAAAAATTGCCCCCTCCTGAGCCCCCACCCACGACGCCCGAGTGGGGGCTTTAAACTAAAGGGGAGACCTATTGCCCCTTCCGGCCCCCACCCCTGAGCGGCAGGTGGGGGCCTTAAATACCAATAAGGCGGGGACCTATTGTCCTCCCCACAGGCTCCCACACCTGAGCGGTGGGTGGGGGCCCTAAATATCAATAAGGGGGACCTATTGTACTACACCCTGGCCCCCAACCGTGAGCGGTGGGTGGGGGCCCTAAATATCAATAAGGGGGAACTATTGTACTCCCCCCTGGCTCCCACCCCTGAGCGGTGGGTGGGGGCCATAAATAAAAATTGGGGGGCCTAATGTCCTCCCCCTGGCCCCCACCCCTGAGCGGCAGGTGGGGGCATTAAATAAAAATGTAACCCCCCCAGGTGACTAGGAGTCCCCAAACCCCTAGTCACCCCACTCCCCCCCAAAAAAAACCCTACCTACCCCCGTCATCCTGAAAATAATGAGGTGGGACCCTTATCTAAATACCTGTAAAAAAAAAAAAAAAAAGACTTAGCATTTGATGTCTTCTTTCTTCTAAACTCTTCTTTTTTCAGCCCCTAAAATCCATAATAACCAACGCACTTTAAAAAACAAAAAAACGAGCGCAAAAAATAATAATCCATTTTCACCCATGGAGGGCTTCGCGCAGACTGAGCTCTGCAGGGCGGGGGAAGGCTTATAAAGCCTTGCCCTGCCCTGCAATTAGGCTCAGAGCACTCGGATTGGTGGGTATAAGAAATCCAATCAGAGTGCTCTGACAGGTAAATGAAGAGACTGACAAGTAAGTCTCTACATTTACCTGTCACAGCACTCTGATTGGCTGGCTTGAAATCCAGCCAATCAGAGTGCTCTGTGTCATTTTACACAGCGTGGGAAAGTTTTTGGAATTTTCCCATGCTGTGTAAAATGACACAGAGCACTCTGATTGGTGGATTTTAAGCCAACCAAATTTGAGTGCTTTGTTTCATTTTGCACAGTGTGGGAAAGTTCTTTGGAATTTTCCCATGCTGTGTAAAATGACACAGAGCACTCTGATTAGTTAGCTTGAAATCCAGCCAAGCAGAGTGCTATGTGTCATTTTGCACAGCGTGGGAAAGTTCTTTGGAATTTTCCCACGCTGTGTAATTTGACTCATAACAACACTCTGGTGGATTGAAAGTAACCAATAAGAGAGTTATGAGTCAAATTATACAACTTGGGAAAATTCCAAAGAACTTTCCCACGTTGTGTAAAATGACACAGAGCACTCTGATTTGCTAGATTTCAAGCCAACCAATCAGAGTGCTATGACAGGTAAATGTAGAGACTTACCTGTCAGTCTCTTAATTTACCTGTCAGACCACTCTAATTGGATGGCTTAAACCCACCAATCAGAGTGCTCTGAGCCTAAGTGCGGGGCTGAGGAAGGCTTTATAAGCCTTTTCCCCACCCTGCAGAGCTCAGTCTGCACAGAGCCCTCAATGGGTGAAAATTAATTATTATTTTTTGTGCTCTTTTTTTATTTTTTTATTTTTTTTTATTTATTTTTTAAAGTGTGTCGGTTATTATGGTTTTTTATTTGGCCTTTTTTGGGGCTGAAAAAAGAAGAGTTTAGAAGAAAGAAGACATCAAATAGTAAGTCTATTTTTTTTTTTTACAGGTATTTAGATAAGGGTCCTCCTCATTATTTTTAAGATGTGGGGGGTAGGTAGGGGTTATTTTTTTGGGGGAAGGGATGTGACTAGGGGTTTGGGGACCCCTAGTCACCTGGGGGGTTACATTTTTATTTAGGGCCCCCACCCACCGCTCAGGGGTGGGGGCCAGGGGGAGGACAATAGGTTCCCCCCAATTTCTATTTATGGCCCCCACCCAAGGGGTGGGGCCGGGGGGAAGGACATTAAGTGTCCCCCCAATTTTTATTTATGGCCCCCACCCTCCGCTCAGGGGTGAGGGCCGAAGGGGAGGACATTAGGTCCTCCCCCCAATTTTTATTTATGGCCTACACCCACCGCTCAGGGGTGGGGGCCGGGGGGGAGAGGACAATAGGTCCCCCCCAATTTTTATTTATGGCCCCCACTCAGGGGTGGGGGCTGGGGGGGGACATTAGGTACCCCCCAATTTTTATTTATGGCCCCCACCCACCGCTCAGGGGTGGGGGCCAGGGGGAGGACAGTAGGTCTCCCCTTATTGTTATTCAGGGCCCTCACCCGCCATTCAGGGGTGGGGGCCGGGGGGAGGACAGTAGGTCCCCCCTATTGTTATTCAGGGCCCCCACCCGCCATTTAGGGGTGGGGGCCGGGGGGAGGACAGTAGGACCCCCCTCCACATTCTTATTTAGGGCCCCCACCCATCGCACAGGTTTAAGGGAGCTATCTACCAAATATATATATATATATATATATATATATATATATATACATATAAATAAAAATAATAAATAAATAATTTGAAGAAAAAATATATATATATTTTTAAATTATATACTGGTTTAAATTTGTTCTAACTGTATTTTGATATTAACATACATTTATATTTAAATCAAAATACATTTAGAATGATGTTATAAATACATATATGCCCTTAACAACCGTGGACATACTAGGTACACTTTATTGTAGTAAAGAAGTTCTTGAGAAAATTACCTTGGATTCCTTATTTTTGCCTTCTATACGTTTAGTGCAATCAAGCACCGGGACAAAAAAACTGGAAGTAGGAGTGCAAGGCTTTTCTCTATTTTGTATACATATATATATATATATATATATATATATATACCAGTCTGTGTTGATTAGCACTCACGGATTTCCAAAGTCAAGTTAAAAAATCAAAGTTTATTAATCCATTAAAAAAGGCTCTTTCAACGTTTCAGTCCACTACTGGGACTTTCTTCAGGAACCTGTGGATGGCTATATATATATATATATAAATACAAATAGCGACGGCTTGCACTCCTGGTGTAATCCTGTGGTGCCCGGTGCTGGTCTGGCAAGGATCATGTAGACATAGACGAAATGACCGGACTCCAAGGACTTTATAGAGATTTTCAAATAAAATTTAACTTTTATTCAATCTATTTAAAAAGTCAATGTTTCAGCTCCCACATCGAGCTTTCATATGTTTTGTCATGATGAAAGCTCCATGTGGGAGCTGAAACATTGACATTTTAAATGGATTGAATAAAAGTTAAATTTTATTTGAAAATCTCTATAAAGTCCTTGGAGTTCGGTCATTTCTGCTATGTCTATATATATATATATATATATATATATATATATATATATATATATATATATATATATATATTAAAATACACTTTTAATAATGGTGTATGTGTGTTTATGGGCATTTAAAATTACTATATATATATATATATATATATATATATATAAATATATATATATATATATATACATTTTTATGGCACTAGGGGGCCTGTCTGAGAGCTCAGACAGGCCCCCTGCAGGCACTGCACAAGCCGGCTATTCCGGCCAGTGAAGTCCGCAGTCTTTAACAACCATTTTTTTGCATATGTCCAACCAGAATCCTTTGCAGTAGTAACATCACTGCAAATTTGTGATTCCTAAGGGAAAAGCAAGTCTTTTGGCTTGACTAGTTTGCAGATTTTTGTTTAACATTGTATTAACTAGCCACAGACTTCAGGTGGAAGGGGTTTTCAATCACAATTTTTCCCCACCATACCTCTTTTGGTTTTTGATATATATATATATATATATATATATATATCTCCCAAGTAAGTACCGTATTTTTCGCCCCATAAGACGCACCTCACCATAAGACGCACCTAGTTTTTAGAGGAGGAAACCCAGAAAAAAAAATATTCTGAACAAACTGTTCCATAGTGTTTCTTACCATGGGACAGTTTGTTCAGAATATTTTTTTTTCTCCCCTGTCCCATAATGATCTTTAACCCCCCTTTCCTCTGTCCCATAGTGATTGTTAACCCCTCCTACCCTGTCCCATAGTGATTGTTAACCCCTCCTACCCTGTCCCATAGTGATTGTTAACCCCTCCTACCCTGTCCCATAGTGTTCTTTAACCCCTCCTCCCCTTGTCCATTAGTGTTCTGATCCCATAGTGTCCCCCCCTCCCATTGTCCCATAGTGCACTTTCCCTCCCATAGTGTCCCCCCTGCCCTTGTCCCATAGTGTCTCCCCCTCCCCTTGTCCCATAGTGTCTCCCCCTCCCCTTGTCCCATAGTGTCACTTTCCCTCCCATAGTGTCCCCCCTCCCCTTGTCCCATAGTGTCTCCTTCCCCTCCCATAGTGTCCCCCCTGCCTTGTCCCATAGTGTCTCCCCCTCCCCTTGTCCCATAGTGTCTCCCCCTCCCCTTGTCCCATAATTACTTACCTGTCTTGGAGCGTGGGCCGGCTTCACAGCGCGCTCCGCGATCCAGGAACTTCTATTTCAGGTTCCGGTTTCCGGCGGGACTGAAAGGAAGTGTGCACAGTGAGTGTGCACTATATATAGTATATGTTCATACATTGCATAAGTCTTCATACATTGCAGTGAAGTCCGCAGTCTTTAACAACCATTTTTTTGGTGGACGTACCTGGTACGTCATCGGTCAGGAAGGAGTTAAAATGTATAATATAATATGTAATATGTAATATATACAGAGGCATAACGAGAAACCACAGGGCCCTGGTGTGAAATGTGCCCTGGGGCTCCTCATACATCTCACTCCCACCCCAGCCCCTCTATGTGTCATACTCATGCCCTTCAATGTGTCGCATTCAAATGGGTTAATCCAGCCTCTAAAGCCTCTAGTGGCTGTCTCATTGACAGCCGCTAGAGGCGTTTGCGTGCTTCTCAATGTGAAAATCACAGTGAGAAGACACCAGCGTCCATAGGAAAGCATTGTAAATGCTTTCCTATGAGACTGGCTGAATGGGTGCGCAGCTCCTGCCACGCATGCGCATTCAGCCAAAGAGGAGGATCGGAGGCAGAGAGGAAAAAAGGTAAGATTTAACCCTTTCCTCTCCCCAGAGAGGGGGACCCTGAGTATGTTTTCCTGGCACTATAGTGGTCCTATAAAGGTTAATGGAACTGTAGTAATTGGAGTTTTTCTTCACTTTCAGTCCAAATTATGATATAATCAATATATACAAAATATATGACAGGGTTGGGATGCTGTATTTCTAGGAATCTCTGTTCTAGATTTGCCATAAACAGCTTATCATATTGGGGTACCATCTTAGTACCCATAGCATTGCCCATGATTTGAAGGTAAATCTCATTGTTAAAACTGAAATAATTACGTGTGAGGCTAAATAGTGCCAGTTCCGTAATAATTCAGGGAATGTATTGTTAGTTGTTAACATAAGAGAGAAATGGTAAAAAGCTTTGATGCCATATTTATTAGGAATGTTGCTGTACATTATTATTATTATTATTTTATTATTTATATAACGCCAGCAAATTTCATAGCACTGTACAATGGGTGGACTAACAGACATGTAATTGTAACCAGACAAATGGATGTACAGGAACAGAGGGGTTCATAGCCCTGCTCAATGAGCTTACAAATATTCCATATCCATGGTTACAAGGATGGTGTTAGCATGAAGATGGTGATTTGGCGTAGTTTGTTATGGAAATCAGTGGTGTCTTTTATGAAGCTGTTGGTGTTGGTAACGAGAAGGTTTAGGATATTTTATACCAGTTCTGAGATCTGTTCTGTAAGAGCTTCCTGTAATTATAGGTCTGCCAAGATGACCTGCTTTGTGGATTTTGGGAAGACTAGTTGGTATGAGTGATTCTAGTTCTAGATATATATTCTTAGTGAAGGGTTTGATGAGCTCCCTAAGTTGCAATTGATATTCCTTGGGGGACGGGGGGTGTCTTCATTTAGTTTTCTATAAATATATATATATATATATTCAAAAATAGAATGCATTCCAGGGTCTTGGTATGAATAAATAAAATATAACTTTTAATTCATATTGTATAAAACAAAAAAATAATCATCAATGTTTCAGCTCACATCATGATGGCTCCTGATATGATCCTGAAGAAGGATCCTGATGTGAGCAGAAATGTTGATGCATATTTTTTTGTTTTATACAATATGAATTAAAAGTTGTAATGGCACCCCCAGGCATAAAAGGGTTAAACCGCCTTTTAGAAGATCTTCCCCTTCCAGAGATACATGCACAGCTACTGCAGAACATCAAACTCCCGAACTGCATACAAGGGAATGCTCCAAACTCCCGAACTGCATACAAGGGAATGCTCCAAATTCCCGAACTGCATACAAGGGAATGCTCCAAACTCACGAACTGCATACAAGGGAATGCTTCAAACTCCCGAACTGCATACAAAGTAGCACTTCAAACTCCTGAACTGAAACCTCACGAATAGCTGCTAGCAGACGAACAGGAAAAGCACCCAAGCGGCTTACACTCCTGGCAATCAGTCTCTAACAGCATACATTAAATCCCCCGAAAGACGAAACAGAGCTCCGTGTTGAGGGTCAAGCAGTGGTCTGGTTTAATGAGGGCTACCTGCCCAGTATTTATGCAGGCCTCCCACCTGGTGGACACTCCCTTGGGGACCAAATGGGAGACTGTGACAAAGGACAGACATGAAGCAATGACAGACACACAGAGGTAAAACATCCTCACAATGCATCCTA
Organism: Pelobates cultripes; assembly: GCA_933207985.1. NCBI lineage: Eukaryota > Metazoa > Chordata > Amphibia > Anura > Pelobatidae > Pelobates > Pelobates cultripes. The sequence goes on along the minus strand of OW240916.1, from coordinate 188,714,870 downwards.
ACTTCCCTCCCTCTGTCCTGGAGATAATTGGGAAGTAATCCAATTATCTCCCAGGACAGAGGCAAAACTCCATTAACCACATGGCAGTAAAAAGACAGTAAAATACAATAAAATAAACACGGTTACATTTATGACATAAAATACAGACATGCAACCAGATAGCATAGGTCTGAGCACACATTATTACTGAATGGCGCTCAGACCACACACATACAGTTCAATTGCCACGGAGCCAAAGTCTTTCCCATAGTCTTTCATTATACGAATGGGCTCCATGGCATAGCTATCTGGGGTATCACTGCTCAAACAGGGCAAGCACCGAATGACCCGGCTTTCATGTCTTCGCAGGGAAAAATCAAGCGTTTCAACATGGGGCCATAGTCTAAAGGCAGCAGGCGGGCAACCAGGCTCCTCCAATGCACAGTGGCGAGATTGGTCTCGTCACAAAAGTTATATTTTATTTTTTCATACCAAGACCCTGGATTGCATTCTATTTTTGAATAGCTACATTGTTTGCTGGAATTGCATCGGGCACTAATATTTTTGCACCTGGAGTGCAAGCATGTTGGATATTTATATATATAGCAAATCCAGGTTATGGTGGGGAAAAATTGTGATTGAAAACCCCTTCCACCTGAAGTCTGGGGATAGTTAATACAATGTTAAACAAAAATCTGCACACCAGTCAAGCCATAAGACTTGCTTTTCCCACAGAAATCCCAAATCTGCAGTAATGTTACAACCGCAAAGGATTCTGGGTGGGCATATGCAAATTAGTTTAACAAAGAATCACATTTTTGCCTCATTCCATTTTAAACATGGATTCCTTTTAATCTGTGTTTGCAGTATACAACTGCTTGGAACACAATCAGGGCCGGCGCTACCTGTTAGGCGCCACCACGAGCGCCGGTCCGCCTCATGCTGCAGCCGCCCGAGCGCTCTGTAGAGAGCCTCTGGCGGCTGCAGCTTTGCCCGGCTGGTGCATCCATGAGGGCGCACCACCCGGGCGCAGCATGAGGAGAGGGGCTGACGGGAGGGAAGCGCTCAGCGCTCAGCGCTCCCTCCTGTCACTCCCTCACTGTAACATGGTTGAGCTCTGTATGGTCCGCAGATACAGGGAGCATCTGTCTCCTGTACCTGGCCGGACTAACAGGAAGTGCACACTGAGTGTAAACAAAAGCTCCCTGTACCCGCGGACCATACAGGGCTCGGCCATGCTACAACAGAGGTGGGGGGGAGAAATAAATTGACAGGGGGGGGAATAAATTGACTGGGAGGGGAGAAATAAATTGATGGGGGGAGAAAGAAATTGACAGGTGGGGGGGAATAAATTGACAGGGGGGAGAAAGAAATTGACAGAGAGGAAGAAAGACTCGCCGGCGGGGGAGTGATGACATGAGCGGTGTTGTGGCGCACGTCGGGAGGGGAGGAGCTGGGATCGGATCGGACCGGGGAGACAGGCGGGAGGAGATGGAGAGACATGGAGATAAGAGACGCCATTGCCGTCTCGTGTATACGGAGCCGTATATGGCGCTCGAGTAGGCTGATTTCTATTTACCATGGAGCCGAAGACTGATATGTACCCAGATGATTGACTCTGACTGACTCTGCAATACGGTACCAGAGGGTTAGACAGCTCAAACGGTCTACCTAAGTGAATGTGTTTCTCTTTGATATGAGAGAAGGGGAAAGGAAGGAATAAAGAAAAAAAAAGAAGAAAATAAGAAAGGGAAAGGCATTTTCAAACCTAAATTCAAACCTAAATGCTGTGAACATTGGGGCATGTTAAGCCAAAATGTTATTGGGGCATGTGAAGCCAAAATGCCAAAATGCTTCCTACAACGTTGCCCTTAAAGAGGCACTATTTCATTAAAAAGCAGTTATAATACTGTGAATAAAGTGGCACTTTATATTGAGGGGCAGTTAATATACTATCCATACTGTGGCACCTCATATCAAGAGGCAGTTATTATACTGTGAATAATGCGATAAGGCACTTTATCCCAAATTGGCAGTTACCAAGCTGTGAATATTGTGAATATGGTGATTATAGTCCTGTTTTTTCACTAAAAGTCAGACACTATTTTTCGAGCGTTGATGGCTCCTTTTGCCTATAGGCTGATATAACATTGTGTACATTGCGGCATTTCATTTCAAAGGCTTTTTGAATTTTTTTATTTTTTTTTTTATATATATATCGTGGCTTTGTGGCATCGCTGCGAATATTGTGGCATTATACATTAAAAGAGCAGTAGTAATACTGCGAATATTGTGGCATCTACACTAAAAGGCAGCTACTACTTCTGGTATTCTATTTTTAAAGCCAGTTATTATACTGTGAATAATCTGACTCTTCATATCAAAAGGCCGTTACAACACTGAGAAGACAGGGGATTTTATATCAACTTACAGCTATAACACTGAAAATTCTGTGGTATCTTATAAAAAAAAAAAAGGCAGTTATAGTTCTGTGAATACCGTGGTACTACATATTACAAGGCAGTTATAATACTGTGAACTTCAAGGCATTTTATATCATCAGGCAGCTATATTACAGTGAAGACGGTGGCACCTTATACCGAAGGGCAGTTATCATATTGTCTATATTGTGGCACCTTATACCAAAAGGTCGCTGATAAATACAGTGAAGACTGTGGCATCTTATACCAATTGGCAGTTATTACATTATGGATTATGTGGCTCCTTATATCAACAGGCATTTATAATACTGTGAATATTGTGGCATAATACACCAGAAGGCAGCTACAACAGAGAATATCGTGGTATTTTTTACCAATAGGCAGTCATAATAAACTAAAGACTGTGGCATATTATACTAAATCGCAGTTATATCCCTGTGAACATAACAGCATTGTTTGCCAAATGGCAAGGACATTACTGTGAATATACTGGAGTCACATACCAAAAGGTACTTATAATTGTGTGAATATTGGACCATTCTAATGTCAAAAAGGTAGTGTTAACATTGTGAACATTGTGGCGACCTATATCAAAAGACGGCCATAACTTCGCGAATATTGAGATACCGCAATTCTAAAGGTAGTTACAACTATCTGAATTTTGTGGCTTTCTAAACTAAAAACGAAATGTCTTCCAAAAAAGCACAGGAGAGTAAAGCTTCAACAAAAGCTGACAAAAAAGGCCAAAAGCAAGAAAAAAGATTATCGGCTTTTTTTGTTCCACAAGACTCTCTGGATGGGGTGGAGCAATCTTCTATGGAATCTCTTCATACTGGGGTTTCTGTTTCTCCCATCAAACTTCCGGATAAAGAAGTAGTTACTCCTTCTTTTTTAAAGAAATGTTTGGAAGACCTCTCTAAAGAAATTAAAAAAGATTTGAGTGATAAGTTTTCTGATATAAAGTTAGATTTAGTGGAACTAAAGGAACGTATTTATAAACTAGAAGAAAAGGTAGAAGATACTGTGTTCCAGCTCCAGGCAGTAAAGGACACTCAAATGAAGATGGAATTGAAACTGAAAGAAATGGAAGATAAAACGTGTCAGCTGGAAGATAGAATTAGAAGGCTGAATTTAAGGTTCAGAAATATACCGGAGGACATATTAGACGCCCAACTATATGATTTTCTGGTGAAATATTTTAACTGCTTGGGGGCCATTACAGCTCAACAAGAAATCAAACTGTCTAGGTTCCATCGTCTTTCCTATAGAAAGAAAGATCAAATGTATCCACGTGATGTAATTGTAGCATTCGATTCATATGATCTTAGGACTCAAATTCTTCAGACAGCGAGGAAATCTAAGATAAAAGACGAGGAATTTATAGCAATAAAGGTGTTAACAGATGTATCCTTCATAACGAGACAAAGAAGAAAACTATTTTCAACGGTTTTTCCGTGTTTGAAGAAATTTAACTTAAAGTTTAAGTGGACTGCTCAATCAGCTTTATTAATTTGCTATAATGACATCTGGAAGTCTTTTAAAACAGCAGATCTGGCTCATGTTTGGTTAAAAAATATAGATAAGTAATCTTAGGTAATTAGTCTGACGGGCCAAGTGATGGCTTTGAGAGTGCTCGCTTTCTCGCCCGGCAGATGGCGGGCGATGGTGGCGGAGAGGAAGAGAGGATAATGGAATTTTATTTTTATTTATTTTTTTTTATTTATTTTTTTTATTTTTTCTGAAAAGGATTTGGAAGTTCAATGTATATTAACACTGTCTCTAAAGGGATAATTTGAGAAGTTATTGTAAGATGGTGATAGTGTGGTAATATATTGAAGTGCACAAGACTGAATACTAATGAACAAATAGTAATTGTGAACACTGTTTTTTTTTTAATGGCAAAATTAGAGTAATGATCTATAGACAAATACTTGTTTATTTATGGTGAATTGGAGTGTACTCACATTGGTGATATTATGGATAATAAATGAAAAGAGATAAGAAAGAAATGGAAAAGATAAACATGGGGAAATTACTAGGTCTGGTGTAAGAAATATAGAACACATTTAGGATACGGGGAAAAATAATAGGTTGTCATTTATGAGTAATTAAGCGATCACTAGGGTGATTACTATTTCGACTTATATGAGTAATTAAGCGATCACTAGGGTGATTACTATTTCGACTTATAAAGGGGTATCTATAATGTCCTATATTGGCAAAATTTGAGAATTTATAAATATTGGCACTAAGTGGTTAAAGGCTTTGATACTACTGTAAACATTATATTTTTTAGATTTACTTTTTAATCACTTTGGAATTTGAAAGTACATTCACGTTCACCCCTATTGGGAAATTGGAGGATTAGAGACACTATTGGGCGTGTTATATGGTAATATGGATTATCCTAATTTAGATATCTATGTGATTTGGTGTATTACTCAGATAATTATAAAAAAGTTTTTTTTTTTTTTTCCTTTCCTCTCGTTTTCCTCCTCCCCCTTTGTTTTCTTTTTCATGTCATAGGTAGTATCATGATCCCATGCTTATTCCTGTGGGAGTCTAAGAGATTCTCAGTATGTGGAATATTATCTTTGGTATTCCAGAAGTTTATGTTGATTTAATTGTTTTAATGGTGTATTGTTTGAAATGTAGTGTGTGTAACTGGTCGTATGTGCTGCAGACGGGGGCAAGGAGCCCTAAGAAAAAACCTAGATTAACTGATGGTTAGAATTTTGTCTATCAATGCGCAAGGCTTGAATTCTCCTCACAAACGAGGATTTTTGTATAATACCCTGATGAAGCAGAATATTCAAATAGGGTTTATACAGGAAACCCACTGGTTAGCGGAAGCTAGAAAATTATGGTTCTTCAAAAAATACCCGGGGATTTATTCCGCTTCTCTAAAAGGAAAAAAGAAATGTGGTGTATCTATAATTTTTTCTAGAGAAGTTACCTTTGATTGTAATTATAACTATTTAGACCCGGAAGGGAGATTTATTATTCTGGTGGGTCAACTAAATGGGCTGGATTATACTTTTGTCAACGTCTATTTACCTAATAAAGATCCAATCAAAACTTTGACGAAAATTTTAGGTATAGTAGAACAGGTTAAAAAAGGAAGAATTATTTTTGCAGGCGACTTTAATTGTATCTTTGATGCCTCTTGGGACAATCAACTGGCCAAAAATCAGAGGATAGATAAATCTCTCAAAAAGCAAGCGGCATCTTTAACTAGAGCGATTAAGAAAGCAGAATTGTTTGATTGTTGGAGACTGTTCCACCCTAATGAAAGAAATTTTACGCATAGATCTATTCCCTATAATTCGGCTGCTCGGATAGACTTGATTTTGGGTAATTTAAAATCAGTTCAGGCAATTTCCTTAATTACTATCGTTGAAAACACCTGGTCAGACCATGATATGGTAATTACAGACCTGATGGAAAATAACAAGCGACCTCCTCAGATTTGGAAATTAGCAGATTATCTGCTAAAAAATAAAGCAAATGTAGAACATATAGAGAAGATAATTGATTTTTTCATTAAGGAGAATTCCTCTGAGGAGGTATCTAAAGAATGTCTATGGTCCTCGTGTAAAGCAGTCATAAGGGGTCATTGGATAAAACTTTCAAGTTTTCAAAATAGAAATGTAGATAAGACTTTGTCAGATCTTTATATCCAATTCTATAATCTCTCTAAAGATAATAAACAAGTTTATTCTGAGGATAGAGCCTTGGCAATTAAATTCTACCAGGCAAAGATAAACGAACAGATTAAGATTAGGGTCGAACGGAATTTACACAAGTTAAATATTAAATATTATTATAAGAATAATCGGGTAGACTCAGTCTTAACAAATAAATTAAAGAAAAAGATGACAGATCATAAGATATCTAGGCTAAGAGAAGGGAATGATTATTTTTATAAGCCGGAGGAAATTGACAATAGATTTGGAGCGTTTTATCAAAAACTTTATAATCTGAATAAATGTCCTGACCAGGACGTGCTTGACAGTTACTTGAAACATTCTAATTTGTTTAAACTATCTAATGACCTGAGGGTGAAAATTAATGGAAATATATCTTCCCATGAAGTGGAATTGGCAATTGATAAACTTGTTAACAGTAAAGCTCCTGGACCGGACGGGTATACAAATTTGTTTTTTAAGGTCTTTAAGAGACAATTAATCCCGTTGTTATCTGACACCTTTAACGAACTGGCTACTAAAGGGAATGCATCTCAAGATTTATTAAAGGCTCATATCACTCCAATTTTGAAACAGGGTAAAAATCCAGAGGATGTGAGTAATTATCGTCCTTTTTCGTTGGTGAATGTGGATATGAAACTTTATGCCGCAATTTTAGCGGAACGTTTGAAAATAGTTTTGCCGTCACAGGGACCAGATAGGTTTCATGCAGGGAAGACATTCCTCTAATAATACTCGTAGGGTTCTAGATATTATAGAATGGGCCCTTCTGACCCTGTCGGTGGATGCAGAAAAGGCCTTCGACAGTGTCGGATGGGGGTATTTGAGTAAGACTTTGATACAGTTTGGTTTTGATGGATGGTTCCTGAATGCGGTGGGAGCTATATACTCAAACCCTTCTGCTTGTATAGTAGCCCACGATTTATGTTCAGAGTGGTTTAATATTAAAAATGGGACGAGACAGGGGTGCCCTCTCTCACCTTTACTATATATCTTGTCAATTGAACCATTAGCAAATAATATTAGACAAAATCCTGGGATTAAAGGCATTGGAACTTAATCTGACGAATGGAAGATATGTTTATATGCTGATGATATTTTAATTTCTATTACGGACCCTCTGGTTTCTCTCCCGTATTTAATGCAAGAATTTAAAAATTATAGTAGTGTTTCAAATTATAAATTGAATACGAATAAAACAATAGCCATGTCGATCAATATTCATAAAGATAATCTATTTTCTTTAAAGAGAGATTTTGATTTTAAATGGACAAAAGGAGTTTATATATTTGGGGGTAACTATAACGGCAGAGATAAGTCGGACTATGGAATCCAATTTTTTGAAGTTGTTAAAAGAGACTAATATGCTGTTAAAGGAATGGAGAGTGCATGAAATTTCTTGGTGGGGAAGGATAAATACTATTAAAGCTTATATAATACCTAAATGGGCTTATTTATTTAGTATGCTCCCTCTCGCGATTTCGAGTTATTGGCTGAATATGTTGCAATCTAGTATTACAGCGTATATCTGGAGAGGGAAGAGACCAAGAATTAGTACTTACCATCTTTCAAGGAAGGCCTTCCGGGGGGGTTGGGTTACCCCCTTGTTAATCAAATTTATCAGGCTAATATACTAGTTCATGCCAGTAAATTACAATTTACCGATTCTTTAGACCAAGCCTGGTATAAAATCGAAGCAACCAGACTTGGTTTAGATAACCTTGAATTTCTCTTATGGAGAGAGGCAAGTCAGAACAGGCATTTGTGTGAAATGGGTTCTCACTGTCCCTCGTCCTTATTTCAGACTTTAAAAGAATAGACATCTATAAAAAATAAGTTGAATATTAACAGGAAAATATATGAGAATTTGAGTTTGAGGTCGTTGGAAAGTTTTATGCTAGAGATAAACTTGTCAAATTGGTACAAAGATTTTAATTACAAAATAAAAGATCTCTACAAGGACCATCAACTAAAAAGTTTTGAAGTTTTGAAAAACTGGCTAGATTTACCCTCTAGAGAACTATTTAACTTCCTCCGTATTAAGAGCTATCCGAAAGATAATATATTGGTTTTAGAAGGCCGACTTGGAATAATTTTCAGGAAACTTTTTTCGGGGGATCCTGTTAAAAGGGTTTTCTCCACTGCAGTCGAATTAATAAAGATAATGGGGACTCCTCTCATTCCTAAAGCTTTAACTAAATGGGAAACCGAGTTAGCAATTTTTATTCCTTTTAATAACTGGTGTAAATCCTTCGTGAGGACCAAAAAAAATATTCACTGTTTGAATATTTTAGAGACCTTTATAAAGGTGTTGTATAGATGGTACTTGGTTCCTATCAGACTTGCTAAAATTTCTGTTACTAACCCGTCTAATTGTTGGCGATGTTTTCATCTCGATGGATCAATGGTTCATATATGGTGGTCTTGCCATCGAATCAAATCTCTCTGGAAGATTACATATGAATTTATAAATAAATTGGGAGGCTCCTATTTGGAATTCAAACCGGAAATTGCTTTACTCCATCTTCTGGGCCCAGAGATAAAGGATAATTCTGATATTGTGATCATACACTGCTTAATGGCTACTAAAATTTTAATAGCTAGATTTTGGAAAAGTTTTGATATTCCCACGAGAGATCAACTTAAAGCACAACTTTTATTTCAAGTTGAGATGGAAATGGGACTAGTGTCTATGAGAGAATATTCTAATTTGAAAGCCTTGACATTCTTTTCTAGCTTTGTCCAAAAAATTAAGAAGCTTTGAGGTAAATGATTAAGTGGGGTACCTTTACGACTCCCCCGCGGTTGGTAGAGTGTTCTCAAAGGGGGTTCTATTATTAGTCGCCTTCGCCTTATACTGTTTATTCTTTTCCTTAAAAGGGGGTTTTGGATCTGCAACACATACGACCAGTTTTGACTTGTGTTTTGTCTTGTGTCTTTGTTTCTTTTTCTGTTTAACATATTTATAAAGTTCTGTATAGGCCGTTTTTGGTCTATGTTATGCAGCTGAGGGGATGTACGTATTCCCAGTTTATGTCTTAGACGGCTTATTGAGGAAATCTGAAATAGAAATCTGTCTTTGTATGTATGTATAATATGGAGGGGAATCCTTATTTTTTTTCTTCTGTAAGATTCCCTCCCATGGTTGTTGTCTTTGTCTATTAATACTTTCATGAAAAACTGTAATAAAAAGAAAAAAAAAAAAAAAAGAAAGAAATTGACGGGGAGAAATAAATTGACAGGGTGGAGGGAGAAATAAATTGACAGGGAGGGATGAAAGAAATTGACAGGGGGGAATAAATTGACAGGAGGGGAGAAAGAAATTGACAGGGGGAGGGGGGAATGAGAGTGGGGAGGGGGAGGAGAAGAGAGGACAAGGGAGGGGGGGAGAAGAGAGGGACAAGGGAGGGGGGAGAAGAAAGGGACAAGGGAGGGGAGAAGAGAGTGACAAGGGAGGGAGAGGGGGGAGAAGAGAGAGACAAGAGAGGGGGGAGATATTGACATCCATCACACACACACAATCACACACAATGCACCCCTTGCACACAGAAAAACACACAATGCATTACACACACAATGCATTACACACACAGACACACATACACAAGCAATGCAACCCTTACACACAATGCATCCCTCACACACACAGAAACACACAATGCATTCCTTACACACACTCAATGCACCCCTTACACACACTCAATGCATCCCTTACAGACGCACACACTGCATCCTGTGTACATACACAGAAACACACCTTGCAGCCCTTACACATACAAACACAGAATCACACAATGCATTCCTTACACACATATTAGGACATCCCCTACACACTCCACCCCCTGTGAACAAACTCATTGGTGAAACATGAAGGTGGACCCTGGGACCCAGATCTTGAGCTGTGTAAAGGGCCCCCAAAAAATGGAGCTGCTTCCCGTTCTCCCAGAACATTGATTTTTGTGACCACAGTTACAAACCGCCTCCAGAGAGCCTGTTCTACACCAGACCAGTGGAGCCAGACTGCAGCTTGAGCCCATCATCATCCTCATCTGTTTGTAAGTAGGCAATCTAGTATATTATTCGTGGCACTAATCTCTAATTTACCTCACATTAAATAAACACTATAGTCCCCAGAACCACTGCAGCTTAATGTAGTGGTTCTGGTGTCTATAGCCGGTCCCTGCAGGCCTTTTAATGTAAACCTGGTGGCACTGCAGCACTGGCGTTAGTTAACATGGCAGATCATATGGGTGGGGCATTGTGATGTCACATGGGGGGGGGGCAGCAAAAATCCTTGCACCGGCCCTGAACACAATTTAGGAAAATATGCAAAATCAGTGAACCACTCATGGACAACTGTTTCGTTGTTAATGCAACTCTTCAGCATGAGGTTGGTTACTGGTTTGCTTATTGAGGCTTGGTAGTGCTTGGGAAGGAAAATCCAAATAGGTTATGGTGGGGAAAAATTGTGATTGAAAACCCCTTCCACCTGAAGTCTGTGGATAGTTAATACAATGTTAAACAAAGATCTGCACACCAGTCAAGCCATAAGACTTGCTTTTCCCACAGAAATCCCAAATCTGCAGTGATGTTACAACCGCAAAGGATTCTGGGTGGGCATATGCAATTTCCAGTTGATTATTTTTTGTTGAAGATTTGGTGGTTGTCTAAAGGCCAAAATTGTAGTTTCTGAGAAAATAATTTTCAGAGTCTCATCTTCTGCTAGTATTGGCTTTAGGTCTTTAATGAGTTTCCGTATTTCCTGAATATGGAAAATATATTTGTATTATTATTATTGCCATTTATATAGCGCCAACAGATTCCGTAGCGCTTTACAATATTATGAGAGGGGGAAGTAACTATAAATAGAACAATTACAAGAAAACTTACAGGAACAATAGGTTGAAGAGGACCCTGCTCAAACGAGCTTACAGTCTATAGGAGGTGGGGTATAAGACATGTTAGGACAGGAAATATCAATCAAATAGGGTGGGAGTGAAGCAGAGCTGGAGGAGAGAGTAAAGCACTGCCATATAGGAGAGAGCAAGAGACAGGTATGTAAGGTAGAGGTTACTCTGGGAGGCCATAAGCTTTCCTGAAGAGATGGGTTTTAAGGCTCTTCTTAAATGATTGGAGACTAGGGGAGAGTCTGATGTTGGTAGGCAGGCTATTCCATAGGAAAGGAGAGGTCCTGCAAGCGCGAGTTGGCCGTACGGGTGCGAGCAGCGGTCAGGAGGTGGTCACGGGCAGAGCAGAGGGAATGAGGAGGGGCATACCTATGGATCATTGGGAGATATAAGAGGGGCTAGAATTGTTCAGTGCTTTAAATGTATGGGTTAGCACTTTGAATTGACTCCTATAGGATACAGGAAGCCAATGTAAGGACTGGCAGAGGGGTGATGTGTGAGAGAATCGACTAGAGAGGAAAATCAGTCTAGCTGCAGCATTCATTACAGACTGTAGCGGGGCAATACGGCTTTTGGGGAGACCAATCAGGAGAGGGTTACAGTAATCCATGTGGGAAATTACTAAAGCATGGACAAGCTCTTTGGTTGCTTCTTGCGTAAGAAAGGGGCGGATGCGGGCTATGTTTTTGAGTTGGAACCTACAGGATTTGGAAACAAACTGGATGTGAGGCTCAAAGGTGAGGCCAGAATCAAGTATGATGCCAAGACAGAGTGCTTGCAAGGATGGATATCACTGACTTGAAGGGAGAGCAAGAGAGGAGGATCAGTATTAGGAGGAGGAAAGACAAGGAGTTCAGTTTTAGAGAGATTGAGTTTCAGAAAGCGTGAGGACATCCAGTCAGAGATGGAAGAAAGGCAAGCTGTGACACGTTGCAGGACAGCAGGGGAGAGGTCCGGGGAGGAGAGGTATATCTGAGTGTCATCAGCGTACAGGTGGTAGTGGAATCCAAAAGAGGCAATAAGCTTGCCAAGAGAGGCAGTATAAAGAGAAAATAGAAGGGGACCAAGGACAGAGCCTTGGGGAACTCCAACCAAGACAGGACGAGGGGAGGAGGTATGCTTGGAAAAGGAGACACTGAATGAGCGTTGGGAGAGATAGGAGGAAAACCAAGAGAGGACAGAGTCACAGAGACTGAGCGATTGAAGAGTTTGAAGGAGGAGAGCATGATCAATGGTGTCAAAGGCAGCAGAGAGGTCAAGGCGAATTAATATGGAGTAGTGACCTTTGGATTTAGCTGCGATTAGGTCTTTAGTGACTTTGAGAGCAGTCTCAGTAGAGTGGAGAGGGCGGAAGCCAGACTGAAGAGGGTCAAGGAGAAAGTTGGAATTGAGGAAGCCAGACACACAGTCTTTCCAAAAGACAAGTCTTTCCAAAAGCTTTGATGAGACAGGGAGCAGGGATATGGGACGTTAGTTAGAGGGGGAGGATGGGTCAATAGATGTTTTTTCAGTATAGGTACTAGAGTGGCATGTTTAAGGTCAGCAGGAACAGTGCCAGAAGAGAGAGAGCAGTTAAAGATGTGTGTTGGGATAGGCACAAGACAAGGGGAGAGAGATCTGATGAGGTGAGATGGGACAGGATCGAGCATGCAAGTGGTGGGGCATGAGGAATGGAGAAGCGCAGCCACCTCAGGTTCAGTAGATGGGGAGGAAGTCTGCAGGGTAGGGAAGGCATGATTTATGTGTGGTTGACAAAGAGAACGACAAGGAGGGGAGAATTGTTTCCTTAGCTGTTCAATCTTGTTGGTAAAGTAGCATGCAAAGTTATCAGCTGTAAGTTTAGTTTGGGGGGTGGCCACAGCAGGGCGCAGAAGTGAGTTAAAGGTGTCAAAGAGACATCTGGGATTGCGGGAGCATGAACTAATGAGAGAGGAAAAGTATGACTGTTTTGCGAGGGCAAGGGCTGCGCTGTATGAACGTAACATGATTCTATAATGGAGGAGCATGGGTGGACCATGAGGAGGGTGGGATGTGGGGTAGGGTGGGTGGGAAGCGATCATCCAGAAATGCTACCTCTGCTTATGGCAAGTCCTGCAGGGATGTGTGCTGTGAGTCCTGGGTGTAGCTGTTTCAATATTGTAAGGGGCCCAGGCTAAAAGGAGAGAATCTGGGGTTAGATAAAGCAGATTGTGGGTGGAAAATCATTGGGGTGTTAAAAACAAAATCAAGGAAAAAGCAGATGAAAGGGAATTTAAATTTAAGGATATAAGGGAATGGCAGAGATAATATAGGTAAAAGTCATAAATAGGTAACATCATAAATTAATGAGGCTTAGAGTGCAATAACTAACACTAGCAAAACAAACATTTAACTAAACAACAGTTAAGGATGGAGGGTGCAATAGTCATCATCAATATATATATATATATATATATATATTTATATATATATCTTAACACCAAAACTAATTTAATCTTATCATTACTCAAAAAGGTATTTCTTGTACTATGAAAATCATACAGTTATTTTAAAACAGATGCCAATAATCTGTTTTGGTGATTTTAGAAACATCTGATTATTTTTAAATGTTCTCAATCTGTTATCATTCAGAATTCATTCTAAATCTATGGAAAGTAATTAATGCATGTGTTTTAACAAAGAAAGGTTTTTTTTTAAAGCTTTTATGACCTCTTTATTCCTTATGCAGTAAATAATAGGATTCAGGATAGGGGTAATTACTGTGTAAAAAACAGCTATCACACGATTGAGAGTGAAAGTATATCCTACCTTTGGTCTCACATACATAAATGTAACAGTTCCATAATAAACAAGAACTACAATTAAATGGGAGCCACAAGTGGAAAATGCTTTTGTTTTTCCTTTGGTTGTAGGAATTTTCAAGACAGCTACTATAATATAGAGGTAGGAAATCAAGGTAACTGTGAATGAAGATACAATTACAATAGAAGAGCAGATAAAATCCAGAAGGTCAATCAGGTATGTATCTGCACAGGAAAGTTGTAAAACAGGAGGTGAGTCACAGAAGAAATGATTAATGAAATTACTTCCACAAAATGGGAGTTGAGAGATTAGTACAATTGAAGGAAAGATAGTAACAAAACCCCCACACCATGAACTTAGTGTTAAATTTCGGCACATGTTACTGTTCATCAGAGATGAGTAACGTAAGGGATAGCAAATTGCCAAATAGCGATCAAAAGCCATGACACCAAGCAAGAAGCATTCAGTAGAGCTCAGGAAGAAGAAGAAAAACAATTGAGTAATACAACAAAGAAATGAAATAATTCTTCCATGAGGAGTAATGGTGGCCAATATCTTTGGAACAATAACAGAAACATAGAAGGTTTCCAATAAAGCAAAAACGCAAAGGAAATAGTACATAGGGGTGTGAAGGGACCCTTCTCTACATATTAAAATAATGATTCCAGTGTTGCTCAGAAGAGTTATTAGATAGGTAATAAATAATAACAGAAACAAAAAACACTGAAATGGATGACTTCCAGGAAACCCCAATATGACGAATTCCTTCACAAGACTGCCATTAGTCAAAACCATGATCTTCACACCTGTAAAAAATGATATCTAAATAATAGTGATACTTTACAATATATGTTCAAGTTTGAAAGTATTTTACACATATATGTATATAGATATAAAACAAAGCAGGCTGCACTCACCTGAACATGCATACATTAGAAGTGTGTTGCTGGGGCCAATTCATACAATATACAAGATCCAGCACACTTACCAATTAGTGAATGAGTGAGTGCGCTGGACATTGTATGTTTTATATATATTCCCCACTTTACCATTGTTGGTCTGGCAAGTCACCCCTCCCACCACTCTCTCTATTCACATCACCCTCAAAGGTGGGCCCTCTTTATTACAGGTCTACTGCATTGTCGGTTCCAGCACACCACAACTGACTGGTGTTATTTAACTATGTTTATTGTTTATGAATTATATGTTATCTAACCATCACGGCAATATTACCCCGACCACAAATATATATACACACAGAATAAATGCACTATACTTGAATATAGTTGGTTTTACAATTGTATTTTTCTGTTACATAATTAAATTATAAAACAAAATGAACAACAAAAGGGAAAATATTTGCAGTAGGCTGACCTTCCCAGATCAGGTCAGTAGGCTCTAATTTTTGTCTATATTGTTTCTTATTTCATAAACCCCTTACATGCATAGGTTTATGGGGTTTGAAGTTTACATCCCAGTCCTAGTTTCACCTATCATTCATCTTGACTGAAAATAAATGGGCTATACTGTGTGTGCAGTTCTGTGAACCAGGTTTAAATTCACTTTCAAATTGCTTTTACTTCTAAGTTTAGTGAATAACCATTTTACCATTTTACAAAGTTTAATGTCCACTTTGATAATCTCTTAAAGGACACAAGGTCAACACTTTGGTGGAGACATCATATCTTTGCTTCTATTTGGACCGTTTGATAAAATTATTAAATTAATCTTTATACCTTAATCAAGAAAATCGTTGATCATTTATTGAAATCTAGATCATTTATTGAAAAACATAATTACAACTAACCTCAACCAATGTCTTGGTAGCTTTAATAATGATGACATCATTAACAATTCAGCCTTCACCTGATTTGAAAAATAGAATCCCAACTCATGCACAGCATTGAACTGTCTTTGTTGGCCTGCAGTTAAAGTCACTCTTGTTACTTTAAATAAAAGCAGTCGTTTATGTAGGAATTAATTCAAGGATTTTGGCTGTGTGTGTGTGTGTGTGTGTGTGTGTGTATATATATACATATATATATACACACACTATTTGGTTTTCCATAAAAGATGCAGATTTATAAATAAATATAAAGAGTATTTAGCTATTTCTAGCTACAGTCTACTTAATTATACACTTAAAATAAAATTGCAATGCTCTTCTGGTAACCATTTGTATATATGCAAATACACAAGCAATAACCACACTTTTGTTATAAGCCAGATAATGAACAACCAAAATCATCACAAAGGTACATGTAGGTACATAAACTGGGTATACTTTTCTTTGAGCGATGTTCTTCCAAGTCCAATTCTGCCTTGACTCTAGTGCCTGCTATCTATTTACCTTTAAATGGCACAGTGATGTTTCCTTTGTATACTCTGTGTAGTATTGTAGTCTGCTGAGAATTTAGTAGTTTTATATGCCAGTTATTACTATTTTACTTTTAATTTATACTCAAGAGAGTCTCATTATTATTGTTTTTATATCATGATCAGACATCATTTGGGACCGTATGACAACTTAAATAACTACATTTTAAATATTGCCAATGACCTGCCAATCAGCATTTAGATTTCAGTATAATTCATGTTTTGGGAATATGGTACTGAAATGTTGTATTTGCTGAGAGGACAATTTAAATTGTTTATCATGCCACAAAAAAGGCATTCGTTATTGTTTTTTTATTTACATATCTCTTTTTATTGAAAAGTTTTCAGAATGATAATAACAATAAAAGTGACAATATATGTAACATAACATCAGTACATGATCTTTGTGACATACTACTCATTCAGCAGTTTGAGTCCACCCTAGCCCATACCTCGCATGTCATCTGAACATTTGCCCTCTTCCAGTTGCTAGCGAGACTAGTTTTTGCAGCCTGAAGTATATGGAGTATCACCGTCTTATTCAATAAGGCCCAAATTTCTGGTGCAATATGTAACAGAAAGCATCTGGTTGGAATGGGAGTGTGACTTGCATCCTTTTGCGAATAGCTTCCTTTATCTTAATCCAGAATTTGGATAAAGAGGGGCAGTCCCAAAATATATGTTTCAGCTTACCCGTTGGGTTATGGCATCTGCAACATACTGGTGATGCGGCCATGTATATTTTGACCAGCCTGGAGGATACCCAATCCCACCTCATCAGGATCTTGCAGTATGCTTCCCAATGTGACAGGTCGCTAGAGAAACTCTTAGTGACCTGTATGGCCTGGAGCCACATTGGTATGGGGAATGAGATGTTTAGATCTGCCTCCCATTGTAGCATATATGGAAGTTTACAAGTGTCATCTATATTAAGTAAAGCATCATAACACAGCGACAGCAGTTTGGTGGGTGTTTTTTTACTGGTACAGCATTGGCCAAGTGGTGTCATTTGGGAATCTGCGCCTAATTGGATTTGCATTTTCATTATCACCCTGAGATAAGTAAATATTTCCCCTGAGGGCAGGAAGAAATATGCTTCCATTGATTGAAATGGTTTTAGGCCTGACTCATCATGAAGTGAACCCAAATGATCCAGTTAGTTAGTGATATATCTTGCCAGGGACTGTATAAGACCTCTAGATGCCAAGCTTATCAGGCCTAACAGGCCACAAGACCATAGTTTCCATTTGTGTAATAGAAATTTTGAGTTTGTCAGTGCAGTCGCACTGGGACTGAAGGGCGTCGAGCTTGTCCAGAGCAAGTGTTGGAACCTAAGAGGTTGAATGCATGCCTCTTCTAAAAGGAGCCACACCGGAGTAGTGGGTTGTGTCAGCACCACTACACCACATGCCAAGATAGAGGCTTTGTGGTACAACTTGACATTGGGTATACCAAGGCCACCTTTTTGCAGGGGTAGCCAGGATAGGTAGCTTGCCACTCTGGGAGTTTATTTTTCCAAATGTGGGCATTGAACATGGCTTTTATTGTGTTCAGTATTTTGTTGGGCACTGATATTTGGAGAGTACGAAAGAGATAGAGGACATGGGATAGAGCCATCATTTTAATAGTGTTGATTTGCCCAATCCTTCCAATTGTCGAGTTGTGTCCTTTGAGTTTGTCGAGTTGTGTAAAAGCTTTACGTAGGAAGGTTGCCTGAGCCTTGTTTGATGCATAAAGTGAGGCAATCGTGATTTTATAACCATTTAAAATACCTGCTAAAATCAATACCCTCCCTAGCTCATCTTTATATTGCTTGTGCAGATGAAAAACCCAATCTGAGTGGAAAAAGATTTAAACTCCTTTTGATTTATTTGGTGAGAGTGCATGGGAGGCCTAGAAATCTGTCTTATGTGCACAGAAATGGGTTTCTTGAAAGCAAATTATTGCTGCTTTGGTTCTATTCATTTTGTGGGCTGCCAGTCTACGTTTATAAGGACAATTGAGACCTTTCACATTCAGGGATAGGCACTTAAATGTGTTTACTGCCATGGATATTATTACAAATCGCAGTAAAGTCTGCAAACCTGCATATTATCCAGTACAGGGTGAAATTGTTGGGTGAAGAATGCCAGGTGGGCATGGTAGAGGCATGTATGCAGTATGTCTCATTATACGGGCATGAGCACCGTGACAATAGAATGAAGGGAAGGGAGGGGGGCCAAAAAAGGGAACATAATGTGCCTCTTACATGCTATGTAAACATCAAAAAGGTAGAACTTATGTACAGGCTCCTTGCCCTTAAAGCAAGGAAGGTGACCGAAATGTGGGCGGAAAAATGAGTCGACCCAGGGGTCGGTCGTAGGGGTCATGGGGGTAACTGTTTAGCCCTTAAACTGCATAGTTTTTATATATATATATATATATATATAAATATGTAACAAAATCCCTTATTAAACAGACCATGCGAACCAGCCTCGGTTATTTGGATGATTACAGCGGGATTTCTTGCAAATAGCGAGAAAAGCGAATGAACTACCGAACCACCCGACCTCCCACTGAGGTCGTGTGGCGCCTATTAACCACCCAGACTGTTGCGGTTAACCACAGACTAATTGGGGAATAGCTGGTGGTCCGCGTTCGTTTACCGAACACGTGGCAATCGCCATTTTGTATTGTCGAACGCTGTAATGGTATTTATTAATTTATGACTTTACATCATAAAGAAAGCATATTTAGTGTAATGCTTTGGGGGCACCACTAGGGGGAGTGTGTAGGAAGACATGTGCTTCTGGCAGTGACATCACAGGCCAGCCTACTTACACTGAATAAAACCAGATGGAGGAGAAAACTCTGGCTCTTTGCCTGTACCTGACTGAACCTAAGATGTAGTACCAGCTCTGACTTAACCCCAGCCAAAGGGCTGGGGCCTTGTATTTAGCAACCTTTTGTAAGTAATATGTTGTAGTTTTGTATTGTATCATAATTGTAGTAAATTTACATTCTGCTAGCATCTGTTTATTTGTTATAGTTATATTAAATATACATTTAATATTACAACGTTTTGTGTATTTTCTATCCACATATTCGACCATAATACCATGAATTATAAAAATATTAATGTTGTTCCGTATTGCTTAATTATTATGTATTAAGAGATTAATATTCATATTTAGGTCACGAACCACAACATTTGGCGTAGTCGGCAGGATTATGCTTGAATATTGGGGAAAATATAAATGTTATGCATTTTGCTTAAATCATACTGTAAATTGTCTGTCTGTATACAAATGAATAAATGAATGATGATTTGGTTTTAATGGAATGAATGCAGATAGCAGATAGGATTTAGATATTAGTTTTTTAAGGTATCTCTTGTTGTAGAACATAGTGATGAATTATTGTGTTGCTTGTTACGTTTTACCAACCTTTGGTCATTTTTATATATAAAACAAAAAACAATTTTACTTTTTGTCTGACCATGTGGATTTTAATCCACCATTGACCACATGGTGTGAATGAGTTGAGGCCTAGTTTCATTGTTTGCTACCATTTGCATAGGAAAAGACTTTTCACTAAACTAGTTCACCAGGTTTTATTGCTAAATTTGACCCTGTTTGTGTACTAATTTACATTTGTTTGGCATTCATGGATTTGTCTAGTTGAAAAGAGATTTGGACAAAATGTATTAAATTAGTAGTTAAGAAAAAGATACGCTTAGTAAAGCAGATTCAGTGAATAATAGATTTATGTGTGCGTATACACAGAATATTAGTATAAATATATATATGATTTTGACTCATGAAGGAGAGACCACCTTTTTAACAGCTGTGTGACCATGCTTTTCAGCTACAGCTGGGGGAGAATTTGTCCTTGTTGGGGGTGGGTAGTCTTGCCTGTATGAGAAAAAATAAACTGCATTGTTTTGTAAATGTAATTGCCTAAGCTAATCAATTTGTGGAGTGTTTTTCAGCTTTATTATCCAGGACTAAGGAATTACTGGACATATGCAGGAACTGGTAACAAATGAACTGAAAAAATGGTAAAATAATTCCTTTGTCCTATTTAGTCTGAATATTTTAACAAGTTAGCATTTTTAACAAAGTAAGTGTAGGGGCTCAGATTAAGATTTATATTATTTTAGAAGCCATCTATAACTGATTTTAATATTTCCATGCTTTGAATTAGGGTGTATCTGCCTAGCGGGTGAACCTCCATAACGTGGGCTGTGATTTTTGTTACAGTAGCGGGTGGGGAACCTGAGCTAGGGGGTATTTAAACGTGTCCGGATAAGGGGGAGCATACCCAATAGTTGTTGTGCAGTTCTATCCTGTATTATTATTTGAAACCCTGTATTACTTATAAGTAGCGTTTTGTAACTTATTTGTAATTGTTTATATATATATTGCTCTGGGAAAGGGATAGGCAAAATCTCTGAGAGACCAGGAAATATATTTTTTAAAAAGGGCGTATTACACTAGTGGTAGGGTGGCCTATCATGACCATAGAGACCCTTGGTGACTAGTTTTTTGTTGTATATTGCCCTGGGAAAGGGATACGCTATTTAATAGAAATTCCTGAGAGACCAGGAAATATACAATAAGTGATACGTGAATGTACTGGTTAAATTGCAGACATATTGGCCCAGAACCTTTAATCGAGCCGGAAAAGAGGCTGCTGTATGTTTGCTCCTCTATAATTTTGCGGGGGCGGTCACCCCCATGCGGAAAGCCACTGCCATCACAGGGTGGTTAGTTGTGCAGGCCCTTAGCCGCGAGGTGCAAGCATGTCCGTGGAAAGGCTAGAAATTAATAGGGAGTCACTCATAGCTGTCAGAAGTGTTGAACTTTGAGACATATTGACCTATATCCTTTCAGAGGCGGAAGAGGTGTTGTGGTTCACTCCTCTATAATTTAACCAAAGGGTGGAGAGTTATTAAACATGTTTAGGTTGGCTAGAAATGTGTTTCCTGAATTGCAGAGAAGATGCAGAAAGCAGCTATTAGCTGATTGTGTATTTTAAGAGCCAAGTAGAAAATTAAGAAAGTTACCTTGTTGAACAAATTGTTTATAAAATGAAAAGTTTAGGGAATGTATTTATATGTGTATATATGTATATATGCTAAGTAAAGGATTTGGCAGTATACGCTATAAGTGACAAGGAAAAGTAATCCTGATCTGTTTTCTTACCTTTTTCAGATATAGCAGAAACCAGGGGTGGACATTGGAACACAGATAGAATATCAAATGGAGACCAGTGTTTAAATGTTGACCTTTGATGAGCTATTGAATGTTTTATTTTATTGTCTATTTAACATGTCTATGCTATGATTTTGTGCATACTGTTCTCTTATTTCTAGTGATTGTATTGCAATTGAAACCCTTATGTATTATTATTGTTGTATGTATGTATGTATGTATGCTTGCCTGGGAAAGGGGGGAATTGACCCATAGGGACCAGGGGGTATTTTTGTGTAAACCAAACTGGGGTGGGAGGGCTCTAACGAGGGAACCCCATTGTCCAGTAGGTGCTTGATTTGTGTCTGTGTAAAGTGCATGAGTGGTTGCAGTTCAAAAAAAAACACGGAAGAATGATAAGAGGGATAAGAGAAGGTAGGCATTTTGGGTTATCTATACATGTTTAAATAGAAGGGTGGTAAATAGGAATGTAATTGTTTTGGTTAATGTTTAGATTAAATTGGTTAAATACAGCAGTGATAACGAGTGTTTAGATTAAATTGGTAAATGCAGCAGTAATAACGAGTGTTTGGGTTAAATTGGTAGATACAGCAGTGATATTGTGTTTATCTGTGAATCAGGAGTGTGCTGGATGTGAAGAGAGGTGTGTAGGTATTTATCCAAACGCCATAGGAAAAAATATGGTTAAGACACCACAATCAAATGGTACTTGTGATGATTGGCACAGTTATTATTGATGTTTGTGTTCGTCATTGCCTGTGTTTTCATTCAAGAACTTTCAAGCAAAGATATTTTAAGCAGAAGAAGAAGAAGCACTGGACACTATGCTCAACTGTTGCTGTAAGGAGAAAAATATTGCAGCTAAGAGTGGTGAGAGTCGGAACAAAATGCATCAGGAGCAGGAAACTGTTACGTCAAGGTGGTTAATGGAATAAAGAAAGAAAAAACAAAACAATGTGACCACAAACACACAAAAGTCCTTGATCACATGAACTGTTTCATTCATCCCTGTCTCCATGCGTATGTTCTATGAGACTGTCGAAGAATAGAGTATCCAGTTTCCAGGACTAATGTTTGTGAAAATTCCAGGCACACAGACCAGCCAGAGGCTACAGAAATCGAGTCGGTCTGTGCCATGATTCATAGGTGTTATGAGTTTGTGGTGTCTAATACTATATTAAGCTCCAAAACACATCCTCACATGAACACAATATCATTGGTTAATCTAATAAAACATGGTTTGAGTTGTTCATTATTATAAGGGTGGGTATGTGCCTATTTCCCAACTGGTAATGCATGTGCTCAATGGTGAACATTTATATAAGCAATAAAATGTTAATGGGTAATAATTAATGGGTAAATGGGTATCGTTCTTCAAAAGGTGGGTTTTGTTGTAGGGCAGGTAGTGTTAAAATGGGGAAGATTCAAAATGTACTGGTTTTATAAATGCTTGTTTTATGACATAAGTCAAAGGGTGGTTTGTAATGGTATTTATTAATTAATGACTTTACATCATAAAGAAAGCATATTTAGTGTAATGCTTTGGGGGCACCACTAGGGGGAGTGTGTAGGAAGACATGTGCTTCTGGCAGTGACATCACAGGCCAGCCTACTTACACTGAATAAAACCAGATGGAGGAGAAAACTCTGGCTCTTTGCCTGTACCTGACTGAACCTAAGATGTAGTACCAGCTCTGACTTAACCCCAGCCAAAGGGCTGGGGCCTTGTATTTAGCAACCTTTTGTAAGTAATATGTTGTAGTTTTGTATTGTATCATAATTGTAGTAAATTTACATTCTGCTAGCATCTGTTTATTTGTTATAGTTATATTAAATATACATTTAATATTACAACGTTTTGTGTATTTTCTATCCACATATTCGACCATAATACCATGAATTATAAAAATATTAATGTTGTTCCGTATTGCTTAATTATTATGTATTAAGAGATTAATATTCATATTTAGGTCACGACCACAACATTGCCCCCAAAGCATTACACTAAATATGCTTTCTTTATGATGTAAAGTCATAAATTAATAAATACCATTACAAACGCTCAGCGGTAAAAGGCGGGGATTCCCTGGAACTAATTTCGGCTACTTATTTTGTCGAACACCGCTGCTACCTCTTCAAATCCTTGTTCGTACGGTGGAAAAACACACGAATGAAGGAGATACTACTTCACTTGTGCGCTGGAAGTATGCGAAAGTGACCGACCCCAGATAGCTACAGTATGGAACTTGTAGTCGGCTACAAACACACGAACGGCTGGCGAAAGCCAAACTTCAGTCGACGTTTCTGAGACGCTTCATGAAGTCTCGACTCATGTTTGGGGGATTGGGAGTTATAATCATTTCGTTTCAGCTGGATTTCGGGAGAAGCTGCAAGGATCATCACTGCACGAATAGAAGGATCCTTTACAATATATATATATATATATATATATATATATATATATATATATATATATTAGGCTGTTAGATCTCAGAACCCTATGGTCCCTATTGGGTAAATTAAGCTAAACCATAACAGTTTGTTTTGTTTTTTTTTTTTGTTAAATACAACTACCTAATTTTGCATCTCACTGATCCTTATATATATAATGATTCCAACTTGCGTCCTGATCCATTGTGTGGGAAGATCCATATGGTATTGATCCTCATGGAGTTTGCCCCCCTTGCATGGAAGGCACGTCTGTGTGGTAGCGTTTAGAAAACCTGATCATTAGATATAATTATTCCAACTTGCGTCCTGAACTATTGTGCGGCAGGAACCATATGGTATTGATCCTCATGGAGTTTGAGCCCCATGAGCGTTTGGAAAACCTGCTCTACCCATAGCATGAGACAAACCCCTATAGTATAAAAAGCACTAGTTATTACCTGTTATACATAGAACGGCATAGGGGTAAACCAGTTGAATAACAAATGTACTTAACATAACGTTTAAGCGTCTAAGTACTAGCAGGGTCTGATTGTTAATTACACTTAGAGCGCCAATACTATTCCATACAACCTATTGCCATGCTTAACAATTAGTGCACCCTGTCAAATGCCCACGCTGTATCATGGTCTTACACAAAGCTTTGAGGTAGTTGGGTAGTTCCTTATTTGTGACCGTGTCTTCTATCCCACAGAAGCGTATATTATTACACCATGAGCGGTCTTCTATATCAGCGATCTTGTGTCTTAAGGCTGGAATACACCCAAAGCTATTAAAAGAGCTTAGTGGTATACTAGCAAAACCATTAACAGATTTATTTAACCAATCATTGTTAACAGGAGTAGTACCAGAAGATTGGAAGTTAGCAAATGTTGTGCCCATTCACAAGAAAGGTAATAGGGAGCAGTCAGGCAACTATAGGCCAGTAAGCCTTACTTCAGTAGTGGGGAAAGTGATGGAAACCATGTTAAAAGATAGGATTGTTGAACATCTAAAAACACATGGATTTCAAGATCAGAGACAACATGGGTTTACTTCAGGGAGATCATGCCAAACTAATCTTATTGATTTTATTGATTGGGTAACTAAAATTATAGATCAGGGTGGTGCAGTAGACATTGCTTACCTAGATTTCAGTAAGGCTTTTGACACTGTTGCACATAGAAGGCTTATCAATAAACTGCAATCTTTAAGTTTGGATTCCAATATTGTTGAATGGGTAAGGCAGTGGCTGAGCGACAGGCAACAGAGGATTGTAGTCAATGGAATATATTCAAAGCTTGGACTTGTCACAAGTGGGGTACCTCAGGGATCTGTACTTGGACCCATTCTCTTTAATATTTGTATTAGTGATATTGCAGAAGGTCTTGATGGTAAGGTATGTCTTTTTGCTGATGATACTAAGATATATAACAGGGTTGATGTTCCAGGAGGGATAAGCCAAATGACAAATGATTTAGGTAAACTAGAAAAATGGTCAGAATTGTGGCAACTGACATTTAATGTGGATAAGTGCAAGATAATGCATCTTGGACGTAAAAACCCAAGGGCAGAGTACAGAATATTTGATAGAGTCCTAACCTCAACATATGAGGAAAGGGATTTAGGGGTGATTATTTCTGATGACTTAAAGGTAGGCAGACAATGTAATAGAGCAGCAGGAAATGCTAGCAGAATGCTTGGTTGCATAGGGAGAGGTATTAGCAGTAGAAAGAGGGAAGTGCTCATGCCATTGTACAGAACACTGGTGAGACCTCACTTGGAGTATTGTACACAGTACTGGAGACCGTATCTTCAGAAGGATATTGATACCTTAGAGAGAGTTCAGAGAAGTGCTACTGAACTGGTTCATGGATAGCGGGAAAAAACTTACCAGGAAAGGTTAAAGGATCTTAACATGTATAGCTTGGAGGAAAGATGAGACAGGGGGGATATGATAGAAACATTTAAATACATAAAGGGAATCAACACAGTAAAGGAGGAGACTATATTTAAAAGAAGAAAAACTACCACAACAAGAGGACAAAGTCTTAAATTAGAGGGACAAAGGTTTAAAAATAATATCAGGAAGTATTACTTTACTGAGAGGGTAGTGGATGCATGGAATAGCCTTCCACCTGAAGTGGTAGAGGTTAACGCAGTAATGGAGTTTAAGCATGGGTGGGATAGGCATAAGGCCAGGGACTAATGAAAGTATTTAGAAAATTGGGCAGACTAGATGGGCCGAATTGTTCTTATCTGCCATCACATTCTATGTTTCTACGTTTCTATGTTTGCTCTTCCTCCAATTGCTGTAGTTTATCTGCAACAGAGTTATGGGCGGCACACAGCTCTTCCGTCTTGTGTTCAAGATGATTCATTCTGCCTCCCAGGTCAGTTATTTCTTTCCTGTGATCTCTGGCCAGTTTTTGAAAATCGTCCGGAAGTGTCGTTTTCAAGTCTTGTAGCATAAAGGAAATACTCCTCTCTGTGACCAGAACGTTCTCCGGAGAAAACTGAGCGTGGTCTGGCTCTGAGGGCCCGTCTGAGGCTGGGGAGTTTGCACCTTCATCACCATCTTGAAGTAGTTTAAGACAGTCTTTTTTCTACTGGCGCATGGGGTCTGTGATCTTCAGCTGTTTTGACAGTGCCATCAGCTTGGTAAAGTCCCAGGCTCTCTTTTACTGTGTTTTCTGTAGCACGTCAGCATTTAGTAGTGTGCTGTTGGGCTTAACAGGTACGGAGCACTTCTCCGTGCGACTTGTCCCGCCGGTGGCTAGCCACGCCTCTCCACATTTGTTCTTGTTAATTCACTACTGTAGTAATCTTTAATTTTAAACAATTGAGTTTATTAAAGTATGTATGAGGAGATGTTCTTATACCTTTGTAAATGTTTATATATAAAGTTATGTGTGTGCTGTTTTATTTATTTATTACTGTTATTTATAAAGCGCCAACAGATTCCGCAGCGCTGTACAATTAGTGGAGAACATACAATATGCACAGACAAATACAAAAGGCAGAGAGTGCCCTGCCCGTAAGCTAATATCTAGCCATTAAAGCTCTTTTATACAAAGTGCTTAGCTAGATTACAATCTAAAGTATACAGTGGGGATTTTAGACAAGAGGTAGCAGGGAAAATTTGGAAGTGATCGCTAAAAGAAGTTCACAGAGAGTTGCAGCTATTGGTAAAATGTAAAGGGGAGGGGAGGCCTGTGAGTTGTGGGAGTTTATGCAGGATGTTAAAAGCAGAGCTCCTGTATTGTTGGTTCTGGGTGTGTAAGGTGAGGCCTGGGAGTTGTGGGAGTTCATGAAGGATGTTAAATACAGAATTCCTGTATTGTTGATTCTGGGAGTGTATGGTGAGGCCTGGGAGTTGTGGGAGTTCGTGCAGGATGTTAAATGCAAAGCTCCTGTATTGTTGGTTCTGGGAGTATAGGTGAGGCCTGGGAGTTGTGGGAGTTCATGCAGGATGTTAAAGCGGCACTGTCATGCCGAACTTACCTTTCCTCAATCTCTTCCTCTTCTCCCCCTCTCTCAGGATCTGTTCTTCTTTTCTTCCTGTCTTCTTTAGTTTTCTTTAAAATCATAAGACAAAGTAGAGACTCTTTGCCTTATGGAGGATTCCTCTGCTTGACCAGCTCTGACCAGCGGAGGAGCAAAGTGTGCTTCATTTCTGCTGGTCAGAGCAATTTTCCCATGATCCTTACCTTTCCTCTGTGTTCCCGCGATGCTTCCTGTAACTTTACACGAAACTGCGAATTGCGTTCTAACTGAATGAGAACGGTATGTTCTTTCTTTTAGAACGCAATTCAGCATTTTATTCGGATCGCAATTTCATTCGAATGAATGTAACTCCGATCCTATTCTTGCTGTGGCTGCATCTTGCAGCCGCTTAGTAGATAGCTCCCTAATTCCCACGGTATCAGGGAGTTATCTACTAAAAGGCTGAAAGACCTAAATTGGTCTTTCAGCCAACTTTACTAATACCAAGTAAAGATTACTTAGTATTAGTAAATAATATGCCCCTACTCGCTATACCGCGAGTAGGGGCATGTCTGGTAAACAGTGAGCAGCCTGTGGCTGCTCATTGTAAAAAACTAAACAAAAAACTATTGGCCCCCACCCCTAAATGACGGGTGGGGGCCCTAAAGTAAAATAAGGGGGGAGACCTAATGTCCCCACCCCTGCGTGGTGGGAGGGGGTCATAATGATAATGGGGGGTGCTATTGCACCCCCCGGCCCCCACCCCTGGGCGGCGGGTGGGGGCCATAAAGATAATGGGGGGGGGATCTACTGTCCTCCCTCCCCCCTGGCCCCCACCCCTGGGCCGCGGGTGGGGGCCATAAAGGTAATGGGGGGGGACCTACTGTCCTCCCTCCCCCCCGGCCCCCACCCCTGGGTGGCGGCTGGGGGCCATAAAGATAATGAGGGGGGGGACCTACTGTCCCCCGGCCCCCACCCCTGGGCGGCGGGTGGTGGCCCTAAGTCAATTTCCCCCCTCCCCACTGAGGTGACTAGGGGTCCCCAAGCCCCTAGTCACCCACCCCCCCACCCAAATAAAAAGTCCCTACCTACCCCCCTCACCCAAAAAAATAGTGAGGGGGGAATAAAATAACTAACCTGTAAAATAAAATTAAACTTACCATTCAACGTCTTCTTTTTTCTCAAATCTTCATTTTTCAGCCCCAAAAAAGGCCAAATAAAAAAACCATCATAACCGTCGAATTGAAAAAAAAAAAATCCAGAGCGCAAAACAAAAAAAACCAAACAAAAAAGAAAAAAACCGAGCGCAAAAAAATAATCTTCACCCATGGAGGGCTCCGTGCAGACTGAGCTCCGCAGGGCGGGGGAAGGCTTATAAACCCTTGCCCCGCCCTGCAATTAGGCTAAGAACACTCTGATTGGTGGGTTTAAGCCAATCAGAGTGCTCTTTGTCATTTTACACAGCGTGGGAAAATTCAAAAGAATTGGATGGATTTCAAGCCATCCAATCACAGTGCTCTGTGTCATTTTACACAGCGTGGGGAAATTCAAAATAACTTTCCCACGCTGTGTAAAATGACACAGAGCACTGTGATTGGATGGCTTGAAATCCATCCAATCACAGTGCTCTGTGTCATTTTACACAGCGTGGGAAAATTAAAAAGACATGCCCCATACTCGCGGTATAGCGAGTAGGGGCATTGGGGAGATTTTAATCTCCCTTCTTCTATTATGGGGGTCATATTGACCCCTGTAGAGTGAGGGGGGACCTGGGGGGGGGGGCTTATGAAGTGGTGGGGAGCACTGCTCCCTGTCACTTCTATCTTTACATATTACAAGGAGGGAGCTGAGTGCCGGTAGCTCCCTCCTTGTAATAAACTGCACGAACAAACAAACACTGATACTCAGATAAACTGATACATAGTGTTTGTTTGTTCGGCTGATATTTCTATTCATTCATTCGTCTGTTTGATGAATGAATAGATGAAATTCCCGTTCGCATGTCCAGGTGTTTCACTGGGCATGTGCGGGAATCTCACAGTCTATCTAGTGTGGGCAGATGACGTGTCCCACAGGGACTTCATATACCCACACAAAGATGGCTGCGCCCTGAATATAGATTGGGGCAGAAAATAAGGAATAAAAAATAGGTAATGTGGGGGGCTTAGGGGCATTTGGCGGTGACTAGGGTGTTAGTTAGATGTAGTGGAGGCCGGAGGGGGGTTAAAAAAACAGGATTTGGCATGACAGTGCCGCTTTAAATGCAGAGCTCCTGAAATGTTGGTTCTGGGAATGTAAGGTGTTGAATATCAAATCAGCATGGCAGTGAAGTTACAATCTGGCATGACATTTGCTGAGGAATAAGACACCAATAATATTTTGTTTTTAAATAAATGTCATATAAAAGATACATAGTGGTGAAATCTTGTTAGAGACGAATAAAGCTAGTGAAATCAAGTAGTATAAATAGATATTTTTGCATTTGAAAAATCAAACATACAATCTAAAAAAAACTAAAACCATCAACCGCTTGCTCATTATGTGTTTATAGAACATACAAAAAGAGAGTCAAAATACTGTAGGACAGTCAATCAGTGTGATTAACATTTCAAGTAATCATTACAGTGCAAGAATTCCAAACAATATTATTTATTCTGGCCCTGCAGGGATTAACAAATTATCAATACAGGTGAATTTTTTTTATCCTAATCTGAATTTACTCTAGGTTGATTTTGGTGACTGGTTTATGAATGCATTCCCTCTCTGTATCATGTTTTATTCTTTCTCTTACTGAGCATTTTTTTCTCTCTGGTTTGTGTGTAACTGTAAATTAGGAAGTATGCTAGTTTAGTGACTGAATAATCTAAATTTTATTAAAGACAGGAGGCAAATATATGCCTTTCTTTCTTTACTGTAACCTCCAGCAGCAAAGAAACAGTTACCAATAGATAGATAAAAATCAACCAATCAGAATGCATCATAGTAATATGTATTGGGATCTCCTCTTTCTTGATACTTCTGAGTTGCAGTAGAATCAACCATGTAACAGACAGGAATAACAGACAATCACAGTCAGATAGTCAAGGTAAACTATGAACCGAAGAGGGGGCCATGTAGTGAAGTGGATGGATTTTCACACTGGAAAGAAAGAGAAACAATGTGAAAATATGGTTTATTGGTAGAAAAAAAACACAATGTGGTAGCTCATATGTTAGATTTTAGAAATCCTGATAGAGCTAATGCCTATGTTAGTATTAAAATTAACTAATCTACTAATATACTTATTATATCAAATAGATTTTAAATAGGCAAAAGTCTGGAAGCATGTTAACAATATAAGAACGTGTGTCATAAATGGCTTATCATGCATAAGGACAAAGCAGAACCTGTAAAAAAATATGTGAAGCGTGTTAAAATTAGTTCAGAAAAGTAGATCAGGGTGGGAAGAGAAGAAGGGAGGGAAAATATTTGTATCCTGTTTTTAATAAAATTTAGATTATTTGGTCATTAAGCTAGAATAATCTCAAATTTTATGGCAAGACAGGAGGCTTTATATTTTCTGCTTTAAAGATGAAAAATAATTGATAGAGAAGCATGGGACACAGGTCTGAAATAGAAAGTCTGGAAAGTAGCTTCTGAAGACCTATCTCCAGAAGATAAGATGTTGGTCAGAGAGCCTTCTGCTCCAAAGGCAGATGATGCAGCTGCACCTCTGTATGAGGATGCACCAAAAGAGGGTTCAATCAATGCCTAATCCAACGAGAAATTGTCAAAAAGGAGATTGGTTTGTGAAATCTGACATGTGAAACGAATAGAGGACCCAAGGGTGCTCTGAGTGTGGTCGTAAGAGAGATGTATTAATAAGCACATGAAGCCATGCAGAGGGAAGATCTATCCAGAAAATAAGTATAGAAGACCGATGACAAACTGACTTTAATACATCTCGTAATGATAAAGTGTACCCCGTCTAGGAGAAAGGTAACTGTAAGGAAATCGAAAGCTCGAATGTCTTAAACATGACGAAAGGACACTAAGCAAAGTAGAAGTTCCACCTTAGCAGAAATCTGGCGCAAGCATAACATATCATGAGAAGGCCAAGTTTCCAAAAAGGAGAAAACCTCGGTGACATTCCAAAACTTGGAAAACCGTGTAAAAGCCTGCAAAAAGATGGATGTTTGCCCACTGTTGAGTTATCAACTGGGGCATGAGCAGCTGAAATGGTGGATCTAAAGACATTGATAGAGCAATAGGATTTTTCTTGATCAAAAAGGGAAGATAATAATTTTAAAATGTGTGTAAGAGATGCTGAAATGGCATCAATATTTTTTCCCACACACCAGCGAACCCAAACCTGCCAAGCAGAGAGGTATGCGTGTCGAGTCACAGGGGAACATGAGTCCCATACGAGAAATTCAGCTGTGTTCAAAAGTCCTGAGACATGCCAGGAGCCCTGAAATGATCCAGGCTATGAGTCAGAGATAATCCTGAAGGGCAAGTGGGTGATATGCACCTGCTTGATACCTTATGATGAGGTAACAGCAGATGGAGGTCCACTGACATCTTCAGAAGAATTGGGAACCACAACTGTGCCTGTCATAGTGGCATTATTAGAACTATCTGTACACCTTGAACCTGTAGATTGTGGAGAGTACACAAAATCGTGGAGAAGGGGGGTAGGCATACATCCCATTATCAGCCAGAGCTGGAGAAAAGCATATACTGCTAGGGAAAGTGGATCTGGTAACCAAGTGAAGTAGGAGTCCATCTGGCAATTTAGACAAGAAGCAAAAAGAGCCAGGTTGAGTGGACCACCTATTCGATGAATGCTGTGGAAGACCTGTGGATTCAGTTGCCAATCACTGGCATCCTTTCAATGTTGGGAGAACCAATCTGTGACTAGATCAAGGTCTTAAAGGTATTCTGCACAAAATGACAGCTACCTTGATAGGCAGAACTGTTAAAAACCTTTTGTGATGTTGCAGAGCCATTTGGAATGGAATCTTTCGAGGTGGTTCACATAACGGACTGATGTAGGTAAAATGTCTTCAAGTACTGCATTGCATGGTAATGTAGTGGCCCAGGAAATATGGCTTCTATGGAAGCAAATAGGACACCATTCATAAGTGCGAGATCTCATAGAAAGATTTGTTGTGAGAACAATAATTTCCAAATATTCTTTTTTAGGCTTTGATCTTTGATGAGGGTAGTTGGAGGATAGCTTGTATGGAGTCTGTCTGAAAACCAAGACATTGCACTATTTGTGTGGGTTGTAGAACAGATTTCAGAAAATTGATGCTCCTAGATTTTGGAGTAGTGCAGAGGTCATGTCTGCTTGGTGACGAGGAGTCTACGGAGCATAATTAGAATGTTGTCCAAATAAATGATGGACAGAATTCCTTGTGATCAGAGTAGTGCCATAACTGGTTTCATAAACTTGGTGATACACCAAGGTGTGGAACAAAGGCTGAAGGGTAGGCAGGTGAACTTCCAAATATCTTGAAACCAATGGAATTGGAGAAAGGGATGATGGTTTTGAGTGACTGGCACAGTGAGGTATGTGTCCTTTAGATCGAATTGGGAGAACCAGTCTCCCATGCAGAGGAGGTCGCGTAGAAAATGGATGCCTTCCATTCTGAAGTGTCGATACATGATGTGTTGGTTCATGTCTCTAAGATTGGTGTTCAGATGGAATTCTCTCATCTTCTTGCAAACCATAAACATATTGCTGATGAACGTACGTGGGGAGGATGATCAATCGACAGATCCATTTTTTTTACAAGCTTGTCTATTTCGATATGCAAAGCAGTGTCATTTGTCATGGACATCCACAGTGGGATTGGTTGTACGTCTTGAATTGGGAAGGTTATGAAATCTATTTAGAATCCTCTCACTGTGTGTAATATTTATGGGTCCCAAGAAAGCATCTTCCACTGTTGAAAAAAATGAGTTGAGCTGCCTGCAATAGGTACATTTGAATAAGGTAGGTTCATTACCTGAAGCAGTGCGACCATGCAGGGAAACAGATCCACGCCCTCGGAAAGCCCCTCTATTTGAGAACAGCTGTTGGTAATTAGGGTGGGTAAAGCCCATGTTCCAGTGGTCGTTGGGTCAAGGCCTGTGAAGGAAGCTCTTATTCAGGTAGGTCTCGCATAAAACTATCACCTGAGAGCAATCCATTTGCTGGTCCTAGTTCTCTATTACTGAGATCGACCAGTTTGGCGTCTATTTTGTGTAACATGACTTTGTGTCTCTCTGTAGAGATTGCCACAGTGGTGTTGCCTAGAAGGCATAGTGCCCTGTGAGCCCACACTCGCACCATGTGCGGATCGAATTCACAATTCGTGAGAGCTTCATCAGCAAATGTAAATATTTGGATCAATGGCCCAGCAATATCCAAGAGCTTATCTTGGGCCAATTTGACACCCGGTTCTATGCCTTTATGTGGGTCTTTCCCTGATTTAGTGATGAATGTGAGCAATAGAGGGCCAAATTCAGGAGTTAAGGCCACTTTACCTTACGGTAGGCCAGAGGTATTCCTATTCCTAATTTGGCTCTAATCTTTTTTTCTAATGGCTTGTGGAGCCACATCTTACAGAAATTGGTGATATGTTCTGGTGGCGCCCATTCGGCAGAGCGTGGGTGCCGAATAATATGTGGGTCGAAAAAAGGGTTCCCAGACATATCCAGAAGGGTGTTGGTAGATTGGTCTGGATTTTTTGTTTTGTCACTGTGTGACTGAGTAGGTTGCAGTGGCGTACACACAACGCATGGGGGACACACACACGTTTTAAAAAAAGACTTTAATCCCCCCATCCTCCTTACCTGTGGGAGAGCTGAGGGGATTCCCTGGGGTCCAGTGGTGTCACCGGACGGGCAGGCAGGCTGGCAGGAGCGCGAGGGAGCACTCTCCCCTGTGTGCTTCCTCTTCAGCTCCCTCCCACGGCGCGTTCTGATGCCGAAGCCAGATGATGACGTCATCTTCTGGCTCCGGTATCACTGTGGTGCACGAGGGAGCTGAAGAGGAAGCACTCAGGGGAGAGTGCTCCCTTGCGCGCCCTCCAGCCTGCCTGCCGGGTGATACCATGGCCAGCCTTGGGGGGCCCTGAGGTGGCCAGCTCCTGGGCCCCCCAGGAGAAGAGGTTGGCCACAGTGGCATACATACCGGGTCGCAGGGCGGTCAGGCCCACTGATAGGCCGAGCCCGGTCGCAGCCGTGACCCCGGTATGTACACCACTGGTAGGTTGTTTAACAATAAATATCTATTTTACATATTTGGATGAAGAGAAATCTCGGGATATATTCACTGTGAGATCATTATCCGAGTAGCCAGCATAATATTCATCCATAACAAGGAGATTCTGGCCTAAAATAGAACCCTCTAAAGGGTCTAAATCTGTAGCATAGATGGCACTAATGATAATTCCAGGTGCATTTGTTCAGTGTTTCCTCATGATTCGACATGTGAATTTTCAGAATCAGAATCTGCATGAGCATGAGGTTACAGAACGCTTAAAGGTTGCTCATGGTAGGCTGCTATAGCCTGGGGAATAGAATCCAAGATAGCAGAGTAGAGCCAAGCACGAAGCTCAGCAGAGATTGCGGGGTCTGGTTGTTCAGACATTCTATTATAATTAAACGTTTAAGGAAACTATTTACAATAAACATGTCAAACTCAAAGTCTGGATAGGGCAACATAAACCGTTTTAAGTTTATGTGGGCCGCAAAACAAAAAAATATTGTATATTTTCATAGAAACTTAGGTTTACTTTAAAAAGTACAGTATATAAAAAAAACAGCATCCCTCTCTACTAAACCACAGTATCACCCTCTACTAAATCCCAGCCCCCCTCTACTAAACCACAGCACCACCCTCTACCACCCTGTGCCAAATCTGATCCTCCTACTGACACTCACACATATTCACTGACAGACATACTGACACACACATACTCACTGACAAACACACACACACACACACATACTCAGACAGACACACACACATACTCACAGACAGACACACACACTGACAGACACACACACACACACACACACACACAGTCACTGACAGAGACAAACACACACACACACATACTCACAGACACACACACACATACAGACACACATACTCACAGACAGACACACACACATACTCACTGACAGCCACACGCATACATACATACACACTGACAGACACACACACATACTCACTGACAGACACACACACACTCACAGACAGACACACACACAGACACACTGACAGACACACACACTTACAGACACACACACTGACAGACACACACACTGACAGACAGACAGACACACACACATACTGACAGACACACACTCGCACACTTACATATTCTTGCACACACATATATTTTTCTTTACACCCTGTTCCAAATTATTATGCAAATTCTATTTAAGTGTCACAAAGATGAAATATTTTGTTTTTCAGTTTAACTCATGGATGGCATTGTGTCTCGGGGCTCTTTTGATCACTGAAAAGAATCTCGGACACCTGTGATAATTAGATTGCCAGGTGAGCCCAATTTAAGGAAATACTAAAGGAGGGTGTTCCACATTATTAAGCAGAGCACCATTTTCATGCAATATAGGAAAGAAAAAGGATCTATCTGCTGCCGAAAAGAGTGAAATAGTTCAATGCCTTGGACGAGGTATGAAAACATTAGATATTTCATGAAAACTTAAGCGTGATCATCGCACTATTAAGAGATTTGTGGCTGATTCAGAGCACAGACGGGTTTGTGCAGATAAAGGCACATTGAGGAAGATTTCTGCCAGATCCATGCATCGGATCAAGAGAGCATCTACTAAAATACAATACTGCCTCTGGAGTCCCATGTACATCAAGGTGTAGAGTCCTCCAGAGTCTTGCAACTGTGCATAAACCTTCTATTCGGCCACCACTAACCAATGCTCACAAGCAGAAACGGCTGCATTGGGCAGAAAAATACATGAAGACTAAGTTTCATACAGTCCTGTTCACTGCAACCCTGCAAGCCGTGCAACCCTCGATTGTCCAGATGGATGGAGAAATGGATGGTTGGTGGAAGGCCACCCTGTTCCAACAAGGCTGCGATGTCAGCAAGGCGGTGGTGGAGTCATATTTTGGGCCGGAATCATGGAAAGAGAGCTGGTTGTCCGCTTTAGGGTCCCCGAAGGTGTAAAGATGACTGACCACTTTCTTCCCTGGTACAGAAGGAAGAACTATGCTTTCCATAATAAAATCATCTTCATGCATGACAATGCACCATCTCATGCTGCAAAGAATACCTCTGCATCAATGGCTGCTATGGGGATAAAATGAGAGAAAGTAATGGTGTGAACTCCATCCTCCCCTGACCTCAATCCTATTGAGAACCTTTGGAGCATCCTCAAGCAAAAGATCCATGAGGGTGGGAGGCAGTTTACACCCAAACAGCAGCTCTGGGAGGCTATTCTGACATCTTGCAAACAAATTCAAGCAGAAACTATCCAAAGAGGTCCTTTTATTAAAATGTAACGTGACCTGTTAAAATGTTTAAAAAGTTAAAATGTTGTTATAAGTTTGATTGAAATAGCTTTTAATTTCAGTAAATATGCTGCAAACACAACACATGACAATTTTCAGTTCTTTACAACCTATAAAGTGTTTTGAAACTTACTGTGCATAATAATTTGGAACAGTGCATTATAAGTTTTTTTATGTTTAAAAAAATACTGTTATCATTAGGAGTTTTGTTCAATAAAATTTGAAGTGTACTCTTAATAGTTGATAATATGAGAATTATGCTGACTGTTATTTACATCAATTATTTAGGTAAATGAGAAAAATATCATTTGCATAATAATTTGGAACAGGGTGTATTGCTCCTTACCTTAGGTAGCCGATGTGGGGCATCTCCCTGGGGTCCTTCCTGCTCCTCACTGCTCCCTGGCGTGGTTTAGTGATGCCGGATGCCGGAATATGATGTCATATTCTGGCACACAGCTTCACTACAGTCTGCTCGCGCGAGGGAGCAGTGAGTAGCAGGAAGGCTAAGCTCCATTGCTGCTTCCCCCGTCCCCTCCTCCCTGGCCAGGTAAGTGTTAGCAGAGTAGGCACCTGCAATATGGGTGCCTACTCTGCTATAACACCAGCATTTACTCGTGGCTCGCTGGGCCGCAAAGATGGTCCTCGTGGGCCGCATGCGGCCAGCGAGCCGCGAGTTTGACATGCTTGATTTCCAAGCTATAGAACAGTGTAGAGAGAGAAAAGACTGGGATGGGTTAACTGAAAACAGTGCTCCCAAGCTCAGTTCCTATACCCTGAATATAAACTGCTCCACCAGTGTACGGCAGTAGATTGTCAGTCACCAAGTTGACTAAGGCAATCTGCTTCTCAATGGTCTTACATACTTCCTACTTGCCCTATTAAAGTCTATAAAGAATGCAATGTTGAGACTCATCTTCCTGTCAGCCCGCACTTCCCACACCTCCCCCTCTTTCAGTCCCTGCATAGGCTACCTATAAAATATAGGGCTACTTTTTTTGAAATTCTGGTTATGGCTTACAAATGTCTTCATAATGCTGCACCAATTTATCTATGCACAAATGTAGACCTCCTAGGCCCCTACGCTCTGACAAAGACCTACCGCTATCCTCTGTTTGTACTCCCACCTTTGATGCTCACCTTCAAGACTTTTCTAGGGCTGTTCCATTCCTTTGGAACTCACTTCCTTTCTCTGTTAGACAGTTACCCAGGTTCTATTCCTTCAAAAAACATTGAAAACTCACTCACTCACTCAGGAAAACATATCATTAAAACTGCTAAAAGCCTTGCACCCTGATTCCTTTCCTACAACTGTCATATAGTGAATACTATACTAGCAACATAGTTTTCTACCCTATCCTTACCTTTTGTGGTCACTCACTCTAGCATGAAAACTCATTGAGCAGGGCCCTCAACCACTTGTTGGCAGTGGCGTCTCTAGGATTCATACACACACAGACTGCTGAGTCAATACACACATACACACAGACTGCTGAGTCCATACACACATACAGACTGCTGGGTCCATACACACACTGCTGAGTCCATACACACACACTGCTGAGTCTGTACACACACAGACAGCTGAGTCCATACACACACAGACTGCTGAGTCCATACTCACACAGACTGCTGAGTCCATACACACACAGACTGCTGAGTCCATACTCACACAGACTGCTGAGTCCATACACACATACAGACTGCTGAGTCCATACACACACACAGACTGCTGAGTCCATACACACATACAGACTGCTGAGTCCATACACACACGCTGAGTCCATACACACACAGACTGCTGAGTCCATACACACACAGACTACTGAGTCCATACACACACACACACAGACTGCTGAGTCCATACACACAAAGACTGCTGAGTCCATACACACATACAGACTGCTGAGTCCATACAAACACGCTGAGTTCATACACACAGACTGCTGAGTCCATACACACACAGACTGCTGAGTCTATACACACACACAAACTGCTGAGTCCATACACACATACAGACTGCTTAGTCCATTCACACACACTGAGTCCATACAGACTGCTGAGTCCATAAACACACGCTGAGTCCATACACACACAGACTGCTGAGTCCATACACATACAGACTACTTAGTCCATACACACACACAGACTGCTGAGTCCATACACACACAGACTGCTGAGTCCATACACACACACTGCTGAGTCCATACACATACAGACTGCTGAGACCACACACACAGACTGCTGAGACCATACACACACAGACTGCTGAGTCCATACACACACAGACTGATGAGTCCATACACACACACGCTGAGTCCATACACATACAGACTGCTGAGACCACACACACAGACTGCTGAGACCATACACACACAGACTGCTGAGTCCATACACACACAGACTGCTGAGTCCATACACACACACGCTGAGTCCATACACATACATACTGCTGAGTCCATACACACACAGACTGCTGAGTCCATACGCACAGACTGCTGAGTCCATACACACACAGACTCCTGAGTCCATACACACACACTGCTGAGTCCATACACATACAGACTGCTGTGACCACACACAGACTGCTGAGACCACACACACACAGACTGCTGAGTCCATACACACACAGACTGCTGAGTCCATACACACACAGTAAAATACAGAATATAAAGTTTTTTTTATGAACTTTAATCAAACACCTTTTTTTAACTTTAATCAAACAACTTTTTTTTTTGAACTTTAATCAAACAACTTTTTTTTTCTTTTTTTTTTACTTTAATCAAACACCTTTTTTTCTTTCTCTTTAAAAAACAACTTTCTCACCCTCGTTTTCACATTTAAATAATTTAAATGGACTCATCACCTTTATAACATCACTCCCATACTCTTGAATCCTAATTTTGAAAAGTGATTTTAAGAATTGTCTCTGATTGGCCAATTACACTTTTGGCGCAATCTTCAAATTAACATAGCCCTATTTAAACAACTCCTGCCAGGTTACTACTTTTATCCCATTCTGAAGAAACCACTTATGGTGAAACGCGTTTATGGTTATTAATTCTGTATTTTACTGTGTATTTTAGATCAATAAAAGTTTTTTGGCTACTTTATTGTACCAGTCCTCTTTTTATTGAACTCTTTATGCACTTTAAACAACTTTTTTACCTATTCCTGGCATTTTAACCTTTCCTGGTTACTTTTACTTCCACTGGCAATTTTAAAGTTCCAGTACTCCAAGAAATCCTAGGTGGGGATCATACCACCAGCGCCTATCCATAGAGCAGTACCTCTGCTCTATCTTTGTGAGTATTATTTTATTTTCTCTACTACTCTCTTAACCTATCACAATTGAGAGCACTATTGCTGCTTTTTATTCTTCTATATTGTATCACCGCTACATATCCTATAAGTGGGGATTATACCGCTGTACGCTATCCACACCAGAGCTGGC
Source organism: Pelobates cultripes (assembly GCA_933207985.1). Lineage (NCBI taxonomy): Eukaryota > Metazoa > Chordata > Amphibia > Anura > Pelobatidae > Pelobates > Pelobates cultripes. Next base: position 188,674,585 of record OW240916.1, on the reverse strand, counting down.
CATAGCTCCCTCAAATGTGAGTTTTTTACCTCTTCTTATCTTCTTACATTGTACCACATCAAAATTGAGAGCACTATTGTTGCTTTCTGTCTTTCTTTTCCGAGTTCTGGACTACCAGACGGTGTTGACGGAGACCCCCTCCCTACATATCCCATAAGCGGGGATTATACCGCTGTACGCAATCCACACCAGAGCTGGCAATAGCTCTCTTGAATGTGAGTTCTTTACTTTTTGTTACCTATCACACCCTGAACTTTCATACTATACCATTAGTCGCCTCTACCTCTCTTGTATTTACATATACGGAACAGTCTACACTAGACGCATCCACAGAGGAACTCTATCAAGTATCCTAGACCATCTATTGGCACCCTAGCAATACTTTACTGGACTATCTACCCTTATTTGGTGCAGCCCTTCCATATCTTTTTGTATCTATCCACCGAAGGACCCGAGGGGTTTTCCTTCATTTGGGTTGCTGCCTACCTTGACTAATTTTGTGATTACTAGCGCTGAATTCTTTTTGTGTTTAACTTTATCAGGTATAGTCTGACATCCAACTGATGAAGTTTTTCTTCTGATGCAGAAGAAGAAGATGGATAAAATAAAGGATAATTTCCTGGAGAATGTGGACATTAGACACAAGATCACCATGTCGTGGAAAACTTGAATATGGTTCTCATTACATGAAAAGACATGAATTTCAGACATACATTTTGCCGTGGTTATAGCCACTAGAAACAGAGTCTTATAAGTCAGCAAGACAATACCCAGCTCATCTAATGGAGCAAAAGGGTATTCAGTAAAAACATCCAGCACAATAGGCAAATCCCAGGGAGGAGAATAATTCCTGTTCGGCGGTCTGATATGGATGGCCACTTAAAAAAAATCTAACAATGAGTGGATATGATGTCCTCGTAAAATTGCATAGGGCTACCAATGCTGATGATTAAACTTTTAAGGTACTTAAGCTCAGGCCTTTATCTAGACCTTTATGAAGGAAATTTTAAATTAGAATAATGTTAGGATAATGGAAATCAGTAGCATTATCTTTAGACCAGGAACGAAAAGTTCATATCCTATGATAGCAAGCTGATTTTGAGCTCTTTCATACCCAAGGTCAAACACCCATGGAAGGGACAAGGCATCTTGTCCTGCTGCTAGATGGTCGGCATTGAGACAGTAAAAACTAAGAACCTGAGCATTCCGGTATGAAGCCATAAGTCGATCTGAGGTCTGCCCCACTGCTGAGAAATCAACTGAAAAACTTCTTGATTGAGCTTCCATTCTCCTTGTTGAACCATCGTTCTGCTGCGGTAGTCCACCACCACATTTTCTGGCCCCAGAAGGTATACTGCTTTCAGGCATTGTAAATTAGATTGGGCAAAATTCATTAGAAGACTCAACTCTTTTAGAAGAGACTTGCTTCGGGTACCGTCCTGGTGGTTTACATACAAGGCCACAGTCCGGTTGTCTGTCTGAATTCTTACCCAAGCATTCCTCAAATAACAACGAAACCCCAGCAGAGCCTTGAAAACTGCTCTTAGTTCTCTCAGATTGTAATTAAGCTTTTTCACCTTTATTGACCATGTTCCCTGAATTCATATGTTGTTTTTTAAGTGCGCACCCCAACCTAGAAGGCTGGCATCTCTGGTTATAGTTATCCAACTTGGTTCTTCTATTTGACACCCTAGAGACAGGTTCTCCTCTCAAGTCCACCAAATCAGATTGTCTTAAATGCATGGAAGAAGATGAATTCTCTGATCCCAATTGCCCATTTTCATCTTGAACTGGTGAAGAAACTGTATCTGAATAGGACGTATCTTCCACTGAGCCCACTTCAACAGACCTATTGTGGATGTGAAAGATCCCAATAGGCTCATGAACTTCCTTGCAGAGATGTAATGCTTGAGATGGAGACTCTCAATTTTTGTCATCATTCTTCCCATTCTTTCTGTAGATAGAGTTGTGGTTTCTTTTACTGGATCTATGTTTGCTCCTAAGAAATTAATTCTCTGAGCTGGAACTAACAAACTCTTGTCCATATTTATTAACCAACCATGTTCCTGGAGACAATTGATAGCAGTTTTGGTATGGAGACTCACTATTTGACTGGATGAGCCTATGATCAGGAAGTCATCCAGATAGTGGTATATCTTGATGTTCTTTTTCCTTATAAAAGCCACGAGGGCAATGAGAATTATTGAAAATGTCCTCGGAGTTAAGCTCAATCCAGAAGGAAGACCCTTGAATTGGTAATGCTTCCCTGAGATCCAAAATCTTAGCAACCTGCGATGACTGTTGTGAATAGGGATCTGATAATAGGAGTCTTTTAGATCGATAGACGTCATCCAGTCTTTATATTTAAAAAAGAATAGTAGCGATAGACTCCATCTTGAAGGTTCTTGTTTTTAACTTTGTATTCAACGTATTTAGATCCAAGATTAGCCTCCATTTCCCCTGAGGCCTTGGTGCGAGAAAGATTGTAGAATAATGGCCGCTAAAACGTTCTTTGCAAGGAACTTCTTCTTTAACCTGATTCACAAGGAGCTGTGAAACACAGTTCCTCATAGCTATTTATTTTACTCCTTTGGCTATCCATGAACGAGTGAAGACCCTCTTTGTAGGGAAATAGTTGAATTTGATCTTGTAACCTTCCTTTAGAATTGAAAGAACCTAGGAAACTGGAATGTTTTTGGCCCAAAGAAGAGGTGAAGGTAGAAGAGGTGATATCTGCCTCCTATAACACCTGGCTGGACCTGCCATCGTTCAGAAGCTTTTATTTGCAGGCCTAGATCCTCTTCCTCTAACTGGTTTAGATGAGGTTGATTGATAATTCCTCCAGTTAGTATTCCTGGAATAATCACTTCCAGGCTCTACTATAGGCTACTATAAGCTCTACTGTCCCAAACGGATCGGTCTCTGAATTTTTTTGTCTTTCCAGGAAAATGAAAAGAATCTTCTTTTGCCTTGTGGGAGAAAGGCCTTTTTCCCATCAGCCACTTTGTGAGTGGTATCATCCAGGACTTTGCCAAAAAGTAAGTCTCCTTGAAAAGGGAGAGCACATAGGGGGGCCTATGAAGCATCATCTGCTCCCCAAGAGTGTAGCTATAATGTTCTTCTTGAGACCACAGAAAGAGCCATGCTCTTAGCTACCATTTTGGTAATATTCAGGAAAGCTTCTGAGCAAAATTCAGTTGCTAACTTCAAATCTTTGAGACCCTCCATCAGGTGTTCTCTACGGACTCCTCTAGTGATGTCTTCCTCCAAATTCTCGATCCATACTTTTAGAGCTCTGGATAAAGTAGTAAGGGCTATTGCTGAATGCAAGGCTGATCCCAGAGCCAGATAGGCTTTGAGAAGATTGGTGTTCAATAGCTTTTCCATCGGCTCTCTTAAATAAGTCATGGAGTCTATGGGAAGAGTTGTTCTTTTCGCTGTGTGAATAACTGCTGCGTCAATGTTTGGAACTGAGATCCATGACTTGCAGCCCTCATATGCATAAGGATGTTTGGATGTCTTGCATTTAAGAGTCGCTTTTTTCTCTGGTCTATTCCACTTCTCATAGATAGCATCCTTGACAGCAGAGTGTACCGGAAACGTCAGTCTGTCAGTTTTTAGATCCTCAAAGTATCTGTCATACTCTTTTTTTTATCTGTTCTTTCCTCTGGAATTCTCAGTTGTGTCTCTGATCAGATAAACCAGCTTATCCACTGCCCTGGAATCCAGATATTTAGAGGTAATCTCTTCATCTTCTTCTGATAAATCCTCTAACAATTCAGATTTTTCATCGGAGTCTGCATAACTTCTTTCAACTCTACAACATTTCGATGACACAATTCTCTCCAACGTGAACTTAAAGCTTTCTGCAATAGCTTCTGAGATCCATGTTTTTAGATCATCCTCAGGAGTACATTTTTTTTTCTTCTGCCACCTTTGCCAGACATGTTCGGCACAGATTACATTCATTAGGTGCCACTTGGTTGCAATTTGTACTGTTTGACTTTTCTTTATACAAGAATCGTCTTGCAACCTTCCTGGGCTGTAAGAGAGGCCAATATATAATATATTGTACATCTATAGTGGCACTTTTTCCCCAACATCGCCAGTAAAAGTGACTTTTTTTGCATTTTTCACACTCAAACAGCACTTACACGGACGATATTATTGCTGTGATACTTTTTATTGTTTTGAAACACAAATATTTGTGTTCAGCGAAGTCTCCCGAGTATAACAGTACCCCTCATGTACAGGTTTCATGGTGTTTTAAAAAGTTACAGCGTCAAATATAAGGCTTGTGTTTCATTTTTTTTCACATTAAAATTCGCCAGATTGGTTACATTGCCTTTGAGACCCTATGGTAGCCCAAGAATGAAAATTACCCCTATGATGGCATACCATTTGCAGTAGTAGACAACCGAATGTATTGCAAATGGGGTATGTCTAGTCTTTTTTAGTAGCCACTTAGTCACAAACACTGGCCAAAATTGGCGTTTTTTGCATTTTTCACATACAAACAAATATTAACGCTAACTTTGGCCAGTGTTTTGACCAAGTGGCTACTAAAAAAGACTGGACATACCCCATTTGCAATACCTTGTGTTGTCTACTTTTGCAAATGGTATGCCATCATGTACAGGTTTTATGGTGTTTTCAAAAGTTACAGTCAAATATAAGGCTTTTGTTTCAGTTTTTTTACATTGAAATTTGCCAGATTGCAAAAGTAGACATCCCAAGGTATTGCAAATGGGGTATGTCAAGTCTTTTTTAGTAGCCACTTAGTCACAACACTGGACAAAATTGTTATTCAAATTAGTTTAACGTGCTATATCTGACCCTGTAACTTCCCAAAACACCATAAAACCTGTACATAGGAGGTACTGTTTTTACACGAGACTTTGCTGAATACAAATATGTGTATTTTATTGTAGTAAAAGCAAACAGTATTATGACATTGACAGTTAAAATGTCATGTAGAACTAAAAAAATAACAAAATGTCTTATTTTCTCCAATTTTTTTCATATTAAATGTTTCATAGCTAAATATTTGATATTAAATTAAAGCCCTGTTTCCCCTGAATAAAATGATATATAATAAGGGTGGGTGCATTTAATATGAAAGAGGTGAATTACGGTTGGACAGACATGTAGCCAAGTTTTGCTTACGTTTTGTTTTGTTCACAACGTGTACATTTGGCTCAGTCTTTAAGGGGTTAAGTGTTTCCCCTTAATCTGTGTATTGGTAGCATTACTGGCAGTAAAATAATCTTTGAATATTCATATGTGTTGAAAATACTTATACATTACCAGACAAAGTCATAAAACATTATTAAAAGATTACTCAGCATTGGGTTGTAAATTACCCCCAAGTGATAATCACTGTTAGAAAGTTTACATAATAAAATATGAATATAAATACAGATACTTTTTGCATACTGCTGTCTTTCACACAGGAGCTGACATTGTTATAAGGTTGATTTGTTAATGTATAGATGAATTTAATGTTATTTTTTCACAGTGAATTAATATTGTAGTTCTGAAATAGGAATGTTATTCAAATTGTAACTCTCCTTTCTGTACCCTAATGCAGTTATATTAAAAAAAAAAAAAAAAAAGTCTATTTAAATGAACCATGGCAAAAGTAGAAACCCTCATTTTGTTCTATGCAGCAGGTTTGAAATTAAAAAGATGAATAAACAAAGTCATATATCATGCCTATGAGTATTCATAAGGAACGTGGTGACATGCTTGGATAAATAGCATCTTGAAAATTCCACCATAATGTAAAAAATAATTAAAACATGTAAAATAATAAAAAATACTTAAAAAAATTAAGAAAAACAACTTAACCCATTTACTACCAAGCTATTTGAGCAAAAAAAAAAACAACCCCCTTCACTAATGATATTTTCATAGTAGATTGTTTCTGGATTTGTGCATATTTCTTAAGCAGATTCTTCACAACTAATGTTAATTTTTGCACCCATTATTTGATGCCTTAATGTATTATTAATTTACAGTTATACCAGTGTATATGATATATATGATATATATATATATATATATATGTATATATATATGTATATATATATACTATATATATATAGTGAATATAGCACTCCAAGGACTTCATAAGTAATGTGAAAAAATGTAAAAAATAAGCTTTTATTCAGCAACTGCCACAAAGTATCAATGTTTCAGTTCCAGTTCAGAACTTTTGTCACTATATTTCTATTATTATTTCCAAAAAGCACCGGGCCTAACTATATTTATTACTGGAGTGCAAGCATTGGACATTTTATATATATATATATATATATATATATATATATATATATATATATACTGCTCAAAAAAATAAAGGGAACACTTAAACAACACAATGTAACTCCAAGTCAATCACACTTCTGTGAAATCAAACTGTTCACTTAGGAAGCAACACTGAGTGACAATCAATTTCACATGCTGTTGTGCAAATGGGATAGACAACAGGTGGAAATTATAGGCAATTAGCAAGATATCCCCCAATAAAGGAGTGGTTCTACAGGTGGTGACCACAGACCACTTCTCAGTTCCTATGCTTCCTGGCTGATGTTTTGGTTACTTTTGAATGCTGGTGGTGCTTTCACTCTAGTGGTAGCATGAGACGGAGTCTACAACCCACACAATTGGCTCAGGTAGTACAGCTCATCCAGGATGGCACATCAATGCGAGCTGTGGCAAGAAGGTTTGCTGTGTCCAGAGCATGCAGGCGCTACCAGGAGACAGGCCAGTACATAAGGAGAAGTGGAGGATGCTGTAGGAGGGAAACAATCCAGCAGCAGGACCTCTGCCTTCGTGCAAGGAGGAACAGGAGGAGCACTGCCTGAGCCCTGCAAAATGACCTCCAGCAGGCCACAAATGTGCATGTGTCTGCTCAAACTGTCAGAAACAGACACCATGAGACACCTGACGTCCACAGGTGAGGGTTGTACTTACAGCCCAACACCGTGCAGGACATTTGGCATTTGCCAGAGAATACCAAGATTGGCAAATTCGCCACTGGCGCCCTGTGCTCTTCACAGATGAAAGCAGGTTCACACTGAGCACATGTGACAGATGTGACAGAGTCTGGAGATGCCATGGAGAACGTTCTGCTGCCTGCAACATCCTCCAGCATGACCGGTTTGGCAGTGGGTCAGTAATGTGTGCGGTGGCATTTCTTTGGGGGGCCGTTCAGCCCTCCATGTGCTTGCCAGAGGTAGCCTGACTGCTATTAGGTACCGAGATGAGATCCTCAGACCCCTTGCGTGACCATATGCTGGTGCGGTTTACCCTGGGTTCCTCCTAATGCAAGACAATGCTAGACCTTGTGTGGCTGGAGTGTGTCAGCAATTCCTGCAAGACGAAGGCATTGATGCTATGGACTGGCCCGCCCGTTCCTCAGACCTGAATCCAATTGAGCACATCTGGGACATCATGTCTCGCTCCATCCACCAACGTCACGTTGCACCACAAACTGTCCAGGAATTGGCAGATGCTTTAGTCCAGGTCTGGGAGGAGATCCCTCAGGAGACCATCCGTCACCTCATCAGGAGCATGCACAGGCTTTGTAGGGAGCTCATACAGGCACATGGAGGCCACACACACTACTGAGCCTCATTTTGACTTGTTTTAAGGACATTACATCAAAGTTGGATCAGCCTGTAGTGTGTTTTTCCACTTTAATTTTGAGTGTGACTCCAAATCCAAACCTCCATGGGTTAAAAAATTTGATTTCCATTTTTTTATTTTTGTGTGATTTTGTTGTCAGCACATTCAACTATGTAAAGAACAAAGTATTTCAGAAGAATATTTCATTCATTCATATCTAGGATGTGTTATTTTTGTGTTCCCTTTATTTTTTTGAGCAGTGTATATATAGATAGATATCTGTCGATTCAAAGTAATGTTTCTTACTTATCTTTTGGATGGAAAGTAATGATTCCATAATTTTTTTGTTTCATTATGCTTAGATTGCACACTACTTCATGAAAACAAAATGGACAGAAAAACTAAAAAAAAGTAATTCAGCAAATAGTGAAATCACATATAAGGAAACATTGTAAAGCATTGAAAAAAGATAAATACTCATTGTACAGTATAATCATGATATATATTGCCACTTTGCCTTGACATTGCCTATACCATGCAACACTAATTGCAGCCTTGTTGCCTTTTTGTTACACACACATGCACACACACGCACACACTCTGATACACCCACACATACGCTAATATACCAGACACACTCACTGATACATGTGCCAGAAAGACAAACACCTACAAATTATAAAACATACAAGTGACCAATGATCTCAGGAAAACACAGATACACAATGTCTGAAACTTAATATACACACTTACACAGGCACCAAAATACACTGTCAGATGTATACACATATGCACATATACATGCTGGCATGGTATGGGTGCATACCCTGGGAATCATGTATACACAAGTCCCACAGTGAAAGGGTTACAGACCTAATATTTTATTTTAACATCATCACAATATACATGTTATGTCACCATGGAATGTCCTGTTTATTTCACATTGCTAGCTCTATGCAGGCTTGCAATCAATAATGTTATTAGTCCTTCCATTTTAGAATGGGATTAATGAAGAACTGATTGTTATAACAGCATAGGTCCTTAACCCCTTAAGGACCAAACTTTTGGAATAAAAGGGAATCATGACGTCACACATGTCATGTGTCCTTAAGGGAGTAAGGGGTTAAGATGGTTGCCAAAATCTCTCAATATTTTTCTACTGTAAAAATTCCATACAGGATAATATATATATATATATATATATATGTATATATATATATATATATATATATAAACAGAATATTCCTTCTTTTACAATGTCAGTAAAAAAAAAAATAATGAATTCATGTTTAAATAATAATAATTAAAATAACCAACAGTCTTACAAGCATTTTTATTCTATGTGTATACGAAGGTCTTTTGATAAAGAAAAACTTTTTTTAATGCTTTTTCCACTTCTTTATTCCTTAAGCAGTAAATAATGGGATTCAGGATAGGGGTGATCACTGTGTAAAATACAGCTATCACTCTGTTGAGCGTGAAAGTAAATCCTACCTTTGGTCTCACATACATAAATATAACAGTTCCATAATAAACAAGAACTACAATTAGGTGGGAGCCACAAGTGGAAAATGCTTTTCTTCTTCCTTTAGTAGAAGGGATTTTCAAGACAGCTAATATAATATAAATATAGGAAATTAAGGTCACCGTAAATGAAGTTACAATTACAAAAGATGAGCAAATGAAATCAAGAAGGTCATTTATAAAGGTATCGCTACATGAAAGCTGTAAAAGAGGGGGTGCATCACAGAAGAAATGGTTAATAATATTGCTATCGCAATATGGAAGTTGGGAAATTAGAAGAATTGGAGGAAAAGTGGTAATAAAGCCCCCACACCATGAACTCATTGTCAGAATTTGGCACATCTTACTGTCCATTAGAGCTGGGTAGCGTAAAGGATGGCAAATAGCCAAATATCGGTCAAAGGCCATGACGCCAAGCAAGAAACACTCAGTGGAGCTCAAGTAGAAAAAGAAAAACAACTGCATCATACAACAAGGAAATGAAATTCTTCTTCCATGTAGAGTGATGGTGGATAGTATCTTTGGGACAATAACAGAAACATAAAAAGTTTCCAATAAAGCAAAATTACAAAGGTAAAAGTACATAGGGGTGTGAAGGGACCTTTCACTACATATTAGAAATATGATCAAAACGTTGTTCAGAAGAGTTATTAGATAGGTAACAAGTAATAACAGAAACAAGAAGTTCTGCAAAGGTTGACTTCCAGGAAATCCCAAAATGATGAAATCCGTCACAAGACTTTCATTTATTAAAGCCATGATTCTTACACCTGCATCAAATAATATATAAATTTATTAGGATACATTATTACCTTAGAAGCATGAAATAATAATATATTTGTTTTTTTCGCACACACACACACACACACACACACACACATTGTTCAAGTAGAGATTGTAGCCGTATTAGTCCAGTGATGTAGATGCAAAAAATAGATAAAATGTGTATCTTGTAATAACTTTTTTATTGGACTAACAGGATTTTTTATTGACAAGCTTTTTTATTGAGAACTTCCCTTTCTCAAGTCTGAAGCGTTTCTGAGCAAGACGACATAGAATTCAAAGTTGAGTTGTGAAACGGGTTAAAACGACATGAGTGCAGATAAGACAGGTTTGATAGAACATAGACACCATTCTTGCAGAGGGTTGTAAATATGTTATGCAAATATCACAGAGTGAGGGGGGAGAGAGAACAAAAAACATGCAAACAGTGCAGAAGATGGTGCTAGAAGGGGGGAGTATTAATATAAAGAATGTGTGAATTCCCATCCAAGAGTAATAGGATATGCATTAAGGCCTATATCCAGCATACACAGACACACGTACACACTCACACTTATGTACATATACATATACTAGAGTATACACAAGAACATACACACTATACACAAGTAATAAACTAAAATGTTGACCAATTGTGGGATTTTCGTACTAATAAAGATAATTTATTTCTTCACAAGACCTTGAGTGCTGGTTACCTATCTACTTGGATATATGTTGTGCAGCTGAGCACTGGGCAGAATGACTGGGAAGCAGGAGTGCAAAACCTATCAACTATATATATATATATATATATATATAAAAATAAAAATGGTAGGTAACAGCACTCTAAGGACTTCAAAAAGTAAATGGTGAAAAAAACTTAGCTTTTATTCAGCAACTGCCACACACAATCGACGATCCTGATGAAAGTTCTGTATTAAGAACTGAAACGTCGATTGTGTGTGGCAGTTGCTGAATAAAAGCTAAGTTTTTTTCACCATTTACTTTTTGAAGTCCTTAGAGTGCTGTTACCTACCATTTTTATTTTTATGTTATTTGCTTTATTAGCACCAGGCATTAATCTATCTCTACAGGAGTGCAAGTATTTGAATATTTTATATATATATATATATATATATATTTTTTTTTTATATGAATGTATGTATAGTATATGTATATATAACAATTACCTTAAATCAGAACATATTACTTTTAATGTGTTTGGCCCTCCAACATTTTTCACACTCCTCGCAATAATCATATGGAGTTAGCTTATGTTAACTTGTAGGCCAGAGACTGCTATTAAATTTTAATGAGTTAGCAGCAAGTAATGATTAGGGTTTGGAATCATTCACTGCTTTGCAGTCTGCAAAGCCCTGTGCTGATCACTGCCAGGTGTGACATGCAGGTAGACCTGCTCATGGTCTACCTGTCAGCAATTGTACATAGAAGTACCCATGTTCAGCCATAATGATTTAAAGGGCTATATACACAATTTGATTTCTGCACTGCATACAGCTCAACAGTTTGCATGGGGCCGCTAAATTTAATAAAACCTGTTTCTTAAAGAGATCATGTGGCTTTATGCTATGTTAACACATAATTGTAGGTCCTGTGCCATTAACTGTTTCAAAATATGAAATCTGTGATGTATTCAGTTTTTTCAGCTGCACTAGGCATTCACAACTCTGCAACCCCTACTCATATACTTTTCAGTTCACATGCATAGATTCACATGCAACTAGCCATTCTCCTAGCAACATGTTTCTTCTTACATAGACCCAAACGCATCGACACAAACAAATATAGAAACACTTTTATGTACACAATTATTTATATAAACAGACACACAATCAGACACAGTCATATACATAGATAGACATTTAATCACACACTATTATATAAATACAGTTACATATATGCATCAAGACACAGTCACATTGAAATTTACACACAGTCATATGCATACATAGACACACATTCACAAACATACATAGATTTACCACATATACACAATGACCAACGATCCTCTCCTCCTCTACGGTTTAGTTCTCTCATTAGACTCTGCAAAGGAGATGAAGATAAGAGTCTGAATCAATCCTGCAGGCCCTGTTCTCAAGTGGCAAATAGGTAGGGAATGTCTGTATTGGCTATCACTGACTCATTCCTGTAACCACCTCAACCGACCTCATAAAAATGGGCATTAGATGTTGGTATATCACATTTTGTTAGTGGCAGACCTTTAGTAAAAGTGGAAAAGATCTGAAATTATTTGCCTTGATAGCAGCCTTTTCTTCAAGAAAGCTGCAACTTCAATAAAAATACATATAGTTTGATATCCCTTTAAATTTCTCATCTATTCAAAATATCAATACTTGTGTTTTTCCTGACCGGTGCATTTTATATTACTCTGCCTCACTGATAATATTTCCATAATAGATCGTTTCTATATGTATACATAGTCCTTGAGCAGATTCTTCCTAAAATTTATTCTTTGTGAAACCCCTGGCTCTCCTGCCCATTGCCTGATGACTTAATCTGTTATTCATGTACAGTTATCACTTTGCATATATCACATATATTTATTTTCTGTGTATCTTATGCAATCCACTGGGAGTGTAGCATTTTATCATATGATGGTCTCTGTTTTTCAAATATTCCCATTTCCCTTATAATCACACTCCAGAGAGTATTTAATGACTATTAGATTTCAGATGAGGCCTTAAGATTAGTTAAAAATAAACAAGCATAACATCAATGATGTGCTTATGATTTTCATTTTAACCCTTATTATACACATTCTGATCAAAACAAACCCTAGAAGTTGACAATATGTCTGTTCAACCTTAATTCACCTCTTTCATATTAAGTGCACCCACACTTATTATATATGATTTTGTTCAGGAGAAACAGGGCTTTAATCTCACATCAAATAGTTACATATGAAACATAATTTAATATGAAAAAAAAACCTAAAAATAAAATAAGTGGGAAAAACTGTGAATGTCATAATACTGTTAGCTTTTACTGCAATACACTGAGGTAGCACTGAGTATCTGGAAAAGCTGAAGTGCATTGTAGACTACAGCAAGTTTATAGGGGGAGTAGACTTGGCTGACCAATGCATACAGCCCTATCTGGTGAACCAAAAAACTAGGACCTGATACAAGAAAATTGCAATCTATGTGAGCCAGATTGCAATTTTCAAGGCGTATGTCCTCTATAAAAAAGAGGTCATAGGTAAGCCCTGCCCTTTCCTAGAATTCATGCTAAGCTATCCCATATGTTATTTACACAGCCCCCCCGATCCCACTTTGGAATCAGGATAAAAATATTGAGGCTTTGTTGCAATAACTCATATCAGGAATATAAAATGTACTGTGAAAAGTGAGTTCATGTTTGTGAAAAAGCACAAAAACAACTATAACCGCTATGTGGGCCCTTAATTTCTTATAAAGTGGTTAGATCAAACATCTTAAAATGCACCATTTGGAATAGTCTGGGTTGCCTACTTTTGAAAATGGTATGCCATAATAGTGGATTACCCAGGCTGCCATGCTCTCTCAAAGGCGGGATAGGCCCAGAAAATCACTTTGCCAAATTTCAACTTGAAAAAGCATAAATGGATAAGCCATATATATGACCCTGTAACTTGCCAAAACCCCATAAAACCTATACATGGGGGGTACTATGGTGCTCGTGAGACATCACTAAACAGAACTAGGAGTGTTTCAGGGCAGCAAACTATATACTGACAATATTATCAGTAAAAGTACAGTTTTTACGTGAAAAATGCAAAAAAAAAAATGAACACTAACTTTGGTTAGGGTTTGTGCCCAAGCGACTACTACAAAAGACTGGGCATACCACATTTTGAATACCCTGGGAGATCTACTTTTTTAAATGGTATGCCACGATGGGGGTAATTTTCATTTCCTGGCTGACATACGGTCTCAAAGGCAGCCTAGACACAGCAAACTAATCTGACAAATTTCAACGTGAAAAAGCATAAATGGATAAGCCGTATATATGACTCTGTAACTTTCCAAAATCCCATAAAACCTATACATGGGGGGTACCGTGGTGCTTGTGAGTCATCACTGAACAAAATTAGGAGTGTCTTAGGGCAGTAAACTATATACTGACAATAATATTATCAGTAAAAGTACAGTTTTTATTTGAAAAATGCAAAAAAAAAAAAAATGAACACTAACTTTGGCTAGGGTTTGTGCCCAAGTGGCTACTACAAAAGACTGGGCATACCCCAAATGAATACCCTGGGAAGTCTACTTTTTTAAATGGTATGCCATGATGGGGGTAATTTTCATTTCTTGTTTGCCAAACGGTCTCAAAGGCAGCCTAGACACAGCAAACTAATCTGACAAATTTCAATGTGAAAAAAGCATAAATGGATAAGCTGTGTAAATGACCCTGTTACTTTCCAAAACACCATAAAACCTATACATGAGGGTACCGTGACACTCGTGAAACATCACTGAACAGAACCAGGAGTGTTTCAGGGCAGTAAACTATATACGAATATTAATATTATCAGTAAAAGTACAGTTTTTATTTGAAAAACGCAAAAATAAATGAACACTAACTTTGGCTAGGGTTTGTGCCCAAGTGGCTACTACAAAAGACTAAGCATACCCCATTTTGAATACCCTGGGATGTCTACTTTTTCAAATGGTATGTCGTGATGAGGGTAATTTTCATTTCTTGGTTGCCAAACGGTCTCAAAGGCCCTGTTACTTTCCAAAACACTATAAAACCTATACATGGGGGGTACCGTGGCACTCGTGAGACATCACTGAACAGAACTAGGAGTGTTTCAGGGCAGTAAACTATATACTAATAATAATATTATCAGTGAAAGTACAGTTTTTATGTGAAAAAAAGACTGGGCATACCCCATTTTTAATATCCTGGGATGTCTACTTTTTCACATTGGATGCCATGATGGTGGTAATTTTTATTTCTGGGCTACCATACGGTCTCAAAGGCAACCTAGGCCCAGCAAACCAATCTGTCAAATTTCTATGTAGAAAAAAAAATTAATGGACAAGTTGTATATTTGACCCTGTAACTTTCCAAAACCCCATAAAACCTATACATGAGGGTTACTGTTTTACTCGTGAGACATTTCTGAATACAAAAAGTTATGTTTTATTGCAGGAAAACCGAAAAGTATTCTGACATTAACAGTTAAATTGCCATGCAGAAATTTAAAAATAACATTTCTTAATTTTTTAAACTGTTTTAGATTTTATTCATATAAAATGAAGTTCCATATATGAATGTTTGATATGAAATTAAAGCTCTGTTTCTCCTGAATAAAATAATATATAATAAGTGTGGGTGCACTTAGTATGAAACAGGTAAATTATTGTTGAACAGACATATCATCAAATTCTGTGGTTTGTTTACATTTTGTTTTGATCACAACTTGTACATTTGGCTCAGTCCTTAAGGGGTTAAAATCGATCTATAATTGTGAGCTCCTCTAAAGATTATATTTGGGTTTCCGGGTATGATTTGGCTAAGTTTGTCATCATGTCTTAAAATATGCCATTTTTTTTTATAATCTTTTTAATTTTACCACTTTTGTTATTTTAATTAAAACTAATGGGGAGAGATATGGATTCATTGCTTGTTTTTGTTTTATATGTTAAAAACTTGTTTCTGTTTTTGTGCTTTATATTGCTAATAGTGTCTGTTAAGTCTGTATCTGAATAACATTTTTCAATAAATGTATTTTTTAAAACTTCCACATGTTCATTAAAATCTTTTAATTCTGTGCAATTTCTGCATAGGTGTAAAAATTGGCTTTTTGGAGCACTGTCAAGCCAAGGCTTGTAATGGCAACTTGATTTATCAATATCTGTATTTACACAAACTTTTTAAAAAAATGTTTTGGTATGTAGTTACCCATTTTTAATAAATATATTTAGATCTAAAAAGTTGATTTGTTAAAAATTATGCCTCTGTTAATATTAAGATTATCATTAAAAGAGTTGAGGTTTTCTTCAGATCCATCCCAGATAAAAAGAAGTCATCAATATACCTAAAATATGAGACTATATTTTCCCTCCAGGCATGTGCATCAAAAATAGCTTTGGACTCCCAATCAGCCATGAATAAATTAATACAGTACAATATACACACTACTCAAGATAATAACTGTAGTGAGATGTATACAGATACTTAACTTAATTATTACAGCCTCCCAAGATCGTTACCCAGAGAAAACGACCTATTAACATAGATAACCACAAGCAACACAGAACTTCGGGATACGGCTGGACAGTTAATCTAAAAGGAACACAAAAAATATACACAAAATAGTGAAGTACAATTAACACATGGTTTTCCGCTGAATACAAATGCACTCACAGAATGAAGTAGAATATATCGCTCATAGGGTGCCTCCCCTAGTGGAATGGGGGGTTGGTAATCCCTTGGCTCCTTCTTAGGCTTCCTTAATGATGCTCAGGACTCCAAACAGGTAATGGTAGAAAAAAGATGTATTTATTGATAAAAGGTGAGTATTCACCATCAGTATAAAGTATAATAAAAAACGGTATGGTCCTACGCGTTTCGTTCTGCAAAGAACTTCATCAGGGACCGTATATAAAGAATAAAATCAATATACAATTACAGTATATAAAAAAACATCCTATTCCCCCCATCCCTGTGTCCTCTTTAAATAGGGCTAATCCCCATGTTCATTGGTGGTTCTGTGGGTGGTATCCAGTATCTGCTGTTCAATTGGTTCTGGGAAGGAGCTGTTCAGCTGTTTTTCATCCTCCCTGTGTTACTGTAATCAATTTTGGCGCGTTCGGGCGACCGGAACCGGAAGTGGGAAATGAATCGCACTTCCGCGTTCCACTTGCGTTCCACATGCGTTCCACCCGCGGCTGAAATGCGTTCCACCTTCATTGTGTCTCAATGTAAATATATGATCAAGAAAAAACAATAAAAATACAATATATTCTATCTGCTGAAGAAAAAAGCAATATTAGTAACTTTATTTACTTAATATAATCAATCACCATTAGGTTATTATAATTAAACCGTATCACACTGTATTTCTTAAAGTGAAAAGTGCGTTCAAAGTGCACAATATATATAATACATGTACTCCTATTATCAACAAAAACATTATATTTCAAGTGTACCATGCATGATTAAACTATATGATATATATCAATATCCATTAATTATTAGTAAATGGTTCATGCCATAAGAATTTTTTAAAGAATAACATAACATAAAAAAATATATATAGAAATTATAATTAAAAAGAGCTAAATTTTATAGTGTTCCTATAGAAAATCTCCAATATTAAGTGGAGTTACACATATATCTAATATCCCAAGTGGTTGTGTTTTGCCCATTGATTAATAAATGTATACAGGACAATTTAGCCAAATATTTACTTTTATATAACCCATATGGAGGACGGAAGGTTGTATTTTAGTCAGAATCAACATCATTCATAGAATAATGATGTATAAGGAAATAAATGTATGTATAAATAAAAATCAATTTTGGATTCTAATCCAAAAAACAAACTAAATCGATACCAATATTGAGGCCCCTCGGTTCTAGAGTATTTAACCGATGTATCCAGAAAGTCTCCCTTTGGGATAGTTTCTGGATTCTATCACCCCCTCGCCAGTATGGAAAAACTCTTTCAATGCCCATAAAGATAAAATCCCGAAAAGTAAATAATGGGCAATTAGAACAATGGGCCGAAACTGAATGAGTTTGAAGTTTCTTCTTGATGTTATTCAGATGTTCAAGTATTCTGACCTTTAGAATCCTCTTTGTACGCCCCACATATTGTTTGCCACAGGGACACTGTAGTAAATAAACCACATAGTCCGAGTGGCAACTAATTTCAGATTTCACCTTGAATGTTTCCCCTGTGACGTTACTATGAATAAATTAACTTAGCTGGGGGCAAACCTAGTACTCTTAGTTGTCCCTCTTTTTGGAGCCAAAAAGAATTAAGGAACCACAAGTAGTTGTTATTTAAAATTATACTTATGCCCTCTAATATAAAATCTATTAATATATTGGAAATTTTGTTTTCTTTAGTTAAAATATCTTTAATAGCTTTGCATTTCGTGAGGTATAATAGTGTAAAGGGATTGCATGTCACAGGTGACTAGTATAAAATTTGGATTCCATTTAAAATTATTTAGAAATTTTAATAGTGACATTGAATCTTGGAGATAAGACTTAATTTGTTTTACAGCGGGTCGGAGAAAGGTATCTATATATTGGGAAAGATTACAAAGAAGGGAGCCTATGCCTGACACTATTGGCCCGTCTGGGGGTTTATTTTCATCTTTATGTATTTTAGGGAGGAAATAAATAACAGGGATAATAGTGAATTTCTTATTCAAAAAGTTAAAGGACCACTATAGTGCCAGGAAAACAAACTTGTTTTCCTGGCACTATAGTATTATTACGTCCCCCCCCCTCATGGCACCCCTCCCACTGGGCTCTGGGGGGGGGGAAGGGGTTATAGGGGCTCCCTCGGCACTCTCCTCCCTCTTCCGCCAAATGCGCATGCGCGTCAAGAGCCGCACGCGCATTCAGTCAGACCATAGGAAAGCATTCCCAATGCTTCCTATGGACGCTGGCATCACTGTGAAAATCACAGTGAGAAGGGCGGAAGCGCCTCTAGCAGCTGTCAATGTAAACATATGTGTGACATGTCATGATTCCCTTTTATTCCAGAAGTTTGGTCCTTAAGGGGTTAAACTCATGTTTATTTAAAATTCCTAAGTCAAAACCTTTTTTTAAAAATTGAGTTAAAATAGTTTATATGTTAGTGGTTGGGCCTGATAAAAGTTTTTAGTAAACATTAGTGTCATTAGGTTGCCTGTGTGCCTCTTCTATATACATTGTGCTAGATAAAATAACTAACCCTCCTCCTTTATCAGCTGGTTTTATCACTATGTCTGTATTATCTTGGAGTTTTTTGAGTGCCTTTCTTTCTTCCTTCATGTGTAAGGTTATGTGGATCATAATTATTAATTTGTGGATCATAATTATTAATTTGTATTTTTTCAAGATCTTTTGTAACTAGTTTTTCAAACAAGTGGGGCTGATTTCATATAAGGATAACATTTAGATTTTTCTTTTAAATGTATATTGATGATGTTATGATTGTCTGGAAGTGAGGAAGAGGGTAGAATAGAGGCTTCTTCATTTTTTCCATAAAAAAATGACACTGCATTGGTCATTTTGGGTGATTACTGTCTTTCTAGTCTTTCTCTCTTGCTCACGTCTGCCACTTCTTTCTCTAAACTTAAAATTATTTTTTGTGATCGTAATGGGTGTGGTGTTTGAACCAGTGTGTTGGGGTGGGTATGGATCTCTATAAAATGGTCTTTGTTTTCAAATTCAGAATCAATTGATAGTAGTTGATATCTATTTTGGTGATGGGGAATGGTAGGTGATTTTGGGTATTCTTTATGATCATTAATATACTGTGATCTTTGGGGTTTGGGTGAGAAGTATCTTTTGTTGGGACCAGATGTGTTGTGATATTTTGTGGATAGTGGGGAATTATTATAAGTTAAATGTGTGTTTCTGCTATTGTTGTATAAAGGTGCGTGGTACTGGTGAGCGTTGGATTGGTGGAACTTGTGTGAGGGATCGTGATGTTGGTTGACTTGGTTTTTTTGTGATCGCATTGTTTGTGGTGAGTGGTGAGGATTCCTAGTTACCTAGTTCTGATACTGGTGCGAATGTTAATTATAGTGACGTGTCTCAGTATTTGTATGCCTCCTTGGTTCAAGATGTGTGTTCGTTCTTGCATAATTTTTGTTTTTGTTAGAGTTATCATTGTAAGTGGGATTTTGTAAAGTGCTTTTTTTAAGATGGTAGGTTCTAACCTGTTTGTTTGAGTAATCTGTTTTATCTCTGATGTATTTCTTGATTTTAATGTGCTTAGTGTCTATTTCGACTTTTTCAATTTTACTTTGAATCAATATTGAATTTTGTTCATATGCTTTGGTCTCAGTAAAAGGTAGAGGTTGTTAATTTCTGTGTCCAAAATGGAAAGTTTTTTACTCTTTTTAACTACTAAAGTTTCCATGAGACCAAGGGTACATAATTCTAGTTGACTGTTCCATTCCTCCATAAATTCAAGATCATCTTTATCAGAGGGAGGTAATTTAAGTAGTCTTAGGCCACGGGGGGTAATTTGTTCATCAATGTATTTTTTCAAAGTGGCTTGTTACAAACTGCTGTTTGTAACTGGCCCTTTAAATGGCAAATTGCCCTGCTTCCCTGGGTTGTGGAGAAGCCTATTTGCCAGCCTCCTTCCACATGACTATGACCCTTTAAGACAACCAGTGGGCATATTGGGGCTTATGCACTCTTTATGGGACTGGTGCTGGCCCTTTAAGCACCTTTTTGGGGCATCAGGAAGATTGGGACACTGCCCCTTTAAGACAGTGTCCCCTGTGTCCCCAGACCTGCTTAAAACCCTTTGTGCCTAGCTATTTCCCACTTGGTTCAGTAAATGGGGCTTACTGAACCAAGTACCACACAGGCGGACCACCTGTATTGGGAGTGTGTCGGCAATTTACCTCCCAGAAGCTGCGGTTAACCGCAGCTTAATTGACAATGCTGGGTGGCCTTTGTTCATTTGCCGAACACGTGGCGGCGGCCATCTTTGTTAATGTGAACGAGGTCAGCGGTATGTATAGCCAACTTCATGGAACTAAAATCGGCTACACATTTCCGCGAACACCGCTGAGCTCTACCTTCTCCCATACTGATTTTACAGCCGCAGAGACCAAGTCCCATTCGGCGATGGGACTTAGTCGTTTTTTCAGCCTAAAATAGACCGGCCGCACAGCCCAAATCTATGGAACTGTTGTGGGCATGAAAATGTGCTTGCGGTCGGTCATAAAGGGACCTCCAGCTAACTTTTTAACCCCTGGATGGATTTGGCTGATTTTTGGTTAGGTTTATATTTGAAGGTTGCTGATTCCAAATATTTTTATGAAGATTGGATGTATTTTAAAGTTACAGTGTATGTGTAAAAACTGTATTTTTACTGCTTGTGATAATTATGTTAAAGCATTGGGTAAAATAATTATATCACAGGCAGAGTGGAGGATTTTTGTGTGTAATTGCTGGGAGTGTTTCTGTAATATACGTGTATGATTGGTTGTTGTGTAAAACCCTGTGGGTGGTCCTATCTAAGGGAAACCTGCATAAAAGAAGGTTCTTTGTGTGCCAATAAACAGAATGACTTGACCCTCTTACTTGCAGCCTTGACTCATGTTTGTAGAGGACAGCTATAATCACTACAGGGATTGCTATGCTCTTCATAGCTACTGAGCTCTTGTAAGAGCTCTTGTTCCTGATCCTGCTTCGCTCTATGGAAGGAAGGGATTCACCTACTGGAACCTGGAACCTGGTTGTAGGTCCAGGGTGGATAGCAGATGGTGAGATCCTAGCCCAGCAGCGGTGGTTCGTTGAGTCTGCAGTACTTATGGTGTCTACGCAGTACTTATGGTGTCTACAGTGCTGATGGTCCTTTGGTGAGTGCTAGGAGCATCCTTTCTACGGTCCAACTTCCAGCCAGCCCGGAGGCAACCGTAACATGGCTATTTCCCATTTCAACTTTATTTATGTGGTTAGAGACTTTTCTAATTTTCTAAACAGTTCTTGTTGGCTTAGACTAGGGTAATTTATTTGAATGGGGCTGATAACTTCCGTATCAAAAACATTCTCAACATCGATAATGTAATTATTTCTAAAATCAAAGATAGACATAATAAAGTTAAAAAGCAGCTAACTCAAGAGGGAATTAAGACAATATACAGCAAAAGGGGGAGAGAGTAAGCGCTAAATAACAAAAGAGGGGCAGCAACATAAAAAAAGGGAATCCCTCAAGACCCTTAATAAAACTGGATGAATAGTAAAAACGAGGTAAGGGCTGCGCCAAAGTCTAGTAACAATAAGAATAAGTAAGAAACAGACCAGAATGTCTAAGTGATAGTACAACAGTCTAGTAACAATAAGAATCAATTAGAAACAGACCAAAATGTGTAGGTGATAGTACAACAAAAGGTAAGGCTGTGCCAATAAAATGAATAGTTAAAAATAAAGTCTCACTAAAGTAGCAGGATAAAGTAGGGGTGTAATCCCTCAGGAGTTCATCCGTCCGTATAGTTAAATATTCGTACAAAGTCTCACTAATACAGCAGGATAAAATAAGGGTACAATCCTCAGGAGCTGATCCATCCAGATGGTTTAAAATATCCATATATGTGGAGAGACAAAGGGGAGATACAGGAACAGCCAAAAGTGCAATATGCCAAAATTCAAGGATAAAATGGATGATAAAGAAAGTATTAAACTCACATTTACAAGAGCTATAAGCAGCTCTGGAGTGAATCTTTCACAGTTTTGTTAGGTCTCCGAGGGCGGCGGCTTGCTGCGCATGGCGAATTCAATTGTGCCCTTACCGCTCATGGCGGCTTCCAATGCTCGTGATACCTCCACACTTATTAAGGTGTTTCTTAGATATGTGCAATTTGATTCATTCTGAATGCAAATTCGGACGAATTTCGGAAATTCGGATGCTGACGAAGACCTGAAGTGCTTTGGATTTCTGAAAAGTGGCAAAACAGGAGGGTTGGGCTTAGGGGTTGGGGTAGGGTTGGTAATACTCACATAGTTTCGTATGGACCCCTAACCCTACCCCTAACCCTACCTCTACACTTACCCGAAGTGCCGAACCGAAACAAATATTTTTCCCATGCACATCCCTAGTGTTTCTTAATGACAGTAATAGGTACAGGTCTAAAACTGAACTTCTCTATGTTGAGTCTTTACAAATTTAGTGGGACCTGATACACATTTGTGCTTTCAGGATGTGTGTCATTTATTAGATTGGCAATCAGGGTGGTGGAGCATCCGACAAACTAATTGTTAAAGGCATTTGCTACATCTAAAGGAAGTTGCAGCGTTTGGTTATCCACTTTACAGTGGAGGGTTGGGAGTGGATTGGGGGAGTTTGTAATTTATTTATGACTTTCCAAAAGATTCTAGTGTTTGATGTTATTATTCAGATATTCACAGAAATAGTGGGCCTTGGCCAATTTTGTTTGTTTTGTGCATATATTTCTCCATTGTCTATATGCACAGTGATCGTTCATTGAGGCAGGACGCTTGAACTTTGACCACAATGAATCCCGAAACTGGTACATCTGGATGAGGTCAGCTGTGATCCAACTCATATGTGCCACTTTTACTCTCACCTTATGCAGTGGGGCATGCAAATTCCACACTTGTAGGAGTTCAGACTGAAAGAATTCAACTGCACAGTCTAGATCTGGGATAAGGTTTAACCCCTTAAGGACCAAACTTCTGGAATAAAAGGGAATCATGACATGTCACACATGTCATGTGTCCTTAAGGGGTTAATCTGTGCCATGAGAGGTTCTTGATTTAATTTAGAAAGGATTCAAGATTAAATTTTTTGAAGGACCTGGTGATTTTAACCTCAGGAGAAGTGGAGAGAATCCAATCAAGCAGCGTATAGTTATGGATTTTAATGCGAGTTGGGTAGGAAATTAATTGTGTTAGCTGCAAAGTCTGAAACAGCGAGCAAGAACTATTATTTTTAGGATTCAGCCAAACAATATTAAAATCTTCAAAGACCAACAGTTCACTTTTTGGGTTTTGAGCTATGGTTTCACTACGGAGATGGAGATGTCAGAAAGGGAATGCACTGGGGAGCTAGGCTGGCGGTAGATTCCGGCAACAATGATTGACTTACTTCACGGGATCTCAATTGTGCCAGAAAGGAAATCAAAAAGTGTCAGGACAGCTCAAGTTTTGTAAGTGGGTGAACTTTATGGAATTGTCAACATAAATTGTAATGCCGCATCTTCTCTTTGCTCTGTCATTTCCATGGCATGAAAACCACTGTATTGCAATTGCAGTCAGTTAGCCACAATTCAGAGAGCACAATGATTTTTGGCTTGTAATGTGAACACCATACTTGCAGTGCATCGATTTTTGGTAACAAGCTGCGGATATTACAGTGCACAAAGGAGAGGCCTTTTTTAGCTAACAGCATACAAACCTTACTTACAGAGCCAATATATATAGGCTCTTTTAAATGTGAGTAATCCATTTTTCTTAAAACAAAACATTCAAAATGTATTACCATCAACATTTCTATTCTGTGTAAAATGACACAGAGCTCTCTGATTGGTTGGATTTCAAGCCATCCAATCACAGTGCTCTGTGTCATTTTACACAGCGTAGGAAAATTCCAAAGAACTTTCCCACGCAGTGTAAAATGACTAGCACTTTGGTTAAATTCCAAGTTAACCAATCAAAGTGTTCTGTGTCTGTGCCGTGCCGTGCTGTGCCGTGCCGTGCCCTCGCCGGGTGAAGATTAATTAATTTTTTAGCATCGTGTTTTTTCTTTTTCGTCACATTTTTTTTTGCGCTCTGGTTTTTTATTTTATTATTTACAAGTTCAACAGGTATTATGAATTTTCTTTGGCCTTTTTTTGCGGCTGAAAAATTAAGATTTTAGAAAAAAGAAGACATCAAATGGTAAGTTTTCTTTTTTTTTTTACAGGCACTTTGTTGTTTTATTCCTCCCTCACTATTTTTAGAGTGAGGGGGGTAGGTACGGGTTTATTTATTTTTGTTTTGGGTGGGGGGGTAACTCGGTGCTTTGGGACCCCTAGTCACCTTGGCGGCGGGGGACACTTTCATTTATAGCCCCCACCCGCCGCTCAGGGGTGGGAGCTGGGAGGGGGGCAATAGGTCCACCCCCTTGTTATTTATGGCCCCAACCCACCGCTTAGGGATGGGGGCCGGAGGGGAGGACAATAGGCCTCCCCTTTATTGTTATTTATGGGCCCCACCCGCCGCTCAGGGGTGGGAGCCGGGGGGAGGTTCCCTCCCCACATTGCTATTTAGGATCCCCACCAGCTGCTCAGGGGTGGGGGCCAGGGAGGAGAACAATAGGTTCCCCCCTATTGTTATTTAGGGGGGGCTCGGGAAGGGGGACACTAGGAGGATTTTTTTTTTTTACAGTGTGCAGCCTCAGGCTGCTCACTGTTTAATAGACATGCCCCTCCTTGCGGTATAGTGAGTAGTGGCAGAATTTACCAACACTAAGTAATCTTTAATTAGTATTAGTAAATTTGGCTTAAAGACCAATTTAGGTCTTTCAGCCTTTTGATATATAGCTCCCTGATACCGTAAGAATTATTAAGTTATTAACTAAGTGGCTGCAAGATGCATCCACAGCATTAATAGGATCAGAGTTTATTCATTCGAATGAAATTCCAATCCGAACAAAGTCCTGAATTGCGTCCTAAAACGAATGGAGAAACTGTTCTCATTCTGTTAGAACGCAATTAGGTAGTTTTGCCAGCGTTCTGTCTAAATGACAGGACGTTCGGGAAAAGTGAAAGGAAGCATCGCGGGAACATGGAGGAAAGGTAAGAATTATGGGAAAATTTCTCTGACCACCGGAAATTAAGCACAATTTTCTCCTTTGCTGGTCAGAGATGGTCACGCGTAAGAACCTCCATAAGACAAGTAGTCCCTACTTTGTCTTATGTTTTAAAGAAAACTAGAGCAGACAGGAAGAAATTAAGAACAGATCCTGACAGAGGGAGAGAAGAGGAATTGATTAAAGAAAGGTAAGTTCGGCATGACAGTGCCGCTTTAACCCCTTAAGGACCAAACTTCTGGAATAAAAGGGAATCATGACATGTCACACATGTCATGTGTCCTTCAGGGGTTAAGTAACCGTCTTTAGGTTGTAATTGGCTGCCTCTGACCCTAAAATGTGCGTGCACGTCTATGACGTGACGACGTACGCATGTTGGCACCATCTTTGATGTTGGCGAAGGTAAGTTTATTATAAAACCCTGAACCGCAGTGTTCGGCGTTCCTAAGAACGTCGCACCCGCTGGGGACCAGAATGGAGAGAGACCGGGTAGCTGCTCGCGGCGACCAAGGTAAGTTTGAAACATCTCTGTCGGCGTGGCTGCCTAGTTTATGTGCAGCCACGCTGACAAAAGAGCCAGGAGCCATGAAAGTACCCCCCACTTCCCCACTTGAAGACCACCCATCGGGTGGGCAGGACCAGGCTTGAGGGGAAACCTGGCATGGAAGGAACGGATTTTGCGACCCACATGTACGCCTGAAGCAGAAACTCAAGAATGATCGTCAGGACCATAACCCTTCCAATCAACCAAATACTGCAGAAACCCTCAAGAAAATCTGTAGTCGTTTATAGAGGAGATTTTGTACCCCTCCTGTCCAGAAGCAACCAAAGGAGGTTAGAGACAGAAGGACAGAGGGGGTGGTATACCTGTTACAGATAAGAGGCTTAAGTAGGGATACATGAAACGTATTAGGAATACGCAGAGAGGAGGAGAGAGCAAGAGGATAATACACAGGATTAATCCTACAAATAAATGGAAAGGGGCAAAGAAAAGTGCAAACTTCATGCTAGGGACTTTGAGTTTAATATTCCTTGTGGAGAGCCATACCTGATCACCCACCTGGTAAATCATCTTGCAGTTTGAAACAAGTTGTAGTTGTTTCCAAAACTGTGTGAACCTTAGTACGAGTCTCATGAATACATGTGATATGGTCATCCAGAGTGGGAATAGCACACATAGAAACAGAGAGGCTCAGGAGACACAAAGAGACACAGAGGGTCTGGGGACACACAATGCAATAGACAGGAGCTGGGGGAACACATAGAGATACAAGCAACACACAGGGGCTGAGGAAACACAAGAGACAAAGAGGGGCTAGGGGAGAAAGAGACAACTTGCACACAGATTGGTTGAAGAGACACACAGATCGGTTGAGAAGAGGCAAAAGACACAGACATGGGCTGGGAGGAAAACATCTACAGGGGCGAGACAAAGAGGGGGAGACAAAGAGACACAGAGGAGCCAGGTTGAAAAAGAGACAAGGTGCTGGGATGAAAAGACACAAGGGGCTGGAAGGGGAGAAAGAGACACACAAAGGGGAGGTGTAACAGACACACAAATTATATACTAAATAAAATATAATAAAGGGGTTAATACTTTCAAAAGATAGGATAAGAAACACAAAAGGGGTAAGAATTTCAAGAGGAGGATTAAGAAACACAGGTAATGATAATTTTTTTGGGAGGAGCAGGGGGCTAACATTCCTTGCATGTTCCCTGGTTGAGAACTTTGCAGAACAGTATTGCGGGTAGTGTATTAGCTTGGTTAATGTCACCATTGATATTCACTTGTGTTATCCTCCTGAAATTGGTTTCTAGAGCAGTTTTCCTCTTACCCATCAAGTTCTTGATGAAGGCTCTTAGGGTCTTGCTGAAATTGTATAGGGCCAATCATTCCAGTGTGTCCGTATCCATGTGTGTGGCATTTTGCCATAGGCTATTTTGTAGTAAATTCATACTGTGCACATATTCATCTGTCTGGTCTTAGAATCCTGTTTGACTGCTTGGTTGTAGTTGGTGTATTGATCCTCTGGTGTTGTTTCCCTTTTGAGTATTGCTCATATTGTGACTCATATGCCCTTCAATTGTGGAGACTATGATACCTGACAGGACCTTCCTGCCTCTCCCTAACAACATGGATATGTATGTGTTTGTATTTATATATTAATATACTGTAATGCTAAACTACTGGAACGCAACTGCAGAAAAACTTTCAATTACATCAATTCATAATTTTATTCTTTTTTTGTTATTGAGTTGCAGGAGTGGTGTTGTGGAAAGAGGCACTGAGGCTAGTGGTGTTGTGGAGAGAGGCACTGAGGCTAGTGGTGTTGTGGCGAGAGGCACTGAGGCTAGTGGTGTTGTGGAGAGAGGCACTGAGGCTAGTGGTGTTGTGGAGAGAGGCACTGAGGCTAGTGTTGTTGTGGAGAGAGGCACTGAGACTAGTGGTGTTGTGGAGACCGGCTTGGAGACTATGGTGAGGCCTAATAGAAAGCAGTTGTTGTTGGGTGATTCCATTATAAGAGGTGTGGAGATGGACAATGGTGGTCTTGTGAGGTGTCTTCCTGGAGCTACTGCTCACAGAGACAGGAGACGTATCTGTAATATTGTTAAGCAAGCAAAGCAGGAAGGGGAATTGGATGTACTTGTCCATCTAGGGACAAATGACTTGGCTTGCAATGAGGTTTCAGAGGTTAAGGAAGTTTTTAGTGTTTTTGCCAATGATATACGGCAGGTTGCTTCCACACTGTCATTCTCTGAAGTTCTGCCTGTGCATAACACTCAGAACGACAGGCGGATGCGTATTAGGGACTTTAATTTGTGGCTTGGTGAATGGTGTCGGGAGCAAGGATTTGGCTTTATTTCTCATGGTAGCTCTGTTTGGAATGGAGATAAGCTGTACAAAAAAGATGGTTTGCATCTTTCTCAAAAGGGAACAAATGTTCTCAGTGAGCAGTTCAGAGGTTTTGCTAGGATGTATTTAAACTAGGAGAGGGGGCAAAAGGGTGATAAAACATCAATCCAATTGTCCCCCAAAACAAGGACAGAAGGTGCCTGTAGCAAGTGTGTTAAAAAATGATAAGCTTAGAGTCATGTCTACAAATGCTCGCAGTTTAGGGAATAAGATCCATGAACTTGTGACAATAATGGCAACTGATAGTGTAGATTTAGTCGCTGTTACTGAGACATGGTACAATGAGAAAAATGACTGGGACATAGCAATACCAGGGTACTCTTTATATAGGAAAGATAGGGAAGGCAAGAAAGGGGGAGGGGTGGCCTTGTATGTGAAGGATAGCATAAAATCTAGCCTAATAAAAGTTAGTGAGGCAAACATAGAGTCCGTTTGGGCTACGTTAGAATTTGGTAATCACACAGTAACTCGTGTAGGTGTGATTTATAGGCCCCCAGGACAAATTGAAGAGTTAGATAATCTACTAGTTGAGGAAATAGCTAAAATGACAATGAAGGGGGAAGTTATCATCATGGGTGACTTTAATCTTCCTGATGTAAATTGGAAAACAAAATTAGCTACTTGTGCCAGGAGCACACATATTCTAAACTCCCTACTGGGATTGTCTCTAAAACAAGTTGTTGAGGAGCCAACTCGTAAAGAGGCCATACTAGATTTAGTGTTAACAAATGGAGATTTGGTATCAGATATTACTGTAGGTGAAAGTTTAGGATCCAGTGATCATCAGTCAGTGTGGTTTAATATAAGAACAGTGACTGAGTCACACCACACAAAAACAAAAGTTTTAGACTTTAGAAAAACAGACTTTTCTAAAATTAGAATATGGGTAGAGGAGTCATTATCAGACTGGAGCAATTTAAATGGAGTCCAAGAGAAATGGGATTATTTAAAAGTTGCACTATTGAAGGCAACAGAAAATTGCATTAGGCTTGTCAGTAAAAGCAAAAATTCAAGAAACCACTGTGGTACTCCGCAGATGTGGCCAAAATAGTTAAAAACAAAAAGTTAGCATTTAGGAATTATAAAAAAACCCAGAGTGAGGAAGACAAAATGATCTATAAGATTAGGCAGAAAGAGGCTAAGCAAGTTATAAGAGCTTCCAAATCACACACAGAAGAGAAAATAGCACAGTCAGTAAAAAAGGGGGATAAAACATTTTTTAGATACATAAATGAGAAAAGAAAAGTAAAACAAGGATTAGTTAGATTAAAAACAAAAGAAGGAAGGTATGTAGAAGAGGATAAAGGTCAGGCTGACTGCCTCAATGAATATTTTTGTTCTGTATTTACAGAAGAAAATGAAGGAAAGGACCTCAGTTGAGAAAAAGGATAAATGAGTCATTTATTACACGTGAGTTTACAGAGGAAGAGGTTCTATTTCAACTGTCAAAAGTAAAGACAAATAAGTCAATGGGACCTGATGGAATACACCCAAAGCTATTAAAAGAGCTTAGTGGTGTACTAGCAAAACCATTAACAGATTTATTTAACCAATCATTGTTAACAGGAGTAGTCCCAGAAGATTGGAAGTTAGCGAATGTTGTGCCCATTTACAAGAAAGGTAATAGGGAGGAGTCGGGCAACTATAGGCCAGTAAGCCTTACTTCAGTAGTAGGGAAAGTGATGGAAACCATGTTAAAGGATAGGATTGATGAACATCTAAAAACACATGGATTTCAAGATCAGAGACAACATGGGTTTACTTCAGGGAGATCATGCCAAACTAATCTTATTGATTTTTTTGATTGGGTAACTAAAATTATAGATCAGGGTGGTGCAGTAGACATTGCTTACCTAGATTTCAGTAAGGCTTTTGACACTGTTGCACATAGAAGGCTTATCAATAAACTGCAATCTTTAAGTTTGGATTCAAATATTGTTGAATGGGTAAGGCAGTGGCTGAGTGACAGGCAACAGAGGGTTGTAGTTAATGGAATATATTCGAAGCTTGGACTTGTCACCAGTGGGGTACCTCAGGGATCTGTACTTGGACCCATTCTCTTTAATATTTTTATTAGTGATATTACAGAAGGTCTTGATGGTAAGGTATGTCTTTTTGCTGATGATACTAAGATATGTAACAGGGTTGATGTTCCAGGAGGGATAAGCCAAATGACAAATGATTTAGGTAAACTAGAAAAATGGTCAGAATTGTGGCAACTGACATTTAATGTGGATAAGTGCAAGATAATGCATCTTGGACGTAAAAACCCAAGGGCAGAGTACAGAATATTTGATAGAGTCCTAACCTCAACATATGAGGAAAGGGATTTAGGGGTGATTATTTCTGATGACTTAAAGGTAGGCAGACAATGTAATAGAGCAGCAGGAAATGCTAGCAGAATGCTTGGTTGTATAGGGAGAGGTATTAGCAGTAGAAAGAGGGAAGTGCTCATGCCATTGTACAGAACACTGGTGAGACCTCACTTGGAGTATTGTACACAGTACTGGAGACCGTATCTTCAGAAGGATATTGATACCTTAGAGAGGGTTCAGAGAAGGGCTACTAAACTGGTTCATGGATTGCGGGATAAAACTTACCAGGAAAGGTTAAAGGATCTTAACATGTATAGCTTGGAGGAAAGACGAGACAGGGGGGATATGATAGAAACATTTAAATATATAAAGGGAATCAACACAGTAAAGGAGGAGACTATATTTAAAAGAAGAAAAACTACCACAACAAGAGGACATAGTCTTAAATTAGAGGGACAAAGGTTTAAAAATAATATCAGGAAGTATTACTTTACTGAGAGGGTAGTGGATGCATGGAATAGCCTTCCAGCTGAAGTGGTAGAGGTTAACACAGTAAAGGAGTTTAAGCATGCGTGGGATAGGCATAAGGCTATCCTAACTGTAAGATAAGACTAGGGACTAATGAAATTATTTAGAAAATTGGGCAGACTAGATGGGCCGAATCTGCCGTCACATTCTATGTTTCTATGTTTCTATGTTTCTATGTTTCTATATGTTTCTATGTTTCTATGTTTCTATGTTTCTATGTTACTGTAGCTTTAAACCCTTATAGCATGTTGTTAGTTGCAGGGAAAAAAAATAAGCCACTGAAGTTTTGCACAAGCCAAGCAGTCCCAATTAAGGATAGTGCAGAGAATGCATGCAGAATTAGGTTGAATTAAATGTAGTAGAATTAGCTTTAGGAGAGTTTAACAATGAGGCAGTTTCTTATTTGCAACTGAGAGCAGTTGGATTGAAGGAAAGAGTACCTAGCTTAAGAGGCAGGTTCTTATTTGAAACTGAGAGCAATTGGATTGAAGGCAAAAGTACTTAGCTTAGAGGCAGTTTCTTATTTGCAACTGAGAGCAATTGGATTGAAGGAAAAGTACTTAGCTTAGAGGCAGATCCAGGTAACTGGAGAGTTCAAATTAATCAGTTCCTTAGGGGAAGGAGCAGAAGTCCGTTTAACTATCCGAAGTCGAGGAGTGGAGAAGGAGGGTAGTTGTTTCCAGAGCGGTTTTCGGTACACGGAGGAGCTTCAATTGAAACTGAGTAGCCGGTAAGAGATTCACAGGCACTTGTTCAATAATCCAGCAACTTGAATCTGGCGCGGTCTTCCTATGTAGCGGGGGAAGACCGCGTCAGAGAAGGGGCGGGGCAAAGCTAAATGAATATTTTTGTTCTGTATTTACAGAAGAAAATGAAGGAAAGGGACCTCAGTTGAGAAAAAGGATAAATGAGTCATTTATTACACGTGAGTTTACAGAGGAAGAGGTTCTATTTCAACTGTCAAAAGTAAAGACAAATAAGTCAATGGGACCTGATGGAATACACCCAAAGCTATTAAAAGAGCTTAGTGGTGTACTAGCAAAACCATTAACAGATTTATTTAACCAATCATTGTTAACAGGAGTAGTCCCAGAAGATTGGAAGTTAGCGAATGTTGTGCCCATTTACAAGAAAGGTAATAGGGAGGAGTCGGGCAACTATAGGCCAGTAAGCCTTACTTCAGTAGTGGGGAAAGTGATGGAAACCATGTTAAAGGATAGGATTGATGAACATCTAAAAACACATGGATTTCAAGATCAGAGACAACATGGGTTTACTTCAGGGAGATCATGCCAAACTAATCTTATTGATTTTTTTGATTCGGTAACTAAAATTATAGCATAAGGCTATCCTAACTATAAGATAAGACTAGGGACTAATGAAAGTATTTAGAAAATTGGGCAGACTAGATGGGCCGAATCTGCCGTCACATTCTATGTTTCTATGTTTCTATATTTCTATGTTTCTATATGTTTCTATGTTTCTATGTTTCTATGTTACTGTAGCTTTAAACCCTTATAGCATGTTGTTAGTTGCAGGGAAAAAAAAATAAGCCACTGAAGTTTTGCACAAGCCAAGCAGTCCCAATTAAGGATAGTGCAGAGAAGGGGCGGGGCAAAGCTCTGTCAACCCGGAAGTGGCTTAATTCGGCGAAACCCGGCAGGTATAACATGACATATACATATTAACAGAGTTGTGGTGTGGAAAAAGTGTGGATGAAAACCCCTTCTACCTGAAGTATGCGGATAGTCAATACATTGCTAAACACAAATACACACACCAGTCAAGCCATAAGACTGGCTTTTTAACACAGAAATCTCACTTTAACAGTGCTCTCACTACTGCAAGGGATTCTGAGTACACATATGCACATGAGCTCAACAAAGAACCACATTTTTGTCTCATAATTCTGCTTTATCTCCTTAAGGACACATGACGGAAATATTCCGTCATGATTCCCTTTTATTCTAGAAGTTGTGTCCTTAAGGGGTTAAACATGGATTCCTTGGAATAAGTGTCTGCTGTATACAACAGCTTTGAAACACAACTCAGGAAAAGGAGCAAAGCCAGTGAACCACTCATGGACAGCCATTTTGTTATTAATGCCACTCATCAGGATGAGGTTGGTTACTGGCTTGCTATGGAGGTTTGGCGTTACTTGTGAAGCAAATACCAAAAAAGTTGAGGTGAGGGAAAAAGTGTGCATAAAAACCCCTTCCACCTGAACATAGATAAACACAAATACACACATCAGTCAAGCCATAAGACTTGCCTTTCCCATGGAAATCTCACTTTAACAGTGCTCTCATTACTGCAAGGGATTCTAGATAGCCATATGCAAATGAGCTCAGGAAAAGGAGCAAAGCCAGTGAATCACTCATGGGCAGCCATTTTGTTATTAATGCAACTCATCAGCATGAAGTTGGTTACTGTCTTGCTATGGAGGTTTGGCATTACTTGTGAGGTACATACCAAAAAAGTTGTGGTGAGTCAGTCAAGCCATAAGACTTGCCTTTCCCATGGAAATCTCACTTTTACAGTGCTCTCATTACTGCAAGGGATTCTAGATAGCCATATGCAAATGAGCTCCACAAAGAACCACATTTTTTCCTCATAATTCCACTTTATACATGGATTCTTTGGAACATGTGTCTACTGTGTACAACAGCTTTGAAACACAACTCAGGAAGAGGAGCAAAGCCAGTAAACTACTCATGGACAGCCATTTTTGTTTATTTTTTTTAAATGTATTCTTTATTTTGGTGTGCATAGAGATTACAAGCATGTTGGTAGTGCCACAACAGCAGGTACCGGTGATTCTAGGTTAATAGAAGCCATTTCGTTGTTAATGTATTGGTTGGTTACTGGCTTGTATTGGTTGGTTACTGGCTTGCTATGGAGGCTTGTCGTTAAAATGTGATTCTTTGTTGAGCTCCTTTGCATACGCTTACCCAGAATCCCTTGCAGTAGTGAGAGCACTGTTAAAGTGAGATTTCTGTGGGAAAAGCAAGTCTTATGGCTTGACTGATGTGTGTATTTGTGTTTAGCAATTATATATGTAAAAAAACATGAATTGAAGATGGCACCTTCCTGGAATTTCATATGGTCTCAAAGGCAACATAGGCCAAGCAAACCGATCTGGCAAATTTCAATGTGTAAAAATTTCACCACAATGGTGCTGCTGTAAAGACCAAAATACACAGGTGGCTCTTTAATTAAGTGAGTTAGGTGGCCACCAAACTCCTCACACTGACTTGGGCCTCACAGCGAACTAACACACCTTGGGGCACTCACCTCCTTCAACCATGCCACACTCTCCTCCCCTCACTCTGTCACAGTAGTCATATCACATTATCCCACCTAATCCTGTCACACTCACCCCTTCACCCTGTCACACTCACTCTATCACATTAAGCCCTTTAATCCTGTCATGCTCACCCCCACTTGTCCTGTCAAACTCCCTTCTCCAACTGTGCCACACTCACCTCCAACCCTGTCACCCTATACCCCCCAACTCTGCAGCACTCACTCTGTCACAATAATGCCTCTAATCCTGTGACACTCAACCATCTCACTTTAAAACACACTTACCCTGTAAGTTAACCCTTCTTAATCCTACTCCCTTCACCTCCACTAGCCCTGTAACATTACCTCCTCCAACCATGTCACACTCACCCTCCCTCATTCTGTCACACTCACCCCCAACCCTGTCTCTTTCACCCCCTCACTCTGTCACACTCACCCAGCAGAAAATAACCCCTTTACTCAGCCTCTTACAGTAACCCCATGAAGACTTTCATCATACACAGTAATTAAACACAGCTTCTTCATAAACACAGTGCACAAAGGGGGCAGCCCCCCATATACACAGCACACCGCAAGCAGCGACACTACACAAATACGGTTTCAGACACAAACATACACATACATATATAAAAAATACAATCTATAAATGGAGACAAAGAGGGATAGCAGATAATGGTGCAGAATTAATGTCACCAAGATAAGCGCTGAATAGAATTGCACTCACAAGATAATAAAAGACTGCAAGCATATAAATCATTAAAGATGAAGGAGCTCAATCCTCTTCTCTTTCGTCCTTATAAGGAATTAAACAGAGAGACACAAACATAATGCACCAATAAAATATTACAAGTATAATTTATTTTAGATTGCACTCGCAAGATTTATGGTAAAAATCAGCATATAAAACACTGACAAACCAAAAAAATAATAAAAACAAAAATGAATCCAATAATAGTGCATGTGCTGTAAGGGTCTCTCCGCCCTACACGTTTAGTTCTCCTGAACTTAGTCAGGGGCAGTTGTGTCACAGTCTGATTCATCATCTTCCGTCTTTTAAATCGTCTCTTGGCGCCTTTTCCGACGGCGACATCTGAAGTAAGATCACCTGTGCCTAAGTGCATGCCAAACACAGCACTTCTGCGTGTCACTAGGAAAAGATACTTCCGGTATCGTGTGGAACGCACCATGCGTTCCAAATGACGAACCAGAAGTATAGAAACAACCATCATTCAACCATCTATATAATAAAACATACATTGAATTAGTGGATAGGGAAAGAAAAGGGAAGGCAAAATAAGGGAATAATTTCATTGAGGGCAGCAACGTTATATACATGTAAAAACATTGCTCAAAAGAATTGTAAAAAATTGAATTGAAAACCAGCATATGGGTGATAAGACATATAGAGTGTACATCCAGGAGCTTGTGTACTTCCCAAAAGGACCAAAGTAAAAGTCCAAGGCCTTCATAAAGGGATTGGAAGGAGATATCACATACTAATCTTAGTGATAAAAATATAATAGATAAGAATATACATTTTAAGAAAAAAATTATAAAAAAAACTCTCTAAAAGAAAAATAAAAATAAAATAAAAATGAAAAATTATACAAAATATACAAATGAAAAATTCTCCTTCCAATTCTTACAATACATGATGGCCTGAACTTATAAAAAATATAAAAATTACCACAACACAATGGGAGAGAGCAGGGAACCTTCCGGCTACAAGGAGAGGGATCGAAAGGCAGAAAGGAGGGGGAAAAAATATATATATAAAAAATCATAAAAAACATGCCATGTCAAAATCGACATTGAGGCTTATTGGAGAGAAGGTATTTAATGTAAAAATCCAATAACCCTCTCTCTGCCTTAATTTCTTAAACAAATCCCCTCCCCCCTTTCGTCGAGGGTAACCCTCTCTATACCAGTACATAAAAAAGTCTTAAAATCAAATTTTTGACAGTGGTTACAATGGACCAGAACCGAATGTGTTTGTAAATGTTTCCTTATATTATTATAGTGCCCCAAAAATCATACTTTTAATGTTCTACTGGTCCTCCGACATACTGCATGCCGCAACCGCATGTTAATAAATACAGGGAGTGCAGAATTATTAGGCAAGTTGTATTTTTGAGGATTAATTTTATTATTGAACAACAACCATGTTCTCAATGAACCCAAAAACTCATTAATATCAAAGCTGAATATTTTTGGAAGTAGTTTTTAGTTTGTTTTTAGTTTTAGCTATGTTAGGGGATATCTGTGTGTGCAGGTGACTATTACTGTGCATAATTATTAGGCAACTTAACAAAAAACAAATATATACCCATTTCAATTATTTATTATTACCAGTGAAACCAATATAACATCTCAACATTCACAAATATACATTTCTGACATTCAAAAACAAAACAAAACAAATCAGTGACCAATATAGCCACCTTTCTTTGCAAGGACACTCAAAAGCCTGCCATCCATGGATTCTGTCAGTGTTTTGATCTGTTCACCATCAACATTGCGTGCAGCAGCAACCACAGCCTCCCAGACACTGTTCAGAGAGGTGTACTGTTTTCCCTCCTTGTAAATCTCACATTTGATGATGGACCACAGGTTCTCAATGGGGTTCAGATCAGGTGAACAAGGAGGCCATGTCATTAGATTTTCTTCTTTTATACCCTTTCTTGCCAGCCACGCTGTGGAGTACTTGGACGCGTGTGATGGAGCATTGTCCTGCATGAAAATCATGTTTTTCTTGAAGGATGCAGACTTCTTCCTGTACCACTGCTTGAAGAAGGTGTCTTCCAGGAACTGGCAGTAGGACTGGGAGTTGAGCTTGACTCCATCCTCAACCCGAAAAGGCCCACAAGCTCATCTTTGATGATACCAGCCCAAACCAGTACTCCACCTCCACCTTGCTGGCGTCTGAGTCGGACTGGAGCTCTCTGCCCTTTACCAATCCAGCCACGGGCCCATCCATCTGGCCCATCAAGACTCACTCTCATTTCATCAGTCCATAAAACCTTAGAAAAATCAGTCTTGAGATATTTCTTGGCCCAGTCTTGACGTTTCAGCTTGTGTGTCTTGTTCAGTGGTGGTCGTCTTTCAGCCTTTCTTACCTTGCCATGTCTCTGAGTATTGCACACCTTGTGCTTTTGGGCACTCCAGTGATGTTGCAGCTCTGAAATATGGCCAAACTGGTGGCAAGTGGCATCGTGGCAGCTGCACGCTTGACTTTTCTCAGTTCATGGGCAGTTATTTTGCGCCTTGGTTTTTCCACACGCTTCTTGCGACCCTGTTGACTATTTTGAATGAAACGCTTGATTGTTCGATGATCACGCTTCAGAAGCTTTGCAATTTTAAGAGTGCTGCATCCCTCTGCAAGATATCTCACTATTTTTGACTTTTCTGAGCCTGTCAAGTCCTTCTTTTGACCCATTTTGCCAAAGGAAAGGAAGTTGCCTAATAATTATGCACACCTGATATAGGGTGTTGATGTCATTAGACCACACCCCTTCTCATTACAGAGATGCACATCACCTAATATGCTTAATTGGTAGTAGGCTTTCGAGCCTATACAGCTTGGAGTATGACAACATGCATAAAGAGGATGATGTGGTCAAAATACTCATTTGCCTAATAATTCTGCACTCCCTGTAGACCACATTGGTACTAATACAATTAATGTAACTTTGAATTTTAAAAATCGATCCCGTCTTTCTACTGATAAACTCAACTGTTTTCCTGGGTAAAAATCTACATGCCTTACATTTCCCACATTTATGGAACTCTTTTGAGATGATGTCTTTTTTAGTTTTAGTTCTAAAAGTTATTGGGGCTAATACATTTTTAAGGTCTCTACTTTTTTTGAACGTTATTTTTGGAAACAATGAAATTTGCTTACTCAGATACTCATCCTCCAATAATAAGGGCCAATGTTTTCTTAGAACCTTTTTGATCTGTGGGGCATGCGCATTATATTGAGTAATGAAGGATGGAACTGAAAATGCATTGTCTTTATTCTTACTTATAACTTTGTCCATTAAAAAGTGGTTCCTATTTAGCTCATTGTATTTATCAATTTCCTGGTCTAGAAGAGAGTTGGTATAACCTTTTTCAATAAACTTAATTTTTAGGATTGCAGATTGTTCCAAAAAACAATTTGTACAAACATACACATGCTCACATAAACATACAGTCACATACAAGAATACTCACAGTCAGAAACACACTCAATCACATACACAGGTAAGACAATGCCAAACACACTACGAAATACACAATGCACATTGCACTACATTACAAGCCTCTGAATACTGAATACAGAAACTAGTTCTCTTTAGCCAGTGCTGCAAGCCCACCCTTGAATATGACTACAGCTCCTTATACACATGCAGGGCACCCATATTTTTTTTCACTAATGTTTTTAGTGGGTACCTCATGTTTGAGTTTTGCCTAAGGCCCTGCAAAGTCTAGAGCTGCCACTGCCAAAAGATATGCAAAATACAGATAAACAAGCAGTGTGCACAAACAAAAAATATTTTACATTTTACAAGGCTACATTTCCTAGAGTTATACAAATTTCTAAATGCTAATAGTGATATATGTTAAACAATGTCAGGTGGTGTATTCAAATTAAGGTTGGCAATATAAACAATAAGGAGATTTGAGAGTACTTAATCAAGTTCTACTACAAACATGAGTATACAGAATGGAAATGTATGTTGGTAAGTCAGGTACTCGACATCAATGGATACAGTATACAATCAATATATTTATATATCATATCTTTAAAAGGAACATGACAGAGATGTAAGAGAAAAGCAATCTGAGTTGTATGCATTCTAGCAAACCTGGAAGAAAAGATAACATAAATAGCTGTTGGGTTTGATAGCTATTCAGATTTTTAATTTAAATTATTAGTTTGTCAGTGTGGCTCAGTGAGTAATATTTGTTAGTACTTCTAATATTTAAATAATACAATAGCATCATGCATAATTAATCTCTAAGGAGAAGTCATTATATGCAAACATTTTGCTAATTGGTTTCTTATGCACAATCAACCTACTTCTGTAAAGCTATTTAAGTTTGTGAAAAAATATATCAATTTGAGTGATCCTCAATCAACGTGTGAATCTACATAAATTCTATAGTATTTGAGTAGTGTGAATGAAGCGTCTACTAACTAAATATGTTTTGTTGTTTTGATCTCCTATCTTTTCATACTTAGTTATTTTTTTTTCTCATTACGGTTGTATATTGCTGGATTTTAGTTATATACATATTAACATAGCTGGTGCACATTAAAAGCTAATGAGACTTTTAACCATATTTTAATCAATGTAAATTAAATGCCTCAGTAAAAAAGTGTTTTATTAGTTCTATTTTAGCCAAGATTAAATAACAAGATTAGAAAATACAGCATAAACATATTGGTTGATTTAAAGTTAATACATTAAAGTTATTTAAACATTTTGTTAACATAAATAATCGTTTAGTACATGCATATTTTAATTATCGGAAAAAAAAACTTTAACCTTTTTATGAACTAATGTAAATGAATGAACTACAAAACCAAGTATATCAACATTATTAGTAACAATTTTTCCTCCTCCAGAACTGTTAATGTAAATAACGTAAATACAATTTTGATAGTCACTATTTCCTTAATTTCATGACAATGTCTGGAAGAAATAAAACCTATGTAACAGAATTTATCCTTGTGGGTTTTCCTTTAACTCATTCAATATCTATTTTCTTTTTCTTTCTTGTAACAATATTTTACATCCTCACTATGGTAGGAAATTTCCTTATCCTCAACTTAGTCCTTGTCGATCAAAGACTCCAAAGACCTATGTATTTCTTTCTTTGTAACTTGGCTGCCATGGAAATTTGTTTTACAAATTGTATTTTGCCAGAAATGCTTCATGATTTATTGACTAATAAAAACAATATATCTTTGGCTTGTTGCTTTATTCAGATGTATACCTACTTCTTGAGTGGCTCTGCAGAGTTTCTACTTTTTGCGGTAATGTCTGTTGACCGATATTTGGCCATATGCTATCCTTTACGTTACACTGGGATTATGCACAGATGTTTATGTTTTCAGTTAATGGCTGGAGTATGGATAGGATCATTTTTTACAAACCTTATGCCTTTAATCCTGCTAACGAGACTAACATTCTGCTGCAATGTAATTAATCACTTTTTTTGTGATGTGGCTCCGCTTCTCCAAAATAGTTGCACTGATACAACTGTGATTCAGATTATCCTTACAGCTTCATCTTCAACATTGTTTATATCTTTTTTTATTACATTTGCTTCTTATTCTAATATTATTTTAGCAATTCTAAAAATCCAATCAGTGAAGGGACGAGGAAGGGCTTTTTCAACGTGTTCTTCTCATGCAATAGTTGTCACTCTTATCTATGGTAGCTGCATATTCATGTATGCCAAGCCTATGCAAGGCCAAAATGCTGAGTTTAACAAACAGGTTGCACTGGTGAACACAGTGGTGGTACCTCTGATCAATCCATTTATTTACACATTGAGGAATCAGAATGTTAGAAAAATACTTAAGGAACGCTTCAATGCATATTTCAAGAACTGGTAAGGCATTCATTATCTTTTACCATTGATAAACAAAACCACTGTACAAAAACAGCATACGTTAAGTTTAAGTTATGCTGTGCTGACAATGTCACATGCTAGAATGTATGCATGTACCTATGCAGGTGATATTTGAAACTATTGTCGTTTGTGCATCCCTTATAATCAGAGGACTGAATAAAAATTGTAGCCAAGGAATATTTCCACTAATCTCAGTAGAACCATGACATGTATATCTGTGGGCTACCAGAGATTATGGTTCCCTCCACTCCACTGTGACTATCTAATCACACACTATGGGGAACAATATCATGAATGACATCAACATTCCTGCAAAATATAACCTAAAATGAAGAAGATGCTTTCTCTCAGCTACACATCCCATTCATACAGAAGAGCAAATGACATCAGCAGATGAACAGACAGACAGATGCTCTTCATCTACAGCTCCTTTCTAAAATTGATTGCTTTTGAAGATACACCCATTTGTTCTCCAAGATTAGGAGGCAAAAGGTGTGTGGGGAACTAGGTGCTATGTCTACCTGAAAATATAATTTTGCTGCCATTGCCAAATACATCTTTATAGTCATATTAATGTTGAATGTAATATAGCACTACTACTGAGTCATTATTCCTGTCAATCTATCAGTGATCCAGATACATAGCCAAGTGACAGAACAGATGAAGGCAATGAGCAATCATCTTGTGGAGGCACAGTCCACATGATGGTTATTCATCAACATTTGGACAGTAAATTAATCTGATGCTGGAAGTTTTTCAACATACACTTATCTATCCTAGACAGATAGGTGGAATTACAATTAAATCAAAGAAAAAAGTATAATATATAAATAATTTGTGTCAAAGTGATCACTTGAATTCACCCTGTTTGATTTAAACTTGAAATATGGCTTAGCAGTCTCTTAATATCTAGAATATTCACAAATTATATCTATAAGCCATAAAAGGTCTGATTGATTTTGAAAACAAATATATTTTCACATTTGGAGATAGGTGTATGGGTTTTATACAAATAGGGGGAAGAACAAGGTGGAGAATTAAAAACAGTTGATGACTAGGTGAGATATAGTAATTACAAAGGAAGATAGTATTTTGCTTTATGATCTTATCCTTTTGTAATTTCCGTGTTGTTGTATCTGTTTTGTATAATTATAATATAATATAATTATAATATAATATAATTTGTATAATGTTTCCTCTGAGGTTCTTTTATTTTTACATTGTTTGTTCATCAAAATATTGAAAGACTTTTACTTTTCCTCTAAAAACTCTGTGGTTGGTTTTCTAATCATTTTTCACATAATTTTGATTGAAATTATTATGGAAAATGATTCTGGAAAATAGTCTATTTAAATTGTAAGTATATGCATAAAGACTGCAACTGACAATTGATCCAATAAAAAAGATCTCATCAGGATAATGTAAAGTCAAAGTTCTAGAAGTAAATGTAACAAAACATTAAAAACATTATTTTCTTGATGTTTTACAAAAAAAAAACCACCAGGCATGCTAACATATTCTCATGAATCTAAGCACAGATGTAATTTTAAAAATCTTCTCTGCAACTATTTAGGTCATATTGACCAAATAGTGAATGATTTGTTTAATAATGATAGTGGGTGGAAAGTCTAAGTGGCTATCCATTATAAGGAGAGCAAAAAAACAAGGCGCAAGAGTTCACTGAGAACGGGCAGCATCTGAAATAGCCTGCCCTTCAGTGGGTTCCCGCTCAGATCTCAAGCTGGTTTTAGCTCATCTTGTGCAATTACAGAAAGAACATATCTGAAGCATATCAGACTGGTCCCACCCGTATGGGCAGTCCAGATCTGAAATGCCAGCAAGTTCCCTCTGCACGAGAAACACAGAAACCCCAGACGATCGTTTCAACCTTGTCCACTATAGTTTGGCTAGTTAGTTGGCTATCCATTATAGTTTTAACCCTTCCTCCACCACATTATTATTATTATTATTATTATTATTATTATTATTAATATTATTATTATGATGTCTAAAGAGACAACAAATTCCATAGTGCTGTACAATAGGTGCACTAACATAACAGTATTTGCAACAAGACAAGTTGGGCATACAGGAAAAGAAGGCGCTGAGGGCCCTGGTCTAAGAAGCTTAAATTCTAGGGGTTGGGGTAAA
Organism: Pelobates cultripes; assembly: GCA_933207985.1. NCBI lineage: Eukaryota > Metazoa > Chordata > Amphibia > Anura > Pelobatidae > Pelobates > Pelobates cultripes. The sequence continues at coordinate 188,631,297 of OW240916.1, read as the reverse complement.
GTTACACAAGAGGAAAGGGTAACATGTACTTCATATACGAGAACAGTAGGTTGCTAGAAGAGTTTGCAAATATTTTTGAATGAAACATCGTAGGAGAGAAAGCAAGGTGTGGGGAGGGAAAGCTGTTAACAATTTAATTGATATGACTTCTCGAAAAAGTGAAGTAAAGCTTATGAGGTAGAGCTGATGGAGTGGCACAGACACTCGAGTAGCAATGGTGAAGGAGGAAAGATGAGGATGTATGTTTTGGATTGAGATTAAGGAAGTGAGCAGCCATTCAGTTATAAATAGCAGAGAGATAGTTTGAAACCCAAATCAAGAGACAGAGATCAGGATCCTACAGATAGATTTATGTGTCATCTGTGTAGAAGTGATACTGGAACACAAATGAGAAGATTAGTTATTAAATGTGGACCCCATCTAATTTATATGCCCATTATAGTAAAGGGTGTGTATTATTGTTTTTTTTTCCATATATAATTTTTATTGGTTTTAACGTGTATTCCGGTGCTGATACATAATCATGATACTGATGGTGATACAGACGATAATGATAACAGTAATAATAGTGATAATCATAATATTGTGCTGGCGCAGCAGCTCATTAACCAATTACAGCATACATTGTTACATTAGTTTCATCTTTTTTTGTTGACAACATTTTCAGCTTTATAAAATAGTCCTTCTGACATATGTGTATCACGTCTTAATGTCGCTCGTGTTGCGCTCGTTTCAGAGTTGTCGTCTGCGTGGGGGCTAGGTGGGAGCAATTATGGTTTAGAGCTTTGGTTTACTGTGCCCCTTGAGTTGTTGAGTCTGTGACTTTAGGTGTTTCTGTCATATCATGCAACCGGGGATAGGGGGGGGAGGTTGGGGGGGGGGATAACCTTTAACTTTAACTGTACCTATAACTTGACTGTACCTTTGGCCCACCCGGCCTAGAAGTTGAATGCATGCAGTGTGTGTTACTTGGGTCTTTGTAGGGCCGTCTATTCGTCAGTCGCCATGAGTTGCACTCTCTATGTGATGCAATCTCTCCCGATTCCAGCTGTCTTAGTTTTGGTATCTAGGTTAGTGATTGTCTACCTGTACCTTCTCTTTTCGGGCATCCAGCCATCCCCCCCAGTAGGTGTTGTGTTTCTCAGGTGTTCCCTGCATTTTGTGTGCCATCTGTTCGTATAAGCATATACTATCCACTCTGTGTGTTACTTCCTCCTGAGTTGGGGGCACGTTGTGTTTCCATTTTGATGCTATCGCGACTTTGGCCGCGGTTAGTATAATTATGGCGATTGTGCTTGATGGGTTTCCTGTTGGATTTGTCGTAGGTAGTATGTGAAGTAGGTAGTGTGCTGGGTTTAGTGGAATTGACAGGTTAGTAGTTTCCCGTATGATTTTTTGGATAGTGATCCAAAATGGTTTTATGGCTGGGCAGTCCCAGAAAATATGCAGTAGAGACCCTTGCTGGTGTTCGCATCTCCAGCACAGTGGGGAGGTGTTGGGGAATATCTTTGCCAATCTGAGGGGGACTAGATACCAACGCATTGCTATTTTACTATATGCTTCCCACAGAGATAGGCTTTTTGATGCTCGTTTAGTGGCGTGGAAGGCTTCATACCATTGTTGTATAGTGATTGGTTCCCCTATGTCTTCCTCCCACTTTTCCATATAGGAGTGTTTATGCATGGATTTTCCCCTTTCTAGTGCGTTATAGCATAAGGCTAGCGGTTTGATTGAGCGGGATGTCAGTATATATCGGGCTGAGGGTACTTCTAAGTGTGGTGTGGGTGCTGCCGGCTTAACGCGTGTTTGTAGTATATTCTTAACCCTTAGGTATTTAAAGATGTCTCTTGGGTTGAGGGAGAATTCGCTTTGCAGAGTGGGGAATGTTTTCAGTTCGTTTTGGGTGTATAAATTTCTTACTTTATGTATTCCTAGGTTTGACCATGTGAGGAGGAAGAGGTCGGGTGAGCTGGTCTGCAGTACAGTTAGCGGTGCTTCCTTAAGTAGTGTCTGTGCGTCTATTACCTCTGGACCCCAACGTTCCCAAGTGTGTAGTGTTGTTTGCGTGCACCATAGTCCCTCTTTACCTACTGACTTAGGCTCGTGGGACCAGAGAACATTTGGGATAGTGGCTGGGTGTATACAGGCATTTTCGAGGGTCAGCCATAGTGGAGTTTGGTCAGCGCCCGTGGTTCGGATTATACGCAGGCCTTGTGCAAGGAGGGATGCTCGGTAGTAGTTGCGGATGTCTGGCACTCCCAGGCCTCCTCTCGTGTATGAAAGGCTTAGTTTGGCAGCAGCCAGTCTGGGTGGTTTACGTTTCCATACGTGGGCGTTGATTATAGTTTGGAACCTTTTTAGCAGTTTGGCTGACAAAGGTATGGGAAGTGTGCGAAAGAGATAGAGCACATGTGGCAGGATCATCATTTTGGTGGTGTTAATGTGCCCCAACCATGATACCTCCAATCCCTCCCACTTGTTCATTTGGGTCATTAGTTTATGAATCATAGGTGTGTGATTTTCCGTAGTTAGTGAGTGCACATTTTTTGTCAGTTTTATCCCCAAGTATTGAATCGATTTTGTCCGCCAGTCGAATTTATGTGTTTCCTCCAGTGCTTTAATTATGTTACTTGGTAAGCCTATGGGGAGGGCTTGGGTTTTGGCTGCATTATTTTTGTAGTATGATACCGACCCATACGAGTTCAATGTTCTAGTGAGAGCCGGGATAGATTGTATCGGTTTTGTCATAAACACTATTATGTCGTCCTCAAAAAGGGCCAGTTTTTGCTCCCCTGTTGGGGTGTTAAGCCCTCGGATTGAGGGGTTGTTTTTTATGTTATAGATCAGGGGTTCCAAGCACAGGATAAAAATGAGTGGGGAGAGTGGACAACCCTGGCGTGTGCCATTGCGGATATTAAAGGCTTTTGAGAGGAATCCGGTGTTATATATTTTTGCCGAAGGGCAGCTATATAACGCCAGAATACTAGTTATGAAGGGTTGGGGGAATCCCATGATTTCGAGTGTCTTTGTCATGTATTCCCAGTTCAGGCGGTCGAACGCTTTTTCAGCGTCGAGAGCCAGGAGAATTCCCTGTTGGTTTGATTTATGTGCCCATTCTATTAAATTGATAAAGTGTCTTGTGTTGTCTCCTACCTGCCTTCCGGGGACAAACCCTGCTTGCTCTTTCGAGATTAGTTTGGGTAGGAATGGTTTTATTCTGTTAGCTAATAGTTTAGCGTAAAGTTTGATATCAGCATTTAGTAGAGAGATGGGTCGGAGATTGGCACATATAGTGGGGGGTTTGTTGGGTTTGGGAAGGGTCACGATATGGGCTTCCAGCATTTCTGGCGGGACAACTCCTACTCTTTTAATATGGTTGAAAAGCTTGGTGAGGTGTGGGGTCAGAGTGTCTCCAAATATGTGGTAGTAGTGGTTTGTTAACCCATCCGGGCCTGGCGCTTTGCGTTTTGGTAAGGACTTTATTGTAGAGCGAATTTCCTCATCCGTGAATGGCTTTTCCAAAGAGGTTTTCTGTTCTTGGGTAAGGGTCGGGAGGGTGATGTCATTAAAGAAGGCTTGTATGTCTCTCTTTGTGGGTTGGTGAGTATTTCGGTCATTATCTAGTTGGTAGAGCATGGCGTAGTAGGAGGCTAATTCCTCCACCATGTCTTGTGGGTTGAAGAGTTTGTCGCCTGTTGCGGACGTAATGTATGGTAGTTTGGAGGCTTGATATCTCTTTTTAAGTCTCCTAGCTAGCAATTTCCCTGCTTTATTGCCCTCGACATAGTGGGATTGTTTGAGATAGCGCATGTGCCTTTCGGTGTTGTTCAGGTCTATTGCATGTAGTTGGAGCCGTATTTGTTCTAATTGTTTCTGAGTATGTTTTTTGGGTTGTTGCTTGTGGGAGGCTTCTAAAGTTGTGAGTTTCGATATCAGGTCATTTTTCTGCAAGCATGTTCGTCGTTTGTTTCTAGCTCCCATTTGAATGAGTGCCCCTCTTATTACCACCTTGTGTGTTACCCACTGGGTTGTAATGTCTGTTGTGCAGTTTGCGTGATTCTCAAAGAAGTCGGTGATTTGTTTGTTTAAGGTTTTGGAGTTGTCTGGGTTGTCCACCAAAGCTTCGTTCATGCGCCATGTGCCCCTTCCACGAGCCGGGTACGGGACGCGAAGCATAACCGTAAGCGGCGCGTGGTCAGACCATGTTATTGGACCTATAGAGACGTCAACAAGGTGTATTAGGGTGCTCTTGTCAATGAGGCATAGGTCTATCCTAGAATATGTCATGTGGACCGGGGAATAGTACGTATAGTCCCTGTCTGCGGGGTGGAGGCATCTCCATGAGTCATAGAGGTCATGTAGCGTGATTAATTTGGTCATGTGATGTCCTAGTGAGATAGACGTGTTTTTGGGGCCTTTGTTCCCCGTTCGTTTTACGTCCACAAATGGGTCAGTCATGCAGTTAAAGTCACCACATAAGATTACATGGCCGCTCTTATATCTGTCTAGTTTTCTCATTGCTGAGGCGAGAAATGATTTTTGGCCCTCATTGGGTGCATATAGTTAAGGCTATAGTAATTTCTATACCGTTTAAGGCTCCTACCAATATAAGTAGCCTACCGTCCCTGTTGGTGTGCTGTTTGCTCATCGTGAATGCCCAATCATCATGGAAGAATATAGAGACCCCTCTGGATTTAGTTGGGGAGAAGGCGTGAAAGGCCTGTGCATACTGTTTCACTGAGAATTTCGGAGGGTTGCGTTTACAAAAATGGGTTTCCTGCAGACAGGCAATTGCTGCCTTGGATGAGCGCAGTTCCTGCGCAGCTAACCTCCGTTTGTGGGGGCTATTAAGGCCTTTAACGTTAAGAGAGAGTAGTTGTAGTGTGTTAGCCATCAGGTTTGTGGTTCGGGGAATTGGGTGTAGTTAGTGCTAGGCATTCAACTGGGGGGGAACCACTGTGCCTTGTTTTAGTGCTGCGTGTATCGGTTTGCGCCTCTAAGGATTGGCTCAGTGTACTCATGGTGCGGGAGTGTTTGCCTGGTTTCAGGTGGCTTAGCCGGGTATTGGACAGTGGTAGGTACATGAACATATGCATAAACATTAATAAAGACAAAAAAAATAAACAAAGTATATACATGATGCCCCTTGGGGTGCGGGCATTGTACTTGGTTGGTCTGCGGGCCGCTCCTGGACCGGGCCGCGAATCAACCTGGGAGACGTGAACTGAGGTGTGCTGCCGTGTCAACGGCCCTTTAAACAAATGTGAGAAGTAAGGCGTCTCGTTGTGTAGAAGGTTGTTAATCTACTGGTTTTTTTGTTGTTGTTTTTTTTTGTTTTTTTTTTGTTTTGTGTCGCCCTGCCAGAGCCTATGTGTGAACTCCTATGGAGTTGGTATCTGAAATGGGCAATGTTAGTATGTCAATCGTGTCAATACATACATACATACATATTGGTTTCTCTTCAGTTGAGGGATGTCACACATAGTCCTGGTCTTTCTTGTGCTTCTTACGCTTAGTCCCGTTACACATTTTGTTGTGGTTGCTGTGGCTTAGGCGAGCCCGCCATGTGCCATTCCGTCGGCAATCGTTGGTGCACATAGGGTCCCAAATAGTCCCCATTTTCGTAGGAGTTGTAGGCCCTCATCAGGAGTGTCGATATTATGATGCGTGTTGTCCTTCCATAGTAGGAGTTTAGTTGGGTAGCCCCAGCGGTATTGCATGTTATGATTGCGTAGAGTCTTCGTGACTGTGATGAATTCCCATCTTCTTTCCATGGTAAGCGCCGATAGATCTGCGTATACCTGGATGCCTTGGTATGGTGAGGGGAGCTGCTGTAGTTTGCGTGCCGCGGCCATCAGTGTTTCTTTTGACTTGAAATAGTGGAATCTGACCACCATGTCTTTTGGTGTGTCATTTGTGAATCGCGGTGGCCGAGGGATGCGATGGGCCCTGTCCATAAGCCACCTGTCCTTCTCTATGGCCGGTGCCAGAGTGGTGCAGAGGCCTGTTATATAGTCAGGGAGTGCGTCATGGGGTACACTGTCGGGGATGCCTCTGAATCTTACGTTATTGCGCCTGCAGCGGTCTTCCAGATCTGCCGTTTTTCTTTTCAGTATTAGGTGTTCTTCCCTGAGCGCCTGCAGTTGTTCTGCAAGATCATTTTGTGTGGCGCACATTTCTTCCGTCCGTACCTCCAGGCGGTCTGTGCGGTCCCCAATGTCGGCCAGTTCCCGCTTAAATTCTGCAGTCATTTGTTTCATGTCCGCATTTAAGGTGGTTCTCAGTTCTTGCAGCATAATAAACAGCCTTTTTTCGCTGGCTGGTGCCTCTGTATATGAGGAGGGCGTTGTGTCAGTATCTGAGAGCTGATCTGGTGTCGGATAGCAGCCCATGCTGTCGTCGCCATCTTGCAGGGGCCTGCTTTTGTCTTTTCTGGTGGGTTTTATTTGGTCCGTCATTTTTAATTGTTTGGACGGTGCCATGTTGCTGTATCCAGTGCCAGGTGAGTTTTTACCGGGTATTGACCTCCGGATTCGCCTAAACGCTGCGTTTGGGTCCGTTGTAGCCGGGAGCTCCTACTCCATGCGACCGCACGCGCCGGCTGTCGGACACGCCCCCCCGGTGTGTATTATTGTTAATTGTTAAATGTTTTGTTTGCTTTCCTGTCCTGGTGATGCTTTCTACCAAATTGGTGGATTTGTCTGAGAGGTCTGTGCAGCGCCATCTGTTGGTTGTGAAGATCAAGAAGCAATATGCACTACCTGAAATCTAGCTAATTTGCATATTCAGGTAGATTAGCAAATTATGGTTTCTGCAGGCATGGGACATAGATGTTGTTTGTCATTGCCTTCCCCATGTTGTATAAATATGTTATTGTAAATTTTACATTTGTCTGCAAAGCAATACATACACAACAATTGCTGTTATGTTAATAATTTTCAATCAAAAAGCACTTGGTAGTAAATGGATTAATTTAGATCCTACCATTCTGCATTATAAACATATAATGTGTCCTTCATTTCTAACAAAGAATCAACCAAAGGTTTTGTTTGTGCACTTGCAAACCAATCTATATTGGTCTCACTCCCACCTTGATTCCATTCAACCAATAATCAACATAACTCATACTGGCCTTTGATATTTGTTTTGGAATTAACTTCAATTTGGACATAATTCATTAGAATAATTTCAGATTTCCATACAGCCCAGGGAATAATCTCAAAGAAACTGACTTGCGTGAGCCCAAACGTTCTTTTTGAATTGTGATTTTTGTAAAACTCCAGGCTAAAAAAAGGATGGAATAGGCTGTTTTTATTCACTGATCAAGTGAAGTGACCAATAGTGGGGAAAAAGAAGTAGCAATAAAACAGCTGTACTTCCAAGGAGGATTCTTCTAAACACTGATTCTGAGCTACTGAATTACTGAACTACTGAGGGAGACAGTCCAGTAATGGTGCAATGTGTTTACCTTTGTTGTATCTGTGCAGGAGTGGGAGATAGCCTGGGTCACTGATTCTAGTGTGAGACTGGCTTTAGCTTTATACTGTATCTAGTAGCTATTACTGCCAGGAGCTCTAGTGAAAACTTTGAGTGGGATTCATTCATCCTAGTTTGAGATTATTTACAAATATGTACATTTTTAAAAACTGTTTGGAGGAAGAAAATCCTTACTTTGGAACTGTTTAGTCAGAAGAAATAATCCATTTTGCAAGTCTGGTCAATGACTCTACTGTGAGACTAACTTTAGCTTGTACTGTCCAGGAGCATCAGAGAAAAAATGAGTGGTAGATAGGAGAGTATCACTTGACAGTCATTCATCCAAATGGGAGATTATTTTATCTATATAAATTTGTTAAAAGTATTTTTTTAACTGTTTGGAGGAAAGAAAATTCTTCCTTTGGGGATTGTGGTTTCAGGCAAAATAATTTTACCTAGCCTGTGTCATTAATTCTACTGGGAGACTACCTTTAGTTTTATGCTGTATCTACTTATAGTAACTAGTACTGCCAGGAGCATTAGATAAAACTTTGAGTGGGAGGTTGTAACTTCACAGACATTGTACTATTCATCTTAGTATGAGATTACTTTATCAATATACAGTTGTTAAACGTTATTTTGGTGGGAAAAAAATAATTAATTCAGGGACTTTGTGCAACCTAACAGATTTGCCTATTTGAGTGAAGATGTTAGCAGCATGGGTGCTAGGTCGGGGTGCCAGGCGGTCCGTCACACTAAGCATGTAAAAACATTACTTCCTTTTGGTTCTATACAAAACCATTCTATAATGTATAAATCAACAAATGTCATATTTTAAAAAGTCTACTCAGTAAACCTAATTATTTAAAGTACTTCTTTTTTAAAATGCCTATTTTACATTACACACTTTATTTATTTATTACTGGTATTTAAAAAGCGCCAACAGATTCTGCAGCACTGTACAATTAGTGAAGAACGTACAATGTACACAGACAAATACAAGAGGTAGAGAGAGCCCTGCCCATAAGCTGATAACTAGTAATTGGAGCTCTTTTATACAAAGTGCTTAGCTAGATAGCCTGTGAGCTTACAATCTAAAGGATAAAATAAAGATTTGAGACAAGAGGTAGCTGGGGAAATTTGGAGTTGATGGCTAAAAGAGTTAACAGAGAGAAGCAGCTATTGGTAAAATATAAAGGGGAGAGATAATTGAGGGAGAATCTCAAACAGCTGGAGGAGCATGCTATATATTTGGGGGGGACCTGGGTGGGCGGGAGAAGGGGAGGGTGTGTGGGAAGTGGTGAGGGTTGTTGGATTTGATGCAAGATGTTAAATGCAGAGCTCCACTGAGTATGAGTGTGAGATGAGGCCTGAAGTGCAGAGATGGAGGTATTTACAAACAAAAACACGGACACCCGTGAGAAAAATGATAAAACACAACAACTTAACTGAAAAGTACACAGCTTCCCAAGGTTATTTCCCAGCTAATAACCTTATAGCAGAACAATGTAATGGATAGGATATTTGGGATTCTGCTGATGTACCTACAATAGAGGACAAAACATAGTGCAAGTATTGCTACACACTATAAAACCATTGATGAAAAAAATGCACTCACATATTCCAAAGAATATAAGCGTATTCAGGGTGCCTCCCCCTAAATATGAATGGGGGGGTTTATTCTCCTTTAATTCTCCCTCCTCAAGTGTTAGCCGATAGAGTATCCAGGTCAGCAAGAAGATCCAAACAATTGCAGCCAAAGGAATACTTGAAAGGCGATTTATTCACTTTTAAAATTCAAGAGGTGTATAAAAATACATAAAAACAATAAGAAAGAGATGCTGGTCCTACGCGTTTCGTCCTTATACAAAAAGGACTTCCTCAGGGACCTCTTTCAGCACAAAATTCAATCACCAGAAATACAGAGAATAAAAAACAGCATCCTAAAAACGCTAACACATGTATAACCTTATATAGGGCTAATCCCTTACAGTCATTGGTGGAACAGTGGGTGTTTTTTCCTCTTTGACTCCTTATTCGTCCAAAATTCCTTGTCTCCAGCTGTGTTCGCTTGATCAGGATGAAAAAAGCCGGGCTCGTTCTGAAATTGGCCACTTCCGCATACGTCATACGTTACGTTCGCATCACGTGTTCCGTGATTGATCACATGATCCTTATGCGTTCCACATTCAGGAAGTAAAATGGACGTGCGTTCCACAATGATAGCAGCTTGGAAAACATCGTATTTCTTTTGCCTACTAATTGTACATACATAACTGGAAACAGAAAAACTATTAGGAATCATATAAGAAGATTTGAAAATTTATAATAATTGTCCTCTAACAATAAAACGCTAAATCCATTTTTACAATGAATGTGTAACAACTTCCTATCCAAGTTGACCATTCATGACATCTATCATAATGTGATCAAAAGTATATATATACATAACATTACAAAAAAATCTCTTTTTTTTTATTTTTTTTTTTTTATTATATATATAATGACAATTGTATATTAGTGATTCATATATTCATATGTTGACATTAGTGTCTAATACATCAACATAGTGAGCAGACCTATTAAAGTGCATTGATCTTTTTAAAGTGATATGAGTGATATTATACTTATTCACAAATCTATATATATATACTAAGTGACTTGAGAATATTTATTTATTAATTATTTCATGCTCAAAATACATATCCATATTGTGTAAACTAAATGATGAAAAATATTATTCATTAATTATTGCGTACTTAATTACATATCCATATTGTGTGAAACAAAAAATAAAGAATAATAATTGACCAACCATATACTCAATGTCATATCCGATTTAAATAAAGCGACATGAGTAGTATATGTTCAATCTTAAATATATCTTTATGCTTTTAACAATCAATTGAATCAAACGACAGTTAATTCAAAAAACAAACAATATCCATATCCACATTTAATCCCCTTGGGGCAAGGGTACGTAACCTATGAATCCAATATGATTCCCTTTGTGCCAATCGCTTTTCTTTATTGCCCCCTCTCCAGTGGGGTTGAATTTGTTCTATCCCTATACAACGTAGCCCTTTCAAAGAAAAAAGGGGACAATTATTGCAGTGGAGGGGGACTGAATGGGTATCTAGTTTTTTCTTTATGTTGTTAATATGTTCCAAAAGTCGCACTTTTAGACATCTCTTTGTACGACCAACATATTGGCTGCCGCATGGACACTGAAGCAAATACACAACGCAGTCCGAGCGGCAGCCAATCTCTGATTTAATGGAAAACTGTTTCCCTGTAACGGAGCTACTATATGATGTCACCTTATCTGTGTTTACTTGAAAACAGGCTTTACAACTTTTACAACCCCGGAAACCTTTTGTCCCTTTTTTGATATTTTTAAATCCACTTTTTAGAGCATAACTAGGTGCTAATAAATTCTTGAGATTTTGTTTTTTCCTATAGATTATTTTCGGCCTTTTTGACAGATGCTCCCCCAAAATGGGGTCCTCTAACAATATTGGCCAATATTTCTGTAGACTTCTTTTAATTCTTGGATGATCCACACTATATTGTGTGAAAAAAGCTTGTTTGAAGTCTTCCCCCTTTTTCTTATTACTAGGGCCATCCATTAAAAACTCATTTCTACTCCTTTTAGACATCATCTGGATTTCCCTCCTAATTTTCTTCGGGTTGTAGCCTTTTTTAACTAGTTTATTGGCTACATGTTGAGCCTGTATCTGAAAATCCTTAGTATGGGAACAGTTCCTCCTCACTCGAGTAAGTTGTCCCTTAGTGATCCCCTTTAACCAAGGTTGATGGTGACAGCTACGTTTATGAACATAGCTGTTCCCATCTGTTGGTTTAAAGAAACATTTAGTTTTGATCTCACTTCCCTCACTGAAAAGGGTGAGATCCAAAAAATTTATTTCTCTACGATCCCATACTGGAGAAAACTTTAAATTGTACTCATTTTGATTTAGATAATTGACAAAGGTCTTAAATTCGGAGTCCGACCCCTTCCAAATAATAATCACGTCGTCTATATACCGCCGCCATAGGACCAGGTTCTCCACCCAGTCATGACCCAACCATACGCAGAGGTCTTCCCACCTGCGCATGTATATGTTGGCATAACTGGGGGCGAACCTGGTACCCATGGCGGTACCCACCAATTGCAAATAGAACGATTGATCAAAAAGAAAATAATTATGTTCTAATATGAACTGGATACCCCACAGGATGAAGGACCTAAAACCTATAGAAATATCTTTATCTTGATTTAGATAGAAAGCAACTGCTTCCAAACCAAGATTATGACTAATAACCGTATACAACGAGGTCACATCCAATGTGGCCCAGCTGTAGTTCTCCTGCCATTCCAGATTTTCAATTTCTTGCAAAAAAGATTTTGTATCCTTTGTATATGACAATGCCATTTGGGCATATTTTTGTAAATAACAATCCAGAAAGGCAGAAAGATTTGCCGTGATCGATTCAATGCCACTTATTATTGGGCGGCCTGGGGGACTTGTTAAATTCTTATGGATTTTTGGAATAAAATAAAAAATTGGAATAACTGGGTAGGGGTTCCAAAGATACTCAAAATTACGTTTTGTAATAATATTTTCATTTCTGGCTTCTTCTAAAAGGGTTTTTAGTTCTCCATTGAAGACCTGAGAAGGATCATTTTTGAGTTTTTTATAGGTTTTACCATCAGCTAAGATATTAGAAGCTTCTTGTCGGTAGTATTGTTCTGACATGATGACTATTGCTCCCCCCTTGTCCGCTTCTTTTATAATAATGTCCTCCCTTGAGATTAAATTATTTAATGCTAATTGCTCCCCCTTGGTCAGATTTTGTACTTGATCTCCTCCTTTTCTTTTCCTCTTACCTACCCATTTCTCAAAGTCTTTTTCAACCAAATTCTCAAAGGTCTCCAAATGAGACCCTTTACTCTGCACTGGGAAAAACTTAGACTTGGGCTTAAATTTTTTCTGTATATCATTTAGCCCGTTTCCATCTTTGTTTTCAAAAACTTTATTTTCAAAAGGAATGGGATTCATTCATAGGTTACGTACCCTTGCCCCAAGGGGATTAAATGTGGATATGGATATTGTTTGTTTTTTGAATTAACTGTCGTTTGATTCAATTGATTGTTAAAAGCATAAAGATATATTTAAGATTGAACATATACTACTCATGTCGCTTTATTTAAATCGGATATGACATTGAGTATATGGTTGGTCAATTATTATTCTTTATTTTTTGTTTCACACAATATGGATATGTAATTAAGTACGCAATAATTAATGAATAATATTTTTCATCATTTAGTTCACACAATATGGATATGTATTTTGAGCATGAAATAATTAATAAATAAATATTCTCAAGTCACTTAGTATATATATATAGATTTGTGAATAAGTATAATATCACTTATATCACTTTAAAAAGATCAATGCACTTTAATAGGTTTGCTCACTATGTTGATGTATTAGACACTAATGTCAACATATGAATATATGAATCACTAATATACAATTGTCATTATATATATAATAAAAAAAAAAAAAAAAAAAAGAGATTTTTTGTAATGTTATGTATATATATACTTTTGATCACATTATGATAGATGTCATGAATGGTCAACTTGGATAGGAAGTTGTTACACATTCATTGTAAAAATGGATTTAGCGTTTTATTGTTAGAGGACAATTATTATAAATTTTCAAATCTTCTTATATGATTCCTAATAGTTTTTCTGTTTCCAGTTATGTATGTACAATTAGTAGGCAAAAGAAATACGATGTTTTCCAAGCTGCTATCATTGTGGAACGCACGTCCATTTTACTTCCTGAATGTGGAACGCATAAGGATCATGTGATCAATCACGGAACACGTGATGCGAACGTAACGTATGACGTATGCGGAAGTGGCCAATTTCAGAACGAGCCCGGCTTTTTTCATCCTGATCAAGCGAACACAGCTGGAGACAAGGAATTTTGGACGAATAAGGAGTCAAAGAGGAAAAAACACCCACTGTTCCACCAATGACTGTAAGGGATTAGCCCTATATAAGGTTATACATGTGTTAGCGTTTTTAGGATGCTGTTTTTTATTCTCTGTATTTCTGGTGATTGAATTTTGTGCTGAAAGAGGTCCCTGAGGAAGTCCTTTTTGTATAAGGACGAAACGCGTAGGACCAGCATCTCTTTCTTATTGTTTTTATGTATTTTTATACACCTCTTGAATTTTAAAAGTGAATAAATCGCCTTTCAAGTATTCCTTTGGCTGCAATTGTTTGGATCTTTTTGCTGACCTGGATACTCTATCGGCTAACACTTGAGGAGGGAGAATTAAAGGAGAATAAACCCCCCCATTCATATTTAGGGGGAGGCACCCTGAATACGCTTATATTCTTTGGAATATGTGAGTGCATATTTTTCATCAATGGTTTTATAGTGTGTAGCAATACTTGCACTATGTTTTGTCCTCTATTGTAGGTACATCAGCAGAATCCCAAATATCCTATCCATTACATGGAGGTATTTACACCTGGGAGGAGAATAGGAAAGAGGGGGAGGAAGGAAGGAATCAACAATCCTATCCTTTAACATGGTTTCCATTACTTTCCCCACTGCTGAAGTAAGTAAGTAACACCTTCTTCCAACAGCCTCGGAGATGACTCTACAAATGGACATCACCAAATGGACAATATATAAATCAGAATGACTATATACTTTGCAGCCAAAGATGGAGGAGCTCTATACAGTCAGCAAAAACAAGACCTGGAGCTGACTGTGGTTTGGACTATGAGCTTCTCATTGCAAAGTTCAGAATTAAACTGAAGAAAAAAGAACCATCAGACCAATTATATACAACATAAATATGTTGTTAATATGTAGTGGAAGTAAAGATAGATTTGAGGGACTAGACATGGACAATAGGATGCCTGAAGAACTTTGGACCGAAGTTTGCAATATTACCCAGAATCCGCAAGAAAAATATCTCCAAAAGAATATAAGAAGGAAACCTGGCTCTCTGATGAGGCTTTACAAATCGCCCAGGAAAGAAGGAAAGCGAAAGCTAGTGGAGAACGGAAAACATTTGGCCAACTGAATGCAGAATTCCAAAGAATAGCAAGCAGAGACAAGGAGACATTCTACAATGAGCAATGTAAAGAGATAGAAGAAGATAGCAGAATGGGAAAGTCAAGAGATCTATTTAACCCCTTAAGGACACATGGCATGTGTGACATGCCATGATTCCCTTTTATTCCAGAAGTTTGGCCCTTAAGGGGTTAAGAAAATTCAGGAACTAAAAGTTACCTTTCATGCCAAAGTGGGTGTGATAAAAGACACAAATGGCAGGGACTTAAAAGAAGAACATCAGATAAAGAAGAGATGGCAGGAATACACTGAAGATCTATACAGGAAGGATCTTAACAGCAGTGATGACCTCAATAGTTGGTCTAATGAGATGGAACCAGAAATCTTGGAGAGCGAAGTGAGATGGGCCCTAGGATGCCTTGCAGATAACAAGGCTGCAGGAGTTTATGAATCCCAATTGAACTATTCAAAATTCTGCAAGAGGATGCTGTGAAAATTCTGCTTGCCTTATGTCAACAAATTTGGAAACTCAACAGTGGCCAAAATACTGGAAAAGGTCAGTCTACATCTACATCCCCAAAAAAGGAAAAACCAAAGAGTGCTCCAATAATCGAACAATTGCACTAATTTCACATGCCAGCAAGGTAATGCTTAAGATCCTACAAGTTAGACTAAAACAATATACGGACCGGGAAATACCAGATGTACAAGCAGGGATCTGCAGAGTACAAGGCACAAGAGATCAAATTGCCAATGTACGATGGATAATAGAGAAAGCCAGAGAGTTTCAGAAAAATATCTACTTCTGCTTTATAGACTACAATACAGCTGGAAGAAATATCAACAACCTTAGATACGTGGATGATACTACTCTGATGGCTGAATGTGAGGAAGAACTAAAGGACCCGTTGATGAGGGTAAAAGAAGAGAGTGCAAAAGCTGGCTTTCTGCTTAATGTTAAAAAGACTAAGATCATGGCAAACAGGAATCTTAGTTCCTGGCAAATAGATGGGGAAGAAGTGGAAGCAGTGGCAGATTTTATTTTCCTGGGATCCAAGATCTCTTCAGATGGTGACTGTAGTCATGAAATTAAAATACATTTGCTTCTGGGTAGGACTCCTTTACACCTATTCTAATTTTAGAAAAGTTGTGTGGTGTGACTCAGTCACTGTTCTTATATTAAACCGCACTGACTGATAATCACTTGATCCTAAACTTTGACCTACAGTCCCGGTTGCACCATTGTCACCTTATGCATTCCAATGTGCATTCCAGGAGTTAGTACTTTGTGTCCATATTGTGGTGACATTCTGTCATCAAACTAATATGGTGACCAGGGGTCATGTGACCAAGCTCATCTTTGCTTTTCTTACAGTGGGATAAGCTTTACCCTTTGAAATGGTAATTGGGTAATACAATACCTTTACAAGTCAGGAGAGAGATAACCACTTCCCCCTTTCTCCATTCCTCTCTGTTCCTTCTTGGCTGTGCTGCAGAGCAGATGTGCAGACGCCATGTGCTATCATGGTGAACCATGTTACTCTCTGTTGCTTCCTTTTCTTCCTTGGTGGATGTGATGTTGAACTTGCAGCAGTGAGCCATTACTAGATGTGAAGGGAAGGGGATTACTATATAGATAGATTTAAAAAGGGTTGTTGCTCCGTGGGTCTGGGCTGTGTGTTTGTGATACATTTATAGTATTGTGTTGTTGCCTTTTAATAAATACCTTTTAATGTAGACGAACCTGGTGTAATATATATATATTAATTTGGTGATGCACCCCACATATATCCAAAAGTGGACTAAAAGATCATTCTCACACAGAATGGTGTATAAAAGAAAAGAGCAAAAATGGAAAAAATACTATTACAATTACAATACAATTACTATTCTTAAAGGCTACAATATGGTTATACATAAAATAGTAAAAGAAACATCTTTATAAAAGGGCCATTAAATATACATGGAAAGCTAAGAAGGGGTGAAATTTAACATAGTTATTATATTAAAAGGTTGCCGAGTGTTTTGGCAAATAGAAAACACCCATCCAATTTGCCCCACTCAAATTGGTCATCTAATAAAGATAACCCAAAATGATCTTCAAACAATCTCCCGGTTTGGGACGGAGCAAAAAGGATTTTTAAATCAGAAGACTGAAGGAGATCAACCACAACACTATTGGATTCCCCTGAAGAGTCATTTTGTAGGACAAAATGTGTAGGGCTGGAAGGACTACATAGTGACTTTATTTTCTGTTATTTTACTTTTTAATAAGTGTATTTATTTATTTATTTATTTTATGCTGGATTTCTAGCTGCAATTATTTTGCTCTGGCTCTGGAGGATTTCCCCTCACATTATCTTGAGCCTGATAAGCAACATTATGATATGCAAGACTGACAGATCCAACTCATATTTGAAATAAAAGGTGTTTAATTTTTAAACTGGTACACTATGCTTGTATTTTTCCTTCTCTCTTCTATGTAATGGGATAAGAGGAAAGAATAGCCTCAAAAGATACCGACAAGCAATTTACTTTTGTGAGTGCAATATCGTCAACAGCGTTCCATAAAAAAACAAAAACAATCCTTTGTAACGTTCACTAGGGAACCCTAACACGCAGACAGGACAGAGTAGAGGAATTGCAATACCGATACTTAGAATGGTCGGGTTATGCAAAAAGGGATAGTCAAAACACGAGCCGACGTCAAGGGAAACAGTGAGACGGAATAACGAGAGACAAAGCCAAATATCAGTAATCAGTAAATCCAAATAACAAGTGCAACGCTCAATGGTAAACCAAAGACCACAACAGGGCACTGAGGCAAGGGAGAGGTTCGCTTATATACACACAGGATGTATCTGATTGGCTAATCTCCAATTAGTGTTAACCACAACACGTGGGAGGAGTTTCTTCCCTCCCTTGTGGTCTCTGAGGTCATCACTGTGTGTCGGGTCACATGACCGGGTGCAGCTCACATATAAGGAAGCTGCTCTGGAGCGTGCAGTGTCAGACACACTGCCAGTCTGGAGACAGGGACCAGATGACACTGCTCACTGTGATGAGGTAAGCAAGGTCTCCGCGAGCAGTGCGGGGGCAATGGACCTGACAATCTGGAATTTGATTATATGTCTGTTCAACCATAATTTACCTCTTTCATATTAAGTGCACCCACACTTATTTTTCATTTTGTTCAGGAGAAACAGAGCTTTCACTTCACATCAAATATTTATACATGATGTATAATTTTAATTGAATTTCAGATTCAATATATATATATATATATATATATATGCATCGTAGTAGCTTGCACTCCAAGAAGACTTTTGTAGTGCCCGGTGCTGGTTGTGGCAAAGGTAGATATGGGTGTAAAAACAATCGCACTCCTGGGACTTGGTTGAAGTAGTAAAATTGAAGATTATGCTAGCTTTAGTGTACAGATAATCTTAATTTTATTAATGACAGGAGGCGAGTATTTTGCATAATCTTTCTTTACTAACTCCATAGCAGCAAAGAAAAGAGTGACATAACTGAGAACCAATCACAATGCAATATAGAGTATAAGAGGTGTAACGTATGACATAATTTCCTCTTAAAGCATGCAACATCACAAGATCACAATGCAGAATAACAATACAGATAACTCATAACATGAAAATTGAACATAAACAGATAGACTCCAAGGGAAGACTTCTTGATGTCAAGTGACGATCTTCCATGACAAGACGATGATGACATCTTGAATGGAGTCTTTAGTGTCCTGATTCATCTGGTTAAACTGAAACGAGAATATAAAGGGTATTAGATTCCAAATATGGTTGTGTAAAAACAATGAGCTATCTATCCCTTATGATTAAGTAAACCATCATTATTGAAATGGAGCGAATACATTCCTCCCATCTATTGATGCTAACTAAACCATCCCACCGACATGGCATATCTGTATTAAGTGTGAGAAAAAACACAACTTAGGCATTAGTACAATAATAACATGGAACAAAGAGATAGAAACATGCATGAAAACAGAGGGAGGGAAGAGCGAAAGAGAGCAGGGAGGGAAAATACTCGCCTCCTGTCATTATTAAAATTAAGATTAGCTGTACACTAACGCTAGCATATTCTTCAATTTTATCACATGACAGGAGGCTTCGTATTTTGCAATTTCAACGCTGAGAAAGTAGAGCAAAAGCTGGATTAGATGGAGGACGGAAGTAGAAGGTACTAAAGGTGGATTCTCTAGTCCAATCCACCGCTCGTAAAATATCTGGAAGGGAGGCCCCTGCCGCGTAGGCGGAAGAGGCCTCGGCCCCTCGAACTGAGTGTGCTCCAAAAGCCTGGTCTATCCCGGCCATGGCTAAGAGCCATCTAACCCATCTGGCCAACGTAGTGACCGGGACTGGAGCGTAGGGGCGGACGTAAGAGATGAGAAGTTGACGATTGGAAGTAGGCCGCAATGTCGTGGTAGCTTCCACGTATCTACGAAGAGTAGAGACCACACAGAGCTGAGGGTCTGAGGGAAAAAAGGGGTAAAAAAAAGAGGAAGAGTCAGATTTCGTGCGCCTAGAGACCTGGAAGTTTACTTCCGCTGGACAAAAGGTAAATGCGTCTGCGTCAAAAGCGCGTACATCGGACACACGACGAAAGGAGACTAGGCAGAGTAGGAAGGTGAATTTTGCCATAAGCTGGCGGAGTGATAAATTCTCGTTAGGAGGCCAGTCCTGTAAAAACTTTAAGACTATGCCAATGTCCCAAAGTCTCGAGTATTTGGGCTCCGGGGGGCGCCGAAGGCGCATGCCGCGGAGGAGTCTACAGATGAGTGGGTTCTGGCCCACTGGTGTCCCTTGAGTCGGCGTATGAGCCGCTGAGATGGCTGAACGTATCATGTTGATGGACCGGTATGATTTCCCGGCTGTAAACAGAGAGGTGAGGAAATTCATGATCGAGGGAATAGGTGCCGTAAAGGGATTGAGATCCCGTCCCAGACACCAAGTTGTCCAGCAGTGCCATGCTGATAAGTAGCACCTCCTTGTTCCTGGCGCCCATGAATCCCATAGGAGATCCCTAGTTTCCTGCAATAAATCCTCGATTCGCCAGGAACCCCTGAAAGAGTCCAGGCCACCAGGGGGAGCCGGTCCTCCCTGACCAGCGGATGGGGTAGTCCCATCGGGTTCCTGAGAATGGTCAGAGTATCTGGTAGGAGGAGGGGATCCCTGTTCGACAGCTCCAGAAGATCCGTTAACCATGGTTGGCTTTGCCATAGAGGCGTGATGAGGGTCAGTATCACCCTCTGCATGCGGATTTGGTGAAGAACCCTCGTAATCATTGAGAATGGTGGTAATGCGTAAGCCCCGTGTTGTGGCCATTGTTGCAGAAACGTGTCCGTTGCTAGACTCTCCGGATCTGGGAGCCAAATGAAGAGGCGAATAAATCCAGGGAGAAGGGACCGCTTTGTGCATCCAGAATCATGAAGATATGAGGGTCTAGTTGCCAGTCGCTGGCGTCCCTCCAGTGGCGTGAGTACCAATCCGCTGTCGTGTTGGTTTCCCCTGGTAGGTGTTCCGCTAACAGGGTGATGTTGCGAGGCAGGCAATAATCGAAGATGTCTTTCGTGAGTTCTACTAGTGCTTGGGAGCGGGTGCCTCCGAGTCGGTTGATGTATCTTACCTCCGAGACATTGTTCATCCGGAGCAGGATGCAGCAGTTGGATCGTTCCTTTGCCAGACTGCAAATGGCGAACGATCCTGCCAGGAGCTCCATACAGTTGATGTGTATCGAAAGTTCTTGGGGAGTCCACACTCCTCCCGTGGAGGAGGTGCTGTCTGTTGCTCCCCAGCCTGAGCAGCTGGCGTCTGACTCCAGTATGAAGTCTGGTTGGTTTCCGAATATTGCCCGGCCGTTCCAGGCCTGCATGCAGTTCAGCCACCAGTGCAATTCCTCCCGAACCTCATCCGACATAGGGACCGATTGGTCGTATGTTGGGTTTTTGCGAAGGAACTTTGCCTTGAGGCGTTGCATGGCTCTGTAATGCAGGGGTCCAGGAAAGATGGCCTGACGAGAGAAGGCCCACGATCCGTACCAGCAGTCATAAAGGTATGGATGTCAGTCGAATTACCTTCCGAATTTCCCTGCGAATGGTGGCAATTTTTGAGGCCGGAAGGCGTAGAGTGCACGATGTTGAGTCTATCTCAAATCCGAGGAATTCGATCGACTGAGCGGGAGTCAGTGATGACTTGGGGCCGTTGATAACGAAGCCAGTGAGTCGAGTAGGTGTACAGCGTAGTCTGTTTGCCTATTTAGGATCCTTGCATCCTCGTCGAATATCAAGATGTCGTCGAGGTAGACAATGCATCTTATGCCTTGGGCCCTCAGTCTCGCCATTACCGGTTTCATCATTTTGGTGAAACACCATGGGGCCGAACTGAGGCCAAACGGGAGACAGGTGAATTGCCAAGGTGTCCCGTGCCAGTAGGAACGGAGATATGAGCAGTAGGTCCCGGAGAACGTGGATACCCTCCATTTTGAAGTGGCGGTACACCACGTAGGAAATGAGCTCCTTGAGGTTGATGACGAGTCGGAATTCCCAGGTTTTCTTCCTGACCAGGAAGATATTGCTGTAGAACCCGGTTGAATCCGGAGCTGGTTGGATGGCACCCTTGGAATGTAAGTCCTGAAGTTCCGAGTCTATCAAACAAGCGTCCACCCTTGAAAATTGAATCGGGGGTGGTGGGGTCTGTTGGAGTGGCATCGTCTCGAATTCTATTTGATAGCCCTGCACCGTCCGAAGTATCCATGTGTCAGAGGATAGGTCTGCCCAATTCTGGAAAAAAAGAGAAACACGACCTGCAATATGGCAAGAGGTTAGAGGAAGTATAGAATGGTGACTTACCGTTAGAGAATCTCGCTCTGGAGCGTCCTCGGCCGCCATGGTCCGATCCCCTAAACTGATGGAATCGATGGTGGGCAGATGAATCTGTGTAGAATGGTTGTGTCCTGGTTGTGCGGGGGCCGGATGTCCAGAAGCGGCTGGTGCCACAGCCCCTCTGCCGACCAGATCTCCCAAAAACACCTCGGGTGTTGGGGCCGCGGAATACTTTCCACATTGACGTTTGTGCCTTATTGAGGGATGTGAATATATTGACCCTCTTATTAAGCTCAGTAAGGAAGGCATCTCCAAACAGTTTGCCCTGTGCCAAAGGGCCCAATTCCTTATCCCCCAGTTCGACAAGCTTGTTGTGAGTTCGGAAAAGTGCTGCTTGGCGCCTCTCCAAAGGGAGGACCACATTAGTGTTCCAGAGGAAACAGAAGCACCTCTGTGCCCACTCTCGGGTATCCCGTGCCCACTCACGCACCATATCTGGGGTGAAGTCATCAGCCCTTTCATAGGCATCATCTGCCATGTCCATGATCCTCGCCAATGGCCCGATGGCGTCTAGCAGTTTGTCTTGGGCTCCCTTGAAGCCACCTTCCACGCCCTTGCGTGAATGTGGTTATAAGCGGGTCGAATTCGGGGGTTTGTGCTACCTTGTCTGGTAGGCTCGGGCGAGGACATTCAGATCTCATACGCTTTCTCACTTCCTTGTCTAGAGATTTCCGGAGCCAGAAGTGCATGAATCTGGTCAAGTGTTCGGGTGGTGTCCATTCTTCCGAACGGGGATGGCGAATGTCCAAAGATATCTCTGAACCCTCTTGTGAGGTGTCCATGGTTGTGGCCACAGAGTCCTGGGGCTCACCCAGGGTCTGTTCCCCTATGAGATAAGGGTCAGACTTGGCAGCGGAGTCCCAGTCGGATTCCTCCTGGTTTTTGGGACGATCATGAGTATGAGATCTAATGAGCACTTATTAAGAACAGCTATCCACCTTTTGCATACCTTGGGCTTTAAGCGTCCAATTGTAGGTATGTTCTTGATTCTGAAGCCTCTTGGTATCTGTAATTGTTTATGATAGTCTGAGAGGAATAAAGTCCAAATCAGTTTCCCATTTTCTAAGTCTCAATAATTCATGATACATTTCTTTCAATGTTGTAGTGTTAGGTAAATCAGTACTTGTCATTTCCCATCTTGTCCTTTCTGCATCCTGCTCAGTGTATTGGAAAACCTCAGCTAGTTCTGCAAGGCCTCCTGCTTGAGTAAAAAAGTCATCCATAAGTTGATGTTTGAGAGGCAGACAGGTGTTGAATAGATGAGGTTGAAGGTACGATAAGATTGTATGGTATAGGTATCCTCGTGTTGCTTACAGTTGCAAGAGTATATAGGTAGTTGAATAGTTCTCATGGGGATGAATTCCTTTCAGTCTGAGTGCATGGCAACACTCCCCTCCCCCCTTCCCTCTGAGCCCCAATTATGCAGATACAAGGGCAGAGTGGGAGTCAGCAATGACCAGCTGTGCTACATCTGGACACTGATTCAGTAAATACACTCCAGTGGTGCATATTTAATTTAATATGAGTGTTCAGTTTGTTTTGGAGGGATCTGGGGTATATATTCTCTTGTCTGCACATTTGTTACATGTTACCTGTCCTGATGAAAACTCCATGTTGGAGCTGAAACGTTGATATTTTATATGGAATAAATAAAAGCAAAATTTTACTACTTCAACCAAGTCCCAGGAGTGCGATTGTTTCTACACCCATATATATATATATATATATATATATATATATAATCCGAAATAAAATTTAAATATATATATAAATGAAGAAGGGAGGAAGCTGCACACTCAGTTTTCAATTGAAAACCAAAATATATTAAAATAGATCAAAGTTTCAGTTCTTTGTCAGGACTTTCCTCAGGTTTAATCCTTATGTTGTGCCCTTGCAACGTACATTAAATAATAGCAAGAAATGGGCACTGAGAGCATACTGAGAACTAGAAGGCAGAATTGTACATTAATCCTTTCAGTGTTGGAATGTTAGCCAGTTTCACATTAACTCTTTCAGTGATAGAATGCTAGTCAGTCTCATATTAAACCTTACAGGAGCAACTGTGTTAGGAGAGAGAAAGTCATCCAATGATCCAAATTTTAATGAATGAACTTTCAATAAAGGACTTGGGTATGTAATTGTGAATCCATGTCAATGGTCTCTTGGGTTTTCCAGTCAGCCCCCTTGTCTTAAGATTGCCTTGTTTCTCTAGCATCTGACACAGACCTTGTTAATCCAGGTGATGTCTGAGCTGGCATCACTCTCTTGATTTGTGTTACTCTCATTTTATTGAGGTTGCGGGGTACATATCATTAAGTGTCTTGCCCAGGGACACTTATTGGTGTGGTGGTCAGACCAGGATTCAGGCCTGGTGTTCCCAGTTTTAGGCAATGACATTACCATGATGCTAACCAGTTGATACATTTGTGACAATAAATACTATTTTTTATAAATCCAGGAGTTCCGGCAATTCTCTATTTCAATATTCATACATGTTAGTTAAACAAATAATATATAAATATAGGGTTTTTTTCTGCTCATCCTTTTTTTCTCCCTGTTGTTTACTTTCACACTTGATCTGCAAATAAAATCAATATTTAGTGACTGTCCTCTAGCTATATTTTTTCCCATCAAATAGCACTCTTTGGCACCACAGACAGATTTCAGAATCACAACCCCAAACTAAACATGTTTGGCATTGCACGGTTTGCCTTGTCCTTGATTTAGCAACATTTCAACTCAGAGTTTGGGAATTTGGACTTTCACTCAATACATAGACATATATTGTGGAGGAAATTATTTATTTATGTATTTACTAATGTAAGAATTTATCAATTCTTATATAGAGCCATTATTCAGAGTACTTGACATAGATTAATAAATTATGCAATAATTGAAAATAATGTTTTGATATAGTCATTGAGTTGCAATATAGTCAGGTATAATACTCAGATGATCCTCTTGTTAGACTAAAGAGCAATGCTATTACATCATTGAACACACAAGGACAACAAAGTTACATATAACAAATTATAGAAAAATAAAACAAATCCTTAACAAAAGGATACAACTAGGAGAAACAGGGAGGGTTTGATCAGAATGAAGGCTTTAATATTGATTATGAAGAAACCCTTTGAAATAATTCGCAGCAGTTTTTAGTTAGGTATTAGCTCTAATATATAATTAAAACTCCAGAAAAAAAAAACAGACATTACAGTAAAAAAGTTTGTAACTGTTATGTTGTTTTCATATTATACCAGATAAATATATGTTACATTTTTCAGTATCATGAATTACATATTTCTTTTAAATATATTCAGATTTTAGTTTTTTGTTATATTCCACCTGTGGAATCAGAAAAACTCCAGAGACCAGACAGACTTCTCTTAAAACCATTTCTCTTCACTCATCTTCACAGTTCTGTATAGCTAACCATCAGCTCTTCGAGGCAAATAGGTGACATTCTCATGCTGTTTGTAGGCAAGCTAGACTATTTCATGAATGACATATATACTGTAAATACTAGGAAAGCAACTTATTTTTTGTTCATATCAGTTTCATGTAAAAGATACAGAACTAGCAATATTTATTGTAACACCAAAGGTGGGTTGATTCTATTTGTTTTTAACATTGATTATGAAGAAACCCTTTGAAATATGCTCATCAATTTTTAGTTAGGTATCAGCTCTATTTTAGAATTAAAACTCAAAATCTGCATACTGTTTATTGGTTTCTCCCACTGTAATCAGAAAAATTTTACATACAGAGAAAATAATATGAATTGCATCAAAGAGGATTTTATCACAATTTTACTAACAAGACTGTTTATAGGTCAAAACAAGACCATATGCATGTGTAGACAAAATAAAACAATCTATGTCACAATGTGCGGTGCATAAACAACTCTGGCTTTATTTAGTATTTACAATATTAGTATTGAATTGAAATTTGGAAAATATATTTTGCTTGTGTTCCAAAATGTTTTCCAAAAAGGCACTGCTGTGTAAATGTAAAGATAGTTTTACTTTTACCATTTTTATGGTGTCTTCCTGAATTAAATGTTTTGGTCAGCCCTCTGAAAAGGTTTACCTTTGCAGAGATGGAGTTTAAAAAGGTTGCTAATGTTTTGACATTCCAATAATGTCAAACTGTGAGACATTTTGAAAAACATTAATAATAAAGCGATATATATATATATATATATATATATATACATGAAAATAATGATAAATCCATATGACAATGCTATTTTTTTTTAATATAACAATGACAGAATATGGGTAATGATTATAAAATCATGTATAACATTATGTACTCTTTTCTCATGCTCACTTGTATTTAGAAGTTTTTGAATTTCATTTTTTTCTTATATCAGGATATCCCAAGTAGAACAAATGTAATACATTTAATCTCTCTTGTTAATAACATAGTTCATTTGTGTTTTTCAATTGTATATCACTTTCACTCCAAATATCTTAGAATGTTCTATGA
This sequence comes from Pelobates cultripes, assembly GCA_933207985.1. Lineage (NCBI taxonomy): Eukaryota > Metazoa > Chordata > Amphibia > Anura > Pelobatidae > Pelobates > Pelobates cultripes. The sequence continues at coordinate 188,605,299 of OW240916.1, read as the reverse complement.
ACTAAATCTTTCATGGCACAAAGAGAAAAACACATGTATTAATCATTGCTATGTTACATATATGTTACATATTGTCATAAGGTTGTTGATATTGTTATGTAGTTATTTATATTTCAGTGTATCTATTCCTGAAAACTGCAGCTGGAATTATTTTAGCATCAATAAGGAAACTATTTCCTTGTGTGGATGAATATAATAATTTATTTTATATTTTTTAGAAGGTAATAAAGGAATGGATACCCTTAACAACAGAACTGATTATAATATGATCGTTGTGACAGAATTTATCTTGTCTGGATTCCACCATTCCCTAAACTTTGTTATTACCTGTACATTTGTTATATTTCTCTTATTGTCCTATGTATTTACTGTTTTAGGAAATGTCCTCATTCTCACACTAGTGACCTTGGATAAACATCTGCAGAATCCAATGTATTTTTTCTTATGTAACCTAGCTGTCCTAGAAATCTGTTTCACTAATCTTGTTATTCCAAATATGATTAGAGGCTTCATACCAAGAGGAAAGTACATCCCTATTGCTGGATGCATGACCCAGTTCTACATTTTCTTTCTAATAGGGGCAGCAGACTTTCTTATTTTAGCAACAATGTCCTTTGACCGATACCTAGCTATATGTCATCCTTTGAGGTATTATGTTATCATGAACAGACAGGTCTGTATACGACTTATGGTTGGTATAGCAGTAGGGGCATTTTTCTACACACTTGTGCCATCAATATTAATTATGCGATTGCCATTTTGTTCTAGTGTATTGGATCACTTCTTCTGTGATATTGCACCTTTGCTAAATAATGCATGTGGTGATGTAACCTCAGTTTATCTTTTGGAATTTACCACAACCACATTACTGCTTCTTGGAACTCTTATGGTCACTGTTGTTTCTTATATTCACATCATATATGCAGTTTTGAAAATTAATTCAAAAGATGGGCTGGAAAAGGCTTTCGCTACATGCAGCTCTCATGCTGTTGTAGTAAGTCTCATCTATGGTAGCTGTATATTTACGTACGTTAGACCATCTAAAGTCCAGGCTCTTGATATTGATAAGGTGGTTGCAATTTTGAATGCAGTTGTAGTTCCACTACTTAATCCATATATATACACCTTGAGGAATCAGAAAGTCAAAGCTATCCTTAAGGAAACCATGAATAAACACAGATCACATTTTTTTTTTTTTTAATAGATTGAACAAATGTTAAAATGCTAATGATAAAATATCACTTTTCTGCTCTGTTCTGTGCTATTTACATTCACTACACAATAATGTTTTCACAGACATGAAACATGCATTTAACTGTTCCAAAAAAATATATCTTCTATCTTTAAGTTTCTAATCACCAGTTTATCAAAATACAATGTAAGATTGTACTGATATATCTATATCTGCTTTAATAGAGTGGTTTGTCTTCTTTACATAACTCATTTTAAATACAGCTTCTCTATATAAAGTTCATTAGACAGAATTACAATATAAAACAAAAATGTTCTTATGGTCTCTGCTGCCTGCAGTCAAATTGTTATTAACATTTCAACTGATGTGATAAACAACATGTATTCATTTAACTGGGAATGAGAGTGGGAGAGCTCTGATGATGAATACAAAACTGGACAAAGAAAATTACATAAAATTATTATAAAAAAAATAAAATGTTGAATTCATGTAAACATTATCGAAAAATGTTTTAATTAATTTAAAAGTGCTATGTGGTACATAAACAGTTTGGGATTTTTTTTTATAAATACAATAATTATAGAAAATGTCTCTGATGATTATAAAGGCACATGAAAAGACGTTGATAAAGCACTGTTTATATAAAATACATTGTGTAGATTTTATCCACTTGCTTCAGCTGAATAGAAAGTGTAATTTTATTATATTGTTGTTTTTATTGCCCCGTATAGGTTACAGTGCTTGTACAAAACGTATGTTAATGTAAAAAAACAACTGATAGTAGGAAGTCCATATATTTGAAATTATGAGTCAGCGTACTTATCTACAATATATATTTGGGTTGGGGGCATTCTCATATGATATAGAATAAGATGAGTTGTAGATATGTAGCTTTATGAATAGTCGGTTGAGGTGTGCTGAAACCAACATATGCTATAGGCCGGTAAAAAGTGGGTTTACATAGAGGAATTTGAACAATGGGAGTGGAGGGTGGGGCTATTCGTCTGACCAACAAAGGTAAGTAGGGAAAGGGGGGCGTCCCTTTTATAGGTCTATAGCCCCTCCCACAACTTCAGGCCATGCCTTCCAATTTGTGTTCGGGGCATTCTCATATGATATAGAATAAGCTGGGTTGTAGAGATGTAGCTTTAGGAATAGTCGGTTGAGGTGTGCTGAAACCGACGTATGCTGTAGGCCGGTAAAAAGTGGGCAAAAAGAGACATATCAATGCAAAACATTATACAGGATCATAGTGCATTTGTTAACCATCAGGTAGACATTTTAATGAAAGCTTCCTAATTCCTGAATCGGCTGTGGTATGTAAGTCGTATAAGCCTATGATTCCCAACGGCCCCGTGTCTTAACGTGTGCGGGGATGTCTTGGCTATAGGCCGTGGAGGCTGCTCCTATCCTAAAGGAGTGCCCTGAGTAGTCGCTAGCGTTTAGTTCGAGCCCAGTGAATGAGTAGGTGGACATAGTGCATGAACTTACCTGTGGTAAGGACAGTATCGTGCAGTGACAGTAATGGTTCAGTGGTGCATATGGTGGCGTGCCCAAGAATGTAACCAGTACCTTAACCGGGCACCCAGCATTGCTTGTAAGGTAATAGGTTATATGCACTGGCTCGCCCATCTGACTCATCTTAGTTTTAGGAAGGGACTGGACATAGTGGTCTGTGTGTTTTAGAAGATAAAAGGTCAAAAGGCACTCTTGTTTATGATGTTGGCCGCTGATAGTGAGTTTTTTTTTTTTGGCCTGAGAAAGCCGTTAAAAGCTAGATAGGTAGCAGTTTTGATAACTGCATTGGTACTTGGCTCGGAAGGTGCATGGTTGAGTGGTTCTGACATGGTTTGAACATTGTATGTCTATGGCCAGTATTTAGTTTTAGCGGGAACGTCCACTTGGCTATGTCTCTAAGTAAGGTATGGATGGGGTAGGAGGATGGGAACCCTTGTTGTTTGGGAAGGAGAAATACATATATTGTTAAATGCCTGTGAGATAAAGTTTAACTGTGTTGTGCGAGAATTTTTAACTTAAGGTGGCAAAAAGAGGCGAAGGCCATAAGTGGTGAAACCTCAAACCAGCTATCTAAGTGATGGTCCGACATGAAACGTGGAAAACCCTGTAGCAAGCGTGTTGAGTGCTGGTGGACAAGGCCAGTTTAGTCAGAGCCCGGCTATGTTGGCGAGGTTCATGTAATCCATGACCTTGACCATAATTGACCCCCCTGCCATGGCGGTTGTCACGGCAGCTGCCATGGAAGGGGAGTCAATTAGGGTCAAGTCATGGATTACATGAACCTCGCCAACATTGTAGGTCTGCCGTAGCTTGGTCGTCTAGGGACAGCCCCTGATCATCATGCGGGAATGTGGAAAAAGCAAAGTGGTCTGAGATGAAAGCGTGGCCTGATGCGCATGGCAAAAGTCAAGGAACCTGGTAGGGACTGTAGTTCCATGCGGTTGCAAGTACCAAGCAGGAGGTGGTAATTGGTGTTGTTGCAACTGTTCCTATTTCTCTCGTGGTAACTTGTTGGCATGGATGCCGAGTCAAGTTGTATGCCCAGGAATGTAACGATAGTGTCTGAGTCTTCTGTGACCTTAGGGAATACTGGGACACCCAAGTGTTCAGACATACTAATGGCTTTCTTGAAGCTTCTAGAGGGAAAGGCGTTCCCTTTGACCAACAAGAAATCATCTCGGGAGTGTATGACTGTGGGGCATCTGGATATGTTTAACCACAATCAGCTAAGAGTTCTACGAATATATTGAAGATTGTGGGCTGCTCTTGACCTGAAAGTTAAGCGGGAGAAGAAATATTAACTGCTGCCCATAAATACCCTGTAAGTTCCAGTGTAGGGTCGTGGTGGCAGTCTGCGTTTGTGATATCAGTTTTACTTAACCAGGCTTCCCCCCCTGCTTGAGTGATAGCTGTAATGGTATGAACAATGGTGGCATACTGTAATGAAAACTCCTCGGGGGGTATGAGGGAGTTGAGACTTGGGGTAGCCGAGGCGTGAGGTGCAGATCAGTCTAAGATCAGTTACAGTGTGAGGGAAGATTCCCTGTGACAATCCCAATGGGATTGCGCCACGCTGTAAATGGTGTAGATCGGAGAGGCCCAGGTAGAAATCTTTCTGCCATTTCTTGGGCCATGACTGTAATGCCAGCTGTTGGATGCTGCTGTGATGACTGCAAATTTAGGGCATTTTAGATTCCCCCAAAAGTATATGGCAATACCTGTACGGAAGGCCTTTAAAATCGGAGATTAGGAAATCAACTAAAATGTCTGGAAGGGTGATGAGTTAGAAAGTACTGGAAATGCATAATGTTTACAGACGTGAAGTAAGGTTCAGGGTACATTTATTGGGACACATTGTTTTTGCATGTGCCCTGACATATTGAGAACATATCTGCAACAGTCTGCATGCACTGAAACTACATGTGCCAACATGGAAATTGTTGCAAATCTGGGATTTGTCAAAGAGAATGAGACAACCCAATTTGTCTCTGGTAGTTCTCTAAGTACTACCTGTGGCCCTCATACCACCCTCATGGAGTTTGACCGTTTGAGCAGACACATGCACATTTGTGGCCTGCTGGAGCTCCTCCTGTTCCTCCTTGCACAAAGGTGGAGGTAGCGGTCCTGCTGCTGGGTTGTTCCCCTCCTATGGCCTCCTCCATATCTCCTGATGTACTGGCCTGTCTCCTGGTAGCGCCTCCATGCTCTGGAAACTACGCTGACAGACACAGCAAACCTTCTTGCCACAGCTCGCATTGATGTACCATTCTGGATGAGCTGCACTACCTGAGCCACTTGTGTGGGTTGTAGACTCCGTCTCATGCTACCACAAGAGTGAAAGCACTGGCAGCATTCAAAAGTGACCAAAACATCAGCCAGGAAGCATAGGAACTGAGAAGTGGTCTGTGGTCACCACCTGCAGAACCACTCCTTTATTGGTGGTGTCTTGCTAATTGCCTATAATTTCCACCTGTTGTCTATCCCATTTGCACAACAGCATGTGAAATTGATTGTCACTCAGTGTTGCTTCCTAAGTGGACAGTTTGACTTCACAGAAGTGTGAATGACTTGGAGTTACATTGTGTTGTTTAAGTGTTCCCTTTATTTTTTTGAGCAGTGTATAAATAAACAACTTCCCTTTGGATATAATGAATAAATGTCTTAAATTTTTATTTTCCACTCAACTACCAATCTGAATGGATTCCTTAAAAAGTCTTAACTGATAATGCTGTATCAAAAAAAGAAGAGTCAGTTTCTTTAAGAGGCCTTTGGTACTTAGGGTTAAATGTATCAATTCACAAAAAAATAGCCCTGAAATGGTAGAAATGGTTGAAAGAAATTCATGACATTGTTATTAAAAAGGCATATAAGGGATAGTCATAATGAATAGATAATTTTATTTGAAGGAAGCTTTTAGGATTTTAAATGATATAGATACGTATCAAGATTTAACCCCTTAAGGACTGGACTGTTTTTGCGATGTTGTACATTTGCGACCAGGCATATTTTTACACTTTTGTGGTGTTTGTGTTTGGCTGTAATTTTCCGCTTTCTCATTTACTGTTCCCATACAAATTATATATTGTTTTTTCAGGACAAAAGGGGCTTTCTTTACATACCATTATTTATATAATCTCATGTATTTTAATTTAAAAAAAATAAAAAAATATGATGAAAAATTGAAAAAAAAACATGTTTTTTGACTTTTACTTGAAAAATCTTTTACTCATCTACAAAAGCGAATGAAAAAAACTGCTAAATAGATTCAAAATTTTGTCCTGAGTTTAAAAATACCTAGTGTTTACGTGCTTTTTTGCTTTTTTTGCATGTTATAGGGCTATAGGTACAAGTAGGATATTGCGGTTTCAAAACATACATTTTAAAAATTTATCAATAGTGACATTGTAACACTATTATCTGTCATAAATCTCTGAATAACACCCCACATGTACATATTTTTTTTAAAGTAGACAACCCAGGGTATTCAATATGGGGTATGTCCAGTCTTTTTTAGCAGCCACTTAGTCGAAAACACTGGCCAAAATAAGTATTCATATTTGTTTGTGTGTGAAAAAAGTAAAAAAACTAAATTGAACGCTAATTTTGGCCAGTGTTTGTGACCAAGTGGTTACTAAAAAAGACTGGACATACCCCATTTGTAATACCTTGGGTTGTCTTCTTTTGCAAATGGTATGCCATCATGGGGGTAATTCTCATTCCTGGGCTACCATACGCTCTCAAAGGCAACGTAACCAACCTGGCCATTTTCAATGTAAAATATTTGACCCATATATTTGACCTTGTAACTTTCAAAAATGCTATAAAACCTGTACATGGGGGGTACTGTTTTACTCGGGAGACATCGCTGAACACAAATATTAGTGTTTAAAAACTGAAAAACGTATCACAACAATTATATCATCAGTAAAAGTGCTGTTTGTGTGTGAAAAATGCAAAAAAGTAACTTTCACTGACAATATCATCGCTGTGATATGTTTTACTGTTTTGAATCACTAATATTTGTGTTCAGCGAAGTCTCCCGAGTAAAACAGTACACCCCATGTACAGGTTTTAGGGTGTCGTAGAACGTTACAGGGTAAAATACAGTGCTAGCAAATTAAATTCTCTGGACTTTTGGCCTGGGTTGGCAGGCAGGTCCCTCAAATTGCAATCAATAAAATTACTTAATTATGTAAAATATTACATAAATACGCACGTAGAATTTAAATATATATGCATATTTATATATTTGAAGTCTACGTGTATATTTATATAATTATTTATGTAATTTTGTATATGGACGCATGTATATTTCTTATTATTTTTATTTATTTTTATATACATAGATATATATACAAATTCATTCTAAGTGTATTTTGATATAAATATATATATATTAATTTTAAAATACAGTTAGAATAAAATTTCATATAGCTATATAATTTTTTTTTTATTTTTTATTATTATTTAAAAAAAATTTTATTTAATTTAAATTACTTATTATTTATATTTTATAATAATATATATATACAATATATATAGTTATTATATATATTATATATATACGTGTGTAATTTAATTATAAGTGTATTTTTATATTAATATAAGTACATATTAATATAAAAATACAGTTAGTATGGCATTATATATATGATATATAGACATATATTATATAGATATAATATACGTCTATATATCATACCGTATATACACATATATTATTATTATTATTTTTTTTTATTAACACTAACTTTATTTAATTTTTTGATTTTTACACTAGCAGGGAGACTGCCTGTCAGCACAGACAGTCCCCCTGCAGGCAGACACATGGACACCTATTGTGACCATGTGATCGCTGTGTTAAGCGATCACATGGCCACAGGGGTCCTAATCTGCCGTGGGGAGACTGTCTGGGCTGCAGACAGTCTCCCCACAACCGGAGCCACGCTGATCACCGCCGGGGGAACGACGGCGATCAGGTAAGTAGCTCTGACCTTTAGGACGGTTCAGGACCGTCATCGGTCGGCAACGCAAAAATGCCGATGAACCGTCCTCGGTCGGGAAGGGGTTAAAAGCAAATCCCACTAATATTTTTTACATTTTTTTAAATTCTTTATTTTTGTTGTGCAGTTGAGTACAAAAACACTGACAAACGCCACAACAGCGTACACGTGCATATAAACAAGCTAAACAGTGGCACAGATATGTGTGCATTTTTTGTTCTTTGATTACAGGCTTTTGTCAAGCGCCACAACAGCGTTCATATAGATGCATACAGGCTTAACATTGGCGTGAGTGTGTGCCCTTTTTTAAACATAAACAAACAAGATAATAACAGGCTGAACATAAATGATGAATTAGATTGCTATAGATTACTGCCGTATAGTTCAGCATACATGTGGGTGGGAAAAACAGGGCAGGAGCATCAATTATAAGATATATCTGACATGTAGATTGTAGAATGATTAAGTAAGTGTTATGCACTATAAGAGAAATGGCATGAGATTAGGATTTAAAAAGTGAAGGTATTACTCAGTGTGGCGAAACCGACCTTGCCACTGGGCATTGGAGAAGACTGATTGCCAGCGTCCTGCCATGTGACTATGGCCCCTGGGATGTATTGCCCTTTAAAGACATGATTTGGGCATAATGGATTTGTGTTGTGCTGCTGCTGGCCCTTTAAAAACCATCTGGGGACATACTGTGGAGTTACTGGGTGGCCACCATTTCATGTATCAGAGGCATATGGTGAGAACAATGGATGAAGCACATGGTGAGAACAATGGATGGCGGCCATTTTAACTTACAGACACTGTTTGGAATTTTCTACACGGTGCCATCTCGCCGGTATTTGGTGCACAAAGACATCGTGCAGTAGTTTTAAACTATACAACATGGGACACATTATACAGTAATTATTTTTCATATAGCCTGTATATGTTCTGCGGAATCTGCATTAAACTGTATCTTCCAAACTACTGAACAGATCTGGGTGAATTTTGGATGTGTGGTTCACCCAGATCCCCCGGTTCCGAGGATAAACTATTTTATATATAATATTTTTATGGGGTTATTGCATGTTTTGGGCTCCCTGTGATATGTTTTATAATACTGTATTTCTCTGCCTGTGATAATTATATTACCCATTGTGTTCAGTAATCATATCACAGGCAGAGGTAAGGATTTGGGTGGGAGTGTCTGTGTGTATTGTACGGATTGATTGGTTGTATTTCAAAACCCTGTGGGCAGTACTATGTTTGTGGATTGTGAATAAAAGAGGCTGTATGTGCCAGTAGAGTAAGTTCTGCTTGACCTCAAAATGAAGTGTCGTCTCGTTATTGGGGGAATTGAATTGTATGCTGATTGCCAGCAGTGTAAGCTGGTTGTATGCTTTTCCTGTTCAGCTGCTTACAGCATTCAGATGCTTGAAAGCATTTGTATGCTTCTCCGGTTCGGTGGTTGTGATGTCTGCTGCAGTGCTTGGAGTCCTCAGGAAGAACTAGGAGCATCTTTCAACGGAGGTACCCAGCTGGGGTGCCAGGCGATCCGTTACACTCAGTATGGCAATAGAAATTAAAACAATCAGTACAAAGCAAAGTGTGTTAAAGTGGGTTAGGCTTACACTTTCCCTGAGTGGGATAAACTGTGGGTAGATGTCTGGACAGGGTGGTAACAGTCAGAAGCGATAGAACAAGCTAGGTACACCTGTCTGAGCTTAAAATGTAGGTTAAGTTTAAGAGACTTATAGGATCTAGAAATACAGTAGCATAATAACAGCGTTAAACCCTATAAAATGTTGTTGCTTTTGTGCCGCTGGGTTAGCAGTAGCCTAGGTTAGAGTCCCTGTCCAGAGACTTATCTTGGCTAGCAGCCATCTCCCAAAGTTAGAAAATCAGCCGATACCCTGGCTGGGCTTCCATCTTCCTTGTGTATATTGTCTGCTCCAGCTCGGTAGCCCATGGGTTGAGGTGCTGATGGACCATATGCCGCGTGGACGTGGTCTTAGTGGGGCATATAGAGTCTGTGTAGCGGTTGCTGGAGTGCGGTAGGCTCGGGTGTACCCTTGGAGTTGCTACAGGGGCCCGGCAGATTGGCTGCTGGGATGATCTCTGCTTTGCTGCTCTAGGTGCCCGTTGGCCTTGTCTGCTTGTGGCGTCCCATATGGGAAATGTTTGTGTTTGACCCGGGGGTGAGTCAAGGCTGTGTAGTCATTGCTCAAATGCCCGTGGGGCACCAGGAGTTGGTTTACCTGTACTGGCGCTCCCCTGGAGGTCTCCTGGGCCTGGCCCTGAGAGGGACCTCTGCAGGTGCTGACTCCTCGTGGTTGTGTGTTGGGAGGGAGTTGCTGTGCTTCCCCGCCAGGTCTCCTGTAGGGTGTACTGTCAAGATGAGTGAGGCAGCTTCACAGCGACTGAAGGTGTCATACGGGCTTCGAGTTTCTCCCAGAAGGCAGTAAATATGTTATTTAATTGTAGCTCCGTTTCCCGCCATGCGTTGGGTGGGTCAGCGGTGTGGTAGGCATCCGCCATTTTGGAGCCCGCAAGGACAGTGGGCTTGGGGCTCCTAGGAGCCTGTACTGGCTCATTGCTTTGCCGAGTGGTCATGTGGTGGTAGATGAGGATGACCCCCATCAGTCCAGAGGGGGTGGGGACAAGGGCTCATCTCCAAACACCTGGCATGGTGTCTCCACTGAGGAGCGGCCGTCTCCCCTACGCCTGCCATGCTTGTAGGCCGCACCATGAGTAGAGCTCGATCTATTGCTTGAGAGGTATCGATACCCTCTCTCGTTTGGTGGCCTTGTAACCTCGATCGAGTGCTGGTGTGGCAGCGAAATTCAGCTTTGAGTGCCTAGTTTAGCAGGAGCTGCTGAGATGAACATCCTCACAGCTCTGCGGTCAGGCCCCGCCCCCCCCACTAATATTTTTTAAGGACCAACTTCACTTTACTCTCTTTTAACATATACTTTTTTTAAAATGCATATTTTATTAAGAGTGTCAGACAAATTGAAATGCAAAACATACATTCGATATCAATGAGTAGTTTCATGCACAAGGGAAATAGGCACTTGATAATTGCAAAGTACTGACCAGGGGCGGACTGACCGGTCGGGCACTTCGGACATGGTCCGAGGGCCCGGCCGGGAGGGGGGCCCGCCGCCATCAGGGGGCCCGGCGGCAGGGCTGGATTGGGGGCGGCATCTGGGGACTGAGGTGTCCGGCCGCGTTTCATGCTGGAGCCGCCGGGACGGGTGGCAGCCTCGCCGGTCCGGCGGCACTCCTGTCCTCTCTCTAACGCTGAGGACGGAAGAAGGAGGAGCATGTCTCTCTGAAGGAGAAGGAAGAAGGAGGAGCATGGCGGCTCCAGCATGAAACACCTGTGTCTCAAGTCAGACAAAGAGGGGGATAGGGAGATGGGGAGGGGAGAAAGAGGGGGTAGGGAGATGGGGAGGGGGAGAAAGAGGGGATGGGGAGGGGGAGAAAGAGAGGGATGGGGAGGAGAAAGAGGGGATGGGGAGATGGGGAGGGGAGAAAGAGGGGATGGGGAGATGGAGGGGAGAAAGGGAGATGGGAGGGGAGAAAGAGGGGATAGGGAGATGGAGGGGAGGAGAAAGAAAGAGGAGATGGGGAGGGGAGAATGGGGAGATGGGAGGGGGAGGAGAGGGAGATGGGGAGGAGAGGAGATGGGGAGGGGAGAAAGAGGGGAGGGGAGAAGAGGGGGATAGGGAGATGGAGAGGGGAGAGAAAGAGGGAGGGGAGGGGAGAAAGAGGATGGGAGATGGGGAGGGGGAGAAAGAGGGAGATGAGAGGGGAAGGGAGAAAGAGGGGAGAGGGATGGGGAGAAAGAGGAGAGGGGGGGAGGAAGAGGGGGGAAATAGAGAGATGGGGAAAGGGGAATAGAGAGTTGGGGGGAGAGAGGGAAGAATGAGACACAGGAGAATAGAGAGTTGGGGAGGGGGAAAGAAAGGGAAGAATGAGACACAGGGAAAAAGAGGGGGAATAGAGAGTTGGGGGAGAAAGAGAGGGAAGAATGAGACACCGGGGGAGAAAGAGGGGGAATAGAGAGTTGGGGGAGGGGGGAGAAAGAGAGGGAAGAATGAGACACAGGGGAGAAAGATGGTGAGGGGGGAGAAAGAGAGAGACACACAGGGAAAGGGGGAGAAAGAAACAGTGGAAGAGAGAGAGACAGGGAGAAAGGAGAGAGACACAAGGGGAGGGGGAGAAAGAGGCAGAGGGGTAAGAGAGACTGTGAAGGAGAGGGGAGACAGACACAGGAGCAGTGAGGGGGAGAAAGAAACATACAGAGGGACGGGGGGAGACAAAAAGGCACACAGAAGGGCTGTATATATCACTGGTGGATCCAGGTGGCAACGGAGCAATTGCCCCCCCCGCCCCTGTCCGCAGGCACCGTGCGGGCAGCCGGCAGGGGAGGGAGGAAGAGAGGACCCAGGAGCTCAGCCTGCAGCTCCTCTGGGTCCTTCTTGCACGAGCACAGAGCGTTACCGCTCTTGCGAGAGTCAACTCTAGCCCTGGAGCTACGGGCTAGAGTTCACTCTCAACACTGTGACCACCAGGGATTCCTGGTGGTTGCAGTGGTAAGAGTGAACTCTAGCCCCATAAACACACTGCCATCACACACACGCCATACACATTCACACACTGCCCCCACATACACCATACACATTTACACACATTGCCTCACACACATACACTGCCCACCCATATACACACAGACCCCCATACTAACATTGCCACACACATGCACAGCCCCCTCATACACACATTGCCCCACACACCCTACACATTCACACACTACACCCCCACACACACACTGCACCCTTCACACATTCCACCACTGCTCCTATACCCTACTAGAGCCCCATATCCCAGCAGACCCCAGGTAAGTTGTCAAACTGTTCTTAAACGGTTTGACTACTTACTCTGGGAGGGGGGCCCGGCCCTCCTGGCACCATAACCATTACACAGAGCAGTAGTGGTTATTGTGCATGGATTATTTCTTTAAATAATCTACAAGTGCCCCAGTAGCCAGCCAGCCCACAGGCCGGCCAGCCAGCCAACCCACAGGCAACCCACAAGCCACCAGTTAGCCAGCCCACAGGCCTACAGCAAGCCACAGGCTTACAGCCAACAAGCCCACAGCCTGCCAGCCAGCAACAGTAATTAAGGTAAGAGGAGCCAACTTGGCCTAGGTATCAGCGAGCTATGTTGTGTTGCTATATTGTGAATAGGAACCAGAGTGTTGGAGAGACCCCCCTCCATGGCCCATTAGCCCTCAATTGTAGTCTCTACTGGGGCCTCGAAGGGATTATTGCACTTTTGTTCCTTGTGTCTAAAGATTGTGTAGGGTGTGGCTGGAGGCGGTGCATGGAGGCGGGACAAGGGTGGCGCTTGCTGCGGAGTATGGGTGGGGCCTGTAAGGGGGCCCTTGATTTATTTTGCCCGGGGGCCCTGAGGGTTCTCAGTCCGCAGCTGGTACTGACATCCTCTTTACTGTTAAATTGTTACAATACATAACTAAACCAACCTAAACAGAGACATGCCCACCAGTGCCCAGTCCCCCCACCTCACCCCAAACTGCCTATTAAACAAAACCTTAGTGGTAATGGTGAAAGCAATAGCCTAAGCATTTAATATTTTAATTCAAGGTCAAACTTATATTTATATGTTTTATGATCCCATCAGACCTACAACAGTGATTACAAGGTTACTGATATTGTATTGTCAAATAGGCAGAGTAGTGAGATGCGGAGATAATAGGGAGAGATTACACCACAGTCAGCCCTGTCCCTTTACCCAGACACAATTGTAGTAACATCAGGAATGTCAGATAATATAAAAGAGATCAGACATACATACAACCAGTAGAAGGGATGGAGCAGGTCCAAAACTGCAGAACTAGTTGGACACTTTTGCAAGAACAGTGTAAGAACAAGCTGAAACTGCATATACTCCAACATTGCCCATATTTTAGATTGAAAGAAGGCATCTAGAGTATGAATATACACTGTCCATTGTATAGTATGGTTAGGGTGTAAAGCCAATCCATTTTAAATAGGAAACCGAGTTTGGTTAAAAATATGTGGAAGGGTTGAGTACCTGGCTGGTTCCAGATGTGGAATCGTACGGTCCACTGCTGCTATAATAATGGAGAAACATCTATTATGTATATGGTTACCAGGAATGGGTCCTAACAATATAAAACTTGGATCTATTGTTGTTCGATAAGTATTTTCCCACATCTTTCAAGAAGGTCTGGATTAAGGGGCACTCCCACAGACAGTGATACAGATCCTCTTTGGTGTGAGTGCATTTCAAGCAAGTAGCAGAGTATTTCCTTGCCATTAAATGAAGGTGGTGGGGGGTAAAATGTGCGTAGTATGTTGATTTCAAGCACATAACTCTATAGGAAGCAATAGGAAGCAGTTGACTTTGAGTGTGATGTGTGTTGAGAATGTCTGCAGGTGGTAAGTCTTCCATTTCTCCAGACCTGTTTGTAGTGTGTTCCAGTTTGGAGCATAACGTAAGAGGGCATATGGAGTAGAAATGGAATAAAAGCCTGGGTTTGGGTGCATAGTAGATAATCTAGGAGATTACTCCAATCAGAGGTCGTGAAGTGCTGCAATTAGTTGGTTAGTTTCTCAAAACTTTTGAACCTAATACAAAGCTATTGTACAGCGTGAAAATAGTGTTGTTTTTGGAAGTATGCGAACCAGGCTATGGGAAGTCCCAGGAAGCATTCTCTAAGGCAGCCAAGAAATCTTTGTGTGTCAAAGTCTGCAAAAAAACACAGTAATTGCAAAAGTGTGCTTTGACCATAGAGTAAATGGGTATGCGTTTAAGCTGTTTTGGAACTCAGGAGTCCAAGATAGGGGTAGATGTAGGGAGAATATCGGGTGTGCCCCCAGTTTGGTGCAAGTATATTTTTAAGTCCTAATTGGGGTGACCACCATTAGGGAGTAGGTTATGTGATCTGTGTAATAAGACTGGCAGGGATTCGGGCGGGGCCAGAAAGGATTCCAGGGTTATGTCTATGTATCGTGATTGCGATTGAATCCAGTTGAGCGCATGCCGAAGCTAAGCTTACATGCTATATTCTCTGGCATTTGGAAGATTAGGTCCTCTATTGAATTTTATTTAGTAAAGTTTAGTGAGGCTCAATCTGGCCCTCGAGCCTTGCCAAAGATAGTGTCTCAGTTTTTAAAGGGTACAATAGCTTTGAGAAACTAACACATTCATAAAGATTAGCCCATCCTATATATGAGACAGGCAATTTGTTATAATGCTCAAATTCCACAACCTTAAAGTGGTGTAAGTTAAACCTGAATGGAACTGAATGGAAAGTCTGAGGGGTAGCTTACCCCAAATGGTGACCCATAAGGACATTAGGCAAAACTGATTGTACTCTAGAGACCATGATTTTTGTAAGGATTTTAAGGTCTGGGTTTAGTTATATGTGACAGCATGATGCTAGATCCTCCACATCCCTACCCAGCATCCGGAGCAGCATGGTATTCACCTATGTAAGGGAATCTAACGATAGATCCTGCAGATAAATTAGGTTAAAGAGGGCTTTAAGGTGGGACTAATTTGGTACTTTTACTTGGCTGTATATCCATCTGGGCCTGGTGCTATTTAACAGATGCTCTTAATGAAAAAATTATTAGTACAGTGGAACCTTGGAACTCAAACGGTCTCATTCTCGAACAATTCGGAAGTCGAACAAAAATTTTGAGTAAAAAATGTCTCGGTACGCAAACGATCTGCGTTTCCCGAAAATACAACAAAGAGCCTTGAGTAAAAAATGGCTTTGTACTCGAACAATCTCCGATACCTGAACTTACAACAAAGAGCCAAATGTCTCAATACGCAAACGATCTTCGATAACCGAACATACAACAAAAAGCCAAGTCTCATTTTAAAGCCAGACACTTATTATAAATAATTGTAATAATAGCCAAAAGTAAAATTTTAGCAAGTTGAAAGGCAGGAACCTCTCAAATAAATGTAAGGTGCTTATTATTAGAGTGATCTCTGCATTTTTAATGCATACATATAAATGTAAAATGCTCTAATTTTGGGGTCTGGAACGGATTAATCAATTTTTTTCTTATGGGAAATGTTGATCTGGTTTTCGAACACTTCAGAACACAAACAGCCTTCAGGAACGGATTTAGTTTGCGTTCCGAGGTACCACTGTGAAGTCAAATTTGAATATATATTTGTGAAACTCCCTAAGTTACTGTTTTTTATCATCTACACAAAATACACAAAAATGCCAGAAACCCACCTGGGAGACCCATAATCAGTGGTATAGGGTATTTGAATAGGAACATCTTAGTGTATGTTGATTATTATTTGCAAAACTATGTTGTACAAGTATGTTTGTAGTGAAAGATTCTGCCCAGATTATTAGAGAAATAGAAGGGTTAGAATGATAGGTGGGATATCTGTGGGCAACAATGGATGTGACTACATTGTATACTGAAAATAACCATCAAACAGGGATTAAAGCTGTAAACGAAGTCCTATAGAAATATAACGTCTAAAACTCAAGCAGATTTTATCTTAAAATGCATTGAGTTTATTTAAAAAAATATATATATTTTTGGTTTGAGAGTGTCCACTATCTCCAGATATGTAGGACACCCATGGGCATCACTTTTGACCCAGTTACACTAACATTGTTGTGACCAACTGGGAGTCCAATTTTATTTGGCAGTACAATCCATTTGAGACAAAACTGGTGCTATGGAGAAGATATAAAGACAATGTCCTTATTATATGGAATGGTGAATGTCCTCTTTTAAATGACTTTTTAGAACACACACATTTTAATCAGTATGGTCTTTACTTTACAGAGGAGGTAAATGAACAACAAATCATTGTTTTAGATTTAACTTTTTGTATTTTTTTTTATTAAAGAAGGTTATGATTTTATTGAATTCTCCAGTTGACATTGCCATAAATGGATTCAGAATGTCCCTACATGCCAACAGTTATGGTTATTTAGAAATTGCACTTTGAAGGAAGATTTTAAAGAACAGGTTCAAAGTCGAAACAAGACGTTTTCTAATAGATATTATCCAGAGAAATGATTAATTAGTTCCCAAGAACAGCTAGAATGGTTTGATAAACAGAACCTATTGGATAAAAGAAGAACGAGACAAGGAGGAAATAACCCTTTTGACATAGCCTTCTTAACAAGATATAATAATAAGGCAGATAAAATTCAAAAGTTATTGACCAGCACCTGAGCAAGCCAGCCGCACATCGCTGCAGCTCTCCCTATCTCTCAGCAAGCACTTCGCTTGTCCCATTCTGCCAGGTACAGTATCCATGGCTGCCGCCGCTCAACGTGTTTATTGCTGGTGTTCGTGAGTGAGGCTTGAATCGACTCAGCTGCCTTGATCTCCTCCACTCTTTCCATCCATCGTGTGAAACGTGGATTGTTTCCAAAGCGCTGGTATCATGGGTTTTGCAGTGTTAAGGAGGTGTCTAAGTATTGTTTTTTTATATTTGCCGATTGGGAGGGGTGTAGAGTGTAATAGCATGTTGTCAATGTCCAAAGGAAGACCGTCCCCTAGGATATCCTTGATTTTATTCCTGATCTCCTCCCAGAAAGGTCGTATGCCAGCGCAGTCCCACCACAGGTGTCTCACTGTACCTTCTGCTTCATTGCACCTCCAGCATGTCGCCTGTACTGCTAGAAAGACCCTATGTAGTAGGGTCGTTGTTCTGTACCAGAAGGAGAGTAGTTTGTAATTAACCTCTTGGTATCAAGAACTTAGTGAGCACTTGTATGTTCGAAAAAGATTTTTCTATTATTTCCTCCCAGCGCCATTTAAATGTCATCTTGTTGTGCAGGCCCCCACCAGATGGTGTTGGTTCAGTGTTGATATAGCTTTGTGCAGGTGGCCTTGATGGGTACATAGCTCTTCGAACCATGACGTGTCTCGATGCAGTACGGAGTTGTCCCGATAACCTCGATAGAAGTGTTGGAGTTGGGAGTAGTAAAACCTCTGCAGTGGTGACAGGGCACTGTTCTCCATGAGGTCTTCCAGAGATATCAGTCCTGAGTTCCCTAGGAACCTTTTCAGCGGGATGTATTTCATGTCTTCAAGGTATGGCCACGCTGTGACAAACTTCCCTTTTCAAATAAGTTTGCCACGAGTTCTTGGAGGGGGCTACTTGCCTGCCTTTTACCCCGTGACTATGGCCCCTGCAGTAGAACTGGATAATATACTTCAAACAGGCTCTGTTCATGCAATTGGGACTATATGGTTCATTTACCGAACAACCGCATAAAAAGAGAGCACCCTGGAGCTTGTTAACACCTATTAACAACTTGGAACGTTACTCACCGCAGTGTTCTAATTGTTCATCTGGGTGGCCGCGATTTCTATGAAAAACCACGAGGTGGCGGCCATCTTGTTCACATGAACGCAGGCAGTGGTGTTTGGGCATGAATCTCATGGAACTGATATCGGATACAGAAACTCCCGAACACTGCTGAACTTCCATCATCACATGCGTTCGTTTTTATTCAGCTTAGAAGGGCACTGTTCGGTGAGATCATTCGTCTAGATGAAGGGAACAAGCTCCACGGTAAGACTATTGACTCAATTTGGTAGTTTGTCAGTTTGCAAACTACCGATCTAGACTGGCCAAAAGCCCTGATTCCCTGGAACTGTTTTGTGCATGAAACCATGCATGCGGTCGGTCAAAAAGAGACTTCCAGGAATTTCCCAAACCCCTACTCTGATCTGGGTGATTTCTGGATATGTTGTTTATAAGGTTTTTTAGTTTATATTAAAGGTATTCTGTTGGGAGGCTGCTAATTTAACCCCTAAATATGTCAGATTAGATTTTCTCCAGTCAAACTGGTATTGGCGAGTGAGGGGTTGTACAGTATTTGTTGGAAGCCCAATTGGTAAGGCCTGCATTTTCAATTGGTTTAGTTTGTAATGGGAAATAGTCCCATATTCCTGTAGTAGTTGGAAGAGGACTGGTACCGAAGAGGTCGGCTGTTCTAGGGTAAGCAGGATATTGTCAACAAACATTGAGAGACAGTAGCTGTCATTGCCTATCTTCACTCCCCTTATTGCCGGGTAGTATCTGATTTTATACTCCAATGGCTTCAGAGAGAGGATAAATAACAAGGGGGGAGAGGGCAACCCTGTCAAGAGCCATTGGTGATGTGGAATTTGGAGGAGAGAAATCCCGCACTGGAGACACAGGCTGCTGGGCGATTATAGAGTGCTAGGATTCCCGCAGTAAATACCTTTGGAAACCCAAATTTTGTGAGAAATGTCTCTATGTACCGCCAATTGAGTCTGTCAAAGGCCTTCTCTGCATCTAATGCCAGTAGAAGACCTTCTTTCTTTTAATTTTGAATGTGTGATATAATAAATAAAATTTTGCATGTGTTGTCTGACCTCTGCCTGTTACGGCCCGATTGATCTGTGTGTACTATGCATGGTATAAATGTTGCTATTCTGTTTGCTAATATTTTGGTGTATAATTTCACATCAGCATTCAGGAGCGAGTTAGGGTGGAAATTTGAGCAGGTGGTGGGTGGCTTTCCTGGTTTTGGTAGGGTCGATATGTGGGCTAATAGCATGTTGTTAGGGAGGGCTCCTTGTGAGTAGCATAAATTAAAGAGGTTCGATATGTGTGGGGAGAGAATTTCTGCAAAGGTGCATTAGTATAGCCATCTGGTGCAGGAGCTTTGTGTGCTGGGAGACTTGTAATGGCTTCCCGGATTTCTTCTGTGTTAAAAGGTGGAATCTGTTAGGCAAGAGTTGAGGTACCTTCAATGTGTCTAAGAATGATTCGATGTCTATTGTGGTTGGTGTTCGGCATTCAGGATTGTCCCTAAGATTGTATAGTGTGCTGCAGTATGTAGCAAATTTGTTATGAATGTCTTGTGGATTTAGTATTTTCCCTCTCTCTGGAGACATGAGTTGTGATATTTTAGAGTGGTTCATTCAGGCTCTCAATTGTGAGGCTAGATGGGCCCTGGTCCTGTGCAAACAAATTATGCTTGCATTTTCAGAGTATGTAGGTTGTTTATTGGTTCACTTTTGGGAGGTGTTATATCTGCAAGTTCCTGAAATATCTCAGTATAGGTTTTGAGTTTTTTTGCATAGCTAGCTGCTTTTATAGAGCTTCCCCTAATGACCACCTTTGTGTCGATAGGAGAGTTCGTTTTGAGATAGACTTCTAGATCCTGTCGAGCTTTTGCTACTATAGATGCATTGTGAGGCAGTGTATCATTAAGTCTTCAAGTCCCTGATCCTGTAGTAGGAAATCTTTGATGTAGTGATAAAGTGATCTGGGCATGGTCAGTCCATGTTATTAAACCAATTTTGGTGTCTTTAATTTTAAGTACTAAGGAACGGGGCAAGAGGAACCTATCAATTTGTGTATAAGTGTTGTGAACCATGGAATGGCAAGTAAAATCCGTCTCTGATGGGTGTAGTACTCTCCAAGCGTCTAAGTAATTGTATTGTAGTAATTTGTGTCTTAGTTTGGCTGAGGAATTTTCCCCCTTCTTACATGTGGTGTGTAAGACCTTATCTGACGAAGTGGAGTCCAATGATTGGACTAACAGGAAGTTAGTATCACCCCCGATGACTACCTCTCCAAATTTGTACTGTGTTGCGAGCGTAAAACTTTTGTCAAGAAAGGAGAGATGATCATAATATGGGCCATAGATATTGTTAAGTGTGTAAGGTTCATTATTCACATAGCACAGAGGTATCTGCCTGCCTTATCTCCTCATTTTTTTAACTAGTTAGAAGGAAATGGTTTCGCTAATTAACACTGATACCCCCTTTTTCTTGGATTTGTAACAAGAGTGAAAATTGTATGGAAAGGTTCTGGAATTAAATTTAGGTTTGCTGCCCCACTTAAAGTGAGTCTAATGGCTAAAGAGTATGTGTGCTTAAAGAGTATGTGCAAAAGAGTATGTGTGAGTATGTGTGAGTATGTTGTGCTTTCTCGCTTCCGCTTTCCTTTGTGCTTTCTCACCTCTGTTAGAGTCAGTCTGCATTTGTTAGGGGAGTTTAACCTCATTTGTGGACAGTATGCTAAGTGCCATATTAAGGGTTAATAGTCATATGGTATGTGGATTATTCCAACTATTTGGTCTTTTGTTTATTTTTTGTAATTTATATTTTTTTTTAGGTTTTATTGCCATTTTTATGATAAAGCATCTTTGTTCGTTTGTTGTAGTGGGTACATAAATGACAACTTATCTGAACTCGCGTATGGGCTGTAGTAGTGATGCCTGGGGTGTTTATTGCTTCTGTATGTTTGTCACCCCTCATGACTAGAGTTGAGCGGACACCTGGATGTTCTGGTCCGACGGGTTTGGCCGAACTTTGAAAAAAGTCCGGGTTCGGGATCGAACTTGACCCCGAACCCCATTGAAGTCAATGGGGACCCAAACTTTTGGGCACTAAAATGCCTCTAAAAAGTCCTGGAAAGGGGTAGAGGCCTGCAAAAGGAAGTAAAATGGGAGAAAGAGTAGGACAAGTGCCCTGCAAACAAATGTGGATAGGGAAATCACTTAAAATAACATAAAAATTAAAAATACAGCTGAGCCATAAAATAACACTAGATGAAATCTTTGATTTTATCTTTGGAAGAACATAAATTAAAATCTAAAGCATGGCTGTCAGGAGGATCACCAGAATTATCCATTTGAGAGAGGGTTGGAGTGCAGGGTATTCTCTTTCATTGTTCAAACTGAGCTCAACTCCTGATGCATGGAGAAAAGGCCTTTACAAGCCTCTGCTATTGTGTACATAGTTTATAATAAGTGACCTATAGGTTGAGGAGGCGGTGACCGTGGCGGTGAAGGTGGAAGGGGCGGTGGAGGAGGAGGTAGCCAACACTGTTTTTTATTTTTTGTTTTGTTTGTTTTTTAATTGGGGTAGCTCCCAAAATATTGGGACATGTAAAAAAAGAAACATTTGCGGCTTGCAGTGCATTTCTTGCAGTCCTGATGCATGGAGAAATGCTCAACTCCTGATGCATGGAGAAAAGGCCTTCCCAAGCCTCTGCTATTGTGTACATAGTATATTCTAAGTGACCCATAGGTTGAGGAGGCGGTGACCGTGGCGGTGTAGGTGAAAGCAGCGGTGGAGGAGGAGGAGGTAGCCAACACTGTTTTTTATATATATATATATTTTTATTTTAATTGGGGTAGCCCCCAAAATATTGGGACGTATAAAAAAGAAACATTTGCGGCCTGTGATGCATTTCTTGCAGTCCTGATGCATGGAGAAATGCTCAACTCCTGATGCATGAAGAAAAAGCCTTCACAAGCCTCTGCTATTGTGTACATAGCTTATACTAAGTGACCCATAGGTTGAGGAGGCGGTGACCGTGGCGGTGTAGGTGGAAGCAGCGGTGGAGGAGGAGCTAACCAACACTGTATATATATATATATATGTATATATATATATATATATATATATATAGATAGATATTTTAATTGGGGTAGCCCCCAAAATATTGGGACATATCAAAAAATAAACATTTGCATCCTGCGGTGCATTTCTTGCAGTCCTGATGCATGGAGAAATGCTCAACTCCTGATGCATGGAGAAAAGGCCTTCACAAGCCTCTGCTATTGTGTACATAGTTTATACTACGTGACCCATAGGTTGAGGAGGAGGTGACCGTGGCGGTGTAGGTGGAAGCAGCGGTGGAGGAGGTAGCCAACACTGTTTTTTATATATATATTTTTTTAATTGGAGTAGCCCCTAAAATATTGGGACATATAAAAAAAGACAACTCTGACGCGCAGAGCGACTGACCCATGCGTGCTGCAGCTGTAACTCCACTACCAACTGCTGCTGTTCGCACAGTCTCATGAGGCAGTGAGCGGGAAGGCCGAAGTTACGCTGCAGCGCAGACAGGCGAGCAGCAGCAGGAGATGAGGAGGAAGTGCACAAGGAGGTGTAACGGCAGCTGGCATATTACCGAGAGCCACCCTCAGAGGAGATTGTCAGCAGGACCTTTTTGGAGGTGCAAGCCTATGTCCTTGCCAAAAGACAGAGGGCGACCTCCATGAACCCAGATGAAGGAAGAAGGGAGCAGAGGGCGCCAGGAAGCACAACCACCCTGGCCCACAAGCTACCATACAATGCCTTCAAAGACTTTAAGGAAGCAGAAGAAGGCATCAATGACTTTTTACAAGACTTTAAGCGCCAGTGCCTACTCCAAGACGTGGACCCCAGCGACTGGGTCACCATCCTGGCCTGCAAACTAGTGGGGAAGGCAGCGGATATTTACCGGGCTGTACCAGAAGAGCAGATCAGAGACTATCCCTTTATTACCCAAAAATCCTCCTGGCCAGGTTTTTCGGTCACCCCCAAGTAATACCGCCAAAAGTTTATGGAGACCCGGAAAGGGGAGAAGGACTACCATGCAGAGTGGGCATACCGCATCATAAGGCCCACCCAGAACTGGCTCAACTCCCATCAAGCCAAGTTCCCGGGGGAGATCACCCAGCTCGTCATGCAAGAGCACGTTTTCAATGGGCTCCCCAACGACAAGGCGACAACGCATTCATATGACATCCATATCAACTTTCGTTGCCATTTACTGCGTCTACCATTGTGACCACAGGTAACAGGGAATCAGGGTTCAAGTCCTGAGAAGGAGCCTGAGAAACGGCTACCACATGCAAGGAAGGCAGCAGGCGCGCAAATGACCAACTCGCACAGGTAGTGACGACAAATAACAATACAAGACTCTTTAGAGGCCCTGTAATTGTAATGAGTCCACTTGAAATCCTTTAACTCTGATTAATTGGAGGGCAAGTCTGGTGCAGAGCGACTGACCCGTGCGTGCTGCAGCTGAAACTCCACTATCGCCTGTTGCTTCCCTGATCCAGTCTCTCCAGCATGTGCAAGGTGGAGTTCCACCTTGTGGGCATGTCGCATATGAGGCGGTGAGCGGGAAGGCCAAAGTTACGCTGCAGCGCAGACAGGCGAGCAGCAGCAGGGTGAGAACGCTGAAAGCGTGCACAGCCGCTACAGTGAATGTCACATCCTGTTCCAAGTTGCGGATCAGTCTGGTGATGGTTTCTGGTATCCAGTACTTTTTTTACTGAAGCTGCATCAGGGTCCTGGTATGTGAAAATAAGAATGTTTACCGCTGCCCTGTAAGCGCACTATTAGACGCTTCTATTTGACTCTCAGATATGAAGTGCACGCCCTAAAATTTACTATTTAGCAGATTAGCACCCAGAAAATAAGAATGTTTACCACTGCCCTGTAAGCGAACTATTAGACGCTTCTATTTGACTCTCAGATATGAAGTGCACGCCCCAAAATGTACTATTTAGCAGTTTAGCACCAAAACAATTAGAATGTTTACAACTGCGCTGTAACCACAGTATTAGACGCTTCTATTTGACTGTAATATATGAAGAGCAGGCCATAAAACGTACTATTTAGCAGATTAACACCCAGAAAATAAGAATGTTCACCACTGCGCTGTAAGTGCACTATTAGACGCTTTGATTTGACTCTCAGATATGAAGTGCACCGCAGGCCCCAAAATGTACTGTTTAGCAGATTAGGAGCAAAACAATTAGAATGTTAACAACTGCGCAGTAAGCAGACTATTAGACGCTTCAATTTGACTCTCAGATATGAAGAGCAGGCCACAAAATGTACTATTTAGCAGATTAGCACACATCATCTTCCACCCACTCCTCAACCCTGCCCTCCTTGCCGGTATGCACACTGCAGAAAGCCACAGCAGTTGGCACCTGTGTTTTTCCAGCATGTAAAGTCTGCAAAGGACATATGGAAATTGTTTTAGAATTGTATCCAGGCAACAGTTTTCTCTATACCTCTCAGTTTGACTTGTGAGGGTATTGCCCCAGAATTACAATATTGTTGAAGTACCTCTTATCTATTGATCACTGGTTTGAATATAGCAGCTTGTTATCTGGTAGTTTCTAGTGTAGAAAATATCAATTTCTTTTCTATCACTTAGATCTGTGTAACAAGTGTTGTATATGTGAAACAATATTACAAGTGACCGATGTAGTAAATTCGAATCAAAGTTACGCTTCGATTTGACTCTCAGATATGAAATGAACACCCCAAAAATACTAATTAGCACCATAAAAAAAAATTACTTTTTAAAACTCCAATGTAAGCAGAAGATTAGCAGCAAAACAATCAGAATGTTTACAACTGCACAGTAAGAGCACTATTTGACGGTTCTATTTGACCCTCAAATATGAAGTGCACCGCAGGCCGCAAATGTACTATTTATCAGATTAGCAGCAAAACAATAAGAATGTTTACAACTGCGCAGTAAGCACACTATTAGACGCTTCTATTTGACTCTCAGATATGAAGAGCAGGCCACAAAATGTACTATTTAGCAGATTAGCAGCAAAACAATAAGAATGTTTACCACTGCCCTGTAAGCGCACTATTAGACACTTCTATTTGACTCTCAGATATGAAGTTCACCCCACTAAAATACTATTTAGCAGTTTAGGACCCAAATAATTTTACTTTTTAAAACTCTAATGTAACCGCGGTATTTGAAGCTTCTATTTGACTCTCAGATATGAAGTGCACCCCACCCCACTAATGTACTAGTTTGCAGAATAATTTGTAAAGCTGTCCCTATCAGCGGCAGCATCCTCTCCCTACACTAATAAGACCGCATGGGCATGCGGCGCTACGCGACTCCAGCTTATATATAGAGGCTGGGTCACATGCTGCACTGGCTAATCACAGCCATGCCATTAATAGGCATGGCTGTGATGGCTTTTAAGGGCACACGAGTCAAACGCTTGTTGATTGGTTGCCATGCAGCCTTTGAAAACGCGCCATTAAATCGCTGAACACCGAACTCCAACCCGAACATACAGTGATATGTCCATGTTCAGGTCCGGGGTTCAAAAAAACTAATGTTCGGTACGAACCCGAACTTTACAGTCCGGGTTCACTCAACTCTAGTCATCTTATTATGCACACAAATTTTAACGAACTTAAACTTATAAATGTTAAAGCTTTAACCTTCACCTAGAATTCTTCTGGGTCCCCTCTGTCTCTGCTTCTCAGTAAGGACACACATATAGCCTTTGATTTAATTCTTCATATACAAATATTCACTCAACTCTACTATTAACCCCTTAAGAACACTGCTTCAGAAGCCTATCTTTCACTTAAGGAAACAAGCAATTTTCAAATTTCTTGCTATTTGTGTTCAACTGTAATTCACATTTTTCTTATTTATTGAACCAACACATATTTTATACATTTTTAAAGGACAAAATGGGCTTTAATTTGATGTGACATATATAGAAATTTTTTTTCACAGTTTTGCCAATAATACTGTGTGCTTAACAAGTGCTTCAGAAAACTATTTGAAAATAAATGTCATTATTTGTGCTGATTTACACAGTATATAAAATGCCTAGGATTTCAGTTTATTTTGATAGTTGCCACTCCCAAAATACAAGGAGTAAGATAAACTTTCAATGTGGAACCATTTTTGAAGCTCATATGTTTGCCTAATAAGCTTAATAGCCATCATAGGAAACACAATTGCTGCACAAAAGTATAGATTTATATAAACTAGACATCAAAGGCTATTTACCTAAGGGTGTTTTGACACGTTTTACATTTCACTGCCAACCTCTACTGAATGTTGTAGTAAAACTGTTTACTATTTTTTGATACATCATACACAAAAACAATAGTTTGTAATGTGTATTTCCTAAAGCTGATGTATGGTAAAACCCCATATTGAGTTCAGCTATGTCTCCTAAGTATAACAATACCCCCAATTTATGCCTTTATCACTATCCTGTGAAGCTACAATGCCATATAAGAGACCAGGCTATTTCAGTTTCTATAGTTCGACTATTCATCGATGGATTTGAAGGGCTTAAGTCTTATTTGGATCAGTCTAGTAGTTTGACTGCTCGAATAACCCTCCAAAGGGCTACCATTTAGTCAAAGTAGACACTCCAAGGTTTCTCGTATGGGATCTATATGTGCCTTAACATGCTGCCATTTTTTCACCAGTATATATCAAAGTTTGTGATAAAGCAATATGTTTTTTTCATTTTTTATATAAACAGAAAAATTTTGCTGGGCATTTTGTATATTTGATATGTCCTGCTATGATCAAATCCCACAAATTATGCTCAGTTAGCTCTTGAGAGTAAAACAATACCCCCAATGTATGCCTTTGACACTATTATGTGAAGTTACAGTGCCATATAGGAGACCTGGCCATTCCAATTTTCACAATAGAATTTTGAGATTGATTTGATGGGCCTTTGCCTCATTTTGGGGCATTATAAAAAAGTTGACTGTTTACAGATTATATTCAACTGTGTTTTATTGCACTGAGATCCATACTTTTGACATTCAACTTCCATTTGGGTAGCTCCATTTGGGTTTTTACCTGAAGGGAGGATAAAGAAGAAAAGACAAGCTACTAGTTCTAAAAAGGATAAGGATGCCCAAACTGTCAAATCAGGGAAACGTGAAAGTGTATTTGCAGGCTGTGTACTTTATTGAAACAGGATTCACAGAACAGGAACAGGCTATGGCTATGATTATGCAAAACAAAATTGCCCCGAATTACCTATTGGCATGGAAGGACAGAGTTTGCACACTGTTAAAAGCAAGATGTTGCTTGAAGATGGATAATGTCACTGGACAGATCCATTAGGATATAGGAAAAAGTACAAACTAAACATAGAGTGATCCATGACACATTATCCTGGTGTTTAAATTAGGGTTTTGATTGGACTTTTGGTAGTTAGTTAAGTAATATTGGTAAAAGTAATCTCCCAAGAATTGCTTTAGTTGTAATGATGCTTGTGTTTGTATTTATTGTAGTGATCATCCTGAAGTGCTCATGTCTGATCCTTGGGAACTGTTCATCACCAAACTCCTCTGGCAAACCCTCTACTAACTATGTTGAAAGGGCATCTGTTCAGCCACATCCTATGCTAGCTGAGGATACTGAGATGCTTACTTATGATGACATAAACTATGCACACATGTACATGGAAAGTCCTGAAATGATTGTTTAACCCCTTAAGGACACATGACATGTGTGACATGTCATGATTCCCTTTTATTCCAGAGGTTTGGTCCTTAAGGGGTTAAAGCCGCAACTCTCCGAATAACTTTTATTGGAAATTGGAAGTGTTGGACAGAGCTTTGTGGTGAAAGTCCAGTAACAAAAGGGGGGACTGATAACATGTGAAACTTGGTATTGTCTTATCAGTCATTTATCAGCCATCTTTCTACTTTCAGTCATCTTATTACTATCAGACATTTTATTGAATATGACCTATGGAGTAGAAACTCTTTTTTTCCTTCTGCTTTTTAAAAGGCTTACTATTCTTTATCTGAACTATGCTAGATTACTTTTTCAAATTTATGCAGCGCTTGCTAGAGATAGAGGAGACCCAGGGACAGGTGTTTGATTGGGAAAAAGATGTGTGGTTTTGGTGAACATGGTGGTTATTCAATTATTACTTTAATAGTGGAACAAGACATAACAATGCAATGAAATCTGGCAAGTCTTTTGAGATTAGAGTCATTTAAGCCTTAAAATTAACATTATTTAAATGAAATAACACAATACGAATTACATGTGTATGTAAAAGTAAAAAAACTTATAATGTAATACATTAAAAATGTAATTACTGAATTACTTTATTTTGAGAAACTGAGCAATGAAAGTTGCAGTTTTGAAAATAGTATTATCTTACCTCTTAGCTGTCCCTGCATCTGGATTTTTTTTGTTTTCACTTTTTAATGTGGCAACTGGCTAGCAAGCACTGGACAGCAGCCATTGGGGGTTTTACAACTATTTCCCTGCTGTCTGCTTGTGATATTAAACATCCAGGTTCAGATTTTAACACTCTAGTTATGACTTTCAGCTGTCCGGCTGTTTTTGGATCTGATGAATTTCGGACCAAATTCAAACTATTGTTAAATAAGTGTGAAGAATCCAAATTAGACTTATTTCAGCTATATTTTTCCAGTAGAGAGGAAATGCACACACCGTTAATTGAGGAATCCACCCAGTAGCGTGCATCACAACTGGCAGGTCCAAGCTCCCAAATACATCCCGTAATTTCAAATACAAATGTCTGGTCACAACTGTCGGTTCCTTAAAGAGGCAGTCTGTTATTGAGGAGTGCAGAACATAGACCACATTTTGGCATGTATCCGTGCCTTTGTCTGGCTTGAAAAATGCATGGTTAGGTGCCAAAACATTGTCTATTCTCTACACTCCTGAATAAAAGACTGCCTCTTTAAAACCCGACAGGTATACACAGATATTTTTATTTGAAATTACTGAATTTCAACAATATGTCAGTGCAGCTTGGCAGAATTTTGGTAACAAAAATACTATTCAGGAAACAATCCTATAGGGGCTTGAAAATAAGCCAATCAGTGTACTGCAAAATATCTACATAATATAAATATAAATATTTTGCAGTACAGTGACAGCATTGTCATAGATCATGCAGAGCATGGTTCACAAATCAAGTTAGAAAAAGTAACCTAAAGAAGGAAAAATCTATAATTATATATTGTTAAATATACACAGGGTTATTCACTAAACAACTGATTTTGTCTAAATGGTCAATATTCTGAGAAAAAGACCAAATTTCAACCACACTGGTAATTCTCAGATTTACAAAGCCAAATCTAAGGCCAAAAAGGGGGGTACATAGGTAGCACTTTATTTTATGGCGTGGCTAGTGGATTAGTGACCCTTAGATCCGTATTTAATAATTAATCATGACCCCACCCACTAGTATTGGTAGGAGCCAGTGGAGGGGTTGATGGGTTCTCCCAATAGGAGCCCAGTTGCTGGTTTTTAATGTTTAGTATAGATACCCCCATCTGCTGGACAGTAGGTAAGTCATATGGTGTTACATTATTTATTTACTGGTATTATTATTTTTATTATTATTTATACCCGTGTTATAGTGATTAGAAGGTTTTAATGACCCACCTGCACTTCACAGAAATGTTAATTTATAATTATTTTTATTTTTTTACTATTTTAATGTTATGGCTGGCTATCAAGTGCTGGACATTGATGAAATCCATAAACTATGTCTAGATTTTGCAGTGAAGAGTGAATAACCCTGACAATATATAAATGTATCAATATACTGCACTTTTTTTCCCCTCTATCGTTCACTTCTAACTTGATCTATAAAATCAACATTTAGTGACTGTCCCCTAGATATTAATCATCTTTTTTTCCCCATGATTCTTTTTTTTTTTTTTTTTTTGGTGCCCCATTGGCAAAATTCAGATTCTCGTATCAAAATGACATGCTCGGCCAATGCTTGTTTCATATACTTTGTGATTCAGCTACATTTGAGTTTTGAGTTTGGGATTCGGGTTGATCATCCAATCAATCCAAATTCAGACGATTTGCTGTTCAGAACAAAACAAATCTCCAAGTCTAGACAGAATGACAGTGGATGGTTTTGCTCCATTTGTGTTTAAAAACCAAATGTTTAGTAAAAAATAAATTATATAATCATATGCCATATGAGGGAGGTGAAAATTAGTCTGACCATAAACAGAATTAATCAGTTCTTCCATAATGAACATGTAACTAGCTTTTTGTCAGTAAAGCAGGAGGTATATATATTTAGGAAAATATTTTTTATAATTTTTTGATTACCTTTAATCAGAGATACCTTCTACTTTAGTGTGCAATGTTCTAAGCAATCAAGCTTTACAGAATAAAATAATAAAAGAATGTTTTTTGTTTTAAAATGTTTTGTAAATCTTTTTAGATATACTATTCACATTATTACCTCCCAACAAAATGTAATAAAGGGAAGCATGCAAAACCAGAACATTTTCCTCATCTGATATTTAGGAGTCTCCTAAAAGCCCTTACAACATCTCTATTCCTAAAACTATAGATAACTGGATTTACCATAGGTGTTAGCATCACATAAAGTAAAGCCACAAATTTATTTGTTTCCAGTGTTATGTATGAATTTGGTCGACCATACATAAAAACTCCAGAGCCATAGTAAATACAGACTACAGTAAAATGTGATAAGCATGTTGAAAGCATTTTTCTGATTCCTTTTCTAAAAGGTATAATAAGAATATGATATACAATTTGAATATATGAAGCCAGTATAATACTGAATGAACTCATCATAATTGTTAATGAAATAACAGACTGACATAGTTCTAAGGCATCTGCTCTTGAACAGGACAGCTTCAAAATGGGTGGAATATCACAGAAGAAATGATTGATGTTGTGGCTGCACAAGTGTAATTGAGATACTAAAACTGCTGGTAAAACAGGGGACATGAAGCCCCCTAACCAAGAGAAAAAGACAAGCAAACTGCACAACTTATAACTTATCATAACTGAATAATGAAGAGGATAGCAAATGGCTATATAACGATCATAAGCCATTGTTGATAATAGGAAACATTCCGTTGCTCCTAATGAAATAAAAATATACAGTTGTAAAATGCAGAATGAAAAGAGAATAGTCTTGTTATGAGAAATTAGAGTGTAGATAATTTTTGGAATCACAATACTTGTGTAGCAACATTCCAAGAAGGAGAAATGACCTAAGAAGAAATACATAGGTGTGTGAAGGCTTTTGTCAGTCTTTATCACTGTAATGAGGGCAAGGTTTTCAATAATAGTGAAACAGTAGAAAAGTAGTGCTGGAGCTGCCCACATTTCCAAATGTGGAAGGCTGAAGAAACCCATCAAGAAGAACTCGTCAGTTCTATTGCTGATATGCATCCCTTTAAGTATAGAGGAATCATGATACTGTGTTCAGTAAAAAGAAAACATACATAACAATTTGTGTAAACATTTTTACAAGTTTGCTAATATTCATAATATAGAAGATTGTTACCTTCTGAAACATTTCTATCACTTTATGCTACATGGTCAAGAGTTTATGTTTATTATAATCCTTACAAATTGTAAGACTTATTGGGAAAAATTTGGTTCGACTGAATTCCCAAAATATAAATTTTGTTTGGGATGTCCGACTCTTGCTCATGTGATGGTTAAGTTGAATATTCGTGGAAACATTTGGAACAACCAAAAAAGGGCAAAAACCTTTAGATTGTGAACTCTTCTGGGCAGGGCCCACTTCACCTACTATCCCCATATCTTATACATGTTTTGTAAGAATTAAATGCTTGTCTTGTTCTTATTGTACACTGCTGCGGAATATGTTGGCGCTATATAAATAATTAGAATCATAATTAAAATGGGCTGAATGGTATACTACAAAGTATGTGTATACTTTGTAGTATACCATTTAGCTCATTTTAATTATGATTATAATTATTTATATAATAAATTAACATAGATTATTTACTTATTTATTTATTTTACTTATTTTCCATCTAGTGGTCACTTCTCACTTGATCTTAGAAAAAAAAATCCATTCAGCCCAAATATGGGGGAATTGAAATTTGGCCCTATACAAAAGCATACGTCTACTAATTATCAGATCCAGCTTGTGCTTCAACTAAGCCAACAATAGGATTTCAATCGTATTTTAAGGAGTCTTTTAAAACAAAAGATCACAAAGGTGCCAAAATCTACTCAAAGGTTAGGACATTGTTGAGATTAAACTTAGGTTAAAATATAATTTCACACATTAGTCTGAAAATAGCTGCGTGTATCCTATCATATTATAATATACATATACAGTATCTCACAAAAGTGAGTACACCCCTCACATTTTTGTAAATATTTTATTATATCTTTTCATGTGTCAACACTGAAGAAATTACACTCTGCTACAATGTAAAGCAGTAAGTGTACAGCCTGAATAACAGTGTGACATTTGCTGTCCCCTCAATATAACTCAACACACAGCCATACATGTCTAAACCGTTGGCAACAAAAGTGAATACACCCCTAAGTGGAAATGTTTTGTTGCCAACGATTTAAACATTAATGGCTGTGTGTTGAGTTATTTTGACGGGACAGCAAATTTACACTGTTATACAGGCAGTATACTTAATACTTTACATTGTAGCAGAGAGTCATTTCTTCAGTGTTGACACATGAAAAGATATAATAAAATATTTACAAAAATGTGAGGGGTGTACTAACTTTTGTGAGATATTGTACATATATTTTTGTTTGCTTTTCAAGTACTATGCATTTTTTTAAACAATTTCCCAGTGCACCTGCCTATTTTTATTTCCCTTCCACTGTGAGGAAAAATAAGAGGATCATTTGGGTTAATAGCACCACTATAGGTACGTTATTATTAATTTAGAATTTAATATACAAAAACTAAAAGTTAAAAAATCAAATGCTTATTCACTTACCCAGAAGCCTAACTTCCTTCTTAAACCAACAATATGCTGTTTCTCAGTAAATAAATTAATCTGTGTTGCATGTGTTTTATTTATACCAATACGTTACGTAATGCAAACACTAATTATATGTTTCCCCAAAGGCTTTTATTCTCATAAGATTTGTCTGCTTGGGACACTGAACTTAACACATTTTATCTATTTTTATATGTACTAATAAATGTATTGACTAGACTTGTGCAGTGCAAAAAGATTTGTCTTGCTGAATGCTTTCATTTTAGCCTTATATAAGTTTGGAAGAATTTTCAGTACTGAGATTTTGATTTCGAAAGCCAAATCAGCAGAACACGAAAAAGGCATGTAATTGGGACAATAAATGTACTGTACAATATATATACTTAATACAGTATCATATACCTGTTTTGTAATACACTGACATTTGCTTTAGAAACATTTAAATACATAAAGAGAATAAGCACAGTAAAGGAGGAAAAAAAATATATATATATATATAATTTAATCTATATAAATAATTTTAAATTAGAGGGGCAAAGGTTTAAAAATAATTTTAGGGAGTGTTACTTTACTGAGAGGGTAGTGGATGCATGGGATAGGCATAAGGCTATCCTAGATATAAGATAGGGCCAGGGATTAATAAAAGTATTTAGAAATTTGGGCAGGCTAGATGGGCTGAATGGTTCTTATCTGCCGTCATATTCTATGGTTCTATGTTTCTTAAGAATATATCAATATTTGTGGTGGCAATCACAACCTATTACTTATGTAAGTCCAAATATATGTGAAAAGTTACAAATACTATGTACAAAAAATTATTAATATCAAATTAATAAAACTTCCCTTTAGCAATGAATCCACCCCAAAGATTTCCTCTAATCTTCAACCATAGACATAAAACAAGAAAGTAGGGGTGATTTTGCTAAGGGAAATAAGAAAGGCACGACATAGTGTTTAACTGTCTGTCAGTCTGAGCCCCAACAAACAAACTTAGAAGTTGCTTCCAAGAACTCACAGCCAGCAACTCTTGCAGCTCAAAAGCCTTATGCTGAGGTAGCATCTCTGGAACATTTTTCTCACCCACCTTGCCCCATACCCCACCCTCCCCATGGTACTCACTACATTTATAGATAGTTTAAATCACCTGTTTTCCATCCAAACTAATCATGTCTATCATCTTCTCCTCACTTGTAATCCCTATATTCACACAAAATAGACCAGTTAACCCTCCCCCCCTCCATGATCTCCTATGGACCTAGCTGCCCTTACAATTTCCTCATCTATAACAAAACACTTAACAATGTTCTCTCTACTATTTTTCTGTTTCACCATCACTTCTTTCATTAACAAAATCTCTCTATCTTTCTGCTTACCTGTCCCTACTGACCCCATCTTCATTGCTCCTGGTTTACTTCCCTCCTCTCTCTGTTCATCCCATACACTATGCCTCCTTCCATTCTGCCCTCTGGAATGCATGTTGTGTGTGCAACATAATAACTAAATCATCTTCCATCCATGACTTATTCATCTCACGCTCCCTTAACTTACTTGCCTTAATGGAAACTTGGGTCTCTCCTTCTGACACAGCTACCCTTGCCTCATTATCCTATGGTGGTCTACAGTTTGCACACAGCCCAAAACATGTCTGACAGTAAAGGTGGTGGTGTAGGGTTTCTGCTTTTACCCGACTGCTCCTTCAAAATTCTCAGGGATTTCAACATTCCCACAAACCCACCCTTGTCCTCGGTAGCCTCAAAATATATTTCAATCACCTCCTCCTTTGGGCTATCACGATGGGCTAATTCTCCCACACATGTAGCTGGCAATACCCTAGATCTTATTTTTTCAAATGCATGCTCAGTCTCCAATCTCTGTAATACTCCATTTCCTCTATCAGACCACCACCTCCAATCATTTGTTTTTGAGTGCCCCCACACCCAATATCCTCAACCTAATCCCCCTCAAAGAATTTGAATTATTTTGATCTCCAGTAGTGATGTCGCGAACCCGAAATTTTCGGTTCGCGAACGTCGAAAGCGAACTTCCGCAAATGTTCGCGAACCGGTGAACCGGGCGAACCGCCATAGACTTCAATGGGCATGGGAATTTTAAAACACACAGGGACTCTTTCTGGCCACAATAGGGATGGAAAAGTTGTTTCAAGGGGACTAACACCTGGACTGTGGCATGCCGGAGGGGGATCCATGGCAAAACTCCCATGGAAAATTACACAGTTGATGCAGAGTCTGGTTTTAATCCATAAAGGGCAGAAATCATCTAACATTCCTAAATCACAATCAATATGGATTGACACCTGACATATGACATATTGACACCTTGACATATGGATTGACACCTGTCCTCAGAGCCCTGATGCACACGGACACAGAGCAGAATAGAGACTGGTCCCCCTACATAGGGTCACTTGGCAGATATGGATTGACACCTGTCCTAAGGATCCCTGATACACACTGACACAGAGCAGAATAGGGACTGTTCCCCCTACATAGGGTCACTTGGCAGATATGGATTGACATCTGTCCTCAGAGACCATGATACACACTGACACAGAGCAGAATAGAGACTGTTCCCCCTACATAGGGTCACTTGGCAGATATGGATTGACACCTGTCCTAAGGATCCCTGATACACACTGACACAGAGCAGAATAGGGACTGTTCCCCCTACATCGGGTCACTTGGCAGATATGGATTGACACCTTGTTACAAACTGTTATTTGTAACGGGCCCTTTAAATGGCAAATTGCCCTGCTTCCCTGGGTTGTGGAGAAGCCTATTTGCCAGCCTCCTCCCGCATGACTATGGCCTCTGGGAGATTGTGAAAATGTATGCACTTTTATTTGGTGTGTATGGCCCTTTAAGACTGTCGGTGGGCATATTGGGGCTTATGGACTCTTTATGTGACTGGTGCTGACCCTTTAAACACCTTTTTTGGGACATCAGGAAGATTGGGACACTGCCCCTTTAAGGCCGTGTCCCCAGACATGTTGGGGACACTGCCCCTTTAAGACGGTGTCCCCTGTGTCCCCAGACCTGGTGCAAACCCTTTGTGCCTGCCTGGCTAATTCCCACTTGGTTCAGTACATGGGGCTTACTGAACCAAGTACCACACAGGCAGACCACCCAGAAGTGGAAGTGTGCAGGCAATTTACCTCCCAGAAGCTTAATTGATAATGCTGGGAGGTCTTTGTTCGTTTGCCGAACACGTGGCGGCGGCCATCTTTGATCATTCGATGAGGTCAGCGGTATGTGTAGCCAAATTCATGGAACTAAAATCGGCTACACATTTCCGCGAACACCGCTGAGCTCTACCTTCTCCCCTACTGGTTTTACAGCTGCAGAGACTAAGTCCCATTCGGCGATGGGACTTAGTCTTTTTTTCAGCCTGAAATAGACCGACCTCACAGCCCAAATCTATGGAACTGTTTTGGGTAGGAAAATGTGCTTGCGGTCGGTCATAAAGGGACCTCCAGCTAACTTTTTAACCCCTGGATGTATTTGGCTGATTTTTGGTTATGTTTATGTTTTAAGTGTGCTGATTCCAAATATGTAATTATGAAGATGGGATGTGTAGTTTTAAAGTTACAGGGTATGGCTAAAAACTGTATTTTTACTGCCTGTGTTTAATTATGTTAATCTCTTCCCAAACGTCATTTCGTTCAAAGTGGAGAGAATGTTAAAAAAATATATTTTTGTTCGGAGTGTGAGAAATGCTTTTCAGCCGCTTCTAATCTTAAGCATCATTTGAGGAGCCATACAGGAGAGAAACCTTATTTGTGGTGTGTTTAGTATTGTTCTGATCAGTTTAATACCTTCCGCGTCTCCTATCAGTGGACGTGTATATGGCAGCCATTTTAGGAACCGTACACCTGGGACCCGAGCAAGGTCACCTCGTTCAACAGGCTTGCAGCGTATCCTCCAGGAAGAAGAGCCTGAACCCTTACCGGCTGCACGTGTCTTACCTGTACATGGAAAGCTGCTCTGGTTCCTTGATGAGCCAGCTGCCCGTGAGTTAACATGTCCCGTGGAGAAGCACTCTGTCCTGTAAAGCCTCACCAAAAAAAAGGAGTGGTGTGTTTAGTATTGTTCTGATCAGTTTAATACCTTCCGCGTCTCCTATCAGTGGACGTGTACACGGCATTGATTTTTATCTAAGCCGTAAGCTTTTGCACAGCGAAGTATATTCACTGCCATTGAAAAGGAGTGCATGGCGGTGGTGTGGGCCCTCAAAAAGCTGCAACCTACTTGTATGGACAACCGTTTACCTTACTCACAGATCACATTAAATTTGGGGCACTGCGCGGTCAAGCTAATGTGACACCAGATAGGAGTGGTGTGTTTAGTACTATTGTTATCAGTTTAATACCTTCACGTCTCTCCTATCAGTGGGCTGATGTACCGGGCAGTGATTTTTGTAACAGGGAGATGGAAGAAGAGGCTTGGTCGGTCCTCTTACTGCAAATTTGGGGCACTGCGCGGTCAAGCTAATGTGACACCAGATAGGAGTGGTGTGTTTAGTCCTATTTTTATCAGTTTAATACCTTCCGCGTCTCCTATCAGTGGACGTGTACACGGCATTGATTTTTATCTAAGCCGTAAACTTTTGCACAGCGAAGTATATTCACTGCCATTGAAAAGGAGTGCATGGCGGTGGTGTGGGCCCTCAAAAAGCTGCAACCTACTTGTATGGACAACCGTTTACTTTACTCACAGGTCACATTAAATTTCGGGCACTGCGCGGTCAAGCTAATGTGACACCAGATAGGAGAGGTGTGTTTAGTACTATTGTTATCAGTTTAATACCTTCCGCGTCTCCTATCAGTGGACGTGTACACGGCATTGATTTTTGTAACAGGGAGATGGAAGAAGAGGCTTGGTCGGTCCTCTTACTGCAAATTTGGGGCACTGCGCGGTCAAGCTAATGTGACACCAGATAGGAGTGGTGTGTTTAGTACTATTTTTATCAGTTTAATACCTTCGGCGTCTCCTATCAGTGG
>OW240916.1:188554137-188567060 GCA_933207985.1 Pelobates cultripes | reverse complement strand
GTGTTTGTGTTTTCTTTTTGTCATAGAAGAGTAATGTACGCTGGCCAGTGTACAGGATAAACATA
The DNA here is from genome assembly GCA_933207985.1 of Pelobates cultripes. NCBI lineage: Eukaryota > Metazoa > Chordata > Amphibia > Anura > Pelobatidae > Pelobates > Pelobates cultripes. The sequence goes on along the minus strand of OW240916.1, from coordinate 188,566,995 downwards.
GGTCGTTCAAGACCCAGAGCGGTTTCCTGCCATGATATCAAGCAAGAACCAAACTCTGGTGACTAATACCTGCATGGAGGGCCGGTGCCCTTCAGCCAGCAGTGGAAGTTAATGGTGGTTTTATCAACGATAAATAAAGCAGTGGCCAAGCCATTTCCACTTGTGTTCGGTATGATGTTTTTATTTCAAGGTAAGGACTCATTATACTTACAGAATTTTCATCTCCATGCCCAAGATGCCTATCTAGCCATGATTCCTGCTAACATTTCTTGTATGGTGAGATGAAGCAGATTATTGAGTAATAGACTTGTGGAATCATTTCAGGCTCAATTGCAATTAGGCCAGGTTTAGGTCAATTGGGTGAATGGCCAAATTCCAAAACTACAATCTAAAATGTAGTTGAATAAAGGATAAACCCAACCAATATGAAACATGTTTGGTTTGGGGTCATTAGATTAGAAAAAAAGATGGGTAGAAGACAGTCATTGAATATTTGATTTTATTCACAGATCAAGTGAGAAGTAAACAACAGAGAGAATAAACTATGAGCAGGAAAAAAATAATAATAAAATATAAAAAAATATATATATTTATATTTTTTTTACTTTTTTTTTTTTTTTACTTTACTTCAGCCACTTCCTTACTATGTTCTTTGTGGTGTATATAAGTCAGGCACAACAAAGAACATAGTAAGGAAGTGGCTGAAGTAAGGAAGGTAGAAGAAACACTAGAATCATAACCACTGATAGTTAACAGAGGCACTCATTATTTCAAAGTGTGGGAACATTTTGTTACAATCAGTAAAATGCCGATGGTGTTGCAGGGAAGTTAGCCATAGGAAAGTTTTAAGTTACTTTGCAAACACCGAGATCAACCAACATCGTGTACAGATCACAAGGCAGTCTTGCTTAGACAAGAATGTGGTGTGACTCCTCCACCTCTGTACCTCTTAACATACAGATGTTAGTGGAGATAGTGCCATCAGTCATTACAGGCATTGTATACAGCCCACCGTAGGACAGATTGATGGGCTTCAATCAAGAGAGATGTCCAGACAGCAGCCCCAGAAAATGACTTGGCTTATCAGACAGCTGATGGAGGTGTCCTTTTTAATATGTTCGAAGTGGAGTCCTTCAAATAGCTTATGGAAGCTGTTTTTATTATTAAAATATTAAACCAGTTTTTTTTAAATATAAAATTATTTCAAAAGCTTACCCCCAAAAATAGAGGTAAAATGAGACCATAGTTATATACAATTCATGGATTACACACATGATCCCTTATATTTATTTGTAGCAGAAATTGAACCAATTCTTAATAATTTGTTTGACATTTTGATTCCTTAATGTGTAAATTAATGGATTTATCAGGGGCACCACCATAGTATTCAAGATGGATACTTTCTTGTTAAAGTCAAATCCTTGAATTTTGGCTGGTGCTGAATACATAAATATACAGCTCCCATAAGCTAAGGACACTACTAGAGCATGAGCTGAACAGGTGGAAAATACTCTTCCTCTTCCTCCTACTGACTTCATTTTTAAAATAGCAATAATAATATTAAAGTAAGATATAAAAGTAACAAAAAACGAAAAAAACAAAATGGAAGATGAAACAACTACCACATTTTGTATCATAGTTGTTTCTGTACAAGAGTTCTGAAGAACTGGGCCTACATCACAGAAAAAATGGTCTATTTCATGAAAACAGTATTCCAATCTCATTACTAAGATTGCAGGAATAAAATTATAGATAAATGACCCTATCCATACTCCAATAATTAGCTGAATACATACCGATCTTTCCATAACCACTGTGTAATGCAGAGGGTAGCAAATGGCTAAGTAGCGATCTGCAGACATTACTGCAAAAAGCAGAAATTCAGCTGTCCCAGCTAAAAAAAAAAAAAACATCTGGATGAAGCAACAAGTCCGGGATATATGCATTCCATCCCCTGTAAAAAGGAAACTTTTTAACATGTTTGGGACAGTGGTGTTTATGAAACAAATGTCTATAATCGCTAAATTGCACAAAAAGAAATACATGGGTTGGTGAAGTCTGCTATTCAGGAGAACCAAGGTGATGATCAAGAAATTTCCTGCCACAGTACATAAATATGAGAACAAAACCAAGCAGAAGACCAACATAGTGAAGCAAGGAAGCACTGGGAAGCCCATCAGTATGAAATCTGTCACGGTAGTTATGTTTTTCTGATTGAAAATCATTGCTTTTTATGGTATTTTTAAAAACCTGTAAAGCATCCAAAAATGTGTGGTTCATAAATATTAATAGCTATTGAAATTTTGGAAAAACTAGCATAATTGTAACTTGTATTTGCAAAATCTTAAATACAAAATGAACATTTCTAATAAATGTGCAAAAAAATAAATAACATTTATGTTAAATTAATAATGCTATTTTGCAATATACAAATCATCACCAAAATAAATGTATTTGCTCTCCAACACCACAATCTCTATATAGCCACATGTGCATTTTAACATCATAAAGACTGGTGTTATCATGCTATGTACAAGCTAAACTGTACATATCAGCCTGCTTTTCTCTCTCTCTCTCTCTCTCTCTCTCTCTCTCTCTCTCTCTCTCTCTCTCTTTGTATGTCTGCCTGAATTTATGTCTGTTTATCTATCTATGGCCTCCATATAATATTTTTGCATACGTTTTTTCAAATTATTGAACATTTTTGGATGCACATTTAAAATGTTTTTTTTTTTAAATATTAAAATATACAAAATTATATCATATAAAAATATATAAATATTAAAAATATATAAAAAAGATTATAATATGAGAATTTTTCTAAATATTAAATCATTTTAAAGTTTAGCTAGTGTTTCAAGAGCCTTGTGTGATACAGGCAACTGGTATTGACGTGCATGAAATGATCAGTTTTGATGAAGAATGTGAAACAGCTGATAAAATATTAGATTGCTAAAAAATATGTACGTTTGTGCATGTAGCTATATTTCACATATGCATGGAGTACCTCTAAACATACAGTGTGTCACATACCAATAAACTAAACAAATAAAAAGTTAGTAAAACATAAATATATTTGCATGTGTACACTCACCTTGTCTGAAAATTGTACTAGTGTTCCTAATCAGACACCCTACAGAATAACTGCTTTTTTTAGAATTACTCTTTATCACTCAGTAAATAAATCCTTGGTTCAGCATTTCAAATACATCAAGTCATACACGCATTTTCCAAAGACACACATTTGGTTGTTACTGCAATTGGTGTGATGCATATGCAAAATTATGGAATAGTACAGTACTTTGTACCATATTGGGATGGACAAACATAATTTTGGAATAAATATTACTAAGCTTCTGAGATCCTTGTTACCCTTGTGCTCTATATTGTGTAGAATACATCAAACACAAGATATTAGAGTTTAGACATGTGCATTTGATTTGAAACTAATAAGACATATGGTCGATCAGATGGTTTGTCTGAAATTCTGAAGTCCAAAATCCTATTTGAATGAAAAAATTCATAATTTTGAGTTCTATTTGTGGTGCAAAAAATATATGATTGCTGGGGGAAAATGATTTACTTTAATCTCATTTATATATTGAACTGAATACTATTAATTTGTATATGTTCTAGAAAATGTAGCTTTTTATTGCATTTTCTAGAATGAAGTTATATTGTGAAAGTACCCAATAAACCAACCTTCCACATGATTATAAAAAGCTTAACCAATACTGATATTAAAACTAATTTGCTATATATATACAGCAAACTGGAATTAGGGATGTATTTAATATGTGACTTGTATTTAGAAAATGTTTCCATGCTTATATGAACTTTCTTCACATGTAATTGTTAGCACCTCTAGAGGGTAGTTACTAAGAGAATATTGACTAAATAATCATAAGGGACTATCTGGTGTGTTGCATAAGACATTCTCACATTTAGCAAAAGTAAATTTTAATGGTTGATGTAAAAAAAATGTGCAGTCAGGAATATACTTTTTAGGGTAACAGAAAATCATCCAAGAGAGATTTTCTCTCTAGTCGACCTTATGATGTACATATATGACTGGACTGGGAACTAAAAGCAGCCCTGGACAAAAATGCTATGCCAGTCCAATAATGCATTGCACCAGCACAATGTGCAGATATACAGGTGGAAACGATAACTTACAATTGATAACTATTACTCTAATGTGAAAGAAAGCACTCATAAGGCATCAAAATACACAAATGAGCTGATTTATTCTAAGGAGACTTGCATTTGCTATAATCAATGTTTCAGTCTAACTACCTTGACATATTAATGAAAGTTTGGTAATAGTGTATGTATGCTGTTGCACAACTGTAAAAAGTGAACTTATCTTGTGTAATGGAGTTCCTCCGCCAAAGGACTGCTTAATAACTGGAACAGGGGACAAACTTCAGCACTCCTGCCCCCAGTTGCCGTGACTTGACTGCGGTCCAGGAACCACTCCGTCCTGGAGCCGAATGGGGAACTTGCTCTATCCACTCCCAGGCACTGGACAACACTCAGTGCTGGGAGCTCTAGTCCTTACAAGGACTTTCCCCATTGAATCCTACACACTGGAACAAGCTGGAGTAGTGATTAGCTCTTTCCCCTCCCAGTAACCAGACAACACATAGTTCTGAGAGTACAAGCTAGAATATTTTATTAATCTGGCCAGATGGCCTGCTTTTATACATTTCTGAACACAGACAAGCACGTCCATGACACTTCCACACAAAACAGGATAATCCCTCCCCTATGCCTGGGAGATAATTGAGTCAAGAAATGTACAAAACTCAATTATCTCCAGGCACAAAAATCACATTTCACAGACACCCCAAAAGTACCTTTACAAAAGTTATTTTCATGGAAGTCAATTATTTGACTGACCGTGCACATGTGTCAAGAATGGAGTGGGATCCAACATGCAAAATGTAGATAAAGGGTAACGTATACCAGACCTTAGAATGGCCGGACTAACGTATAAGAACAAGGACAAATTCAAGCCGAGGTCAAGGAGTACAGAAATCAGGATAAGCGAGTAAGCCAAAACCGGGTCAAAGGAGAATAGAATCAAGAGTAATCCCAAACGGAGCCAAGATCAAAAGCTGGAATATAGAATGCAGAACAAGCACTATAGTGAACAAAAATGAACGACAACAGGGCAAAGAACCTAGCCCTTTGAGGCCTTTTTATACTGTGGCTCTTTAGGATGGTAGCCACGCACCCCAAAAATCATAATCCGAACGTTTTGGCGGAACTTGATGTCATTAGCGTCAGGACATCGATGCCCCCTTTCCGAGTCATAAAAAGCGGCAGGGCTATAGTGGCCGGCGTGAAAACGGCTGGAAAAGGAAGAGGAAAGCTGAAGGGGACTCACAACATCACGTGAAAGGTGAGTACCATGAGGGACAACCCTGGTTACCACAAAAGGGACCCTGACAGTACCCCCTCCTCCAGAACAGCCCATAGGGGAGAAGGACCCTGGGCGAGACGGATAACAGGAATGGAAAGATGGAGAAGACAAAGAGCAGAGATATCAGAACGGTCATCCCAAGACCTGTCCTCAGGACCAAAACCCTTAAAAATCAACCAAATATTGCAACCTGCTACAAGAAAAATGTGAATCAAGAAGAGAACAAATCTCGTATTCCTCTCTACCTTCCACTTGCACAGATGAAGGGCGGGTAAACCTATTAAAGATCAAAGGTTTCAGTAAAGAGACATGAAATACCCTGGGAATCCAAAAGTTCGAGGGTAATTCAAGACGATAAGCAACTGGGTTGTTGAGTGGCATCGGACACTAGAATGTTGTGTGCAAACTCAGCCCAAGGAAGCAAGCCAACCCAGTCATCCTGATGGGCAGATACAAAGCATCTTAGGTATTGTTCGACCTTTTGATTAGTATGTTCTTCTGCTCCGTTAGTCTAGGGATGATAGGCTGATGAAAGGCTGAGAGTTATACCTAATTGTTTACAGAAAGTCCTCCAAAACTTGGAGATAAACTGTGAACCCCTCTCAGATATGATTTCTCTATGTATTCCATGGATACGGAATATCTTCACGGCAAATATCTTTGCCAATTCTGGGGAAGTGGGTAGCTTTACCAGAGGTATAAAATGCGCCATTTTGGTGAACCTGTCAATGACCTGTCAATGACAGTCAAGATAACGGTATTCTTTTTGGAATTAGGTAAGTCAACAATGAAGTCCATGGCTACACTACTTCAGGGTTGGTTAGGAATGTCTAAGGGTTGAAGCAAACCACATGGAAGGGTAGTAGACAGTTTGGTTCTTGCACAAACAGTACAAGCCTTAACATAATCACTGCTATCTTGTCTCAAGGAAGGCCACCAGAATTCTTTGGCAATCAGGGAATACGTCTTACGAATACCTCGATGGCCTGCAGTTTTACTCTCATGAAAGTGGACGAATATCTCATTTTGATGTTCAGGAGAAACATATAGACGTATCTTGATACTAGTGTTAGCTGTGGTATTCTGTTTGGGTACCACAGAAGACACATCAAACATAAGATTGACAAGAAGTTCATATTGATGAGATAACGCATCAGTTTTAGAATTCTTCAAACCAGGTGTATAAGTCAATACGTAATTAAATCATGTTAGAAAAAGAGACCATCGGGCTTGCCTAGCTGAAAGATGTTTGGCCTCTCCAATATAGGATAGGTTTTTATGATCCATAACGATAGTCACTGGAAGAACAGTACCCTCTAATAGGTGACGCCATTCTTTTAAGGCTAGAATTATGGCAAGGAGTTCTCTGTCTCCTATATCATATCGTTTCTCTGTATCTGATAACTTTCTTGAATAGAACCCACATGGATGTAGGGGTAGATCAGGACTTGGTCGCTTTGACAACACTGCTCCTACACCAGTCTCTGACGCATCAACCTCTAACAAAAAAAGGAGAATAGGATTGTGATGTACTGTGTTTGTCATGGGTAAGACTATAGACAAAAAACCCTTTCTAAAGCATCTATAATAGTTAGCGAATCCTATAAATCTTTGAATAGCTTTTAACCTATTAGGTAGAGGCCATTGGAGTATGGAATCCAATTTCTTAGAATCCAGAGAAAACCCTTTTCCTGAAATCACATACCAAAGAAAGCTAATTTGGTGTTGTTCAAAAAGGCATTTTTCAAGTTTACAATACAGTACGTTTTGTAACAATCTAGACAATACCTTTTTAACTTGTCTATGATGAGTCTCCCTGTCTTTAGAATAAATCAGTATGTCATCCAGGTATACTATGTACAGAGAAAGGATTGGGGGCACACCCAAGACCTGCATTTTTCATGAAAGGTGCTGCCGCAGTGACCAAACTTCATATATGACAAAAATAGTTGCGGTGCACTTAGACTACAAAAAATACAACATAAAGAAGGCTTCTAAATTGCCTATCTAAGAATAAATATGGGGATTTAGTTCCACCATATGGCCATATGATGTTAAGCCCACCACTGCTTTCAAAGTACCCCAATGTTGGTGGGTCCTACGCTAAAATGTGGGGGACAAATTAAATAGTACTAGTGTTAAAAATAAAGTGTATTATTAAATCCTTGTAAGAGCAAAGTGAGTATACAAAAATAAAGTGATGACAGCAATTAAAAACAGTGTTAAAACTAAACAAAGTGTTAGTGCTAGAATGAATATACTCACTATTGCAGATGATATCTGTGTTGGAGAAAATAATAAAAGTGACCTGACTATTGAAAACTCCTCCTATATATACACACCTAGCACATTATTGTTGAAATTCACCACGGAGACAGCAGCAAATGAAAGAAACAATAATATAAAAGAAATCCCTATAAACAAAATCCTAGCTCATCTGAGCGCTTACTAACATCAAATTCCCTATCTCTCACGGGTTAACAAAAACAATACAGGTTTCACCAATGTAGTGGAAATATAAACAGGGGTTATAGTGTAATTCTGTCACAACAGTTTAACCCCTTAAGGACACATGACATTTGTGATTTATCATGATTCCCTTTTATTCCAGAAGTTTGGTCCTTAAGGGGTTAAAATTTAACTTCCATCTTTGCAACTACGAATCTTCATTTGAAAACTGCAGCTTGAAGGTATGGACTGGGATTCAGAAGATACCTCAGATTCCTTCCTTTTTATTACATATTAATTTACTATTACAATGTTCCAATTTTTACTTACAGTTTACTACTGTAATATTTGTTTGTGCATTTACCTGTAGTAATTATTAATCTGACTGATTTAACATTCAAATATTTTAATATGGGCAACAAATGGCTACTCTGTTCCACCACTCCTTTTTCCCTGGCTCTCTTTCTAACCCCCCCACATCCTCCTACCCCTCGCCACTCCTAGCTGTAAATTCCTTTATATAACTGTGCATCCTTCTACTTCTTTTACCCACCCGCCTGCCCCGCCTGGCTCCTTTTAACTATATAGCATGACTCTTCCAGCTGTTTCCAACCACAGTCGATCATATCCTCATTCCCTTCACACGTTATCAATCACTGCAATCACACTATAAATTCTCTCTGCCACCACCTTCAATTTCCTCTGCTACCTCTGGTCTCATTTCCCTATTTTATCTTTAGATTGTAAGCTCACAGGCAATTTAGCTAATCACTTTGTATAAAAGAGCTTCAATGGCTAGATATCAGCTTATGGGCAGTGCACTCTCTACCTTTTTTTGTCTTTGTATATTGTACGTCCTCCACTTATTGTACAGTGCTGCGGAATCTGTTGGCGCATTATAAATACCAGTAATAGATTAAATAAAAATAAACATGCGACTGATACTCTCACATGTAGTAGAGATAATTGCTCTTTCGCTCTAGAGGTGTTACCGTGTTAGCATTGGCAGGTATAGGCCTCTCTCTTTAGGGCAGCAAGATGACTCTGTGATGATATGTTAACAGAAAAAAAAAAACAGAGAAAAAAACTCCAACAGCTTTTTTATGAGAGTATATAGGTTATGAGAATAGGCAGTTTATTGAGCTCTGAGTTAAGTCTTATGGTGGAATTATACCCACAACTGGATTTATGCTCTCATCTGTAATTATAGAAAAAATAGTACGATACAATTTAAAGTCACTAACGCATTAAACACATTCAGACTTTGTAGAAATGCTAATAAAGCCTGCTGGGGCAAAAATAATTAGTGACTTTTAACCCCTTAAGAACACATGATGGAAATATTCCGTCATGATTCCCTTTTATTCCAGAAGTTGTATCTTTAAGGGGTTAAATTATATTTTACCTTTGCTAATTTCATGTTAATTTATTATGCTAAACTAAGTACCTTAAAATTCTATTATTGCTTATATCAGCACCTGTCTTCAATAGTGACGGATGACTAGTGATGTACCGAACGGTTCATGGCGAACATAGCGTGTTCGCGTTCGCCACGGCGGGCGAACATATGCGCGGTTCGATCCACCCCCTAATCGTCATCATTGAGTAAACTTTGACCCTGTACCTCACAGTCAGCAGACACATTCCAGCCAATTAGCAGCACACCCTCCCTAGCAGACCCTCCCACCTCCTGGAAGGCATCCATTTTAGATTCATTCTCAAGCTGCATGCTTAGTGAGAGGAGGGAAAGTGTAGCTGCTGTTGATTAGATAGGGAAGCATAGCTAGGTTAGGGTTAGGGTATGCTTTTTTTTTTTTCTATGTAATGTAATTGCAGTTAGTTGTCTGCCACTGCTGCCAGCTTCTGTGTCAGGCTCACAGTGGATACTGTGCCCTTTTCCCCAGTCAGTGCCACCACTTATATCTGGTGTCACAATAGCTTGCATTTAAAACAAAAAACTTTTTTCACTGTTATAGATTGAATAGCAGTCAGTGTCCTTAAAGCGGGTGTGTTACGCTAACAGTGGATAGGGTGCCCAGTGCCACCACTCACTGGTGTCATAATAGCTTGGATTTAAAAACAAAAAACTTTTTTCACTGTTATAGACTGAATAGCAGTCAGTGTCCTTAAAGCGGATGTGTTACGCTAACAGTGGATACGGTGCCCAGTGCCTACTTATATCTGGTGTGTCTGTCCCAGCTTGGATTTAAAAACAAAAAACTTTTCACTGTTATAGATTGAATAGCAGTCAGTGTCCTTAAAGCGGGTGTGTTACGCTAACAGTGGATACGGTGACCAGTGCCACCACTCACTGGTGTCATAAAAGCTTGGATTTAAAAACAAAAAACTTTTTTCACTGTTATAGATTGAATAGCAGTCAGTGTCCTTAAAGCGGGTGTGTTTCGCTAACAGTGGATACGGTGCCCAGTGCCACCACTCACTAGTGTCATAATAACTTGGATTTAAAAACAAAAAACTTTTTCACTGTTATAGATTGAATAGCAGTCAGTGTCCTTAGCCGGTGTGTTACGCTAACAGTGGATACGGTGCCCAGTGCCACCACTCCTATATCTGGTGTCACAATAGCTTCTGGATTTAAAAACAAAAAACTTTTTCACTGTTATAGATTGGAATAGCAGCTCAAAAATCCTTAAAGCTGGTGTGTTACGCCAACAGTGGATACGTGCCCAGTGCCACCACTTATATCTGGTGCTCAAATAGCTTGGATTTTAAAAAAAAAACTTTTTTCACTGTTATAGATTGAATAGCAGTCAGTGTCCTTAAAGCGGGTGTGTTACGCTAACAGTTGAGTGGTGCCCAGTGCCACCACTCACTGGTGTCACAATAGCTTGCATTTAAAAAAAAAACTTTTTTCACTGTTATAGATTGAATAGCAGTCAGTGTCCTTAAAGCGGGTGTGTTACGCTTACAGTGGATACGGTGCCCAGTGCCACCACTCACTGGTGTCACAATAGCTTGCATTTAAAAACAAAAAACTTTTTTCACTGTTATAGGATTGAATAGCAGTCAGTGTCCTTAAAGTGGGTGTGTTAAGCTCACAGTGGATACGGTGCCCAGTGCCACCACTCACTCATATCTGGTGTCACAATAGCTTGCATTTAAAAACAAAAAACTTTTTTCACTGTTATAGATTGAATAGCAGTCAGTGTCCTCAAAGCGGGTGTGTTACGCTAACAGTGGATACGGTGCCCAGTGCCACCACTCACTGGTGTCACAATAGCTTGCATTTAAAAAAAAAACCTTTTTTTCACTGTTATAGATTGAATAGCAGTCAGTGTCCTTAAAGCGGGTGTGTTACGCTAACAGTGGATACGGTGACCATTGCCACCACTTAGATCTGGTGACACAAAGCTTGGATTTAAAAAAACAAAACCTTTTTTTCACTGTTATAGATTGAATAGCAGTCAGTGTCCTTAAAGCGGGTGTGTTACGCTAACAGTGGATACGGTGACCATTGCCACCACTTAGATCTGGTGACACAAAGCTTGTATTTAAAACAAAACAACCACTTTTTTCACTGTTATAGATTGAATAGCAGTCAGTGTCCTTAAAGCGGGTGTGTTACGCTAACAGTGGATACGGTGACCAGTGCCACCACTTAGATCTGTGACACAAAGCTTGGATTTAAAAAAACAAAACACTTTTTTCACTGTTATAGATTGAATAGCAGTCAGTGTCCTTAAAGCGGGTGTGTTACGCTAACAGTGGATACGGTGACCAGTGCCACCACTTAGGTCTGGTGGCGCAAAGCTTGTATTTAAAAACAAAAAACACTTTTTTACTGTTATAGATTGAATAGCAGTCAGTGTCCTTAAAGCGGTGTTACGCCAACAGTGGATACGGAAGTGACCAGTGCCACCCCACTTCTTAGATCTGGTGACACAAAAGCTTGTATTTAAAACAAAAACACTTTTCACTGTTATAGATTGAATAGCAGTTAGTTATCTTCGCTGGTGTCAGGCCTACAGCCTGTGCTCTGCACACCGTGCCAGTGCAGATTGCCAAATTACATCTGGTCTCACAGTAGCTCTTGCACCATAGTACCACTAATCCCAACAAAAATGACAGGCAGAGGGGTATACACCCGCAGGGGCAATCGTGGTCGTGGTGCTGTGATTCCCTTTGGCCCTAGAATAATGCCCAGTTTTCAGAGGCCACGTACCCTGAACTTGAAAGTTCTGAGGACATAGTTGACTGGCTAACACAGGACACCCAATCTTCTACAGCCTCCGCTCAGAACCTTGACGCATCATCCTCCTCCAGCTTAGCTTCAGGCACCTCTCAAGATACCACTCACCCGCCTGCCGCCACCACCAAAACTAGCACCACAGCCGCTTCAGTTGGTATGTCAGAGGAGTTATTCACACATCCGTTTGAAGAAATGAGTGATGCGCAACCATTATTGCCAGAGGATGTAGATACAGGGATATGTCTCAGGCAGGCAGCATTACACACATGGACGTACGGTGTGATGATGATGATGATGTTGTACCCGCTGCTGCTTCCTTTGCTGAGTTGTCAGATACAAGTGAAGCTGTTGATGATGACGATGCGTCCATGGATGTCACGTGGGTGCCCGCTCGTCAAGAAGAAGAACAGGGCGAAAGTTCAGATGGGGAGACAGGGAGGAGGAGGAGACGAGTTGGAAGCAGGGGGAGGTCGTCGCAGGGAGCTAGTGGCACAGTCAGACAGCATGCATCGACACCCGGGGTCAGCCCGACAGCACACCAATCAACGCATGCTGTGTCCACCACCAGAATGCCGTCATTGCAGAGCTCAGCAGTGCGGAATTTTTTTTGTGTGTCTGCCTCTGACAACAGCGATGCCATTTGCAACCTGTGCCAAAAGAAACTGAGTCGTGGGAAGTCCAACACCCACCTAGGTACAACTGCTTTGCGTAGGCACATGATCTCACATCACAAACGCCTATTGGATCAACACATGAGTACAAGCAGCTCGCC
>OW240916.1:188532882-188546497 GCA_933207985.1 Pelobates cultripes | reverse complement strand
ACATAGAATGTGACGGCAGATAAGAATCATTCGGCCCATCTAGTCTGCCCAATTTTTTAAAATACTTTCCTGGCCTTATCTTATAGTTAGGATAGCCTTATGCATTTCCCACGCATGCTTAAACTCGTTTACTGTGTAAACATCTACCACTTCAGCTGGAAGTATTTCCATGCACCCACTAATATCTCAGTAAAGTAATACTTCCGGATATTATTTTTAAACCTTCGCCCCTCTAATTTAAGAGTAGGTCCTCTTGTTGTGGTAGTTTTTCTTCATATAAATATAGTCTCCTCCTTTACTCTGTTGATTCCCTTTAATGTTACTATCATATCCCCCCCTGTCTCGTCTTTCCTCCAGGCTATACATGTTAAGTTCCTTTAACCTTTCCGTGTAAGTTTTATCCTGCAATCCAGGAACCAGTTTAGTAGCCCTTCTCTGACCTCTCTAAAAAGTATCAATATCCTTCTTGAGATACAGTCTCCAGTATTGCGTACAATATTCCAAGTGAGGTCTCACCACTGTTCTGTACAATGGCATGAGCACTTCCTTCTATCTACTGCTAATACCTTTCCCTGTACAACCAAACGTTATGCTAGCATTTCCTAATACTCTATTACATTGTCTGCCTACCTTTAAGTCATCAGAAATAATCACCCCTAAATCCCTTTCCTCAGATGTTGAGGTTAGGACTCCATCAAATATGCTGTACTCTGCCCTTGGGTTTTTACGTCCAAGATGCATTATCTTGCACTTACTCACATTAAATGTCAGATGCCAGAACTCTAACCATTTTTCTAGTTTAGCTAAATCATTTGCCATTTGGCTTATCCCTCCTGGAACATCAACTATGTTACATATCTTAGTATCATCAGCAAAAAGACATACCTTAGCACCAAGACCTTCTGCAATATCACTAATAAAAATATTGAAGAGAATGGGTCCAAGTACAGATCCCTGAGGTTCCCTACTGGTGACAAGCCCAAGCTTGAATATACTCCATTAACTACAACCCTCTGTTGTCTGTCACTCAGCAACTGCCTTACCCATTCAACACTATTGAAATCCAAGTTTAAAGATTGCAGTTTATTGATAAGCCTTCTATGTGCAACAGTGTCAAAAGCCTTACTGAAATCTAGGTAAGCCTTCCAATATTCTGGAACTACTCCTGTTAACAATGATTGGTTAAATCAATCTGTTAATGGTTTTGCTAGTACACCACTAGGCTCTTGTAATAATTTTGGGTGTATTCCATCTGGTCCCATTGATGTATTTGTCTTTACTTTTGATATTTGAAATAGAGCCTCTTCCTCTGTAAACTCACATGTAACAAATGACTAATTTGTCCTTTTCCTATCTGAGGCCCCTTCCCTTCATTTTCATCTGTAAATACTAAACAAAAATATTAATTGAGGCAGTCAGCTAGACCTTTATCCCCTTCTACATACCTTCCTTCTTTGGTTTTTAATCTAACTAATCCTTGTTTTACTTTCTGTAGCAGGGCATCGCCACTAAGAGCCATGCCCACTGAGTATTCAGATGTTTTGGTTTTGTATTTTGTGTCCCTTATGTGTATTCTCATGATTTCCCCTTGTTAAATGTGGTTCCCCATGTATCTTTATGTAATTGTAAAGGATTTGTGTTTTACCTGCTCCCCGTTCGAGAGATCTCATACGAACGGGCTCTGTTTGGCTCCCAAACGGGGATCACCCAACACCTCATTTAGAATGTATATGTAACGAAATCCTTTATTGAACAGACCATGCGAACCAGCCTGTTCGGTTATTTGGATGGTTACAGAGTGATTTTGTGCAAATAACGAGAAAAATGAACAAACTACCGAACCACCCGACCTCCCACTGAGGTCGTGTGGCGCCTATTAACCACCCAGACTTTTGCGGTTAACCACAGACTAATTGGGGAATTTGGTGGTCCGCCATTTTGGATTGTCGACCGCTCAGCGGTAAATGGCGATGATTCCCTGGAACTAATTTCGGCTACTTATTTTGCCAAACACCGCTGTTACTCTTCAAATCCTCATTCGTACGGTGGAAAAACACACGAATGCCGGAGATCTACCTCATTTGTACATTGGAAGTACGCGAAAGTGACCGACCCCAGATAGCTACAGTATGGAACTTGTTGTCGGCTACAATCACGCGAACGGCTGGCGAAAGCCAAACTTCTGTAGACGTTTCTGAGAACTGTGTTCATGGGATCTGAGCGCTATTCGCCTAGAATATGCACTCAGATCCAAGCTATCTGGGGATATGTGGGACTTAAAGTTTATGTTCTGTAAAATGTAAGTTATAGATTTTTATGCTGTTTGCTAAAATAAGAAAATCCATGTTTCTTTCTACCTGGAGATAATTAAGGCTCCTTTTACTCACTTAAGTTAATTATCTCCAGGATGGAAAAGAGGGAGTGATTTAAGTAAAAGGGGAGTGCTTATGTTATAGCCACTGTGTTTGGCTACTGTATTGCTTTTGTCCCAGTCTTCCATCTGGTCCCCTAGGGGAGTGTCCACCAGGTGGGAGACCTGCATAAATACCGGGCAGGTAGCCCACAGTAAATGAGATCGTTTTACCCCTTCATGAAGTCTCGACTCATGTTTGAGGGATTGGGAGTTATAATCACTTTGTTTCAGCTGGATTTCAGGAGAATCTGCAAGGATCATCGCTGCACGAATAGAAGGATCATTTACAGTATAATTAGAACATTCACACCTCGTTAACTAGGTGTGAAAACCGCAAACCGCTAGGAAACAAGCTGCAGCTGTGAGTCAGTCTCACGGCCGTAGAGTCCCACTGGCCACATGGAAGTCTTTGGCTACCAATGGGAAAAGGATCGCCCATTCAAACTGGGTTTGCACCATTCTCCTGGTTGGTCGGCACGAGTGAGTGCTGATTGGTCGCTGCGGGACACAGGCTGAATGGGATGGAACCCAGGGCTATCTATCAATGTATGTTTCAACCCTGTTACCCCTTCCCTACCCAGGGCGCCGCACCCCAGAGTATAACTCTTCTCCCCCTCAATCTAATGTGGTTTCATGTGTATCCCTGTGTACTGTTGGTATCTCCCAGGGCGGGAGGTGGTTATCTGTAACCCAGACCCTCCTGCCTGTGACTAAGGGAAGTGTATTGTGTGGAATGGAGACCACCTGTGGGGGTCTGTGCATAAAAGAAGCCTGTATTCAATAAAAATTGCTCAGAGTTCAGTGTTTTAACCTCCAAAACTGTGTGTCGTCCGGTTAAGTGAGGGAAGCAAGATTTAACCCCTGTGTCTACTGTTCCAGCTTCCAAGGGATGCAATGGGGAAAAGTCCTTGTAAGATCTTCCAGGGCTGAGTGTCATCTGTTCCTGGGAGCACATAGAGTGAAGTCCCCTAACCATGTAAGAGTTCCTGATAGGCTGAAGGAAGGGAACTAGCGGGGGTAAACAGTCGGGTTACCGAGGCATCCCAATACACTTTCCTTTTCTCATTTATGTATATAAAAAATATTTAGTCCCCTTTTTTTACTGACAGTGCTTTTTTCTCTTCTGTGTGTGATTTGGAAGCTCTTATAATTTGCTCTATAAGATTAGGCAGAAAGAGGCTATCTTCATCACTTTTTTTTATAATTACTAAATGCAAATTTTTTTTTTTTACTATTTTGGATGTGGATAACGACAGTGGTTTCTTAATTTGTTTACTTTTACTGATAAGCCTAATGCAATGTTTTATTGCCTTCAGTAGTGCAACTTTTAAATAATTCAATTTTTCTTGGACTCCATTTAAACTGTTCCAATCTGATGAATAACTCCTTTACACATATTCGGATTTTAGAAAAGTCTGGTTTTCTAAAGTCTAAAACTTTTGTCTTTGTGCGGTGTGACTCAGTCACTGTTTTTATATTTGTAGTGGTACTTACCCTCTCCAGGGGCCGGGCTAGGTCCTCCTTCCCTGCCGCACTGGACGAGCCGCGTGCACTGACCACGAGAAGCGCTTTTAAAGTGCCAGTATGAGCAAAAAATAAAAAAGATCTCCCATTGGTCCATGTCATTCCACATTCCCCATACACTCACGTTTTGGGGCCGTGGATATGACAAGGGCCAATCAAATATAACTAATAGGTATTTATACTCACCTTTCCCTTAACTCCCTGCCCTATCGTGGTTTCTATCGTGGTTTCTGATTCAGTTCCCTTTCGTGCTTGCTTTGTGTAGTAGTGGTTTTTTCGTGCTTGACCTTGGCTTTGTACCTGACTCCGTTTTTCTCTTTATCCCTGCTTTGTCTTGTTCGTCGGTTTCCTGACTCCTGTGTACCAGAACTTGGCTAGTTCTTGTTTACGCTGTCTCTCTGTTCCCTTGACCTCGGCTCGTTCTTGATTCTGTCTTTTCCTGTCCACGTCACAGTCCCACCATTCTAGGTCCAGTAAGACGTATTTTGTTTTCTTGTCTCTCGTTGGACTATTCTTGCTTGTTGGGGTATACTACTGTGACAATATTAAACCACACTGACTGATGATTACTGGATCTTAAACTTTCACCTACAGTAATATCTGATACCAAATCTCAATTTGTTAACACTAAATCTAGTAAGGTCTCTTTACGAGTTGGCTCCTCAACAACTTGTTTTAGAGACAATCCCAGTAGGAAGTTTAGAATATGTGTGCTCCTGGCAAAAGCACAAACTACTATTTTGGTTTTCCAGTTCACATGAGGAAGATTAAAGTCACCCATGATGATAACTTCTCTCTTCATTGTCATTTTAGCTATTTCCTCAACTAGCAGATTATCTAACTCTTCAAACTGTCATGGGGACCTATAAATCCCACCTACATGAGTTACTGTGTGATTACCAAATTCTAACGTAACCCAAATAGACTCTATGTTTGCCTCACTAACGTTTATTAGGCTAGATTTTATGCTATCCTTCAAATCCAGGGACACCCCCCCCCCTCCTCCTTTCTTGCCTTAACTGTCTTTTCTATATAAAGAGTACCTTGGTATTGCTGTGTCCCAGTCATTTTTCTCATACCATGTCTCGGTAACAGCGACTAAATTTACATTATCAGTTGCCATTATTGCCACAAGTTCATGGATCTTATTCCCTAAACTGCGAGCAGTTGTAGACATTTTTTTAACACACTCACTACAGTTACTTTCTGTCCTTGTTTTGGGGGGGCAATTGGATTGATGTTTTATCACCTATTTGCTGCCCTGCCCCTCTCCTAGTTTAAATACATCCCAGCAAAACCTTTGAACTGCTCCCAGAGAACATTTGCTCCCTTTTGATAAAGATGCAAACAGTCTTTTTTGTACAGTTTATTTCCATTCCAAACAGAGCTACCATGAGAGATGAATCCAAATCCTTGCTCCCGACACCATTCACCAAGCCACAAGTTAAAGTCCCTAACCTGTCATTCTGAGTGATATACAGTGGTGTATCCTGGTTTTGTGCTGCCCTAGGCAGGACAAAACTCAGGCGCCCCCCAAGCCCCCCCCGCGCGTGACCCCCACCCATCCCTTCCCCCGCCTTCTAAATACACACACTCACTGACAGATACGCGTACACTAGCTAACAGAAACACAAACTCACTGACACACACAGTCAAACACACACACTCACTAGCAGAGACACACTCACAGACACACACACTCACAGACACACACTCACAGACAGACACACACACACACTAACAGACACACACACTAACAGACACACACACTAACAGACACACACACACTAACAGACACACACACACACTCAGTAACAGACACACACTCACTAAGACACACACACACACACACACTTCAGACACACACACACTCACTCACTAACAGACACACACACACACTAACACTCACACACACACACACACACACACACTCACACTCACTAACACTCACACACACTCACTAACACTCACACACAAACTCACTAACAGACACACACACACTCACTAACAGACACACACTCACTAACAGACACACACACTCACTAATAGACACACTCACACACTCACTAATAGACACACTCACACACACTCACTAACACTCACACACACTAACAGACACACACACTCACTAATAGACACACACACACTAACAGACACACACACACACACACACTCACTAATAGAC
The DNA here is from genome assembly GCA_933207985.1 of Pelobates cultripes. NCBI lineage: Eukaryota > Metazoa > Chordata > Amphibia > Anura > Pelobatidae > Pelobates > Pelobates cultripes. The sequence continues at coordinate 188,540,375 of OW240916.1, read as the reverse complement.
ACACTCACACACACACACTCACTAACAGACACACACACTCACATTAACACACATACTTTTTAAACCCCCACCCAGCCTCCTTACCTTTGGGAGTGCTGGGGAGGGAAAGGGGTTCTCTATCTCCCTGGTGGTCCAGTGGCTGCTGGGTGGGCGGCATTGGCGGGCGGGGGAGCTCTTCCTGTGAGCTGACTGCTGAGCTCCCTCGCGCGCCGCAGAGTGAGGCTGGGAGCCGGGATATGACGTCATCTTCCGGCTCCCAGCCTCACTCTGCGGCGCGCGAGGGAGCTGAGCAGACAGCTTACAGGAAGAGCTCCCCCGCCCGCCCGCCCGCCAATGCCGCCCAGCGCCCATCGCCCAGCATGTCTGTTAGCTGCGAGGCTAACAAGACATTTGCCTTGGGCATTTGGGGGGCGGCTTTTTTTGCCACCCCTGAAAAATGCCGCCCAAGGCAAATGCCTTGTTTGCCTCGCGGCTAAAACGCCCCTGGTTCTAGGGGAGAAATATATCATTACAATGTAAGTTTTGGAACTAGCTGAAGAACTCCACAATACTACACCACAGAACTTCACAAGATTTGACCAGATTGTTCAGGGTATAAGGTTAGTGAGAGGTAAGCAGATGTATAATTAGCCAAAAACAAGAGTGTATGAGAACACTGAAATGAACAACAACTGAAATAGCTTTCCATGTGGTGTCTTCTCTCTTAGGTATCTAGTTTATCACCACAGACAGAACTTCAGAGAATGACAGTGTGGAAGCAGCCTGCCGTACATCATTGACAAAAACACAAACTTCCTTTACCTCTGAAACCTTATTGCAAGCCAAGTCATTTGTCCCTAGATGGACAAGTACATCCAATTCCCCTTCCTGTTTTGCTCGCTAAACACTATTACAAATAAATCTTGAGTCTCTGTGAGCACTAGCTCCAGGAAGATATCTCACAAGACCACTATTGTCCAGCTCCACACCTCTTATGATAGAATCCCCCAGCAACAACTGCTTTCTATCATGCCTCGCCATAGTCTACCATAGTCTACAAGCCTGTCTCCATAATACCACTACACTCGGTGCCTGAGCGTGTCTCCACAACACCACTACACTTGGTGCCTGAGCCTGTCTTCATAACACCATTACATGCTAAAAGTGCTGAAAATGTTTTATGTGGAGCAACAGACTGTGCAATATGCCTTTTATCCACAACTCCAAGTCTACCAGATCCTACATTAATCCATCTGCCATTCCTAGGATGTCTCTGTGGCAGTGGCTTTGCAACAGTTCCAGCTTGAATTTGTGTACCGGGTAATTTACAAACCTCAGACTTCAAAATTACAATCTCCTGCTGCAATATTCCAAAGAACTTTCTACAGTAGACAGCATCCAACTCTCCAAAAAGTGGAACGTGAAACAAATGCATAACAATTATTATACTGAACTAATTCTGCCATTTTAATGAGTAATGTAAATCAAACAAATCTTAATTTTTTTTGTCCTTCTATATACCTCAGATTACCTACAGTTTCTCTCCAGAATATCTCAAATCACATACTTCAAAGTAGAAACCAAGCTATATCCCTGCAATGTTCTTTGTTGAGCTCATTTGCATAGTCTTATATTAGAGGGGCAAAGGTTTAAAAATAATGTCAGGAAGTATTACTTTACTGAGGGGTTAGTGGATGCATGGAATAGCCTTCCAGCTGAAGTGGTAGAGGTTAACATAGTGAAGGAGTTTAAGCATGTGTGGGATAGGAATTAGGCTATCCTAGATATAGGATAAGCCCAAGGACTAACAAAAGTTTTTAGGAAGTTGGGCAGACTAGGTGGGCTGAATCGTTCTTATCTGCCATCACATTCCATGTTTCTATGTGTCTATACAGTAGTTAGAGCACTGTTAAAGTGAGATTTCTGTGGGAAAAGCAAGTCTTATGGCTTGACTGGGGTGTGTATTTGTGTTTAGCAGTGTATTAACTATATATTTCCTATCCTTACCTTTATAATGCAAAATAAATACAATAGAAATATGACATATGTACAGTATTTTTTTGTTTTGTTTTGTTGTGCAGGTGAGTACAAAACAACGTCAAATGCCACAGCAGCGTGCATATATGTACACAGGCTAAACTGTAGCCTGAATAATTGCACATTTTCCTTTTTATTTTTGTTTTGTTATATGAACAAACTGAATGTAAAGGTTAAGTATCGTAGGGTGTAAACATAGTATTTAGAGAATCTCACTCCAGAGGGAATTAAGACGTGTTTGGTTAAGTATTTGCGCTGGAGTAGACAATGCCAGCTGTCTTTGTGACTGACATTTAAACCTGAAGGTAGGTATACTAGAACATGGTCACCATAGGCTATCACCCACGGTGCTAAAATAGGGTCGATACATCAAATGTACAGTATTTTTATTATAAGTAACTGCGTGCATGCTACCAAGCACTAAATTTAACTTCTTCTTTTGGGAAGATGTTATAAAGTCTGAAATTAATTCCTTCACTGTTTAATATTGTATACTCATACTTTTAAATTGTATGCAAACATCACCATCTAGTGGTATAATCATATTATACATTTGCAATCAATATATTTAGGGAAAGATGGAGATACAGGAATGCTGCCATAGTAATAGTTGCAGCAAATAGAACATTATCAATAGTGATGTCCCAAACGGTTCGCCGAACGGTTCGCCGAACGGCTCGCCACGGACGGCGAACATAAACATAAACTTTGACCCTGTACCGCACAGTCAGCAGACACATTCCAGCCAATCAGCAGCAGACCCTACCTCCCAGACCCTCCCACTTCCTGGACAGCATCCATTTTACAGTCATTGTGAAGCTGCATTCTTAGTGAGCTGTCCAGGAGGTGGGAGGGTCTGCTGCTGATTGGCTGGAATGTGTCTGCTGACTGTGAGGTACAGGGTCAAAGTTTATGTTTATATTCGCCATCCGTGGCGAACCGTTCGGCGAACCGTTCGGGACATCACTATTTATCAATAAAGTATTGTAGGGGAAAATAAAATGCCCATACCAAAGAATAAAGAAACTACACATACATGTATTAAAAGGTGGCTCTGTGAATAATGGCAAATTGCATACATCCCTCACAGGACTTTTTTGCATGTAATTTAAATGCTGTTTTCATTGAACTAACCTGATTTTAGAATGAAAAACTTTCTGGAGAACCTCCCCTTTTTAAATCTAAAGCATTTCTGAACAAAAACTACACATACAATTCAAAGTTAAGTCATGATACTGTGGTTAAAGTGACATGAGGGCAGGTGAGACACGGGTCTGATAGAAAATATACAACATTATTACAGGGGGTCATAATATCTTGTGTAAGGATCACAGAGTAAGTAAAAAGATAATAAACAAACTTAAATAATTACACCTATTAAGAATGCATGAATTTACATCCAAGATGTAGTATATATGGACAGCTGCTGATCATTTGTATGCTGAAGAATGAGTGAATGCATAACAGTAGGGGGACATTATTTCTAGACATACAAAGGCCCTCTAATCACTTTATGCAAGCCCCTTTTTAAAAACACAGCACAAAAAAAAAAAAAAAAGCAAAATCCAAAATAATGAATTTTATGGTAATGCTCACAGGTAAAACACAAATGCATTAAAGGGATACTTCAAACACCTTGATCCACTTTCCTATCTTGTTAAGAGTGAGTCTTTTTTTTTTTCTTCATCTTAAAATATGTAGCTTTAAATAGAAATGGTCACCTTTATAAATTAGCCTTGTTCCGACATCCGCCCTCTGACTGTCAGTCAGACAACTTATCCTATTATGTACTAGTCGTTTAGCACAATGAAGCTATAGTCAAGAGGCAGGCAATTGCACAAAGCAGGTGTGACAGTAGTATACAGTATCCCGGTCAAGCATTCCCTTCTCCCCATAAAAGAAAATCACCCAATATTCCACAAGTAGAAATATCCCTGGAATCACTGACTAATCCACACATGAGCCAAAGCTTAATGCTGGAACACGACTGATTTACTGGCACACAGGACTCACAATTTATGCTATACAAAACTCCTACTCTGGGCCAGGCTAGATAATTGAGTTTCAACAATACACAAAGCTCAATTATCTGCTTGCCAGAAACATTAAAATTTTTAACAATTTCAGAAAAGTACTTTTTATAATACATACAAATATAATTTTAACATCCCTGGGTAGCTGAGGATACCGGTATAGCCAAATCTCACGAATTTCCGTTCGGTAGTTTCCGTGTCGCATCGTGTGGAAGTTTGACTGGCTCGCCATGTGGAGGTATCCGAGCTAGAGTTCCATAGAATCAGTAGCAAGAGCCGGTCTCTGTTCACATCTAACTACACGAAAACCATTGTTCGTATGGTGCAGCTGGTTTCATACGAATGTTCCCCTTGTTCGGTAGATTCTATCTACCGAATGCCAGTTTGATTCGTGGAGGGGAACGTATACATCCAGGACTTCCATGAAGACTGGGCGTTCGCATGTTTGCCTTGCCCAAAATAGTTCCAGGCAATTCATTAGTACGCCCGCTGACCGCGTTCGTGAGTTTTAAGATGGCCGCCATCCTTTGTTCTCGCCACGTGTTCGTACGCCGAATGGCGGCCACCCAGGAGCAATTAAGTTGTGGTTTTCTCCCCGTTCTAATGCTGATTGCTACCCAGGGTATGTGGTCTCTTGTTCGGTAGACGAATACAAGCTTTCACATACATAACCAAACAAACTGAATACAAGCATTTAAACAGCAGGGAGAGGACATAACTGAAGGCACACAGGTAAGTACAAGAGATCCTTCACAGCAGGGATTTGCATCCTTCGGCTCTCCGGCTTTGGTTATCAACAGATTATTAAAAGCTCTTATAGCCAGGGCCGGTGCAATGATCTTTCGCTACACAGGCCAAGATACATTTTACCCCCTCCTTCCTCCCTCCCAAATGTATCTTCACCTGTGTGCCTCGTAACCTCTCTTTTAAATTCCTTACCCCCTTTAGGGTTATATATCTCCTCTTGATTGCCTTACACCTTTGTGAGTGTGTTACACCCCCTTTAGTGTATTATACCCCCCCCTTTAGTGTGTCATACACCACCCGGGGTCTTAATCACCCACCAGCCCATTCCTCTGTCACTGTGCTTTAGTGCGGGGGATAGAGGTAGCATTGTGTGGGATAGGGGCTTTATTATTATAATATATATAGTGCTAACAAATTCTGTAGCACTGTACATTAGGGCTTTAGTGGGGAGCAGGGGCGAACTGACCACTCGGGCATATCGGTCATGGACCGAGGGCCCGAGACAGTCAGGGGCCCGGCCACACAGCCATGCTCCAGCTGGAGAGATGCAGCGCGGGGCCCCACAACCTACCGCTCTGCAAGTTACCCCCCCCTAATGAGACCCGGCAGCTTCACCGCCTCTCTGCCAGGTCTCCTGCTTCCTGTCCCATGCGGCTCTGTGTGATGGGGAGAGGCGGGGCCAGGAAGTGACCTCACTTCCTGTTTACTCCTCTCACACAGAGCCAATTAGCGAGGGGAAGGAGCAGCAGCCTGGGACAGAAGAGGAAGCAGAGAGAAAGGTAGGATCTCTGTCACTAGTCACCCCCCTCACTGTCACTAGTCACTAGTCACTCCCCTCACTGTCACTAGTCACCCCTTCACTGTCACTAGCCACCCCCCCACTGTCACTAGTCACCCCTCTCTGTGTCGCTAGTCACCTCCCTCACTGTGTCCCTAGTCACCGCCCTCACTGTCACTAGTCACCCCCTTACTGTGTCACTAGTCACCCTCACTGTCACTAGTCACCCCCACTTTGTCACTAGTCACTCCCTCACTGTCACCAGTCACCCTCACTGTGTCACCAGTGTCACCCTCTCACTTTGTCACTAGTCACTCCCACTGTGTGTGTTACTAGTCACCCACCACTGTGTGTCACTAGTCACCCACCACTGCCACACTAGTCACCCCCACTCAGTCACTAGTCACCATCTCCCTCCCTCTGTCACTAGTCACCCTCCTCACTCTGTCACTAGTCACCCCCCACTGTGTCACTAGTCACCCCCCTCACTGTGTCACTAGTAACCCCCTCCCTAACTCTGTTACTAGTCACCCCTTCCCTCACCTCACTCACTCTGTCACTCCTTCCCTCCCTCACTTTATCGCATGTCACCCCTTCCCTCCCTTACTCTGTCACCAGTCACCCCCTCTCTCACTCTGTCACTAGTCACCCCCTCCCTCACTCTGTCACTAGTTACCCCCTCCCTCTGTCACTGGTCAACTCCTCCCTCACTCTGTCACTAGTCACCCACTCACTCTAGTGACAGAGTGAGGGAGAGGGTGACTAGTGACAGAGGGAGGGGGTGACTGGTGACAGAGTGAGGGAGGGGATGACTAGTGACAGAGTTTAGGAGGGAGTGACTAGTGACAGAGGGAAGGATGGGGTGACACAGTGACAGAGGGAGGGGGTGACTAGTGACAGAGTGAGGGGATGACTATTGACAGTTAGGGAGGGAGTGACTAGTGGCAGAGGGAGGGATGGGGTGACTAGTGACAGTCACCACCTTCCTCACTCTGTCACTAGTCACCATCTCCCTCCCTCTGTCACCAGGGCCGGACTGGCCCACCGGGATACCGGGAAATTTCCCGGTGGGCCGTCGGCACCTGGGGCCGGGCAGCCAGCTGGCTCACCTGCAGCCGCAGAGGGAGCTCCCTTGGCGGCCGCAGGGGGAGCTGGCTGTTCTTGCGGCCGCAGGGGGAGCTCGCTGTTGTGTCTCTGCTCCCCCTCCCCTGCGCGCCGCTTAATGAGACCGGGGCCGGAATATGATGTCATATTCCGGCCCCGGTCTCTTTGTAGTGCGCTGGGGAGGGGGAGCAGAGACACAACAGCCAGCTCCCCCTGCGGCCGCAAAAACAGCCAGCTCCCCCTGCGGCCGCCAAAGGAGCTCCCTCTGCAGCCGCCAGCCGCCAGTCCCCACAGGTAGAAATTGTGTGTGTGTGTGTGTGTTTCATTTGTGTGTGTGTCTGTCTGTCTGTCTGTCATGGTGTGTGTGTCTGTCTGTCATGGTGTGTGAGTGTCTGTCTGTGTCAGCAATGTGTGTCTGTGTCATTGTTTGTGTCTCTGTGTCCTGGTGTGTGTGTCACTGTCTGTGTCATACAATGTGTGTCTGTCATTGTGTCTGTGTCATGGTGTGTGTGTGTGTGTTTGTCTGTGTCATGTAATGTGTGTCTGTCTGTCACGGTGTGTGTGTGTCTGTGTCACAGTCTCTCTGTGTCGTGGTCTGTGTGTCACGGTCTGTCTGTGTCATGGTATGTGTGTGTGTATGTGTGTTTTTACTCACTTTTTTTTTTCCCACATCATGCTGGTCTCTCCTCGCCCTGCCTCTACGGCTGAGATCATCAAGCTGAGATCACGCGCTTGCTTGTGTGTGTGTGTGTGCCTGCTACTGAGTGAGCTTGTGTTTTTATGTCAATAACCTTATGTATGAGGCTGTGTATCAA
>OW240916.1:188400440-188532782 GCA_933207985.1 Pelobates cultripes | reverse complement strand
AAGTAGTGGCGGCTGGGAACCACGTACTGTGGGTCAGCCACCGCCATCAGGTTTTTAAAACTGTCCGTCTCCACCAGACGGAATAACTGCATTTCAAAGGCTAGGAATTTTGAAATGCTGGCATTCAGGGCCATGGATCGCGAGTGGGTACGGGGGTTTTTCCTCTTTCTCTCCAGTGTTTGGGAGATGGACAGCTTAACGCTTCCATGGGACAGTGTCGAGATGCCTGGCGACGGTGGCAGACATTGTGGCATTGCTGCCACATCCACTGTTTGTGGGGTGGCAGGTGTCACTGTCACTCATGAGGTGGAGGAAGAGGCCGAGACAGCAGCAGAAGAGGAAGCAGGAGGAGCCTGAGACCGTTCTTGATTTTTGAGGTGCTTACTCCTGATGCCTGGTCATGCAGGTTGTGCCTAGGTTTAGAACTTTTATGCCTCGCTTCAAGCTCTGATTGCACAGCGTGCAAACCACTTGTGTCTTATCAGCACATTGTCTGAAGAACTGCCACGCCAGGGAACTCTTGGATCTGGCTTTGGTGTGCTCCATCCCTGGGTGCAGTGGGCAGTAGCAGGCGTACTGTCTAGGGGGCGGCCGCTCCGGTTTTGCACCCTGCTCCCTCTTATGCTGTGCTGGTGCCTCTGTGCGACCACCGTCTCTCCTTCCAAACTGCACACGTCCCTCGCATGACCTTGATTCCATGTGGGGTCTAGGACCTCATCATCCTCCACATCATCTTCCACCCACTCCTCAACCCTGCCCTCCTTGCTGGTCTGCACACTGCAGAAAGCCACAGCAGTTGGCACCTGTGTTTTGTCATCAGAGACGTGCTGCGGTGGTCCTCGCATGTCCACATCCTGAAACATAAGTGGTTGTACATCAGTGCACTCAATCTCTTCCACTTCTGGGGCAGGGCTAGGTGGATGGCCCACAGAAACCCCGCCAGCAGAGTCATCAAAAAGCATAAGAGACTGCTGCATGACTTGTGGCTCAGACTGTTTGGCTGATTTGCAAGCGGTTTAGATGAAAGACAGATGGCCATGGGCTACAGGTGCCAACTCTGAGCTTTCAGCAGTGAACAGAGTGGGAGACAATGTGAAGGAACTGGAGGCAATGTCAGCCACCCAATCTACTATCGCCTGTACTTGTTCTGGCCTCACCATTCGTAGAGCGGCATTCGGGCATACCAAATAATGCTGAAGGTTCGGTCGCCTATTCGCACCTGAGGAAGGTGTTTCACTTGTGCGTGTAGCTGGCACAGATCGACCATGTCCTCTCCCTGCAACAGGAGCTCCACCAACACCAGCAGCACCACAACCAGGGCCACATCCCTTATTTGACGCTCTCCTCATTCTTTGCGTTCACCCACCAAACTAACAGATGGTTTATGTCAGGTGACAATGTAACCGCCAATAGTCAACAATTAAGTTCACTGACAGTAAGGCAGGGCCAGTGTCCTAAAGAGAAAACATTTCTAAAAGTCACACAACAGTGTGACAGGCGTAATTAATACAGTTTCACTGTCTCAAAGTGTGATATTTTTTTTTTTTTTTTTTTAAACCAACAATGTAACAGTAGTATTTAAGGGTATTATTGGACTGCAAGAAATGCACCAAAGGCCACAAATGTACTATTGTACCAAAGAAATTAGAATTTTTCAAAGTGTGATGTAACCACAGTATTTGACGGCTCTATTTGACTCTCAGATATGAAGTGCACGCCTCAAATTTACTTTTTAGCACCAAAGAAATGTGTATTTTTTAAAGTGCGATGTAATCACAGTATTTGACGGTTCTATTTGACTCTCAGATATGAAGTGCACGCCCCAAATTTACTTTTTAGCACCAAAATACATTGAATTTGTCTAACTGTGATGTCACAGCAGTATTTAAAAATGCCTAGATGTTGCCCACTGAGCTACCGGAACAGGATTAAAGTAATGTGCCTGGCACACATACAGTTGCAAGTGCCCACCTAACAAACAGACTGATTGCTTATTTCTCTGTGGCACTGGGCTCAGGGCAGGGTACAAAAATGTAGTATAGCAACCACAAAAATAATTGCTGCAGTTTGCAGATTCAACACCAGAATTCTTTCATAATCTGTCCCTCACAGCTGCAGCATCCTCTCCCTACACTAATAAGAGCTGGGTCACATGCTGCACTGGCCAATCACAGCCATGCCATTAGTAGGCATGTCTGTGATAGCTTCTAAGGGCACACAAGTCAAACGCTTGTTGATTGGCTGCCCTGAAGCTTTTCAAAACGTGCCATTAAATCGCCGAACACCGAACTCAAATCTGAACTGTTACTGAAATGTCCGGCTTCGGGGTCAAAAATCGTAATGTTCGGTACGAACCCGAACTTTGCAGTTCGGGTTTGCTCATCTCTACACATGACTAGCATCTTCTTTATGCGTTTGAACCTGCTTGATGCACAATAGATTTAATGATTCCATTGTTTCAAATAATCTTCAAGAGAAACCCAATTTAATTATTGCCCATACTTAACTATGCATTTTCAAACCTTTTGACATTTCTATACTACTTAAACCAAACAAATCTCATTATTCAAGTGCATTTTGATAGTCACCCTTTAAATTACCAGCTTGTTAAATACAGATAGTTTATATGTAATCTATTCATTAAAAAACAGTTTTGTCTTGTTTTCCAAAGAATATGGATATATGCATTCCTATGTTAGAGGTAGAAAAGAGGCAGGGGTCATTCCTTAGGCTTTTATCCAATTAACTATACTTTATCTCTAAATACACAGATGATTGGAGAAAAGAGTAACAAGTTTGCTGGGCAACCAAAGGGTAACAGTGAGAACAGAGTTACCCTGCATTACTTTTGGGTTGAGGATACTGGTTTCTCTTTTTACATACTGTAGTCTCACAGAAATGTGCTTTGTTTTTAGTTTAATTTAAAATATTTTATATTCCAATTTAGCACAGCAGAAGAGAGCAGAGCATTACACAGCTCTCTAAATAAACAAAAATACAGCATAAATCACTAAAGGTAAACATGCTCACAGATCGGAAATACAAATGTCCAAGAAAGGTGGTGTACCGATGGTGCTCCACTTGCTTTCAAGCCAAGTGATATTTGGTCAGCAAAACAAGCACATCGAAACAAAGTGCTTACCATAAAACAGATCCTTTATTAAGCATTCAAGTAAACATTTACAGAACCCCAGATGAGTTCAGGTATATCTGGAGTATGACTCTCCTTGTAAGTAATCCCGATGACAGCAGATGGTAGAAATAATATTCTTCTATGGTATCGAAGAAGTCGAGTGCCAGCTAAAACTCCAAACATGTTGACTGATGAAATTCAAAACTGGAATTTGGCATGTGTTCCAGCAACACGCATCAATGTGGGCATAATGTGGGTCACATTCTTCAGAACTCTAGCCTAATACATTTTTTAGTGGATCCTATTTAATCAGAGGCATTTCACATGCAGGCTTCACCATCTGATGTCAGTGGGAATACTTACAAGGAGGATGATACTCCTAATATGCTTACACCCATTTGGGACTCTCTAAGTGCTCATTTGTATGTCTAATAAAGGATTTGTTTTTATGGTAAGCACTATGTTTCACATGGTATTGTGTATCATGTAGCACTTGGCTTGCATTGAAGTGGAGCACCATAAGTACAGCACCTTTCTTGGGCTGTTATTAGACATTTTTATTTTTTATTGTTTATAGCTCTTTTTCTAGCAGCTATCTGCAAGCCTGTTCCATGCAGAGTTTTCTGCTGTTGTAAGTCTATTTTCTTATGAGCGTGTGTAGCGGTTACTACATGAACCATAGAGCTGGTATTTAGATCTAAGAATTTGATGTTATTAATTGTATTTATTTTGATTTAGTTCCCATCAAAAAGAAAAGTTTAATTCTACAATTGCAGAAAACCTATGGCTAAGGGATCTAGAGGTATGACCCCACTTGATTTGTATTATATAGTGGGGTCATGCCTCTAGACCCCTTAGCCATAAGTTTTCTGCAAAAAAATTTTTTTTTTTTTTTTTTAAACACCCAGGAAACACCATTACCATCTTTTAAAATATATAATGTGACAGATCCCTCTGTCTTGGAACTATAGTGCCTTCCCAGTGGATTCATGTAATTGCCTGTCTGTACTTCCCCGTTCGTTTATTTGTTAATCTACCGAATAAACTGCTGAACGGCCGGCCGGCCAGCCAGAAGAGGAGTGTGTTGCTGGTTAACCTATTGGCCCCAATTCGAACGTTGTGGTTAACCGCAGACAGCTCCTAATTGAAACCGTATGCTGGGTGGTTGTCATTCGTATGCCGACCACGAGGCGGCAGCCATCTTAGATGCACGAATATAGAGCGGTGTTCATCGACAAACTTATGGAACGCAAAACGGACCCTTTTTCTCCCGAACACCGCTGAAACCGCCGACCTCCATTCTATGTCATCCGGCATACGAACACCAGTCCGTTTGGGACTTTTATTTCACGAATGGACTTAACCCAGATAGCCATCCCATGGAGCCCTTCGTATAACGAAAGAACAGTGTGAAAGACTTTGGCTCCATGGCGATTGAACTGTGTGTATTGGATCTGAGCGCCATTCAGTAATAATGTGCGCTCAGATCTAGGCTATCTGGGGATACATTATGTGTGTGGAATACATTCGGTTTTACAGTTATGGAATTTTATGTATTTTTACTGTATTATTTAAAATGGCGTTTTGCCTCTATCCATGGAGATAATTGGATTTCTTCCCAATTATCTCCAGGATAGAGAGGAGGGGTTTGCTAGTACCAAGGGGAGGATTTATGCCTGAGCCACTGTGATTGGCTAATGTATCATATTTGTCCCAGTCTTCCATCTGGTCCGCTAGGGGAGTGTCCACCAGGTGGGAGACCTGCATAAATACCGGGCAGGTAGCCCTCATTAAATGAGATTTGTTTTACCCTCAAGACGCAGCTTGGTCTCGTGTTTGGGGGCATTGCTACTTTGGAGTATTCTTTCGCCTGTTTCAGAAGAGGAGGAGTTCGTATGATTCTCTGTTCGGGAGTTTGGAGCATTCCCTTGTATTCTGTTCGGGAGTTTGGCGGTCTACAGCAACGGTGCCTGTGTCTCTAAAGGGGGGAAGATCTACTAAACGGCGGTTTCCCTCATTTATGCCGCAAGTGTCTTAACAAATAATAATTAATTTATAAATGTTGTAGTTTCATATTGAGTGTTTCCATCCAATTGGAAGTTGTTGTTTTTTTTTTAAATGACATCTGAGGTGCCACCACTGCCTACCGGATCTAGCCGTGTGTCCTTCATGCACCAATTTTGACACTGGATCCAGCTCCAATAATAATGCCAAAACTCTGACAACATTCTCGCATTAATTTTGATGCTGCTTGCTACCCTAGTGATGCTTGTTTTTTGACTACTTTGATATCTGTTATTCTAAGCAATGATTGCTCACATTGTTGTCTCTCTGTACTCCTTACTTCAGTTATTCTAGTTAGGTTATTGGTTTTCAGTCAATCTTTTTTTACTATGATGCCAAGCCCAGCAACCTTAGGGCCCAGTAATACACTTTATCCTTGTCACGGACAGTATACCCCAATTCACAGGAAATGATTACCTCAGCAGGAGAACAGAGATATATTACTTGGCTTTAGAGTGGCCGGACTGAATGTATTAACCAGACAAAAAGACAAAGTCCATAAACAAGCCAAGGTCAGGAATAAAGATAGATGGAAATCGATAAACCAGCCAGGACAGCATAGCAGAGGTGCTCAAAATTCCTGAAAACTAGCTGACATCAAAATCAGTGTATTCAACTTGCTCAACCTGCAAGTAAGCAGTAATCACGTTGTCGATCATGTAAGTTTTGTGACATTATACCCTTGGGAGGACATGCCCATTAGTTGAGAAGGACTAGATCAGTCAGGCTCATAAGTATTAAAGAACAAACCAATATGGGAGTATGTATATCAACAGCAGAAACCTAGCTACATTTATCGGGACCATAACCCATCCAGTGGACAAAATAATGAAGATGATCTAAAGAGATTTGAGAAATAAGAATAGATTCAACCTCAAATTCCTCATTCTCAACAGAGATAGGAGGTGGAGGAGTATGAGGCATATTGTACATGTTACATGCAAGAGGCTTTAACAGGGAGGTACTTCCAGGTGTGTGTAATTAATAGCTTCCTGTAACCATCCTGGAAAGCACCAATTACACACACCAGGAAGTAATTTTTATTAGGCTCCTGAGGACCTTACCACACTTCTGAAGGAGCCTTGGACAGGCGAAACGCGTCCAGTGGAACCCTTCGAAGTTATCTGTAATAGTTTTTAGTATTTCTGTATAATAAACAGTAAATTTTATTGTATATTTACTTATTTATTTTTTACTTCAACTTTTTGCCTCCTGGCACCATCATATCCTCAGGTGGGAATTATACCACCCATGCTGTATATAATAGAGCAAGTTTTGCTCTAGTAAATGTAAGTACATTACTTTATTTCTCCTTTACACCTAATAGTACTTACTTCACCATAGGAGTATCTCTTTGTATTTTTACATATGTCCTGCACACTGCACCTTATTTGGGACATCTGAGACGTCTACATCTACAGACGGGGATTGTTCCGTCCATGCGTATTACAGCTGAGCTCTAAGTTAGCTCTAACAAATGTGAGTGATATCACATAAGAGTATCTCATCACCTTTACCAACTATACTGTACTGCACTATTGTATGATTTTCTGTTTTTATCTTTGAGGTCAACTGTGTGTACCATTATCAAAATGTGTGTACCATTGCCAAATTTAATTCTACATCACATACAGCTGATTTTTTGCCCCTCTGAACCTGATCCATCCACCGTCACTCCCACCCCTCAACCCACTTTCACCCCTCACATTAAACAAGCAGGTGGTCAACGGGATAAACTGGGTAGACCCATCTCCTTCTTAGGCAAAGCACCGGTGTGCAACAATTTTAATGCTGGGTCCTGCAGCTTCAGCGCCTGTAGGTTGTTGCACATCTGCTCTATCTGCTTCAGGGCACACATGAAGACCATGTGTCTGGCCAGGTTTTCCCCTAACAAATGACTAACCGACATCAATGTCGACAACCTGTTTTTTTATTTGAGACCTCATCCGAGCAGGCATTTGGTGGAGTATTTGACCACGGGATTCACACAGGGTTTTCTCATGGGTCTCGTAGCCATCCCCTCAGGCACACTTGAATGTCCCAACCTGCCAAGACCCAGTACCCACAGACACTCTCCTTTCCTCTGAAATCTCACATGGTTTCATGATCGGCCCCTTCACCTCCTCACCTTTTTCCTCTTGGCACACTAATCCCATTGGTATAGCTGTGCACAAATATTCTAATAAAAAATGACTGATTATCGATTTATCGGCACTGCACATCTCTTTTGTTCCCAGCATTAACTCACTCATACCTGCAGAAGAATTTTCATTACAGTACGTTAAAATTGACGATGCAATACAATCCATCATTTCAACTTGTAGAAACGCTTGGCTAAGCAAAACAGACATAACAAACGCATTCAAATTACTACCCATGCACCCATCACTCTGGCATTTGCACGGTGTTAAATGACGAGACAGATACTATTTTTCCACACGACTCACTTTCGGGTCTAGAAGCAGCCACAAACTATTTGATATATTCGCAGAAACACTATGCTGGCTGCTTCTAAACATTCTCAGGTGTCACTCAGTCATTCACTATCTGAACGACTTCCTACTGATAGAACCAGGCACACGTACACCCACTAATATCCTCAGCACTTTTTTCCACACTCGGTGTACCCTTATCACCCTCCAAAACCATCGGTCCCACTAATAAACTAACCTTCTTGTGGATCGAGCTGGACTCTGGTACCTTCCGAGACAGCCTTCCCCCCGACAAATTGGTCCGCTTGAGAGGGGAGATAGACATGTTCCTGCAGAATGATGCATGCCCCAGAAGGGAACTTCAGTCCCTATTGGGGTCCCTAAATTTTGCGATGCACATCATTCCGCAGGGTAGGTCATTCGTATCCAGGCTACTCTGCCTGCTTCACGGGGTACCGGACTCCTGCCCAATTTCATTGGACCAGCACGCCAAGGCTGACCTACTCATGTGGGGGAAGTTTTTGGCTGAGTAGAACGGTATCTCCATGTTTATCCCACCTCTCTCCGACTCCTCACTCATCTTTCACACAGACACTGCAGCCAACACTGGTTTCGCAGCTGTCTTCGGTAATCACTGGTTCAGGGGTCACTGGCCTGCTGAGACGGATGCCTTGCCAGGATTCAGGGAGACTTCAGCCTTATTTGAAATTTACCCCATAGTGGCGGCCGCACACACCTGGGATCATCTCTGTTCCGGCAAGGCAGTAAAATGCTATTCCGACAACTGGGCAGCTTGCGATATCATAAACAAGGGGCGCTCATCCTCCCTTACCATCATGCTGCTAATTTGCAAGCTGACCTGGCTGACAGCAACCGTCCAGTTCCACTTAGTCTGTTTTCACATCCCGGGTATCCACAACACGGCCGCTGACACTGTCTCGCTCTCAATTCCAGGTATTCTTCCAGGCACTCCCTACGGCCCACTGTCAGCCATCCAAGACACTGCGGTTTCACTAATTCTGGATTGAACACACTAATGCACCACGCTAGGACTCTAACACACCAAGCAACATCACCTAACACAGCTGTCACCTACAGTAGGGCACTTACCATTTTTAATGAATTCAAAGCAGATTTCGGATTACAAGGTGATTTTTCTACTCAAACTATGGTGGCTTTTACCTCCTTCTGCCACTTATATTTAAAACTTTCTCACAATACCATTAAACTATATCTCACTAACACCCCCTTCTTGTCATCATACCCCATCAAGAAAGTCTTAAAGGGTATCTCAAAGGTTTCTGTTTCACTTACCACAACCAGACTACCAATAGATGGGCCTATCTTTAGATTACTCAGCAATCTACTCGATGAATCCCCATTCGATCCCAACACAAACCTGGTGATCAAGTCTGCAATTTATATAGCTTTTTACGGTTTCCTCAGACCCAGATAATTCACTGTTGTTTGTCAAGGGGATATCACACACAGCCTTAAAACCTCACACCTCATTAAGGTGGAGGATCACTACTTACTTACACTCCCATCTACCAAAACTAATTACTCACTACACCCCACTATTATTCCCCTCTTTCCCACTGATAATGCTTGGTGTCCAGTTAAGGCACGAGACCACCTACGGTCAACTCATCACATGCACTTACCAGACTCTCCGCTCTTACTACTACTACAAGGGCACACACTCACCACTGCTAAATTCATGATGCACGTCAGAACCTTACTAGCAAAACTGGGCTACAACCCGGCTTCGTTCTCTGGTCACTCCTTCCGCATAGGAGCCACTTCATCAGCCTCTAGTACAAACACCCCGGTCCACATCATCAAGAGGCTAGGTCGATGGAAATCCTCCATATACCATACGTACATACCACGACCAGAAAGAGAGCTAAACCAAGCCTTCAGGAATTTGGTTATGTACTAAATGCAATAAAGTGTGTTTTTCCTTGAACTTCTCTTTTGCCCTCTTTTATTTACATGCCCACTCGTACGTTGGTTTCGGCATACCACAACCATCTTTCATCTCAGACACTATCCATTACGAATTAAATTCCAAGCACAAATAGAAAGGCCATTAGGCCTGAATTTGTGGGAGGAGTGAGTCCCCTACTTAAACTCCCAGCCCCTACTCACCTCTGCCGTTCAAGTTGATTGTCCCCACCCACCTTCACCCTTATAGCATTACAATTCTCCTTGTGTGTGTGTTTTTCCTATATATTGTTTGGGGCGAAGGCCTCCTCCTTCCTTTTTCCACATTTCACTATCCACAAGGTTTGGAAATCCTTGTATTGGTTACTGCAGCACACACCTATCTTGTAATTTATACTATAGCGAGCACCTATTATTTTACTTTACACCTGTGAGAGGAATACAGTTGGGAGAACTACAGGATGCCAGCTATATACAATGTAGAAAGGGCTATTTGAAGAAGATTCGGGAGTAGTATTATTAAGAGAAAACGTCACAAAAGGAAGCAGGTTAACCATGCCATCTTGATTAAGGGAAACAAAGCAACAACAAAAATGTTCAATAGATTTATTAGCTCGTTCAGCAGCTCTATTGCTTGGTAAGCAGAGCAAAATACATGTTTTAATCATCTCCAAGCAAAAAAATAAAAAATAAAAATCCAAAACTTAAACACAAATTGGCTACCTTTGTTTGTTCTGGTATGCCATGCAAACAAAATACCTCTCTGGAGAATACCTTAGCTAATATGCAATCTAAAAATGTTTTTTTTTTTTTTTTTAAATGTGCAATATATTCTGTTAAAAAAATTTGAAAAAATAAAGATAAGTTATGTGTTCTGGAAATGTTATTAATGGTAGCAAATGGACCAAAACATACAGAATATCTATTATGTAACATAATAACAACCTAATGTCTGCTCTTATAAGATTAACTTACTTATTTGGGAAATCCTTCCTCCTGGGACACTCTGCAGGTCAAGGTTAAATAGGGCCCTTAAATAAGGCACATGTGACAGGGAGGGGTGCAAAACTGGGAAGTTGGTATGGACTCCAAAACATGTATATATGCTAGTAAATATCTATAAATTTTACTATAGAGTGCAGGGGCGGACTGACCACTCGGGCACTTCGGTCATGGACCGAGGGCCCGAGGCAGTCAGGGGCCCGGCAGCACAGCCATGCTCCAGCTGGAGAGATCAGAGATCTCTCCAACTGGAACAGCAAAATAATAAAATAAAACTTTTTAATTGATAGGTTGTGGGGCCCCTGATGCAGCGCGGGGCCCCACAACCTACCGTTTTGCTAGTCACCCCCCCCACCCCATGGAGACCTGGCAGCTTCAGCCACTCTCTGCCAGGTCTCCTGCTTCCTCTCCCATGCGGCTCTGTGTGATGGGAGAGGCCAGGAAGTGACATCACTTCCTGTTTACTCCTCTCACACAGAGCCGAGAAGGAGAAGGAGCAGCAGCCGGGGAGAGAAGAGGGAGCAGAGATGCAGGTAGGCACCAATCACCCCCCTCCCCCCCCTCACTATCACCAGTCACCCCCCTCACTGTCACCAGTCACCCCCCCTCACTGTCACCAGTCACCCCCCCTCACTGTCACCAGTCACCCCCCCTCTCTGTCACTAGTCACCCTCTCCCTCACTCTGTCACTACTCACACCCTCCCTCACTCTGTCACTAGAGTGAGGGGATGACTGGTGACAGAGTGAGTTGGTGACAGAGTGAGTTAGGGGGGTGACTAGTGACAGAAGGAGGGATGGAGTAGTGACAGAGGGAGGTGGTGACTAATGACAGTCACCACCTCCCTCACTCTGTCACCCCCTCACTCTAGTGACAGTGAGGGAGGGTGTGACTAGTGACAGAGTGAGGGAGGGAAGTGGTGACTAGTTGACAGCGTTAGGGAGGGAAGGGGTGACTAGTGACAGAGGGAGGGGTGACTAGGGACAGAGGGAGGGAGGTGGTGACTAGTGATTAGTGACAGTCACCACCTCCCTCACTCTGTCACTAGTCACCACCTCCCTCACTGTGTCACCCCCTCCCTCTGTCACAGGTCACCTACTCCCTCCCTCACTCTGTCACTAGTCACCCCTTCCTTCCCTCTGTCACTAGTCACCTGTCACCCCTTCACTCTGTCACCCCCTCACTCTGTCACTAGTCACCCCCCTCACTCTGTCACTAGTCACCCCCCCCCACTGTCACCAGTCACCCCCCCTCACTGTCACCAGTCACCCCCCTCACTGTCACCAGTCACCCCCCCTCTCTGTCACTAGTCACCCTCTCCCTCATTCTGTCACTACTCACACCCTCCCTCTGTCACTAGAGTGAGGGGATGACTGGTGACAGAGTGAGGGGATGACTGGTGACAGAGTGAGTTAGGGGGTGACTAGTGACAGAAGGAGGGATGGAGTAGTGACAGAGGGAGGTGGTGACTAATGACAGTCACCACCTCCCTCACTCTGTCACTAGTCACCCCCTCACTCTAGTGACAGTGAGGGAGGGTGTGACTAGTGACAGAGTGAGGGAGGGAAGTGGTGACTAGTTGACAGCGTTGGGGAGGGAAGGGGTGACTAGTGACAGAGGGAGGGGTGACTAGGGACAGAGGGAGGGAGGTGGTGACTAGTGACTAGTGACAGTCACCACCTCCCTCACTGTGTCACCCCCTCCCTCTGTCACTGGTCACCCACTCCCTCCCTCACTCTGTCACTAGTCACCCCTTCCTTCCCTCTGTCACTAGTCACCCCTTCCCTCACTCTGTCACTAGTCACCCCTTCCCTCACTCTGTCACCTGTCACCCCCTCACTCTGTCACTAGTCACCCCCTCACTCTAGTGAAAGAGTGAGGGAGGGGGTGACTAGTGACAGTGAGGCAGGGGGTGACTAGTGACAGAGTGAGAGAGGGTGTCACTAGTGACAGTGAGGGAGGGGGTGACTAGTGAGAGTGAGGGAGGGTGTCACTAGTGACAGAGAGAGGGAGGGGGTGACTAGTGACAGTCACCACCTCCTTCACTCTGTCACTAGTCACCCCCTCCCTCACTCTGTCACTAGTCACCCTCTCTCTCACTCTGTCACTAGTCACCCCCTCCCTCACTCTGTCACTAGAGTGAGGGGGTGACTAGTGACAGAGTGAGGGGGTGACAGAGTGAGGGAAGGGGATGACTGGTGACAGCGTGAGGGAGGGGATGACTGGTGACAGAGTGAGGGAGGGGGTGACTAGTGACAGAAGAAGGGAGGGAGTAGTGACAGAAGGAGGGAGGGAGTAGTGACAGAGGGAGGTGGTGACTAGTGACAGAGTGAGGGAGGTGATGACTAGTGACAGTCACCACCTCCCTCACTCTGTCACTAGTCACTCCTTCCTTCCCTCACTCTGCCACTAGTCACCCCCTCACTCTAGTGACAGAGTGAGGGAGGGTGTGACTAGTGACAGAGTGAGGGAGGGGGTGACTAGTGACAGAGTTAGGGAGGGAAGGGGTGACTAGTGACAGAGTGAGGAAGGGGGTGACTAGTGACAGAGGGAGGGGTGACTAGGGACAGAGTGAGGGAGGTGGTGACTAGTGACAGTAACCACCTCCCCCACTCTGTTACTAATCACCACCTCGCTCACTCTGTCACTGTGTCACCCCCTCCCTCTGTCACTGGTCACCCACTCCCTCCCTCACTCTGTCACCAGTCATCCTCTCACTCTGTCACTAGTAACCCCTTCCTTCCCTCACTCTGCCACTAGTCACCCCTTCCCTCACTCTGTCACCCCCTCACTCGGTCACTAGTCACCCCCTCACTCTAGTGACAGAGTGAGGGAGGGTGTGACTAGTGACAGAGAGAGGGAGGGTGTGACTAGTGACAGTGAGGGAGGGTGTGACTAGTGACAGAGTGTAGCGGATGGCACTGGGCTGTCCTGGGAATTGTATTGGTTTTGATTGCATTTGTGTAAATGTCAAAGTTATATGTGTTAAATGTATTGTGTTCATCTGATTGTTCGGTAGTTTCATTCCCTTAGTATGTTCGAATGAAACTACCGAACAGTCAGACCTCCCCTGTGTGAAGTGTGCCTTCAATTACCCGTTGCAACATTGTTGCGATCGGGTAATTGACAAGCTGAGTAGCAGTCCTTTGTTCTCGGGGGTGGCCGCCATTCGGGAAACGAACACGTGGCGGCGGCCATTTTAAAACTCCCGAACAGCGGTGTTTTGCCGTCGAGTGTCTGGAACTCAAATCGGACACTCGACTAGGCGAACACCGCTGAGACCTCCACAAGCCCGGTCCGTTCGGTTCCAAACTACCAAACGGCCCCTCTTTCGGTAGGTAGAAACAACCGAACGAGGGGATTCAGGCGAACCCTCCCCAGTCTCTGTAACTAGAGGCTTTCGTGTGATTTATTCCCTTGTTCCAGGACCGACCGCAGGGCCCCATCGCATGGAGCCCAATTCGGCTATACCTTCCAGCGCGGTCGGTCATTTTATTCCCTCCATGAATTTCCCGAACCCCTGATCTGATCTGGGTGATTTTTGGATATGTTGTTCACCCAGATCAGGGCTACCAGGGGATGTATAATTTAAAGTGGTACCCCTAGGTTTAGGGGTACATCCAGAAACGGGGAATTGGTGTCCTGGATAAGGGGATTATGATGCAGGCTGAGGGGAGGGGATGTGTGGGAGGTTACCAGAACAGGATTGGCTACTGTATTAATGAATGGAAATCCCTCCCTTGCATGGGAGCATGCTTTATAAGGCCACTGTCTGAATAAATCTTTAGTTCTGCTCCTGATACTGTGTGTCGTCTAGTTATTGGGATTACTGTTGGGATATTACTGGATTATTTTACCTGCTGGAAACCTTGCTTTATGGATTTATAATTACTTGTTCCTGAGCCTTACTGGGATCTTAAGCAGAGATAGCTTGTGGAATACTGGATCTCCAACAAAAAGAAAGCGGTACTTATTACCGAACTCATGGCAGAGTACCGAATGGATGGCGGTTCGGTTCCCGAACAGGGGGATTCGGCGGAAAGACAGGAACAAATGGAGTTCCAGAGACAGTTACAATTTAGGCTGTCTTTTTATAGAGAACACCCTCCAGTGGAAATTATTTCCAAGACCATGACAGAGGTCCAGGAATTTATACTAAGGCAACGGACAACAACAACCCCAGAACGCAACCCTGCAGTACACACGACACAGGAAGGTAAGCCTAAAATACCGTATCAGGCTTTTAAAACATATGTGGAGGCAGAGGAAGACATAGACGCTTTCCTGCAAGATTTTGAAAGACTGTATACACTGCATAGAATCAGTACAGAGGACTGGGTACCTATTTTGGCAGGACGTTTAAATAGGAGAGCAGCAGAGGCGTATCGTACTGTACCAGATGAGGAAATCAGGAATTACAGTAGAGTGAAAGAGATTATACTGGCCCGGTATGCTATAACACCAGAGGCATACCGGAGGAGATTTCGGGATTTAAAGAAAGCGGAGAAGGACTCACATGCAGAGTGGGCATGCAGGTTGCAACGGGCAGCTCTCGGGTGGGTACAAGCTAGCAAGGCACGGTCCATGGAGGACGTGATACAAATGCTACTAATGGAACAATTTTATGATGGGGTGACAGCAGATGTCCAGGAGTGGGTAAGGGACCGGAACCCTACATCCCTCACAGAAGCTGCAAGGAAGGCAGATGATTATCTGGACGCACGCAGGCATCAAAAACCTGCAGTTCCAAAAATAGCGTTAAAATCCTTTGGGGGAACCAACTACACCCCACCACCACCGAGACAACTACTAACGCCAGCACTACCCACTGCACAGCCACGATTTCGCCAGCTGAGCTCTGGGCCCTGTCATCACTGCCAGAAATGGGGACATTATAAACGGGAATGCCCACAACTGCGGGATCGTTCCACCTGGATCTGACCAGGTCCACCACCACCACCAAGAGCAGCCGCACAGGACATAATTGCAACATGGTTCAGCAGTGCCCATTACCACCGTGGAACAGTGGGAAGTATTGCATGAAGCCGATCCAGTACATGCCAATGTTGATAACCGTCAGCACCATAGACAAACTGTATACTTGGAGGGTAAAGCGGTCCAAGGACTACGTGACTCAGGAGCTACTATAACCGTGGTAAAAAGTCACCTGGTCTCGGATCAGGCTAAGCTCAGCAAGGGTACATTTGCATTGGGGAGCGGGGTCAGGACACGTGGAGGTGGGGTTGATGCCGCAGTTACCAGCTGAGGTTTTGTTGGGGAACGATCTGGGGAGGCTCACGTCTGCTTTTGAGCCCCAGACACCAACCACAGGAGAAGCTCACCCTGTGGTCACCCGACAACAGGCACGCACCCAGGACTACAACACACTCCTGGAGGTTCAGATAAGAGACCCTTCCCCTTCCTTAGAATGTGTCCCCTGGGCCCCACCTAATGAATTCGCAGCTGAAGTAATAACTGACCCTACTTTGCAAGTATATAGGGACAAGGTTGTCACTGACTCACCCGGAGGGGAGGGAGAGAGATTTGTCTGGGACAAGCAGCTTCTATACAGGGAGTCGGACAAGCAGATAGCTGGGTCAGACCCGATAGTGATGAGGCAGCTAGTGGTGCCGCAGCGGTACCAAGCAGAGTTACTCCGGATAGCGTATGATATTCCGCTATCTGGACATTTAGGGGTCAGTCGCACTAGGTACAGACTGACCCAAAGTTTCTTCTGGCCAGGGATCAGCCAGGAAGTGCGCAAGTATTGCAGTACGTACGATACTTGCCAGAGGGTAGGAAAAAGGGGAGACCGAAGGAAGGCGAAACTACACCCCCTACCCATAATTGAGAAACCCTTTAGTAGAATAGCTGTAGATTTGATAGGCCCTCTCAAGAAAGCTAGCCCGTCAGGCAAAAGGTACATTTTAACTGTGGTAGATTATGCCACTAGATATCCAGAGGCAGTGGCTCTGACCAATATCCACGCTGAAACGGTCGCGGATGCCCTCATGCGGATCTTCTACCGGATGGGGTTACCCAGGGAGATTATCTCGGATCAGGGTACCCAATTTACTGCAGAAGTCACCCAACACCTCTGGAGGATCTGTGGCATTAAGCCTATTATCAGTGCCCCTTACACCCCCAGACTAATGGGCTCTGCGAACGGTTCAATGGTACATTGAAACAAATGCTCCGAACCTTCGCAGAGACCCACAAGGACTGGGAGCGATTCCTGCTGCACCTCCTATTTGCTTACCGGGAGGTGCCCCAGGAGTCCAAAGGGTTTTCCCCGTTTGAACTGCTATTTGGGAGGAGGGTCAGAGGCCCCCTAGATCTGATTAGAGAGCATTGGGAGGGGGACTGGAGCGCAGATGGCACTCCCATCATACCATATGTGTTGGCCTTCCTGGAAGCATTGACTAGGACGGTAATGGAAAACTTTCAGGCGGCGCAGACCCGCCAGCGCACATGGTCTGATCGGGGAGCCAGGGACCGTAGCTTTCAGGTCGGGCAGAAAGTGTTGATTTTAAAACCTGTCCAACATGACAAGTTACAGGCCGCCTGGCAGGGACCCTATAGGGTGGTGGAACAGAGATGCGACACCACCTATATAATTGGCCCCTGCACAGGGACTGGAGGACGATGCATGCTCCATGTGAACATGATGAAGCCCTACCAGGAGCGCTCCGAGGAGGTAACCTCCATATGTGCACCCAACTCTGACGAGTTTGACAGCTTACCGCTCCCAGATCTGCTGGGAGATGGGCAGTTGTCTGGAGATTTAGGGGAGGTTGCACTGGGAGACCGATTGAGCCCCCAGGAGCGTATCGAGGTACAACAGCTATTGGAAGAGAAACGAGACACGTTCTCTAATGTACCTGGATACACCCCTCTGGCCACTCACCGGGTAGAGACCCCAGGGCAACTACCCATGCGCCAGACCCCCTACCGCATCCCTGAAGTGGTGAGGGAGAACATGCGTAAGGACATCGATGAGATGCTCCAACTGGGGGTAATTGAGCCCTCAGATAGTCCCTGGGCTTTTCCTGTAGTGCTTGTACCAAAGCGAGACGGTACGACTCGCTTCTGCGTGGACTACAGGAGATTGAACGAGAAAACCGTGTCTGATGCCTATCCCATGCCCCGGATAGATGAACTACTAGACAGGATGGCCAGGGGCAATACCTCACTACTATTGACTTATGTAAAGGGTATTGGCAAATTCCCTGGCCCCAGATGCCATCCCTAAGTCGGCCTTTGTCACCCCATTTGGCTTGTACCAGTTTAAGATCATGCCATTTGGGATGAAAAACGCCCCAGCTACTTTCCAGAGGATGGTGGACTGACTCCTGGATGGGTTCCAGGACTATACCTGTGCCTACCTGGGCAATATTGCCATTTTTAGCAATACGTGGCAGGAGCACTTGGCCCATATAGGAGCGGTCCTAGACAGGATTAGGGAGGCTGGTTTGACATTGAAACCGGCCAAGTGCAGTATAGGGATGGCCGAGGTGCAATACCTGGGACACAGAGTGGGGTGCGGCAAGCAAAAGCCCGAACCAGCCAAAGTAGAGGCTGTGGCCCAGTGGCCCACCCCTAGGACTACGATCCAAGTTTTAGCATTTCTAGGGACAGCTGGGTATTACAGAAAGTTTGTCCAGAGTTTCCTCCAGAGGATTAAGCAGGAATAGCTCTTACATTAGCTCTGAGAATCCAAAGGAGTATAGTTATTATAGCAATCCCTTGTAGTGATATAGCAGTTTCCCCCAATAAGAGACAAGACTCTAGATTGAGGGTGAAGTAAGTCTGCTTAATGGAAGTGTGAGGATATTTATGGGATGATAAATATTAAAATAATATTTTCATAAAAATTATCAAAAATGTATTTAATAATTTTTATTATTTTAAAAATGTATATCTTGGCACTGTTCCTCGAATAATAATATAAAGCTGAGAATTATCCACAATTTTAATTCTCTTAGATCCTAGAGGAAGTTTCACTAGAGGATTTAACTCCACACAGTAATCACAAATTAATGATAAAAATATAATTTATTGTGACAATAATAATAAAAATAATATATGTAACATGCGTGACAATAATCAGTGAATATTTAGATATAACATAATTAAACAATATGGCAGTGGCTTAACACAATATAGACAGCTAAATTGCAGCGGTTGTATACAATTTAACAACATTTACGACAGGACACTACTTCACTTAGAAATAATTTCACAGAACACAGCAGCACAGCGTAAAGCAATAAAAACTTTGTCGGACAGTCAAATCACACTGAATTAACTCTTCCACTGCTGGCTAAAATCCTCATAGGCAAGATATCCTATTATATTGCAATTTTACAATTAAAGTAATGCTCATACCAGATAATTTGACCATTCCTCTGTCCATCCAATAAGAATAATTCTACCAGATTTTATGTTTGCAGAATTTTAACTTTTGTAATTAAGATTCACTATCTCATATCAGAACAAGTCAAGGCCTCTGGATAAAAATTTGGTATGCTAACATTTGGCAAATTTACCGTTAATATATTGTTATCTTTATGCCACCTGCAGGAATGGGATTTTTAAAACCATATATTCCTTAGCTAATTGTGATTTCTAATATTTGAAATCTGACCAAGATTTATCCAGATATATATTCCTGCTATTAGAAAATTTAATTAATTAAATTTAACTAAATAAAACCAGCATAATTACCAGTTAGGGTGTAGATTTTCTATCAGATGTGTAGATATGTCCCAGGAATTTCGAAGGCAAGTATGATGAATTTTGTGGAAAATAGAAAAGTTTTAAGAGTTTTTTACGTAGTTTTTGTTATCTTTATGGCTACTATATATCAAAGAACCTGTCAATTTCAAAGCATTTTCTCAGTCTTGGTGTCTGCAATTTTGGTCGTAAAATTAGATTTGACACCTCCCAACCTTAATTTCACACTTTCTCTTACAATGGAACTAGTAATGTTACGTTAATTTTTTAGAAAGTAAAATTAATTACTTAGTGTTATCTGGTGTCTGTCTGGTTTCTTGGCTTGTTTACATAAGTTGCATTCCTTAGCTCAGACTTGAATGAATAGATTAACATATAGAGAAATCTTGTGTCTGTCTTAGTCTTGTAATACAAAATAGAGTCACCTCTGTTCTGAGGGTGACTGGCAGTATACACTTTTAATTTCTATCTTAACACAAAATGTCTGCCGATATAAATATACTGACAGAAGCCACAGCTGGCCTTTTATGCAGGTTTCCCAACAAGGGCGACGCCCAGGTGGACCTTGTTGGGCACAGGGACAAAAGGTGTACAAGCTAATAAAAACAATGTGACAATGAATGACACTCCCACATACAGTACACAATCCCTCCCCTCTGCCTGTGATATAATTAAGGCAGATAATGCATTAACTTAATAATCCCAAGGCCGAAAAAACTCAAATTTTTACAAAGTCCAATAAGAACCCCAAAATACAACATATCCCCATAAAAGTGCACCGACCGTGCACATGGTCCCATGCCCAAAAAATAGTTCCAGAGAATTAGGACTAATGGTCGGTATCTCTGTCTGCAGTACAAAAGTACATACTTCACATGAACAGAGTCTTTTAGCCTTGAGGCAAGATGGCCCATAGCCTTGAGGCAAGAGGCTGGCCAGCAGGCCCCTCCAAAAGCCAGTGAAGAGGTTACTTTCATCACAGATGGTAAGGATGGAAGCTGAGCCAATGTAATAAGCTGTTTCAGTAGGTTTCCTAAAGAGTTGTAGTAACCTCTCTGTGCTCAAAGATATTAATTTTCAAATCCAGGAATATTATTTTTCATCATGGACATGGGTAAGTTTTAAATTTATATCGTTCTTATTTAGTGTAGCTACCATTTCTTCAAAAAGTGAAAAAGGACCTGTCCAGAAAATTAAAATGTCATCTATATACCTGTACCACTTGTATATAGATGTGTTAAATCTACTGTTCATAGCTGTATATACTCACAGGATCTATTGATATTTGTTCTTGTAGGTTTCAGTAATTCTCTCTCTTCTTAGATTTGTTTTAACACATAATTACTTTACATTTAATGGTAAATACTACCTGCAACTCAGAGGAATGGCCATGGGGTCATCCTGTGCACCCAGTTATGCCAGTTTGTTTTTGGGCTTGTAGGAGGAGACCACAGTATATACAGCTAGGAACAGTAGATTTACCACATCTATATACAAGTGGTACAGGTATATAGATGATGTTTACATTTTCTGGACAGGTCTTTTTGCACTTTTTGAAGAAATGGTAGATACACTAAATAAGAACGATAAGTTTAAAACTTACCCATGCCCATGATGAAAAATAACTAATATTCCTGGATTCGAAAATTAATATCTTGGAGCATGGAGAGGTTACTACCACTCTTTTTAGGAAACCTACTGCAACCTGTGAATACCATTATTGACTTGTCACCACTCCTTCTATGACAAGTGCTGGGCATTACAACTTTAACAATCAAGTATGAATTTCTTATTTTGGTCGTTCTATATACAAAATCCATCTTTCACTGTTACCTGTTAAACTATGGACACTATTTTGACTGAGTATTAGGCTGAGAACATAGGACGACTAGTTTGCAAGTTATTACACAAGCGCTGTTCCTTCCCTGAAAAGTGCTGTTTATTGTTTAGGAAATTGATTGCTGGTTCATCTTTGGCAACATGACAATGCTTCTATACATGTTCATTACTATCGTAATGGTGCTGGTTACGTTTACCATTATTAAAACTGTTTAGTTTTATCTTCCATTCATTTAATTAAATGAGACTTCTATCTGGTTGACATTTACACACAACCCGTTGCTTAGAGTTTCCCACAAACTGAGGATATAAGCTTGGGTGAAATCACAGGATTCTCAGCTCGTGTGTCATTATGCATGAACTGGCCCCCTCCATGAAAAGTGCTGTTTACCATTACCTTTATTACTATTTTCGTGCTTTACTCTTATTGATTATTTATTGCATTTTTCTATTAAGTATTACACACAATTTTACAGTTTAGATTTGATACTGACTGCCGATACAACTCCAGCAGTTTTGATATTGGTTCTGTCATTGATATTTATATTGCCACCAATGCAAAATGATCTTGCATAACTCTTGCTCTCACAAAGAGTTAAGAGTTACCTTCATTCATCCCCAATCATATTGGTGGATTTTTCAATCGGCTTTTGTGGCGGGAGATTTAAATCTCCGACATCCGTTACTCGTCTCCCCTGGAAGAGCCATTATTTAGCGAAACGGTTGGCGGATAGATTAGGGATCATGCTACAGCTTATTATGACTCTATAGATAAGCCACCACTCTATGGTTTTATCACACCTTTATTTTAATTTTATTTTACTATTAGACAACTATGTGGATGTGGGGAGGGGGGGGGGGGAGAACAAGTAGGGTTTAGATGTTAAGGGGTGCCCATGTAGGCACATTAGGAAACTGCAGGTTATACCTTCCCTTAATCACAATGTACCCTTCTCCCCTCGATGTGCTCTATTTCTCAGGAGTTTATCTCTTATAGATACTTATTTATTCTCAATTTTGTTACATTTGTTTCCACTAGTTGTTAGTATCTCTTTTTTGTTTAATTCAAATTACCTACCGGAGCTGTATACTGTTACAATCTGCTTAGGCTTGCTTGGTCATTTTTTATTTTTTTATTTTATCTGTATTTAATTTGATTCATTATTTGGTTTCTATTTTTCTTCTCTTTTTTTTGCTCCTTATTGGATGGTTTTGTTAGCCTGGTGTTGTCTAGCATTTTATGATTAATTATGAGTTGTATACTCCCAAACTCCATCTCATATTTATTAAAGGTTATGTTTTATTAGTTACTTATCTTTGGGTTGTGTCCTAGCTTTGGGAAGGTCGTGATTGTGAGGTACTAATATTTATCCGCCACCTATCCCTTCTCCCTTTCCGTTTCACTATTCCAAATAATACAAGAAAATTTTATTAAAACAGTAAAATAAATTCCCAAATGGAAAACAAGCAATTTATATCTCTAACTGAGGGTGTGGCAGCTGGTTAGCGCTTATTAGCTATCATCCATATTAAAATAAGTCAATATGACACTAATATTACTATAAGGGAGGTTATAAATCTGGGGGCAATTTACCACCCACTCTTCCCTTCCACCCTGACAAGAACAAGAACTTTCCCACAAATCCAGACTGTATTGTGAGTTAGCATCCTTCAATTTAATAAAATAAATTTAAAAAATCGTCCTATCAGTGCGTGTGTAATAGGTGCAGTCACACTGAGGAAGTACAATGAAATTTTAATTGTATTGTTAAACCATTAAATTGAAACATTTTACTAACAATTAACAGCTTGTTGAACAGAAATTAAGTTAGTAACTAGCAAGAACAATGAAACAGGCTGCAGTCTTAATGATGGACAAGATGGATAGGAGAGCCAATTCCTTCCACCAGATGGAGAGAGGAGTTACAAGTGGTTAGATATCTCCAGGTCCATCCCATGATGAATTTCATAGTGACTTAAGGCAACATAAGCTTTGAAGGTGGTGTTCCATTTCTTTAATATAATATTGTCATATTTGGCATTTCTTTTGCCCTTTTCAGATTTCTAATTATGTCTTCCGAGTTGTACTGTACTTGAAATTTCTTCCCCAAATGCTCATACACCTGAATCATGATCCTGTAGGCTACACTCACTCACAAAAACCCATGGCTTACGCTGTAAATAACATTATGGCATGCTTAAAAAAATGTAAAAGTAAAATGTTTGTGGGCAATTGACAATACATTCACCCTTTCCACGCTGAGAAAATCAAAGCTTTCCAGAAAGCTACCAGTCTGTAGCATCAGTGACAATCCTACAGTATGGAAAAAATATTACCATATCAGATTAACATGAATTAGTCTGTTTAATTAGCAGCTACCATAAGATTTGGGCAAGGCAAAACCACTAGCTCCCCCACCCACCACTCAGGGGTGGGGGCCGGGGGGAGGACAATAGGTCCCCCCCTATTAGTATTTAGGACCCCCACCGGGGGGGGGACCCTTTTTTTTTTTTAACAGTGAGCAGCCACAGGCTGCTCACATTTTAATAGACATGCCACAACTCGCGGTATTGCGAGTAGGGGCACAATTTACTAATACTAAGTAATTTTTTACTTAGTATTAGTAAATTAATAGGGGGAGGACCGAACATCGTATATGTTCGCCGTCTGTGGCGAACGCAAACACGCTATGTTCGCCAGGAACTATTCGCCGGCGAACCATTCGGGACATCACTATTATTTACTCTTTGACACCTTGATGTTTTTGCATCTGCCCCTGTTGTTTAGTAAGTTTAATTGTCTGGCCATATTAGTCTGTGTGGAT
Organism: Pelobates cultripes; assembly: GCA_933207985.1. Taxonomy (NCBI): domain Eukaryota; kingdom Metazoa; phylum Chordata; class Amphibia; order Anura; family Pelobatidae; genus Pelobates; species Pelobates cultripes. The sequence continues at coordinate 188,508,805 of OW240916.1, read as the reverse complement.
TGCAGTTGTTGTACTTTTTCTCCTAGTGTATGAAGGTCTATCATTTCGTCCTTAGTTGCTTGAGTGCATGTGGTCACTGCTTGCACTTCGTTAGTAAGCCCCGCCAGATCTGCCTCCCACATTTGTCTAGGGTTTTGCTGTAGGCCTGTCGGCATTGCTTGTATGTCCCTTTTTAAGGCAGGTGTACAGTACTCCATCCCCTGTGTGAGCTCTTGAGGTTGAAGACTTGGTAGAGGGTTGTCATGTTGGTCCCCCTTGTCACGTATTCATCCGCACATAGAAATGTGGTTAATGGCATTTACTGTCCTGACAGGAAAAGTTGTGTCAAGCAACATTACTGTCCTGACAGGAAAAGTTGTGTCAAGCAACATTACTGTCCTGACAGGAAAATTTGTGCCAAGCAGCAATCAAATCCACAGGAGGGTTTGTGCAGAGCAGGAATCATGCAAATGGATACCTGGTAATTGCCTTTGGGGTCAAAGGCTGGTTACAGCCAATCCGATCCACAGGAGGGGTATTTAGGCCCAGTTCTTCTCTTGCTCAGTGCCCTGTTGTGGTTTCATGCCTGTGGTTATCCGAGATCGCGTTCCTGATCTTGATTTTCTGGTATTTGACTTTGGCTTTGTTTTTACTTCCCTGATATCTGGTATCCTTGACTTTTGGCTTTCCCTCATCTATGTGTCTGATTCTGTGTCCCTGACCTCAGCAAGTATTTTGACTATTCTTGGAGACGTTAAGTCCGGCCATTCTATGGTCTGGTTATACTTTATCCTTAGTCCTAGGTGTGACACAGTACTGTGTGCTGTATCAACTTGTAATCCTGACACTCCTGATCTGATGGCAGTCGTGGGCCTTTCGTGGAGTCTGGGCCCTTGCTGAATTAGGCGTTTAAAGCATTTAGCAAATATCACGCTGTGGCTTGAGGATGAGTGGGGGCGGTTTTGTAATCTGTTTCCCATCTCCTGTTCAATATGTGTGCCGCGTAGCTTGTCTTACACACCAAAATTATTCCATGGCCAGAGCCCTCCGGGGATATCTCTTTGCTGTCTGCACACGTGGTAGGCCTTGCTGCCTCTGCGTCGATTATTTGAGCCCGGAGTCAAGAAGAACGTTATCTGCAGTATCTGCAAGATGTTCTGGAAGTGATGGTACTTCAGGTAGCCAGTTATAAAGCATGTTCTTGATTTACAACAGATTAGAGTAGGAATTCTCAGAGCTTGGAAAAATGGCGTCTGCTGAGATACAAACTATTAAAGTAAGTTAACATCTGTTTCAAAATGAAACCTTTTTTAATGCAGGCTATGTGAGTCACAGCCAGAAAATGTTGTTTAATTCCTAATTGATAGAAAATTGAGCAGTGAAACAGCAAGGGCATGATCTTTACACTAAAAAAACCCCATTAACCTTAAGTTGGTTTTGTGACTATAGTGTGCCTTAATGAGTCAGGTGACACTCCACCTACAGGAAGAGACTGTCCTTGTAAACAGTAAATCTCCTATAAAGGAGATCCAGTGCTTGGCTTTTCTTTGCTACCCTGTTTCATTCCCTATCCCTAACCGAATCCCTGCAACTGTTCCTGCCCTGCACACCTGCTCCATGGTCCTCCTCTGCCCCCAACACCATTGGATCTCCAAACGACTTGTACTTGGCTATATTTACCCATTTATTTTTTGTCACGTCCTGTTTCATTCTGCGGATATTTCTGGCCTTGACTTCTGTTATCCAGTACTCTTTTTTACAATTCTTGTTCAGTTTTTCTTGGTTTTTCAGGTTTTCTATTCTATGTCAGGCTTTCTTTATGCTTGGTTCTCTAGGTTCATTCCTTTATTCCGTTCCTGGAATTCCCAGTCTCCTGGATTCCTTTAAATGTTTGTTTTTTTGTTGACACACCCATTCCTTTGCCATTAATCCTTTTTGTTTCAGTCTGTTCCTGCTAGCAGTGGTCTCATTTCCTCTGCACCTTTCCTTGCAGGTAAATACTATGTATGTTTTATTGTTGTATATTTAGTCATGCATATCCCACCGTAATTGGAGTACTTTGGCGCATTGGTGGGCTGCATACATCTTGACCATTTATGTATTTCTAAGTCTCCAATGTTTTACATAAATAGTGCTTAGTTATTGTTACGACACGTACCGTCGGGTAGATGAAGCCGCCGTTTAGGCAATAATCCCCTTCTCCAGAAATGCAGTTTAAATCCAGCCGATCGCCAAACTCCCGAACGAAGTCCACGAACTCGGCAACTCCCGATCAGCCAAACAGTCGAATGCCTTCCACAGCTAGAAATAACGAAAGCGCTGTCCCAGTAATAATTCCCCCCCACAAACGAGACCAAGCTCCGTCTTGAGGGTCAAATGAAGTTCTGTTTAATGGGGGCTACCTGCCCGGTATTTATGCAGGTCTCCACAAGGTGGACACTCCCCGAGGGGACCTTGTGGAAGACTGTAACACATATTGTACAGTAGCCAATCGCAGTGGCTTCAATAGTAGCCCTTCCCATCTTGCCCATAATTCCGTCTTCTTTACCTTGGAGATAATTGGGGAAGAAACCTAATTATCTCCCAAGGTAGAGACCATCGCCATCTTAATTTACAGTAACAAAAAGACATTAAAATACATAACTACAGAAATACCGAATGCATATGGTTCGTGTAATGTATCCCCAGACAGCCTGGATCTGAGGGCATGTTTTCACCGAATAGCGCTCAGATCCGATGTATCTAGTCGAATCGCCATGGAGTCAAAGTCTTTCACCAGTCCTTCGGTATACGAATGACTCCATGGGATGGCTGTCGGGGTAAAAGTCCATACGACTGAATAAAACTCCCGAACGACCGACGTTCGCATGCCTTGTCGAAAAGGAAGGTAGGCAGCAGCTTTTCAGCGGTGTTCGGTAGTTTAAGTGTCCGTTTTTAGTTCCATACAGTTTGTACCGAACACCGCTCTGTGTTCGTATGTCCCAAAATGGCCGCTGCCTCGTGGTCGACATGCGAACGACGACCACCCGTACGAATGGAATGGAGAGGTGTCTGCGGTTAACCACAACGTTCTAATTGGGGCCAAGAGGTTAACCAGCAGCACACTCCTCTCCTGGGTGGCCGTTCGTTCGGTAGTTTCAATCGGCATTTTGCAAATACACGAACGGGGGTATAGGAACAGGCAATTCCGCGAACAAAGGGAAACAGACGAACCAACAATGCAGATGAATCTGTCACACGGCTCCCCCCTTGTGGGACACTCCGGCAGACCCGGCTTGACCCTTTAGCGGGTCAACGTGGGGATGACCGGACTAAGATGGGGTGAGGATGTCGGTTTGCCTGGACAATCCATCTGCGTTCCCATTCTGCTTACCGGGTCGATAAGTGATGGTGAAGTTATATGGCTGTAGTGCTAAACTCCACCTCAGCAGTCTGCCATTGTCTCCAGAGACCCGGTTAAGCCAGACAAGGGGATTGTGGTCCGTCACAAGGGAAAATTCCTGTCCATATAAATACGGGCTTAGCTTCTTCAATGCCCACACCAGGGCCAAACACTCCTTCTCCACTGCCGCATAACTCACTTCTCTGGGTAACAGCTTTCTGCTGAGATATGCGACAGGGTGCTCTCCTCCATCTTCCCCGACCTGGCTCAGCACAGCCCCCAGTCCATACATGGAAGCATCTGTATGGACGAGAAAACGTTTGTTAGGGACTGGGGCAGCCAGGACAGGGGCATTCACAAGAGCATGTTTGAGTGCTTGGAACGCAGCTTCACAAGCCGGAGACCACAGGACCTGCTTAGGAAGATTCTTCTTGGTCAAGTCAGTCAGGGGTTTAGCAATAGAGCTGTAGTCGGGGACGAAGCGCCTATAGTATCCTGCTGTCCCTAGGAAGGCTAACACCTGGGTCTTGGTGATAGGTGTGGGCCAGTTAGCAACTGCCTCTATCTTGGCTGGCTCTGGCCTCTGGCTCCCACACCCTACTCTGTGACCCAGGTACTGCACTTCAGCCATGCCTAAATGGCACTTCTCTGGCTTCAATGTCAGGCCAGCGGCCCGAATCTTGTCCAGCACCACCCCTACATGTACTAGGTGTTCTTCCCAGGACTCACTGTAGATCGCAATGTCATCCAGGTATGCACAAGCAAATTCCTGGAATCCATCAAGAAGTCTATCCACCATACGCTGGAAGGTAGCCGGGGCATTCTTCATCCCAAATGGCATGACCTTAAATTGGTACAGGCCAAATGGGGTGACGAAGGCCGACTTGGGGATAGCATCCTCGGCCAGGGGAATCTGCCAGTAGCCTTTGCACAGGTCTATGGTGGTCAGATAGCGTCCCCTGGCAATGCGATCTAACAATTCATCTACCCGGGGCATCGGGTAGGCGTCAGTGGTGGTCCGCTCATTGAGACGCCTGTAGTCCACACAGAACCGGGTGGTCCCATCCTTCTTGGGCACCAGGACTACAGGCGAGGCCCAAGGGCTATCGGAGTGTTCGATGACCCCAGCTGGGTCATCTCCTGTATCTCCTTCCGCATTCCTTCCCGGACTGCTTCAGGGATACGGTAAGGGGGTTGTCGCAGGGGGTTCTGTCCAGGGGTTTCTACCTTGTGTACAGCTAGGGTAGTGTAACCAGGTTCTTGGGAGAAGGTTGCCTGCTTCTCCCACAAAAGCTGTCTTGCCTGGCCCTTCTCGGTAGCGCTCAATCTGTCCCCTAGCTGTACTAGGCTAGTAAGATCCGTCTGGGGGTCCCTCTCTAACAGGTCTGGCAAGGGTAAACTTTCTGTATCATCTGCAGCAGGGGCACATACTGCAGCGACATTCTCCGGTCTCTCCTGATACTCCTTTAGCATGTTCACATGGAAGGATCGCTGGATCCTTTCATCTGAACAGCTGGCTATAAGGTAGGTAGTATCACATATCTGTGCTAACACCTTATACGGGCCCTGCCAAGATGCCTGCATCTTGTTCGCCTTCACAGGTTTGAGCACTAGTACCTTCTGCCCAACCTGGAAAACTCGCTGTCGGGCACCCCGATCGTACCACCTCTTCTGTCTCCCCTGAGCCACCTGGAGATTCTCCCTTACCATTAGGGACAGTTTCTCCATGCGGTCCCGGAGTTCCAGAACATATGGCACTATGGGGGTCCCTTCCTGCTCTGTCTCCCCCTCCCAGTGGCCTCTAATGAGATCTAGGGGTCCGCGGACCCTTCTCCCATATAGCAACTCAAAGGGGGAGAACCCAGTAGATTCCTGGGGCACCTCTCTGTAGGCAAACAACAGATGAGGCAGGAATCGCTCCCAGTCTCTGCAAGTGTCAGAAAAGGTCCTCAGCATCTGTTTGAGGGTGCCATTAAATCGCTCGCAGAGACCGTTAGTCTGTGGATGGTAAGGTGAGCTAAGCAGCGGTTTAATACCGCACACCTTCCACAGTTGCTGGGTGAGCACAGCGGTGAATTGGGTTCCCTGGTCAGAGAGAATCTCTTGAGGGAACCCGACTCTGGTAAAAATCCTAACCAGGGCATCAGCAACTGTCTCTGCCTCTATATTAGACAGCGCTACTGCCTCTGGATAGCGAGTGGCATAATCCACCACGGTGAGAATATATTTCTTACCGGATGGACTAGCCCTGGCCAGTGGACCCACAATGTCAACGGCTATGCGGGCAAAGGGCTCCCCAATGATAGGCATAGACATAAGCCTAGCTCTTGGGTGGTCCCCCCGCTTTCCTATCCGTTGACATGTGTCACACGTACTGCAGTATGTCCGCACAGCCTGATTGAAGTTTGGCCAAAAAAAGTTCTGCATGATCCTATAGGCTGTGCGGCGGGAACCTAGATGTCCAGCTAACGGAACATCATGCCCTATCCGCAGAATCTCCTGCCGGTATTTCGCGGGCACTACCAGCTGTCGATTCGGCGGAGGGGCAACACTCTTCGGGGAAAGCTTGGGGATCCTATATAACCTGTCCCCCACCCACTCATACCGTTCTCCATCTAATCCTTCCTCTCCAGTATCCGCTCTGTCCCTATACTTCTGGAGGGTCGAGTCTGTCTGAGTTTCCCTCCCAAACTCCTCTGGGGAGTCCCAGTTAACAAAGGTCGGTCCTAGGGTACCAGTCGGGGACTCGGTCCTTACCTGGGTCTCAGCAGCAGGTGGGCTGGTTCCAGCAGCACGGGTCTGGGCACGGGTAGTCACTGGGTTGATAGCGGCAGGTCCCATTGGAGCATAGGCGGACACCAAAGGGGCCAAGTCGTTCCCAAGCAAAACATCAGCCGGTAAGTCTTTCATGACCCCCACATTCACGTGTCCAGAGCCCACCCCCCAATCCAAGTGAACCCGGGCAACCGGTAAGCGGAACACTGCACCTCCCGCCACCCTCACTGCCACAGTATCTCCAGTGTGCTGGTGTTCTGAAACAAGGTTCTTTTGGAGCAAAGTCATAGTGGCTCCGGTGTCTCTCAGACCAGTTACCGCTTTGCCATTTAGTTTAACGGTCTGCCTGTGCTGTTGGCGGTTATCCTGCTGCGCTGCTTGTACTGGATCCGCCTCGTGTAATATACCCCAAAATTCCTCCTGCTCAAGACAGTGAGCGGAAGGTGGGGGTGGCTGCTGATTTCCGCCGGCTGGTCTTCTCCACGACTGTGCTTGGTTCGAATTGTTTAATGGGCACTCAGGTCGCTTGTGCCCCAACTGCTTACACCCATAGCAACGGATCGGCTGTGAATAATCTCGGGCGTTGAATCGGGCTGGCTGAACGTAATTGTTCGCTGTTGGCATGGTGGGGGTGCGTTGTGCTGGGTGTTGATACACTGCAGAGGTTGGAGGGGCTGCTGGTTTGTACTCCACTCGGGTAGGGACCTTGGCTGCTGTCTGGTCCAGTTTCCTGGCATCAGTGTACTCATCAGCCAGACGAGCAGCTTCGGGCAAGGTAGCGGGTTTGCGGTCCCTAACCCACTCTCTGACTCCTACAGGTAAGCGGTCAAAACAGTGCTCCAACAAAAATACTTGCAGCACCTCTTCCCCAGTTACCGCTTGGCACCCTGCCATCCAGTGGGCTGCGGTGCGGTGTACTCGGCATGCCCACTCAACATAAGAATCACCCGCCTGCTTGTTAGTGTCCCGGAATCGCCGCCGGTATGCCTCAGGGGTCACAGCGTATCTGGCCAAAAGGGCATCTTTCACTGCCCTGTAGCTGGTAAGTTCCTCCTCTGGGATGGCCCGAAACGCCTCACTGGCCCGGCCGGATAACTTCCCAGAGAGGATGGGGACCCATTCTCCTGCGGGTACCTGGTGCAAGGCACATTGCCTTTCAAAGTCCGCCAGGAACCCATCAATTTCTCCTTCGGCTTCTACAAAGTTCCGAAATGCAGCAAAAGGTACTTTTCTCCTTCCATTATTATTAAACGGTACCTCAGCTGCTGCAGCGCCTCTTCCTTGAAGCGCCTGTTGGGCTGCTACTGCCGCTTGCACTTGCACCACAATATCTGCTGCGGGGTTGGGGCCAAAATGTGCCAGCCTGATCTGAACTGCCCGGTTAAACTGTATCTCCTCGGGTGTTAACTCCAGTATGCCAGGCACATCAGCTCTTCCCGTTCCCTGTGCTGCATCCATTTCCAATAGTATGGCAATAATCTCTCTTTTCTTGAGATTACTCGCTGATCGTCCTCTGCGTTCCAATATATCTTTAAGGGTAGCACGCCTTAATCCTCATACTGCATTTCCAACCTGGGATGTGTAGCTGGCCTTCTGGGCTGTAGGATTCATCCCGTCGCTTGCCACCAATTGTTACGACACGTACCGTCGGGTAGATGAAGCCGCCGTTTAGGCAATAATCCCCTTCTCCAGAAATGCAGTTTAAATCCAGCCGATCGCCAAACTCCCGAACGAAGTCCACGAACACGGCAACTCCCGATCAGCCAAACAGTCGAACGCCTTCCACAGCTAGAAATAACGAAAGCGCTGTCCCAGTAATAATTCCCCCACAAACGAGACCAAGCTCCGTCTTGAGGGTCAAATGAAGTTCTGTTTAATGGGGGCTACCTGCCCGGTATTTATGCAGGTCTCCACAAGGTGGACACTCCCCGAGGGGACCTTGTGGAAGACTGTAACACATATTGTACAGTAGCCAATCACAGTGGCTTCAATAGTAGCCCTTCCCATCTTGCCCATAATTCCGTCTTCTTTACCTTGGAGATAATTGGAGAAGAAACCTAATTATCTCCCAAGGTAGAGACCATCGCCATCTTAATTTACAGTAACAAAAAGACATTAAAATACATAACTACAGAAATACCGAATGCATATGGTTCGTGTGATGTATCCCCAGACAGCCTGGATCTGAGGGCATGTTTTCACCGAATAGCGCTCAGATCCGATGTATCTAGTCGAATCGCCATGGAGTCAAAGTCTTTCACCAGTCCTTCGGTATACGAATGACTCCATGGGATGGCTGTCGGGGTAAAAGTCCATACGAATGAATAAAACTCCCGAACGACCGACGTTCGCATGCCTTGTCGAAAAGGAAGGTAGGCAGCAGCTTTTCAGCGGTGTTCGGTAGTTTAAGTGTCCGTTTTTAGTTCCATACAGTTTGTACCGAACACCGCTCTGTGTTCGTATGTCCCAAAATGGCCGCTGCCTCGTGGTCGACATGCGAACGACGACCACCCGTACGAATGGAATGGAGAGGTGTCTGCGGTTAACCACAACGTTCTAATTGGGGCCAAGAGGTTAACCAGCAGCACACTCCTCTCCTGGGTGGCCGTTCGTTCGGTAGTTTCAATCGGCATTTTGCAAATACACGAACGGGGGTATAGGAACAGGCAATTCCGCGAACAAAGGGAAACAGACGAACCAACAATGCAGATGAATCTGTCACAGTTATGTCCCCTTTTGTCTTGTAATCCAAGTTCATGTACAGTCCTGTCATGCCCTGTCCATGTCCTGTTCATGTTTCCCTCATGCCTTGTGTATATGTTCTGGGTTCTGCTTTCTGTCCTACCCAAGTTCTGGATTCTTCTAGTCTTGTCTTGTTATCTTGTTTGGTGCCTATTCTAGTCTTGCCTATTTTCAGTACTGGATACGTATCTGCTTAATTTCAGCTCCTGGCATCCATAGAAACAGCATCAGGGCTCTGGTTTGTGGCCGCACAAACCATGGTGCAAAACACCAAGGGGCGTGTGGTTACCCTGTACCAGACCCTGATTGTCCATTTCCATGCTGAGACTCTGTCAGGATTACAATTGATCCAACACACAGTATACCTATCACACTTAGAAATAAGGATAATGTCTAATCAGACCTTAGAATGGCCGGACTTAACATACCAGAGAATAGTCGAAATACTGGCCGAGGTCAGGAGCGCAGAACGAAACACAGTTGCAAGGAATAGCCAATTGTCAGGGATAACATAATTCAGGGAAGTCAGAACAAAGCCAAAGAAACCTGATCTGGAACACACTCTCGGATAACCAGCAAAGGCAAACCACGACAGGGCAATGAGTAGAAGAAATGAGTGAGTTTAAATATCCATCTTGTGAATCCGATTGGCCATACCTGGCCTTTGACCACCCAAAACGTGCGCGCGTCCTCTGCGTGACATCACCTGCATGTCAACGTCGCTACCACCGTGGACAGACGTGGGGCTACATAAGAGTATGGATCCGCAGCGGCCAGCATCCCCCAGCATGTTGCAAAAGCCCGGTCTTATGACGTAGGACCGCAGAGCAGCACTTCTCCTTCTCCTGGAAAGGTGATTTATGTTGTGCATAGCATATGGAGAGGATGAATACATGACAGACTACAATCTTCATCATCAGGCATACAGGGGTCCCAGTCTTTGGACCGCCACCCGTGACACCTTTGCTGCCTGCTCTGGCCTCAGATCATCTGACCTTGCTTAGGCCCGCACCTTACGGACACCTTATTACATTAATAAAACTCCTATTCCCCTAGTGGCCATGTGCTGATTATGCATTGTCTAGCTCCTGATCAGCCTACAAGGTCCATTACACATTGTATTTCAGTCACCTTTTCTAATTTCATACAGCATATTATTTAGGACAATCTAGCCGTTATGATGCATGTCAGATGGCAGATTTCCTGAGTCGAGTTACCATAAACAAGGGCAAATGGCAATTATGTCCTAAGGTATTCAAAGAACTAACTTGTATATGGGGAATTTCCAAGATAGTTTTGATGGCCACTTCTTAGAACAGACAAATTCAGAACTATTTCTCAAGACATCTCGAGATAGGAGCCCAGGGTCAGGATGCTCTGACCCAACAGTGGAATTTCAGACTTGCATACATATTCCCTCCAATACCACTAATTTATGCTACTCTGAAGATCGGTAAGGAGAAGGCGGAATTGATTGCTATCCTTCCTTTATGACCATGTCGTACATGGTTCCTTATGGCAAATTGGATGAGTCAGGAAACTCTGAGGGAACTTCCAGTCCCGCAAATAGTCTACCTCATCTTCATATTATAGGATTTGGAATGTTTTTGTCTGTTGGTGCCAGGAACAAAAGGTGGCTATTAATCCTCCATCCTTGTCATCTGTGCTGGGTTTTCTTCAAGCTGGCCTCGATAAGGGCCTAAGCTACAATACTCTGAAGGTTCATGTCTCTGCACTCACAGCATTGACGGGCACACATTGGGCATTGGAGCCACTGGTAATACGCTTCATGAAGACAGTTATTAAAATCCAGCCTCCTATTAAGGTATTTATGCCGGCATGGGACCTTCCTCTGGTCTTAAAAAGCCACGACTAGGTCACCATTCGAGCCATTTGAACATGCATCTATGATGAATTTTACTCAAAAGGTGCTTTTCTTGGTGGCTATCTCCTCAGGAGGTTCACAGGCTTTGTCCTGTAAACCTCCTTTTACCATGGTCCAACAGGTCAAGGTGGTCCTCTGGCCTGTCTTGGAATTTTTGCCTTAAGTGGTGTAGAATTTTCACCTGAACCAAAAGATTGTGTCCCATCTTTTTATCCTATGTTTTACTCAAGAGACTTTACTGAACAAAAATCTGAGTTTTTAAACCGTAAAATGTGTTATCATGACTATTAATATTATTAATATTGATATTATATTTATATTGTGCCAACAAATTCCATAACGCTTTACAATGGGTGGACTAACAAACATGTAATTGTAACCAGACAAGTTTGATGGACCCAGAAACAGAGGGGTTGATGGCCCTGATCAATTAGCTTACATGCTAGAGGGAGTGGGGTAAAGGGACACAAAAGGTAAGGGAAGTATTAGGGAAATAGATTGGTAGACTAGTATTCAATGAAGACTTTGTTTGTTTTTGGAGCCATTACCAGTTTAATTGATCTCATTGGTAAAAGCAAAATTCTTGTGTAAAAACGCTAACTTTGGCCAGGGTTTGTGACTAAGTGAATACTAGAAAAGATTTTGTATACCCTGGGTTGTCCACTTTTTCAAATTATATGCCATGATGGGGGTAATTTTCATTCTTGGGCTGCAATATGGTCTCAACGGCAACATAACCAACATGGCTAATTTCATTGTCTACAAACTGAAAAGGGGAATGTGCTATATTTGACCCTGTGAGTTTCATAAACCCCATAAAACTTGTATATGAGGGGGTACTCTTTTACTCGTGCGACATTGCTAAATACAAATGTGTGTTTTTTGGGGGGTGTTTTTTTTTTTAAAGTAAAAGCAAACAGTATTATGGAATTTACAGTTAAAATGCCATGCAGAATTAAGAAAATGACAATGTATTAATTTCTCAAATTTATTTTTAATTGTATTCATATAAATTATATTTTATATATGTTTGATATGAAATGCAAGCCCAATTTCTTCTGAACAAAATGATATATAATAAGTGTGGGTGCACTCAATATGAAAGAGATAAATTATGGCTGAACAGACATATAGTAAAATTCCAGGATTTGTTTTGATCAGAACGTGTACAATTGGCTCTTTCCTTAAGGGATTATGTGCAGTGTTAATGCAGCAAATACAAATAACAAATGTGATGTAATGTTTTCCTGTAAATCCAATTGCACTATCCTTTTCTTCTCACAGTTGAATTTGAAAGAAGGCCCAGATGACTTACAGATACACTTAACAACCTTGAGAGATTAATTTTAATTAAATCCCTATGTTTACTTTTTTAATTTTCAACAAGCACTTCATATGACAAATAAAAATAAGAAATAATTAAACTCATGAGAATTAATAAATGTAACAGGAAACGTACAGCTATTGCTGTAAGTGATTCTGAAAATACAATACTCTTAACTAAAGCAACATGGCAGTTTAAGTGACAGTGAATTGATGAACAACATAGAGAATATATTATGATGCAATATTTTAATCAGACAGAGCAATTATATGTTTATCAAACATTGCTGACAAAAACATCTAACTGAAACAATGTTTACTATTTGTATTTTGATCTTTAATAAATATAGGTAAATGTTCATATGTGAGCTGTGTGTGGTATTTGTAAATTGGAAACTAAGGGTGTAAAGTCTTCTCATAGAAAATTGTCCGCTACCTTTGCATGCCCTCCCTTACTAACCCTGCCCCGAGACTTTCAGTGGCTTTCCAATCATAGAATGGACAGCCACAGAAAATTTCAGCTCAATGAGAATTATTTGCAAGGCAGGTCAATCAGTAGCAATTGCTATTTCTTGAGTTTTGCTCTTCGGAGATAACCAAACCAGGAAGTAACAGAACAGGTCATCTGCTTGATAGTCGGGAGGGTGGAACCAAGATAATTAAAAAAAGTGTAAATTTATTCTGAAATCTGCACTTTTTACAAACTGAAAAAAAAGAGGACACGCTCTTCACACACAAAGATTTTAAGCAAGCTCAAGTGTTTCAGTGGTCTGGAATTTACCTTTATTGGCAGTAATGCATAATGGATGATGATAAGAAAGAGCCAATATTAATTAGGTCAGCAGACTATGCTAGTTCTAAATTTTACAGGTCTAACTAAAACCCATTTTTTTCTTTCTTTATGGAATAATGTACTCAGATTAAATGGTTTTATTTTTTTTATTTTGGTGCTTGCTTACAAGTCCCTATATAATGCTGTTCCAACCTACCTATCCTCCCTAATAAACAAGTATGTCCCATCAAGGCCCCTACGCTCTGCCAAAGACCTACGTATATCCTCTGTCCATACTCCCACCTCTAAAGCTTGTCTCCAAGACTTTTCCAGGGCTGCACCTCTACTGTGGAACTCCCTTCCCTTCTCCATAAGAATTTCACCCAGTCTCCACTCATTCAACAAATCTTTGAAAACTCACTTCTTCAAGAAAGCATATCAATTAAACTGTTAGCAGGTTTTTATCCCTTACCCTCCATGACTCGTCTCCTGCAACTGTAAAAAATTACCTACTGGCAAAAGAAACGACCCAGAAAAGCCAGGAAACTCCAGTATAGGCCCAAAGACAGAGGGGGACTGGGACTACCGAACATGTACCTCTACTATTTAGCAGCGCAGATAGCGCAAATAGCATATTGGCACTCCACACCGGACACACGTCAATGGGTAGAACTTGAAACCTCACTAATGGAGCAAGATCTACCGCAACTCTACCCCTGGCTACACAGGACACATAGAGCAATCCCCAGAGTGACCTGCCCAGTAATAACGAACTCCCTAAGAATCTGGGATCTAACAGCGACTAAATACTCCCTAAGCAGGTTCCCCTCGCCAATGTCTCCAGTACTCAGAAACCGATCCTTCCCACCAGGTATGACAGCGGGCGACTTTAGTGGACTCGAGAGAGCAGGCATCCAGAGGTACTGCCACCTATATAACAATGGCCACATAGTAACATACGACCAACTCAGGGAACAATCCCCTCTTACCACCAAAGATTTCTTCCGCTACCTCCAATTACGTGACTTCGCTAACTCAAAAGAAGTCAAGGAGACGGCCTCTCTCCCGCTCACCTGGTTCGAAAACATATGCTACCAGGAAAAGCACCCCAGTGGACTAATATCACTACTATACTCCCACCTTAGCGGGGAGGCCAAGGAATGGGGAAAGCTACGATACACGGACCAGTGGGAGACAGACCTTGGGGAGACATTAGAGGGCTCCGACTGGCAGGACATTTGGGAGGCCACGGCCCGATCATCAATATGTGTCACTCTGCAGGAGCAGTCATTTAAAACACTTTTTAGATGGTACACCACACCATTGAAACAATTCCGAATGCGGATCACCCCCACAGACCTGTGCTGGTGCAGCTGCGGGGAACAAGGCACCTATGTGCACATGTGGTGGAAGTGCCCCTTGGTACAGACCTACTGGGTGCAAATCATCAAACTAAGCACTAACATATTGCAGAGACCACTGAAACCGGACCCCTGGGCCTGCCTCCTATCAAGGCCAACAGGCGGCCTCCCACGCCCAGAACAACAACTGTTAAATATGATATACTTAGCAGCCCGTAGAGCACTGGCACAGAAATGGCTATGTCCGGAAATGCCCCCGGTAGCACTGGTAGTAGCAAAGATAAAAGATAATTATCTAATGGATAGATTAACTTCCCTGGTCAGGCACACCACCAAAAAATTTAGTAAAATATGGGATCTATGGGAACAATATCAGGAAAACACGGAGGGTGGACAGGGAGAATGAACACCCACATAAGGCCAACGATAAAGGGACACACATCGCCCCTCGTCCGAGCCGTGGAGACAGCGATACCAACTCACCGTATAATTAAATACAATGTTGCTAATCAACACTAGATTTTAGATTTTAGACTACCTGTTATGATATGTTTAGCTAACACCTGTACAAAATCACACTAATTGGAGTGACATGTGTGGTCAAGGCAAGACCTCACGGACAAACCACGCAGAGTTACCTCAGCACACCAAAAGATGACAAATTAACCGCTGACGAGATTAGCGCTGACCATAACCGTGATCCTTGCCTTGACGTGCTCACCCTCACCAGGGTGCAACTGAACCAATTGACAATGCAATGAGGCTTCTGCACAAGCCACTTTACAGGCAGGAATATGCACTGTTGTTCCGACTTCTGTACAAGTCTAAAGCATTGACACACATGTATGCACTCCCTCGGCGGCTTTAGCGCAAGCCAGCCAGCTATAACCCATATATGCACCTTTCTCGAGGCTCCAGCACAGGCCCAGCCATCGACGCACATGTGCACTTCCTTTTTCTATGAAATAAAAAGAATCTACACAAAAAAAAAAAAGAAAAAAAAAAAGAAAAAATATACGACACACATGAAGGTGTTGGCTACACATCCTATTTTTATGTTGTTTAAGGTTAACACTTAAAGCTGTTTAGTCTTTTATATAAATGTAAAAACCCTGACAGAAAGAGACCGCAAGGAAGAATTCTGAATAGTTACACTACCATTTAACAATCCATTCTCTTCTTTCTGTATTACTATGTAACTACTGTAAAACACGAATGTTGGCTTCTGCGTAAGCCCAAGTACTGTTCTCAAGGCTGAATTTTCTGTCATTGAAAATAAAGAATTAAAAAAAAAAAAAAATTACCTACTAAGCCTTCAGTGAATACTTTTCTAACAACCTACTTCATACCCCTACTTTTACCCTTTGTGTCACTATACCCCACACCCTCTAGAACGTAAGCTTATTGAGCAGGGCTCTCCACCTCTCTGTTCCTGTACACCCGGTTGTCTGGTTACAATTACATGTCTGTTAGTCCACCCATTTTACAGTGCTATGGAATCTGATGGCACTATATAAATAATAATAATAATGTAGTCATGGTATTTAAACTTTTTTGCATGATGTTGAATAAACTCCTCCATAACTAAAATGTCCTTGCAAACCTTATCACAATGACACATGCACAAAAATCATTAATTAATAATAGGTGCTTCAGAGTAAATTAAATTTTCCTCACTGTATTACAGAGTATTATACTTTGAAATTTTGTTTTTCTTTTCAAAAGTATGGAAAGAATAAACAGACAATCAAAGCGAGAGTATATTTACATATTTTTTGTTTAGGTTACTAGCTCTAAAATTTAGTAAGATGGCTACAAAGAATGATGTTTGTAATAAACAGGGAGAAAAAAAATATCACTATTCATTATCACAAAACATCCAATCCAGGTTGGTCATCATTTACATAACTTTCTCAAATCCAACTCTCTGCTTGACCTGCTTCAATCTGGATTCCACGCTCATCACTCTGTTGAAACAGCTGTGACCAAAGTATCCAATGATCTTATCACTACACAATCCCATGGCCACTACACTAGCCTAATTCTCCTCAACCCCTCTGCTATTTTTGACACTGTTGATCATCAACAGCTTCTTCTCATCCTCCGTAATTCCGGTCCATGAGATACAACTCTCTCCTGGTGCTCTTCCTACCTCTCCCAATGTTCTTTCAGTGTTTCTCTCTCTGGCTATGCCTCTCCTCCCCAATCCTTATGTTTGTTTTCCCCAAGGGTCTGTTCCTGGTCCCCTATTGGTCTCAATCTACACTGCCTCCCATGGTAAACCCATTATCCCCTTCAGCTTCCAGTATCATTTCTATGTGGATGACACACAAATTTATATGTCTTTCCCTGATTTCTCACCACCCCTCTTGACTAGTGGCTCTTATTGCCTCTCTGTGTCACGTATTCATCCACTTATAAAAATGTGGTTAATGGAATTTACTGTTCTGACAGGAAAAGTTGTGCTGAACAATATTACTGTCCTGACAGAAAAGTTGTGCAGAGCAGCAATAAAATCCACAGGAAGGTTTGTGCTGAGCAGCAATTAGGCAAATGGGAACCTGGTAACTGCCTGTGGGGTCAAAGGTCAATTACAGCCTATCAGATCCAGAGGAGGGGTATTTAGGCCCAGTTCTCATCCTGCTCAGTACCCTGTCATGGTTTCCCTTGTGGTTGTCCGAGAGCGCGTTGACTTTGGCATTGTTTTTGACTTCCTTTTTTTCTGACATCCCTGACACCTAGCTTTTCCTTATCATTGTGTCTCTTTTTCTATCCCTTGACCTCGGCTATTCCTGACTATTCTTTGGTACGTTAGTCCGGCCATTCTTAGGTCTGGTATATGTTACCTATCAGTCCTCTGTGTTACACAATTCTATGTGCTGGATCATTCTGTAATCCTGACACTCTGCTATTTCGAACTGTATGGCTTCTCATTTCCTTAAACTCAACCTGTCTAAAAAATAACTTTTGGTCTCCCCTCCCTCAATTGTTGCTACTTAAGCACCAACATTTATAGTGCTGAAAGTGACCCTTTCATTAAGCTTGAAGAGAAAAAGTATTTTCAGTAACTGACACAATAGAACTAAAGGACATGAATTTAACTGGCTGTGAAGGGGTCATATATATATTTTTTTTTATTCTACAAAATGGTGCATCCATCCTGACAAAAATCATAAAAGACTAACTAAATTAAGAAATAAAAAAAAAATTAGGAAACCCATTTTCAGCTTAACGTCCCATTTTGGCCTCTAGCTTTCAATTTCTTTCTCAATTTATCACAATTCTGAGTGTACAGGAAAACAAACTGTGTATTTTTGTTTCTGTATTTAAGTTTGCAAAACCTTGAACTAATTTCAGCACATTAAATTAAGGTGAGTTTCCATTAACATTTTATTTTTCCACAAAGTTACTATTTAACCTTTGTGCTAACAGTGGTATTAGTGCACATTATAATATTATTATATTTAATAGCTGGTAGCTTTATATGGTATATGCAAAAAAAAATTATAATCTATGAGACAGAGAGGGGTATTTTTTCTACACCACTACATACTTATTAACCCTTAATAGGGAATAGATGGTGTGGGTGGCAGTATTGTAACATGTGTAATAAAAAAGCAAATACAAAGGTGTTGCTGATCGAACGACTGATCCGACGTGTGTCAGTGGAGCTCCGCATCTACCCCAAGACTATATCAGTATTTTACCGACTTAAAGACCAGTGAAAGCCTAACCTTGAACGCAACCCCCTCAGGGACACAATGGGGCGCAAGCTCCACAAGTTTTACCTGCCAGAGACTACCAAACAGCCAGATATTAGGCTCTCATTTGAGCTGCCTGTACCTCCCAAGATGGCGCCTGCTGCAAGGTTCGAGGAGGAAGCCTCAGAGGAATGAGAAGGTGAGTAGTTCCAAGAGACGCAACAGGAGGAAGAAGTTCTCCAAGAAAAGCTCAGGGGAGTGGAGGAGAGGGAACAGGCTTGAGCCGTACATCTACAAACCAATGAGACTCATCTAGAAGGCCTTACTTTAACATGCCCAGAATTTACACTGTGTGGTGGCCTTGATGGAAGCCCGACATAGGCAACACAATATCCGCCTAAGAGGCATACCAGAGGAGGTATCGGTGGAAGCATTAATGCCCAACTCCCAAAAGTTGATTGCCTCAATAGGTCTTAACACATTTCATGTATGCAAGGCAGCCACAGCCCTGGCTGCTGCCCCCAGAGATACAATTATTGTCACCAGAGACATTACAGTGCGCACAACAATTATGGGCAAATCCAGAATGCTGGGAAAACTTCAGTTTGAGGGAACCTACGTATCACTTTTAAGCAACATCCCATTTGTGGCACTCGTAGAAGAGCATAAATTGCCTCCGGTGGCTAAGAAGCCGAGGGACCACTCGTTCCGTCACTGCTAGGGAGCCGTCGGTGCTTTATAAGTCCCGCAAGGAGACAAGACCTTTACATAATCTTCGGACGTAGACCCTGAAAAGTTCATTCAGAGCTTTAACCTGCAAGCTCAACATGCAAAGGTGCAAACGCCATGGAGTAACCAAGATAAGACACACAGAGACCCAGGGGAAGGCACCTCACTGATCCGACCTAACCCCACCAAGAACACTGTTCCTAGACGCTGATTTTGATTAAAGAGCTAGGCTTTCTAGTATTATACTTCTCCTAAATGCCTGCCTACTGCGACTATCTAATTTACCCATAATTCTGTTTTAAGGCTTAACCCCTTAAGGACCAAACTTCTGGAATAAAAGGGAATCATGACATGTCACACATGTCATGTGTCCTTAAGGGGTTAAAGGATGACTTACCTGTGACAATGGCTTCTCAAATAGGATTATATGGGAACTCTATACTTCTACACCTCGCAAGATTACCGCTTCTGCACATATAGAGTACTGATTATGTGTAATGGTTTGCTTTATTTATTTATTTTAAATTCTTTATTTTAGACGTGCAGATTTAAGTATAAGCTTTCTTATTGACTTTATGACAAGAGGTATATTGACAGTGTTTAAACATATAAGGTCAAGATTTGCTGCACTTTTTTTTTTTAAAAAGAAAACATGCTTATTCGCAGTAAGCCAATACAGGGAGTGCAGTATTATTAGGCAAGTTGTATTTTTGAGGATTAATTTTATTATTGAACAACAACCATGTTCTCAATGAACCCAAAAAACTCATTAATATCAAAGCTGAATATTTTTGGAAGTAGTTTTTAGTTTGTTTTTAGTTATAGCTATGTTAGGGGGATATCTGTGTGTGCAGGTGACTATTACTGTGCATAATTATTAGGCAACTTAACAAAAAACAAATATATACCCATTTCAATTATTTATTATTACCAGTGAAACCAATATAACATCTCAACATTCACAAATATACATTTCTGACATTCAAAAACAAAACAAAAACAAATCAGTGACCAATATAGCCACCTTTCTTTGCAAGGACACTCAAAAGCCTGCCATCCATGGATTCTGTCAGTGTTTTGATCTGTTCACCATCAACATTGCGTGCAGCAGCAACCACAGCCTCCCAGACACTGTTCAGAGAGGTGTACTGTTTTCCCTCCTTGTAAATCTCACATTTGATGATGGACCACAGGTTCTCAATGGTGTTCAGATCAGGTGAACAAGGAGGCCATGTCATTAGATTTTCTTCTTTTATACCCTTTCTTGCCAGCCACGCTGTGGAGTACTTGGACGCGTGTGATGGAGCATTGTCCTGCATGAAAATCATGTTTTTCTTGAAGGATGCAGACTTCTTCCTGTACCACTGCTTGAAGAAGGTGTCTTCCAGGAACTGGCAGTAGGACTGGGAGTTGAGCTTGACTCCATCCTCAACCCGAAAAGGCCCCACAAGCTCATCTTTGATGATACCAGCCCAAACCAGTACTCCACCTCCACCTTGCTGGCGTCTGAGTGGGACTGGAGCTCTCTGCCCTTTACCAATCCAGCCACGGGCCCATCCATCTGGCCCATCAAGACTCACTCTCATTTCATCAGTCCATAAAACCTTAGAAAAATCAGTCTTGAGATATTTCTTGGCCCAGTCTTGACGTTTCAGCTTGTGTGTCTTGTTCAGTGGTGGTCGTCTTTCAGCCTTTCTTACCTTGGCCATGTCTCTGAGTATTGCACACCTTGTGCTTTTGGGCACTCCAGTGATGTTGCAGCTCTGAAATATGGCCAAACTGGTGGCAAGTGGCATTGTGGCAGCTGCACGCTTGACTTTTCTCAGTTCATGGGCAGTTATTTTGCGCCTTGGTTTTTCCACACACTTCTTGCGACCCTGTTGACTATTTTGAATGAAACGCTTGATTGTTCGATGATCACGCTTCAGAAGCTTTGCAATTTTAAGAGTGCTGCATCCCTCTGCAAGATATCTCACTATTTTTGACTTTTCTGAGCCTGTCAAGTCCTTCTTTTGACCCATTTTGCCAAAGGAAAGGAAGTTGCCTAATAATTATGCACACCTGATATAGGGTGTTGATGTCATTAGACCACACCCCTTCTCATTACAGAGATGCACATCACCTAATATGCTTAATTGGTAGTAGGCTTTCGAGCCTATACAGCTTGGAGTAAGACAACATGCATAAAGAGGATGATGTGGTCAAAATACTCATTTGCCTAATAATTCTGCACTCCCTGTATATGAGCAGTGAGGGGTTTGCTTTATTTGATTGTTATTTTCTTCCATACCTTAATGTGGATGTATACCCTTGTATGCAAAACCCAATGAAATACAGACTAAAAGAAAAGAGGAGGCAAAATGATTATAGGCCCTTTTTTAGTATTTAGAAACTAAAAGGATTACAAATTGAATATGGAATTAACAAGCCATTAATGTATGCTTTTATCATTTTAAATTGAATTGAATAATGCACTGCATGGTCTTGCACATCTAATAGAAGTATTTAAAGGAATGACCCTAAAAAGTGATTCAAACAAAGTAATCAGGAAACTGCCAAAAAAAAGCAAATACAAAAAGTTCTGCACTCAAACTCTGTGCTTTTCTTTTGTAGATGAAACGCTATAACAGGTAAAGATGCGTTTTTTTGTTTTCTGTTTTTGCATGGAAGCAACAGCAATCAAAATAAGAGCTTTGCCCAAATACTCTCAGTAGCTAAAAGTAATAATGGAGAAAATTGCATCCAAAAAAGTGATATCTGTCTGGATTGCACCCAACTGGTCATCAAGCAATAGCTTGAATGGTTTATGTGTGTTTCAGAAGATAAGAATCAAAATTGATCTGAGTAGAATAAAACAAATGGAGATCTGTTGTGAAATGATATGTGTCCAATGAACACAAAAGCGCTTTCTAAGGAATATTAAGAAATTATTGCTATACATCAAAATAAGGCAAAACAAAACCAGAGCTTTGATGAGCAAGTGGAGGAGTAACACCTGAAGCAAAAAACACATGTGAGACAAATGGAGTCACAGACCTGGAAATAAAATCTTACTTTGCACAAATCTATCTAGCAATCTATGGGTCTTGAACATTTTTATACTAGCAGATAGAATTACCTTTAAAGTAACCCAGATAAATATTTAACATATACATGTGATAGCTAGCAAACATTCATGCAAAACACATTCACTGTGCATGTTTTGAAACTAACATGGAAGAATTCACTAAAAGGAGAGTTTGATGAAGAAACTAATAGTTCGGTCTGAGAGATGGAACGGGATGACGTGACAAGGTCACGCATCAGGAGGTGGGGTTTGGGACGGACCAGCTATGAAAAGCAGCCACGAGGTAGTGGCGTCCGAGCAGAAAGGAACGAGGAGGCAAGGGAAGTCAGGCCACAAAGGGAACAAAACGCCATAAAACCTGTACATAGGGGGTACTGTCTTACACGTGAGACTTTACTGAATACAAATATGTGTATTTTATTGCAGTAAAAGCAAACAGTATTATGACATTGACTGTTAAAATGTCATGTAGAACTAAAAATTTTTTTTTAAAAATCGTATTTTCTCCCATTCTTTTCATATTAAATTATGTTTCATAGCTAAATATTTGATATTAAATGAAACACCTGTTTCCCCTGAATAAAATGATATATAATAAGGGTGGGTGCATTTACTATGAAAGAGGTGAATTACGGTTGGACAGACATGTAGTGCAAATGCCAGGTTTTGTTTACATTTTGTTTTATTCACAACGTGTATATTTGGCTCCGTCCTTAAGGGGTTAACTAATAACACGATCCTCTCGGGTTATACTGTTAAAACCTAAATTTCATTTTATTTCGCTATGGTCTCTCCCTAGTTTACGCAGTCATTTAATTTAGCCTCTGTTACATTTCTTTGGCTCCACAGATTGCCTCGTTTGTCTTTGTATTTCTGCATAAAGTTATCAAATTCAAGTCCTTGTATTTACAAATCCAGGTATAGTATTTACTCATTTCAGTTTCAACCATGTCAAGGCCTCAAGCAGCATGCACTCTAAATTTGCCATAGAATAAATTTGTTATTTAAACATACTGTCACAGCCTTCGCTAATTGTTAAATATTCAATGGGTTTAATCCATAGCTTCAGTTTTATTCTAGGCCTCCCTTTATTCTAGGCCTCCTCCGGTTTCTCCGTAAAAAAACACTTACGCTCATCCAAGTATCTGTGCAACAAATCAAGGTATAGTTCTCTACTCATCACGGGACATTTCATACAAGACCTTACATGGTCTCTATTTATTACGTTTAACTCACGGTCCTAGGCCCTTGTTGTGTTAAATTCTCTACATTTTTTCTACTTAGGCCTACGGTCATACTGCCTTCAGGCAAGAAACTACCCAACCTACCTAACCTGGTACCCAGCTACACTACCAGGTACTTACGTTCTTACTCGTTATAGCACTTGCTACCGCAAGGCCTCAATCAGCCTCCCCTACAACGTAAATTCGTCCCAGTCTTAGACTAATCATTCAGATCTCTCACATCAGGATCTCATGTTACGCTCCTATAGCCAACCCCTACTACTAAACATACGCCCCTACGTTACGCTCAAACACATCAACATCTGTCTTAACCCCTAGGCTTCTTCTACGATACCAGCAGTGGCCAAGCCACTCTACTTAAAAAAAAAAAAAAAACACTTGAAGGTTCAAGTTCTCCGGTTATAACCACCTTCAAGGTTAGTATCCACACATTGCAACAGAATTACCATTTAACCCATAGGATACAAGTTGAACTGGCTTACAGCGTCTAGGATCCAGCCCCTAGCTCACCCAAGTAAAATCCGGTCCCGCCAGGCCATCTCCCACCTCAACACGGAGGTACGGCCCCACGCCCAAATCATAGTTAGACGCCTCGCTCGCCCTTCTACAGGGCTACAGTCAGGGCCTCACTTGTCACGGCCACACGTTTTGATTCTCTTACCAGTCACCGAGAGGCCAACACCCCGCCACCACGTCTGTGGCCACGAATTTCCCTAAGCCAAATCATAGTTAGAGCCTCTCACCGCCACTTGGCATTAGCAGGGCCTCACCTATCATCAATTCACAGTTAAGTTTTTCGCTTCGGCACTAGCATTACAGTCCAGTTCATCTAAAAGACCCCCCTCATATCCCTCCTGGTTCTCCTACCCCCCTTCTAATATCTCATTCACTAATTCATTTTAGAATGTCTCAGGAACCAGCTCCCATCGATGAGTTGCCTGAAGAGATCCCATTTACGCCCATTAGACCAGAGTCTCCATGTGAATCTCTCACCCCCTCAACTCCCACGTCCTTGAGAGCATGGACTATCCCTAAAATTACGGCCGAACTTAGGCTCAGGGGAATCCCCTTTCCAGCTACGGCTAGAAAGGCGGAACTTTACAGACTGCTCACCTACCAAGCCCCTGAACATAGGCCAGGCACTAGCTCTCAAGCACAGCCACCAAGCGCTGGCACGGCCACTCAGGATACCCTAACAGCAATCTTGGCCAACCTGCAGACTTTGAATAGCAGGCTATCTAAGGTGGAGAGTGCCATTGCCTCCCCAGGTAACCCCCAGGCCTCCCAGCCTCCACCTCGGCAGTCCCTACTGTACCACCATGCCCCCCCACACTCCCCTCCCCAGCCACAGCTATATCTCCTTTCGAGTCACCAGCTCACTCCGTCCCAGACTCCATCAGGAAAGAAATCCTAGACGGGAAGGATGTGTGTCTAGTGTCTCTGCTCATAGCCTCCCAAGACGTACTGGAGAACAGAGCATACAATTACGGGGACATCTCAGTGGTGCTTAAGACTAGAGACCCTAGGCTTAACAAGAAACTATCTATCCCTCAGTTTGTGATAGCCTTCGGTATATACCGTGATGTCATCTGCACGGTGTATCCCCACAGAAGAGAAGAGCTAGACCTCTATCTCCACAAGGCATGAAGTACGGGGGCTCATCTTTTTACGATTATCATAAGTCGGTATCAGCGAAGGCAGCGACCCATTTGAAACAGTTTAATGTTAGAATTAACTGGTGTCAGATGGATACAGAATTATTCTGTTGCCACTTCGCTGGTCTCAAGCCCCCGTCTTGCGTTGTATGTAATTCTACATCTCATACAGTGGACTTATGCCTTTCCGAAGCCTATCCTACCACCTCCACTCCCACCCCTGATCCCACTTTTACCCCTCACAGTAAATCAGCGGGTGGTCAGCGGGATAAGCTGGGTAGGCCTATCTCCTTTTTAGGTAAAGCTCAGGTGTGTAATAATTTCAATGCAGGCTCCTGCAGTTTTAGCGCCTGTAGATTGTTGCACATCTGCTCCATATGCTTTAGGGCACATACCAAGACCATGTGCCCGGCCAGGATGTCCCCTAACAAGTGACTAACCGGCATCAATGTCGACAACCTGTTTTTTTACCTAAGTACACACCCTAGCAGGCATCTGGTGGAGTATTTGACTAAGGAGTTCACACAGGGTTTCTTCACGGGTCTTGTAGCCATCCACTCAGGCACATTGGAGTGTCCCAACCTCTTGTTACCATGCCAAGATCCAGTTTCCACAGACACTCTCCTTTCCTCCGAAGTTTCAAGCGGTTTCATGATCGACACCTTCACCTCCTCACCGTTTTCCTCATGGCGCACTAATCCCATCGGTATCACAGTTCACAAGTATTCTAATAAAAATGGCTAATTATCGATTTATCGGCACCGCACTCCTCTTTTGTTCCCAGCATTAACGCACTCATACCCGCAGACGAATTCTCACTTCAGTACGTAAAAATTGACGACGCCATGCAATCCATTATCTTAACTGGTAGCCACCCCTGGCTCAGCAAAACGGATATCACAAACGCTTTCATATTACTACCCATGCACCCCTCTCTCTGGCATTTGCACGGTGTTAAATGGTGAGAAAAGTACAACTTTTCCACACGACTCACTTTCAGTTGTCGAAGCATCCCCAAACTGTTCGATATTTTCGCTGAGACTCTTTGCTGGCTGCTTTTGAACATCCTCAGATGTCACTCTGTCATCCATTACTTAGACGACTTCTTACTGATAGAACCAGGGGCACAAACACCCACAGCTATCCACAGTACTTCAGCACTTTTCTCCACACTTGGTGTACCATTATCCCCATCAAAAACTATTGGCCCCACAACTAAACTATCTTTTTTGGGGATAGAGCTGGACTCTGTTACCCTCCGAACTAGCCTTCCCCACGACAAACTGATCCGCTTGAGAGGGGAGATAGACATGTTCCTGTGGAGTGACGTATGCACCAATAATTCATATTCATGAATGTTCAGTCCCTTCTGGGATCCCTTAACTTTGCCATGTGCATCATTCCGCAGGGAAGGTCATTTATATCCAGGCTTCTCTGCCTTCTCCACGGGGTACCGGACTCCTGCCCAGTTTCATTGGACCCCCACGCCAAGGCTGACTTAGCTATGTGAGGGAAGTTTTTGGCAGATTGGAACGGTATCTCCATGTTTATCCCCCCCCTCTCCATTTCTTCACCCATCATTCACACAGACGCTGCAGCCATCTTTGGGAACCACTGGTTCAGGGGTCACTGGCCCGCTGAGATGGATGCCTTGCCAGGATTCAGGGAGACCTCAGCCCTATTCTAAATTTATCCCATTGTGGCAGCCGGACACACCTGGGGTCATCTCTGGTCCAGCAAGGCAGTAAAATGCTATTCTGACAACTCGGCGGCTTGCAATATCATAAACAAGGGGCGCTCATCTTCCATTACCATCATGCGGCTGATTCGCAAGCTGACCTGGCTGGCAGCAACCGTCCAGTTTCACTTAGTTTGTTTTCACATCCCAGGTATCCACAACATGGCCGCTGACGCTTTTTCTCGCTCTCAATTCCAGGTATTCTTCCAGGCACTCCCTACGGCTCACCTCCAGCCATCCAGGACACCATGATTTCACAAACTAATCCTGGATTGAGCACACTAATGCACCACGCTAGGACTCTCACTCACCAATCACCTAACACAGCTCTCTCCTACAATAGGACACTTACCATTTTTTATAAATTCACTGTAGAATTCAGTTTACAAGGTGATTTTTCTACACAAACCATGGTGGCTTTTGCCTCTTTCTGCCACTTACATCTTAACCTTTCTCACAACACATTAAACTTTACCTCACCGGGGTTCAGCACCGCAGCCTCACCAATTTTTATTATAGATAATAATTCATATTCATGAATGTACATACCGTATATACTCGAGTATAAGCCGACCCGAATATAAGCCGAGGCCCCTAATTTTACCCCCAAAAAACTGGGAAAACTTATTGACTCGAGTATAAGACTAGGGTGGGAAATGCAGCAGCTACTGGTAAATTTCTAAATAAAATTAGATCCTAAAAAAATTATATTAATTGAATATTTATTTACAGTGTGTGTATATGATGAATGCAGTGTGTGTGTATGAGTGCGCAGTGTGTGTATAAATGCAGTGTGTATATGAGTGCGCAGTGTGTGTGTATGAAGTGCAGTATGTGTGTATGAGTGCAGTGTATGAATGCAGTGTGTGTGTATGAATGCAGTGTGTGTGTATGAATGCAGTGTATGTGTGTATGAATGCAGTGTATGTGTGTATGAGTGCAGTGTGTGTGTATGAATGCAGTGTGTGTGGTGCAGTGTGTGTGTATGAATGCAGTGTGTGTGATGCAGTGTGTGTGTGTGATGCAGTGTGTGTGTGTGTGATGCAGTGTGTGTGTATGAATGCAGTGTGTGTGATGCAGTGTGTGTGTATGAATGATGCAGTGTGTGTGTATGAGTGCAGTGTGTGTGATGCAGTGTGTGTGTGTGTGTGATGCAGTGTGTGTTTGTGTTGCAGAGCCTTGGTGGGGGGTGGGCATTTTTATAAAAAAAAAATATTATTATTTACATTTTTTTTTGTTATATTATTATTTTTTTAATAATTTTTTTATTATTATTTTATTTATGTATTATTATTTTATTTAGTTTTTAGTTCATTTTTTTGTTATATTATTATTTTGTTTATTATTATTTTTTATTATTTTTATTTATATATTATTAATTTATTTATTTTTGTCCCCCCTCCCTGCTTGATACATGGCAGGGAGGGGGGCTCTCCTTCCCTGGTGGTCCAGTGGCATTGGCAGTTCAGTGGGGGGAGGAGGGGCTGGCAGAGCTGTTACTTACCTCTCCTGCAGCTCCTGTCAGCTCTCTCCTCCTCCGCGCCGGTCCGTGCAGCTCCTCTCTCAGCTCACACTGTAAGTCTCGCGAGAGCCGCACTATGACCCCGCGGCTCTCGCGAGACTTACACTGGGAGCTGACCGAGGTGCTGACCGGACTGGCGCGGAGGAGCAGGGAGCTGGCAGGAGCTGCAGGAGAGGTAAGTAACAGCTCTCTGCCAGCCCCCAGTCTGTATTATGGCAATGTAAATTGCCATAATACAGACTGACTCGAGTATAAGCCGAGGTGGGGTTTTTCAGCACAAAAAATGTGCCGAAAAACTCGGCTTATACTCGAGTATATACGGTAAATTGAATACGTTAAACAACTATAAATTAAAAAACATTTTTATATTCTTTTGTTTATAAAGATTATAAAGTGGAATTAAAAAAATAGTATATGTTTCATAAAAAATTATATGAGTCTGCATTGAGACCCCCTGGTTGTAGTGAGTTTAAATTAAAAATCCATTCCATTTCGGTCCTGCCTAGTTTTCTTGCCACATCTTCTCCTCTCCAATTGCCAGTAATTCTCTAATTGCCCATGAATTGTGGGTTACTTGGGTCACAGTTGTGGTATGTTTTAAAATGTGTAGATATGCTGTGCCCATCAAATGCTTTTTTAATGTTCCTAGCATGTTCTTCACCTCTAATGTGGAGAGCTCTCTTTGTGCGGCCCACATGAGCGAGCCTGCATGGGCATATTAATAAATATATAACATTTTTAGTATGGCATGTAATTAATTCTTTACTCTTGTAGTTAATATGACTTATTTGCGAGGGATTGTTAAAGTGGGTAATGTGTCTTCTTGTATTATTGGTGTTCTTACACGCTAGGCATGTTCCACTCCCGAAAAAAACGGTACTGTTATTTAAAAAAGTCTTTCAAGGTTTCTTTTTAATGTGGTTATTTACTATGTTTTGTTTCAAACTCGGGGCTCCCCTAACGATCATTTTTGGTTTCTCTGGTAAGATATTATGTAATGTGGGATCCTGTCTTAATATTGGCCAATGTTTACGCACAATTGTATTAAAAAGATAACTTTTTTTATTAAAATCAATTAAAATTGGTACACCTTCATTTTCCTTAGTTACATCTTTATTCTTATATTTTAAAAGGCCCTTTCTTTCCATACTTAAAACTTGACTCAAACTGGATTTTATGCTTGCCTCATTGTATCCCTTATTATTATTATTATGATATTTATAGAGCGCCGTCAAATTCCGCAGCGCTTTACAATGGGTGGACAAACAGACATGTAGTTGTAACCAGAAAAGTTGGACACACAGGAACAGAGGGGTTGAGGGCCCTGCTCAATGAGCTTACATGCTAGAGGGAGTGGGGTAAAATGACACAAAAAGGTAAGGATAGTATTAGACTAGTGACAGTTGCAGAAGAGGAATCAGTCAGGAGCTATTAACAGTTAAATTGATACGCTTTTATGAAAAAGTGGGTTTTTAACGATTTTTTGAAGGAGTGGAGACTGGGTGAGCATCTTACGGAGGAGGGAGGCGAGTTCCACAGGAACGGTGCAGCCCTTGAGAAATCTTGAAGGCGAGCATCAGAGGTGGGAGTACGGATCAGAAGATAGATGCAAGTCTTCACCAGATTGTAAGGGCCTAGATGGGACATACTTGTGTATAAGGGAGGATAGATAGGTGGGAGCAGCATTATGTAGAGATTTGAAAGCAAGAACCAGAATTTTATATTTTATAGGCAGCCAATGTAGGGACTGACAGAAGGGTGAGGCTTGGGAGGTGCAGGCGGACAGGAAGATGAGCCTCGCCGCCGCATTCATTATGGACTGTAACGGTGCAAGTTGGGAGCACATAAGACCACTGAAAAGCAGATTACATTAGTCAAGGCGAAAAAGGACAGTGGAATGGAACAACACCTTAGTCGCATCTGGCATTAAGTAGAGGCAGATGCGCGCAATGTTTTTGAGATGGAAATGACAGGATTTGACGATAGACTGAACATGAGGCTTGAAGGAGAGGTTGGAGTCAAAGAGAACACCTAGGCAGCGAGCCTGCGTGGTGGAGCTGATGGTAGCACCGTAGACTTGGAGGTAGACAGACACAGGAGTAACAACACTTGAGGGAGGAAAGACCAGAATTTCAGTTTTGGTCAAGTTTAGTTTAAGGAAGTGGGCAGCAATCCTATTAGAAACAGCAGAGAGGCAGTCAAAGACACTAGTCAAGAGGGACAGGGAGATATCAGGAGAGAACAGGTAGATTTGCATGTCATCTGCATAGAAATGATATTGGAAGCCAAAGGAGCTAATGAGTTTACCAAGGGAGGCGGTATAGATGGAGAACAGGAGGGGACCAAGGAATGAATCTTGGGGGACACCAACAGAGAGGAGTTGGGGAGAAGAAGCAGAGCCAGAGAAAGAAATACTGAAAGAGCACTGGGAGAGGTAGGAGGAGCACCAGGAGAGAGCAATATCTTGTTGACCGATATTGCAGAGGATGAGAAGAAGCTGTTGATGATCAACAGTGTCAAAAGCCACAGACAGGTCAAGGAGAATTAGGATAGAGTAGTGACCACGAGATTTTGCAGCGAGTAGATCATTGGATATTTTGGTCAGTGCCGTTTCCACAGAGTGCTTATTGCGGAAACCAGACTGAAGCAGGTCTAGCAGAGAGTTGGACTTGAGGAAATCTGTCAATCTTGCATACACAATTCTTTCAAGGATCTTGGATGCAAAAGGCAGTATCGAGATAGGACGATAGTTGGATGGGGAGTTAGGGTCAAGATTGGGCTTCTTTAGAATTGGGGTTACATATCTAATTATTATCTATAAATATATTGAGGTAAAGAAAATCAATCAATTTTGGCTGAAATTAGCTGTGAGGGTTATACCCCAATCATTATGATTTAAATAACTTAAAACATTTCTGAGGTGTTCTTCTGGGGCATTCCAAATAAAAAAACAGGTCTATGTGCCTTTGGTGAACGAATCTCTGTTCCGAATCTGCCATAAATAAATTGACATAACTGGGTGCGAACCAGGTCCCCATCACCGTGCCACAGATTTGGAGCTGATTTCAGCAATTTTAGCAGATAGGATAAAAATACTTCTTCCCAGTCTGGTTCATGAAGACCAGATTGGATTTGTTCCCACTAGAGAGGCAAGTGCTAACACAAGACATTTGATCAATATATTTGATTGGGAAGAGAGAACGAGGAATCCCCTTCTGACCTTGTCACTGGATGCAGAGTGATGTTTAGGGTGTTGGAGTCTATGGGCTTTGGTACTTGGTTGAGTGCAGCAATTAAATCTATAGATCAAGAACCAATGGCTAAGGTTGTGGGAATTGATTTATGTTCTGACTGTTTTTTGTTAGGCAATGGCACTCGCCAGGGTTGCCCTCTGTCACCAATATTTATATATTATCTATTTAGTCTCTACCAATAAGAATAAGGGCAAATCCTGGTATTAGTAGATTTCCAACAGCTACCAAAGAACTGTAGCTGTGTATGTGTGCTGATGACACTATAGTGACCCTCACCGATCCACCTGTTCCTGTTGCTTATTTGATGGATGAGATAATTTAATATACTGAAATATCTAATTATAAGATAAACATAGATAAATCTGTGGTAATTTTTAAAAATTGTGATCCAGATGTAAAAAAAGCAATATTGGTTATTTATGGTTTCAAAGAAGTTAAAGTGAGCTTTGAATATTTGGGTAGTGATGTCGCGAACATGAAATTTTCGGTTCGCGAACAGCGAATGCGAATTTCGGCAAATATTCGCAAACCCGCGAACGGGGCGAACCGCCATAGACTTCAATAGGCAGGCGAATTTTAAAACCCACAAGTTGTTTCAAGGGGACTAACACCTGGACTGTGGCATGCAAACTCCGATCCGCGGCTGCATCTTGCAGCCGCTTAGTAGATAACTTCCTAATTCCCATGGTATTAGGGAGTTATCTACTAAAAGGCTGAAAGACCTAAATTGGTCTTTCAGACACATTTACTAATACTAAGTAAAGTTTACTTAGTATTAGTAAATTCTGCCCCTACTCGCTATGCAGCGAGTAGGGGCATGTCTAGTAAGCAGTGAGCAGCCAGTGGAATTTTCCCACGCTGTGTAATTTGACTCATAACACTCTGATTGGTGGATTAAGTAACCAATCAGAGAGTTATGAGTCAAATTACACAGCGTAGGAAAATTCCAAAGAACTTTCCCACATTGTGTAAAATGACACAGAGCACTCTGATAGGTGGATTTCAAACCAACCAATCAGATTGCTGTGACAGGTAAATGTAGAGACTTACCTGTCAGTCTCTTCATTTACCTGTCAGAGCACTCTGATTGGATGGCTTAAACCCACCAATCAGAGTGCTCTGAGCCTAATTGCAGGGCGGGGCAAGGCTTTATAAGCCTTCCCCTGCCCTGCAGAGCTCAGTCTGCGCTGAGCCCTTGCCGGGTGAACATGGATTCATTTTTTTGCACTCGTTTTTTTTTTGTTTAATTGCGTCGGTTATTATGGTTTTTTATTTGGCCTTTTTTGGGGCTGAAAAAAGATTAGAAGAAAGAAAACATCGAATGGTTTTTTTTTTTTTACAGGTACTTAGTTAAAGGTCCCCCCCTCATTATTTTTAGGGTGAGGGGGGTAGGTAGGGGGTTAATTTTTTTTTGGGGGGGGGAGGGGGTGACTAGGGGTTTGGGGACCCCTAGTCACCTGTGGGGGACACACATTTTTTTAGGGCCCCCACCCGTCGCTCAGGGATGGGGGCCAGGGGAAGGACCTTAGGTCCCCCCCTTTTTAGTATTTATGGCCCCCACCCGCCGCTCAGGGGTGGGGGACAGGGGGGAGGACCTTAGGTCCCCCCCTTTTTAGTATTTATGGCCCCCACCCGCTGCTCAGGGGTGGGGGACAGGCGGGAGGACCTTAGGTCCCCCCCTTCTTAGTATTTAGGGCCCCCACCCACCACTCAGGGGTGGGGGCCGGGAGGGACAGAAGTTCCCCCCCTATTGTTTTTTTTAGGTGTCCCCCCATATCATTGAGAAAACTTTGACAACCCCCCCCGCCCCCACCCCGAGTGGCGGGTGGGGGGGTTGTCAAAGTTTACTCAATGATATGGAATAGGGGGCAGACCGAACATCGCATATGTTCGCCCGCCGTGGCGAATGCGAACAAGCGATGTTCGCCGGGAACTATTCGCCAGTGAACTGTTCGGGACATCTCTATATTTGGGTATAATGTTATTGGATAAAACAGATAGTATAGTAGAAGATATTTTCTTGAACTCGATTAGATCAACAAATTTGACTTTAAAAAAAAATGGAATACTTTGCTAATGAGATTGCTGGGAAGATTATAATCCCTAAATGGATTTATTTCTTTAAAATTATTCCCCTAAAGATTACAGATGGCTGGCTAGAGATGATACAGAGAAGTTTTAGAAATGTTGTATGGAGAGGGAAAAACCCCTGTATCAATTTAGAACAGCTGACTAATAATCTTGGGCAAGGGGGTATGAATTTCCCCAATATTAACCCCTTAAGGACACAACTTCTGGAATAAAAAGGAATCTTGATGGAATATTTCTGTCATGTGTCTTTAAGGGGTTAAAAAACATTACAAAGCCAGCATAATCTATCATATACAAATATTAACTAAAAGTAAACGAAAGACACAGGCTGATTTATACTAGAAACCCAGTCACTGGATAGGATGGACCTAAATAAACTTATCTGGCATAGTAAAGGATTTTTGGCACTGAAATAAATAAAAAAATTAAAAAATTCTAACACACATTTTCCCAGTATGGTTCCAATTTTTTTTAAAAATGATAATTTTGGAATTTCTTACAGATGAAAACTAGATCTGTAGAGAGAAAAAAAAAATCAATGTAGTAAATAATATAATGAAGGATGGAAGAATGGAAACATTTGCATCATTGGTCTTAGAATACAATTTACCAGAATCTGAAATTGTTACGGCTCCCGGCCCGCAGCACGGCGCGTCTGTGCCTGACCGGCACAACCTGCTTGTCAGCGAGCCGGGAACCGCTTCTCCGCATCTTCTGGGCAGTGTGTCCAAACCAAAGATGGCGCTGACCATGCGGTCGCGTCCATCAATGGCTCTGTCCCTAAAAGTTATACGGACGTGCGGTGACGTCACAACGCCAATGTACGCGCATGTTCTGTCACCCTCTGACCAATATAGCCCAGAGAGGGATATTTAAATCCCTGATTTACCCCAGTACCTTGCCCTGTCGTGGTTTCCTGTTCCTGGTTTCTGAGAGTGCGTTTATCCTTGTGATTCTAATATTCTGGTATTTTGACCTTTGCGATTCCTTGTTATTTCGATTTCTGTTTCCCCTGACTTGGCTTGTTTAAACGGTATTTGTGTATTTCTGGCTTTCTTGGCCTCGGCTTTCCC
The DNA here is from genome assembly GCA_933207985.1 of Pelobates cultripes. Taxonomy (NCBI): domain Eukaryota; kingdom Metazoa; phylum Chordata; class Amphibia; order Anura; family Pelobatidae; genus Pelobates; species Pelobates cultripes. The sequence continues at coordinate 188,474,512 of OW240916.1, read as the reverse complement.
TTTGACCATTCTCTGTCTCTAACGTATTAGTCCAGCCATTCTAAGGACCGGTTTACGTTCTATCCTTTTATTTCCTTTTCATTTTCTATGTATATGTTTACGTAGTGTCTACGTTTTAGACCACACTAGCAGTCGTGACAGAAATATACAATTATTTAAGAGTTAATTCAATTGTCTCAAGAAATTTTGATGAGGGAAAAACCCAAAATTATATATATATATATATATATATATGAAACCGGTATTTAAAATAAGAAAAACAACAAAACTTTTATCTTTGTGTTATACACTGACTAAATCAATGATGTAAACTACTATGCCGAAACAGTTTAGAAAATGGGAAATTGAGTGTAATATTAATATCAATATTTGTAATGATTGAAACGTTTTACAAATTATGTAATAGGTGGTACCTAGTGCCAACAAGATTAAATAAAATTGATCCCAATGTCTCAAACTTGTGTTGGAGATGTATGAACACAGTGGGAAGTTATCTACACATATGGTGGAGTTGCCCAAAAATACAAAAATGATGGGATCAAATATTTAAAATTATATACGATTGTGATAAGAGTAAAATAAATAAAACTCAGATGACAGCTTTATTATTATTTTTTTATTATTTATACAGCGCCATCAAACTCCATAGCGCTGTACAATGGTGGACTAACACACATGTAATTTATTACATTTGTGTTGGCTGGATCTAACAGCATCTCAATACTATTTGGCCACAAATAGTTTTTTGGCTATGAAGATTCTCTTGACAAGAGACTGGAAACAGCCTTTAGAAATTAGCTATACTTGTTGGACAAAACAATTAAAGTTACAACTAAAGATGGAAATGGGCATATGTTGGAGAAATAATGTTTTGGCCAGGAATAAATTGTTAAGAGGGAAATGTTTGGATCTAGTATTAACTTTTACGTAAAGATTGAGCAAGCACTTTAGAGATATTCTTTTGTTCAAATATAAAGTATATGAGGAAAAGATCAAAATACCCCTATCCACACTCAGGCACTTATCCTTCACAGGTATAAAGAAGTATGTATTTAGTAATGTCGGTCTTTGTTTGTGTAATGTTTTGTAACCTTATGTCTGTTTTATAAGATGTAAAAAAAATCTGAATAAAGACTATTTAATAAAAAAAAGGAGTTTGATGTGAACTGACTGATGACAAATGTTAAAAGGTACTGAAACCAAAATGATTAAAGTTGAAAGACAGAATGTTTATGAACATTGTACATCAGTCGGTGATATTTGTTATATCATTTCTCAATTAGGCACTATAAGCACCATAATCTCTATTGCTAAGTGCATTTGTTTGTTTTAACTGGTTTTCAAGAACCAACCCCAAATTTATGTGAGAAGTGCTGGGAGAAACAAAGATCTCTCAGCTCCTAAAGCTTGACTTCTCTTCTCCAACTTAACTAAAAGGGATCTGAACTATATCTGTTATCAAGCTTTAGATGGTAACTAGAGAGCATTGGACTAACTCATCTCAGTACTCTGTCTATAAAAGCAGTCCAAAGTTAGATCAATACTCCAGAAATGAACTTTTCCTTTAATTGAAGAGTTGCAAAAAGGCTAGGTTTTTAGTTTTCAGAGAGACCAGTCTTTCAGCAGACTGATCAAAACAGCAGCAGGGTTGAAGAAGACCCCGAAGATAATAACATTGGTCTTGGGATCAAATGCAAACTGGTCATGCACGATGATACATCTATATTTGCCATTGTAGGTGACCAAAAAACTATCTGAATAATATTATCTTGTTAAGCATGCTATGCCCACTTTGAGGAATATTGTGATAAAGTTTTAGTAGCAAAATGTAAATGATGTATATTTGTCTGTATAGGGAAAATGTGAGTTGGATTCTTTCACATTTGATACAATGGAGGTTCAATTGCAAGAAAACATAACTTTTCTAGTTTTGTCTTTGGAAGGATTGCAACAAGGGCATAGCTAATAATAGCATTAACTGAATAAGCAGTTTTGGACTTATCCTATGCCTCTAGATTTTTGTTTTGTGTTTGTTCCTCCCCTCCTTCTTTCAGGTATAGGAAATTATTTTTATAATATCCTTTTTTGGCATGTATAGTCCATATACACACATGATCAGTTGTTTTAGCCATGGTTTTGTAATGCATTGTTAAACACATACCTACATGTATCTGCTTTGTTGGTTTCCTTCAGATTTGATTGATGTGTGATTTCATAACCCTGCTGCCTGCAATTCATTAACTATATACCTACCCTAACCTTAGCATGCTATCTCTGCCAATCAGTGTTATTGGTGTTAGGTAGTTGGCAATGACCTGCACTAATCTTAATCAGCATGGGCATGCAGTGAGACCGTAGTGAGACTCTTTCAGGGTCTCATTAGACCCTGGTGTTCGCCCTTGAGCAGCTGAAAATTGGAAATTATCGCAGCTGTATGAGAACTGCTTTGCTTTCAATGCACTTAAATTGCTGTATGTGATGCTCACTTACTATCCCTTCCTCTATATTAAACAAGACCTTCACTTCCCCACCCCTATTGTGTCCTACTGTTCCCCAATTTATTCCCTTTACGATAAATGTATCCACTATAATTTGTGTTGTGTTATATAACTGCTGCCTCGATGGGGTGCTTTGATCCCCATCCAACCAGTTTCCCAAGATTCCATAGCAGCAGATACTTTGATCTGGTGGTATAAGCACCGTCCCTATAGATACAAATAGGGCATCTGTCAAACTAATTTGAAAAATGTTCAACTCCAAAAACTTTTCCAAGGATTGCTTGTTAAAAGACTTGCAACATCTGGGGACTTGCAACATTGCTAACACTCTTTCTTTAATTGGGCAGCTGTGATAGCCACTCCCCAAAATTTTACCTCTTATCTACAAAAATGCTCCTTTAAGGTGTCTAGCTTGAAACCTGCATTTTCCAATCAAGCCAAAAAATTCCCAAAACAAATCTACATGTTGTTGTTCGGTCTCTGTTTGCAACAAGATATCATACATATTGTATTACACTGGATGGAGAAAAGAATGCTTCTAATTCCATTGCTAAGAATTGCTTGTGCAAATACGTTGGAGAACTATGAAGCCTCGAGGTAGTGTTGCATCTAGGAAAACAGGCTTTCTCACTCTTGTATCTTTCCACAAAACATTATCACAAAGATCTATCAGTATCCCTTCTGTTCTCATTACATTTGCACCCAGCATATTACCTTCAGTATTCTTTCTTTGCCATATGGGAATTTTCTTATTCCACTAAGCACTAAAAGTCAAAGTCGTTTGTGGCATGAGAAAAGCCTGGGACTGGGATCCATCAAGTCCTACAAGAAATGTTTGTTTTGCCCCAGAAGGGCGACTTAGTGGTAGGTAAGTATATGTCACTGAAGCTCCTGTATCAGTAAGAATCTTAGTTTTTTTTCCATAATTCAATTCACGTAAGGGCGTCCTGCATGGTCCACAAAGGTGTTACAAATAGGAACCATGTCATCCAGTGATAGTCACCCTCTTCATTCATTTTAGAGTTGCTAGTCACTGCTCCCTGTACAGTCATTCTCAGAGCCTCCCGCGCAGGACCATATAGATTGGTCGTAGGCAGGGGGTAAAAATGGCGTCCCTGTCCTGTTTTATCTGGGGGTTATTTTGGTCAATCTTTCTATATACATTTTGATCTATTCTTTCTTTGAAAGGCCCAGAGGGATAAACATACCATCCCTTTGGTCTATCTTTCTACACTCATTCTGTCTATGACCATTTGTTGTTGCAATAATAACAAGTACCTCTGAAGGGAATCTCTGGGAGAGCTTGCTTCTCTTCATTGGTAGATATAATTGCAATATCGTGATATCCTGTGACACCTTTCCTCATAAAGCATTGCCTAGCTTTTCCTATAATTATTAAAACTCCTTCCAGAGTGTCTTTTTCCTCTGCTATCATTTGCACTCCAGGATCTAAATAAGTGATTTTTTTTATCAGGTATTGCAGTATATCAGGAGAGGTTTGGTCTGTTGTATGCAATGGGTTAGTCGGTACACTTGTTCAAATTTAGAGGCAAAAACCCAATGATTATCCTGTATGTATACCGTCATTTCAGCAAGTGAGTGACTGTCTAAATCTCTTTCTCCTGTTATCAGTTTGGAGATTGATCTAAGCATGTCTCCTTCTGTCCCCCATTTGTCCTCTTTAAACCAATCCTGATCTCTATTAATAGGCCCATTTATGGGTGAAGTTAATCTGCAAGTAATGCTGCTTGGTGCTCACATTTTAAGCATAATACACACTTCTTTAGCATATATTGTTTGACTGCAGATTCAAAGTTGGAAATGTTTGAAATTACATCTATGTTGTAGTCATATGAGGGGAAAGGGGATCTTAACAAGCTGTTCCATTACTTTATGCCTATCTTGCTGCTGTAGAATTTTTGCAGTCTGCAGGGTGGCAGATGCCGTGCTTTTAACACTCGGTGTAATGGACAAAAGGTCCCTAAAAGGAGATGCTGTTGGTTTTGTTATATGGGGGTTAATACAGGAATACCACTAATATCAAACCCATCCAGTACAAGATGTCCCCTGTTTACCCCTTGGTTCTCCTTTTCTGCAATACCAGATGCATTTTCTTTCTCTGCACACATCTCCAAGGCCAAATACAGCAACTGGGGTTTTTGCAGCTAAACATGTTCGCAGTGATGAAATTTTCTCTCCTCTCGCTTCATAATTATCCTCCAATGTACTTACATAATCTGCATTTAAGCCACATGTTGGACAATCGCTATCTTTCTGAGTACTACTTTGTAAACAGGCCACAGTAGTGTTCCCCATAAGTATCCAATTTAACTGATTTCTTAATAACATCAACAATTTCATACAATTTTGGAGTTTCTGTTTATCCTTATTCAAACACCATTTTTTTGTTATCTACTCTCGTGTTCTCTTTTTCACATTGCAACCACATGCTATACATTTTCTTGAATTCATTTTCATTATCAAACATTAATGGATCGCAGCTGCTAGAAGCTGCATACTCTGCTACACTTTCCATTCTTACATAACATACAATTAAAAGTACGTACATGTACGTACAAATGTCTTCAGTCATAAGGCAAATCAAATGGTGTACACCCCACTTTGAATCTTTGGTCTGCCTATCTCCGATCGTCCAGAAATGATGGCTGGCTTACAAACTGCGTCTCACTCTGGTTGCCTCTGTAGGATCCCACACATCCTGGCCCTGGACGTATTGCTGAAAACGCTCACACAAAAAAATAAAATTGTCAAGGTTATTTTGTCCCTTTTTATAGCTCACATGTATCTGGAGAAGACTGGATTGTCCTCCCCGTTGCAAGTGAGCTAAAAAAGTGGTACAAAATAATTACCTGGCTCGCCAGTTGAAGTAAATGTATGGAATTAATAATAAAATTATAATTATAAATAATAACTTAAAAACCGAGTGTAAAGTCCACACTCCTTGCTTTCGACAATTTATGGATATTTGTTAATAGAGGCTAATCAAACAAATAAGCAATACATATACATTTGAAATAGGCTAGTGTAACGGACCGTTTTGCACACAAGGGGTTAAAACCGTTTAGGCGATCGTCCCCTTCCAGAGATGCAGGCACAGCTACTGCAGAACACCAATCCGCCGAACAGGAAAGCATACGAATGCTGTAAACAGCTGAATAGGAAAAACCATACGAATAGGTTTACACTCCTAGCAGTCGAACTGGAACAGCATACAATAAATCCCCCCAAGAACGAGACAAAGCTCCGTGTTGAGGGTCAAGCAGTGAACAGTCAGACCTGTGGGTTTATTATTCTTATATACACATTCTTACACATTAGTACCACCCACAGGGTTTTACACAACAACCAATCATAAACGTACATTACAGAAACACTCCCAGTAATTACACACAAAAATCCTCCCCTCTGCCTGTGATCTAATTATGTTTGCCAATGGTTTAACATATTTAACACAGGCAGTAAAAATACAGTTTTTATCCATACACTGTAACTTTAAAACTATACATCCAATATTAATAAAACTTACATATTATTAATCAGCACACTTTAAACATAAACATAACCAAAAATCAGACAAATCCATCCAGGGGTTAAAAAGTTAGCTGGAGGTCCCTTTATGACCGACCGCAAGCACATTTTCCTGCCCAAAACAGTTCCATAGATTTGGACTGTGCGGTCGGTCTATTTCAGGCCGATTGGGACTTAGTCTCTGCAGCTGAAATCAGGCTGAAAAAACGGATGAAAAAACGACTAAGTCCCATCGCCGAATGGGACAGTCACTGCAGCTGTAAAATCAGTAGGGGAGAAGGTAGGGCTCAGCGGTGTTCGCGGAAATGTGTAGCCGATTTTAGTTCCATGAATTTGGCTACACATACCGCTGACCTCGTTCGCATTAACAAAGATGGCCGCCGCCACGTGTTCGGCAAACGAACAAAGGCCACCCAGCATTGTCAATTAAGCTGCGGTTAACCACAGCTTCTGGGAGGTAAATTGCCTGCACACTTCCACTTCTGGGTGGTCTGCCTGTGTGGTACTTGGTTCCCTAAGCCCCATTTACTGAACCAAGTGGGAAATAGCCAGGCACAAAGGGTTTGAACAAGTCTGGGGACACTGTCTTAAAGGGGCAGTGTCCCAATCTTCCTGATGTCCCAAAAGTGTTTAAAGGGCCAGCACCAGTCCCATAAAGAGTCCATAGGCCACAATATGCCCACTGACTGTCTTAAAGGGCCATACACACCCAATAAAAGTGCATACATTTTCACCATCTCCCAGGGGCCATAGTCATGTGGAAGGAGGCTGGCAAATAGGCTTCTCCAATGCAATGTGGCGAGATTGGTCTCGTCACAGCTAGTATATGTTGCTACCAAAACTAGTCATTGATTGATTAGAAAGTAACCTAAATTAACATAGTGAAACATGCATAGACACATGATACAGTTACCACTCCACTGATCATCAGCTGAGAGTAAGAGAGAGTAAGAGGGTGTGTATAGTGGGGAGAGGGAATGAATAGAGAGGGTGAGCAGGTGAATTCAAAAAGAGGGAGAATGTGCTATTCACATGGCTTTTAACAGGTTAGCCCTTCCTTCTGCTGGGCACCCCTCCCTCAGTCAATCCCTTAGGATCTAACAGAAACAGAGTGCCTTCTGGGGGAAGAGGGTTTGCTCTGGAAGGGAATGGAGGAGGAGTTTATCAACAAATCAACTGGTTTTGCCTGGTGAAAGGCCATGTGTTTCACAGAGGACTCTATTACTACCTAAGGGTTGAATGGGGCATGAATTTCTGCCTTTGAGCATAATAACACTTTATTGGCATACAGTTTAGCTGTTCATCAGTCCCCCCACTTATTCCACTTACATAAGTGGACTTAACTAACAGAGGGAATGCCAATGTATTAATTGATTCTTGGGGCTATAAAGGGTTTAAAGCTGCTCACACCAAACTTTCCAGAAGAGATTGTAAAAGTCCATTTACATTTCTGTATGCAGCATTCACTTCGAGTGCTGCATACAGTCCATCTGTCAGTCTGGGACCACTAAAAATTGCCCCTGCTGGCAGAAGGAGGCCTTGGGTATCAATTGATAACTGTACTCCCTGGGATGAGCCGGGAGTTACCCCTAATCACACTAAAACATTTGGAAGTGTTAATGCATAAGTCATAAAGAGATTATTGAGGCTGCTGTAAGATCTGGCAGGCTATTAACAAATGCAGGAGAAAGGAAAACCTTAATTAAACACACTGTGCATTTTGGGAAGCTAAAAAGACTGTAGACTCTTTTTCATAAAGTATGTGGGGAGGCTATGTGAGTCTCAGCTAGATGAGGTGTGGCTGTAGCTGCATAAACACAATTATTAGATTTTAAATGGCAGAGATTTGAGCAGTGAGAATCCCGGGGCATTTTTTATATACAAAAACACTCAATTAAGCAATAGATAAGGTGATATTATTGTTTAAGATCCAATTGTAAAATAATCTAATTGAGCCTTATTAGTTCAGTAGGTTTAGCTTTAGCAGAAAATAGACCAATTTACCAATCAAACTCAGTGGATTAATTGGGAAACACTAAGTTTGACAATTGAAGGCCCTGTAGCAGGATGTGGTCTCCCAAATCTAGTTGCTAAGTATTTAGCAAAGGCAATTTGTCTTAACACAGTGTTGCCATTAGCAGCATTGCTAATAAGGAATCCTCTGAATACATAGAAAATGTGAGTGTTATAACGCAGTTACACTTCAGTTGGCTTAAATACAAATAGGGAAACTGAAATATAAAATATGTACTACTAATAAATGTAACAAAACATATATAGTATATTTTAAGTAAAAATGAGTCTTCAATAAAATACTCACTCCCTTTTCAACAAATTAAGCAAAATGTTATTTTAAACTAGCAAATTTTAACCAGGAGATTAATCATAAATAGAATATTGATGTCTTTGTCACCAATTAAAAATGATTTGGTAAACATCGTTTATCATGACAAATGATTAATCATATTCAATGAGCCAAAAACATAAGAACCTGATTCATTTGGGGATTATTGCGTGTTGGACTTTCTGTATGTTTATATAATTAGAGGCATCATCTGTATGGTATTCGTGAAGCCAGCAGTTTATTAGATCCATCTTAATTTAGCATCCATACTCAAGGGACCCTTTCAATATATTTATAAAGTGTGTGCTAGTAAGATTTCTATAGCACATTATTCATTTTATAAAAAGAAATGATTCTTTAAAGAGGACTTAAACATGGAAATAATTTAGACATCTTCAGAGAACATTAAGGCAACAGGTCTAAGAGTATGTTGTATTTTACATATTAGAATGTATGATTTGAGTTTTGTTTATTATCAAGATAATATCACTTGGGCAAAACACATTGTAGTCTTGAGTGTATCAATATTAACATTTATAGGAAGCCAAATCAACTGAATGAAAACATATACAACTTAGTTATTGTTATACCATTAACATGGCATTGATACATTTAATAATCATATCAGTAAATAAGGTTCAGAGTTGTTTTCCTGAACGTTAGCTTGTGCAGTATGCATATACTTGTTATTTAAGATGTTAAGAAATAGATTTTATACATTTTTAATACACTTAAGATTGGTTTGAATTTCAAAGTTGGTATCAAATGTGTGCAGCATGGAAACCAACCATTTTGTTTAAATAAAGATCTCTCATATTTTTTTTTAAAATCATTTTAACACATTTGTTTTCTTTATTTCAGTTTCATGAACATGTGTGCCTTGATGACATTGTGATATGACTGAAGATTAACCTTTCTAAAGTAAGATGATCCATGTAGAATTGAACTTAACCTTGTTGGCTTGCTGTCTCACACTCACCACCATCAGTAGTTTGATTTCAAATGTATGGAGTTAAATGGACACTTCAGACCCCTACAGCACTTAGGCTTGCTGAAGTGCTTTATGTGTGAGGATTGTGGCTTTTTTCATTTTACAAAAAGTGCAGATTTCAACAGACATTGCCATTTTAAAAAAATGTTTAAAAAAAAAAAAAAATCTTATTACACTCCCCACCTGTCAATCAAGCAACCTGGTTGCTGGTTCCTTAGCTTAATAGAGCTAAATTCAAGAGAAAGTGGGTTGTTCAGAGCAGCTGCCGTGCAAAGACTTATATTGCATTAGGAAGTCTGCAATTGGAGAGCTACCAAAAGTTTGGGCTACAAGAAGAGGGGGTGCAAAGACTTCAGATAAGAGATCTGTAGTTTTTGCAAGCTGTTTTTAAATAAACCCCCCAAAGGAAAAAAATATAGATATAATTAAATGCCTGTATATTTTCATTGAAGTATATCTACATTTATTTTTTTTTTATTTGGGCAGTGGAGTGTCCATTTAAAAGAAAATAACATGCTAACTATATAAACTCCTGTCTGGGATACAAATAGAGAATATATGGCATGGTGCAATATGTCTATTAAGCAATTTAAAATCACATTTAATGGTTACATTCACTCTTTTCAGAATGGCTGTTTGTTAGCAGTCTCAAAAAGATATGTTTCATCACCTGCGGATGTCTCACACACTCCCTTCATTCTGGAGCTCAGCCACATACAGTCATTGGAAAAAAATGTACACCCTTTTTGAAATCTGTGGATTTACAAATCAGGACATAATAACAATCTCCTGTTACTCAGATAAACACAACCTCAGATAAACTACAAAACATGACATATTATGCCATGACACAATTTATTGAACAAAAATAAAATGAAAATGGAGAAGCCATGTGTGAAAAAAGTAAGTACACCTTATGATTCAATAGTTTGTAGAACCACCTTTAGCAGCAATAACTTGAAGTAATTGTTTTCCGTAATGACTATCAATCTCTCACATCGTTGTGGAGGGATTTAGTCCCACTCTTCTTTACAATGTTGTTTCAGTTCATTGAGGTTTGCTGGCATTTGTTTATGTACAGTTCTCTTAAGGTCCCACCAGAGCATTTCAATTAAGTTGAGGTCTGGACTTTGACTGGACCATTGCAACACAGTGATTCTTCTATTTTTCAGCCATTCTGGTCAGTGTGCTGGTTTAGTTGGAATCATTGTCCTATTGCATGACCCAATTTCAGCCGAGCTTCTGCTTTATGAGAGATGGCCTCACATTTAACTGTAGAATACTTTGATATATAGAAGAGTGCATGGTCAACTTAATGACTGCAAGGTTCCCAGGTTCTGTAGCTGCAAAACAATCCCAAATAATCACCCTATACCACCGTGCTTAACAGTTGGTATGAAGTGTTTGTGCTGATATGCTGTGCTTGGTTTTTGTCAAATGTGGCGCTGTGCATTATGGTCAACTTTCTTTGGACCAAAGAATATTGTTTCAGAAGTTTTGTGGTTTGTTCAGATGCAACTAAGCAGTAATGCCATATTCTTTTTTGAGAGCAGAAGCTTGCTCCTTGCAACCCTTCCAAACAAACCATTTTTTTTTAATTGTACGGTCATGAACTTTTACATTTAACGTGCTAATTTTGGCCTGTAGAGTCTGAGATGTTACTATTGCTTTTTTGCAATATCTCTGAGCATTGCACAGTCTGATCTTGGTGCAATGAATTTGCTGGGACGTGCACTCTTGAATAATTTTTCTCACTGTAGAATGGTGGACTTTACACTGTTTGAAATTGGCCTTATAACTCTTCTCAGTTTGATGGGCACCAACAATTGCTCTAAAATCAGTGAGGATGTGTTTCCGCCTTGTCATTGTGTTAACACACATGAATACTTCAGACCAGCAAACTGCTAAAATTTTATAGAGGTTGTCACACTTGCTGATGATCTATTAATCAGGACATTTGATTAGTTGCACCTATCTGATACTTTGCTCCCTATGGGAGAAGTAAGGGTGTACTTAGTGTTTCACACATGGCTTCTCCATTTTGGCTTTATTTTAGTTAAATAAATCATGACACAATGAAATATGTCATGTGTTGTTCATCTGAGGTTTTATTTACCTAATTTTAAGACCTGCTAAGGAATAGATGATTGTTATTATGTCCTGATATGTAAAACCATAGAATTCAAAAAAGGTGTGCTTTATTTTTCCCACGACAGTACTGGAATATAGATAACAGCCAGTTATGATAAAAACAGGCAATGTTATTACAAATGCTCTCCGAACATCAGATATGCTTTTAGAAGAAGACTCTTGTCGAATCATGTTGTACTGATGTTTTAATTCTACCAATGATCTGGGGCTGTATCTGAGGTAGATACAGAACTCAATATCTGCTATCAAATATATACAAATATTCTTAGCAATGAGTAAGATTTTAAACATACTTAAAGGATCATTGTATTTAAATATCTTTCTTTCACTTACCTGTTTCCAGCACCGAGGTGCCTAAGTGCTAAATTACTCTCTACTGCCTACAATGTCAGCAACAGGAAGAACCTAATGTGCCTGCGTGGCATGTGTGCATTAGGTCTTAACCACAGGAATGCATTGTTTCAATGCTTTCTTATGGGCATTTTGAAGATGCTGGATATCTTTATGCAGGTTTATTCACTACTTTGGTAATTCTTTTTGGTTTCACTTGATAATTAATCTATTAGTTCTGTGCTATTACAGAATAAAAATGTAGTGAATACCCATAGGCAATGTCTCAACTGACATGATATCCGATAATAAACATCTTAGTCTTAGCAATGCTTCACTCCATTCTTAGCATTTTAACAGCTGGAATTACACCAGGGGCCATACCACTTTATCTAACTGACACAGAATCCATAACCTCAAGTTAAAGTTAACTGCGTGTCAACACACTACATGTCCTGGTGTTGCTGTTTCAATGCAAGTTAATGGCGTTGTGGTTTATTTAAAGTCACACTCACATTTGTTGATGCCCTTTCATGGCTCTTGCAACTGAAAGTGTTTTCTCTTTGTAACTTGTTATTTTGGTTTTGACTCAGTCTTTTATTATTCTTGGTCTTCACTGTCATGACCTGGCTATTTTATTGTAGTTCTCTGTAATCTTTACCTTGCTAAATAATTCAAGCTTTTGCCATTCTCGGTCAGCTCCCTTCTCCTCCACTGTAAGTCTCGCGGTGTGAGTGCCGCGCAGAGCGTTGCCACGGTACGCAGGAGAAGGGAGCTGACAGGAGCTGCAGGAAAAGTAAGTTACAGCTCGCTGCCAGCCCCCCTCCTGCACAGCCAATGTAATGAGCCCGGTGGTCCTAGTCTGTATTATGGCAATATAAGTTGCCATAATACAGACATTGACTTGCGTATAAGATGAGAGGGGGGTTTTCAGCACAAAAAATGTGCCGAAAAACTCGTCTTATACTCGAGTATATACGGTAAGTTTCTTTTCTTTTTTTTACATTTTAGACAAATCACCATTTAGCTCATAAACTCTACTTTATCAAACATGGCAATGACTGAAGAATTAAACAAACTACTGCTGTAACTGCTAAACCACTGTTAGTCATACAACGCACTATATTATATTCACCTGTATCGCTAAGAAAGTTATTTACAAAGAATAATACATTAAGAAATCTCTTGTTCTAGCATGCATTCTTGAGTATCAAATAATATATAGTTATGCTTACATACTTCAAAAAAGTAATTAAAACATAACTAAATATAACTTTTTTTATCTTTGTAATACATTTAGGCTGATGTCTTCTTTCTGTGTGGACAATCATACTGACACTGAAGTGAGGTATATAATTCTCACAGCTTTTTCAGAAACCAATGAACATATTATCTTGTCAGTAATCTTCTTCACTCTCTACATACTTATTTTGTTGGGAAACGGTCTACTAATTCTTATTGTACTTGAACATAAGCAACTCCAGAGACCTATGTACTTCTTTCTTGCAAACTTTTCTGGGTTGGAAATTTGCTATACTACAGTTTTCATGCCTAAAATGATAATAAATCTAATGATAGGTGGTAAATTAATCTCACTTACCAGCTGTATGGTCCAGCTTTACTTTTTTGTATCTTTTGGTGTAGCTGAGATGTTCCTATTAGCTGTGATGGCCTTTGACCGCTATCTAGCTATTTGCAACCCTTTACACTATATGACAATAATGAGTAAAAGCTTATGTAATAGTCTTCAGCTTGGTTGTTGGATATCTGGCTTCATATTCAACCTTCCACCGTGTATTAGTCTGCTTTTTCTAGATTTCAGGGGCAACAATGTCATTAACCATTTCATGTGTGATGGACCTGCTTTGATCAAGCTTTCATGCTCAGATACAAAACTTAATGACCTCATCACATTCATTCTTTCACTAGCAACAATGTTGTCTTCATTCTTTTTCACAATCCTGTCATATTTGTTTGTCATAAATGCTATTATGAGGCTTCCATCAAACATTGGGAAGCTAAAGACTTTTTCTACCTGCTCCTCCCATCTGACAGCAGCTGTCATGTACTTTGGCACTCTGATATTCATGTATGCACGACCTCAATCAATCAATGCCTATGACATGAATAAGATAGTTTCTATGTTTTACACTATCATTATTCCTGTGTTAAATCCTCTAATATACAGCTTAAGAAACAAGGAAGTGAAAGAAGCTGTCAGAAAAAGGTTACTTTAGCCGTTGAACCATACAGTTTTATTATCTCTTTTAAAGGAGAACGGATTGTTGCCAAGACGATATCTCATGGATATAATGTATGAGTTTCAGCGCTGCACAATTTACATAGCAATCCTATTGAAATGCTGGAGAAGAATAATGGACTGCTCTAAGTGTTGTATGCACTTGATGAAGTTCAGTCAAGAGTAAACAAAACTGTTAAGGTATCAGCTTGATCCTTGGAAATAAACATTTTGGTTTTCAAAATATACAGAATAATGAATATAATTTCAACTAAATATAAACCTTTCATTTAGTGAAATAATATAAATGCTGATAAAATAAAATAAGTGTGCTTCTGGGATAATAGATTGTGATCACATTTATGTAGTTAACACACTCCATATGTTTATAATGCACAGACCAGCTTCACTTTGTTCTGGTTTGAGTGAAGTGCTCATTAAAGAGACACTCCGGAAACCATACCAACATAATCATAATGAAGTATTATGGTGTAAGGAGGTCCGGAGCTTTAACTTACCACCATTAATGAATGGTTTAATCACAAAGACCCAAACAAGGCCACAGGCTTGGCACCGCTGATGGGCTAAAAGCATCAGCCCTCAGTCTATCAGCAGCACCCATTCACAAATTGGAGTGAAAATGATGCATATCTTGTAAATTGGAAGCTACTGATAGGCTGAGAGCATCAGCTGACTCTCTCAGCCCATCAGCAGCACCTAGTTTGATGCTCCCTGATAGAACCCCAGGCATGAAAGTGAAGTGAAGAGGGAGGGCTGATGGGGGCCAGATTGAATAGTTAATAGCTTAACCCCTGAAGGTTAATATGTTAACCACCCAGGAATGAAGTTAGTTCAAAAGGAACTCCACTCAGGCAAACAACTGATTGGAAACTTTCTGCTCGTGAAATAGCAGAATGTTTATCCCAAAATAAGGAATTCAGAATTCCTATTAAGGCATTTTGTTTCACCAGCTCAGTTATCTGTTACAAGTCTTGGCAATAGGAAGTAGTTTATTCAGCATACAGAGAACAAAATCATTTACAAAATTTTTGACTCAAGACTTAGTCATGTTCATTTTATATATATATATATATATATATATATATATATATATATATATATATATATATTAAACCAATAATGTCCCTCTTAATGTGGGTTTATGTTGTGTAGCTCACATCATACAGCAATCAATTTTGTTTTTGGCCACTTCAGTCCTTTATCCAGATCAATTATACAATGACAGGACAGAGGTGATTATCTATCTAATATATATATATATATATATATATATATATATATATATATATATATATATTTCATGGCCATGGCAGCACTACTCCAGGGTTAGCTCCCCTCACTCCCAGTGGACAGAACTACATTTTAGTGCATACAAGGCCACATGACCATAATACCCCAGTTCTTTTTCTGTCCACACTTCCTTGGATTTTCTCTGTGGGATATATCATTATCCTAATTTTTCTTTTTGACCTACCTAGGACTTGTTAGTTCCTTATCCTGGGATAAGGAGGAAATCCCCTGCAGAACCTCTTAGAAACCAGGGGTGCATGCTGCAGTGATCCTTGGGTAGCAGATAGAAACCTTGTAATTTTGGATAAATCCTTATGGTTAACATATTTCTGCTGATGGGAACAGGTTTCAGACTTCCTGGCAGCTGAGGAACTCCTACAGAACTTGGCAAAGGTGTTAGGCAGCCGTCACCAGATATCACCTTTAATTTGGGGCAAATTCAGTTAAAATTTGGTTGAAAGTTGGATGAATTCAGGAGAAATTCAAGTGAATTTAGGTGAATTTCACAAATTTTGTTTCTGCTTTTGTTCTCATTATTTAAATGATTCCTATATTTCGTTTTCTTCCTATTTGTTCTGGTGGCAATCTTATGTTAACCCCTTAAGGACGCAACTTCAGAAATAAAATGGAATCATGACGGAATGTTCCCGTCATGTGTCCTTAAGGGGTTAAGATGTACAGTGTTGTGGTCTCTGCGGATCTTTTTGGTTTTCCTTTTTGTGCAATAAGGGAAGTCCTACTTTTTGTGGGGTACCTTATGAATATTTTTTTAACTTGCATTAGGTGAATTGCAAAGTGTTTTTTTTTTTTCTGGACATTGTTCCCTAGTTGGAGATCTTTTTCCAGCTTCTCTGGTATTGTCTTCATGGCCTTACCAGCCAAGAAAATAAATGTCACAATCTAGAGGTACAAGATATATCAAATAATTTTTCCATTAAAAAACAAAATTACCTAAATTTTGGAATCAAAAGGGTGCCTTCTGGGTTCTGCACTAGCTCCTGCAGAATTAAGCAACAAAGCAGCTTTCCCTAATTGACTGGTACACAGTCGAGCAATGAGTGTGCAACTGTGGCTAACCCAGATGACCCAAGACAGTGACTACTCGCAGTGTCTGACAAT
Source organism: Pelobates cultripes (assembly GCA_933207985.1). Classification (NCBI taxonomy): domain Eukaryota; kingdom Metazoa; phylum Chordata; class Amphibia; order Anura; family Pelobatidae; genus Pelobates; species Pelobates cultripes. The sequence goes on along the minus strand of OW240916.1, from coordinate 188,457,980 downwards.
GAGGCCTAGCGTGAATTGCAGCCAACCGCCTGGGAGAGACGGCCACTCTCCCGGCATGAAGCAAGCCCCTGAAAACATCGACATTGGAGCCCCGAGACCCCCCCTTTGGCCAAAATGGCCACTGCAGCGCCACCCAAGCAACAACGAGAGCACAAGCTCACCCAGTCCTGGAGGGAAAGTTTTGAAGCCCGTTTCGACAGGATCTGCCAGGAGTTTTGAGCTAAAATAGCACGCAGACCTCAAGCTTCTACTCCACATTGCCAACATATCTCACGGGCCAGAACAGAGAGTCACTCGGGAAAAAACGCACCGAAACGTCCACGCTCCCGACGAGGTTCTGGGAGGGTTACCCGATACCGGGCTCGAGATATAGCTAAGATCCGACGGAGGACCTGCGGACCTGCTGCTATCCACCCCCACAAGACCTGGACTCCGGAGGGCAAAAAACCCAAGGACAGGGGACTGCATGAAGCTCACAATGCAGCTACCTGCATGCAGTGCTTGGGAGGTAGCTGATAAAAAAAGATATATAGCAAACAGAAAGTAGTGCAGATACATAAAAACAATCATAGTATAAGGAGGAGGGAGCTAGGTAAAATTAGGGGGAAGACAAGTAGCCTAAAAACTGTCTAAAAAATAATTATAATTTGAACAAAGGGCTAAAAAATGTATATACAATAAATCAGAGATAGAGATTATAAAATATATTAAAGGAGAAAAAAGGAAAAAATATAAAAATATATATATAAATATTTATAAAAAGTTAAATAAATCGAATTCAATATTAAGGACATTAGGGTGAATTTGATTTATTTAACTTTTTATGAATATTTATATATATTTTTCCTTTTTTCTCCTTTAATATATTTTATAATCTCCATCTCTGATTTATTATATATACATTTTGTATCCCTTTGTTCAAATTATAATTATTTTTTAGACAGTTTTTAGGCTACTTGTCTTCCCCCTAATTTATATATTATAATTATTTTTTAGCCAGTTTTTAGGCTACTTGTCTTTCCCCTAATTTTACCTAGCACCCTCCTCATAATATGTGGCGGAACCAACCTCACCACTATGCATTGGAGAAGCCTGGTTGCCCGCCTGCTGACTTTAGACTATGGCCCCATGTTGAAACACTTGATTTTCCCCTGCGAAGACACGAATGCCAGGTCATTCAGTGCTGGCCCTGTTTGAGCGGTGATACCCCAGATAGCTATGCCATGGAGCCCATTCGTATAATGAAAGACTATGGGAAAGACTTTGGCTCCATGGCAATTGTGTGTGCTCTGAGCGCCATTCAGTAATAATGTGCGCTCAGATCTGAGCTATCTGGGGATATGTTGAATGTACCTGTTTTGTGCAATGGCTGCACAGTTATATATTTTTATGTGTTTTATTGTCTTTTGCTGCCATGTGTTTAATGAAGTTTTGCCTCTGTCCTTGGAGATAATTGGATTACTTCCCAATTATCTCCAGGATAGAAGACTCTGTGGAACTTGTTTTGGGCAGAAAAGCCACGCCACAAAGGACTACGATCTATCTTTTGAACCAATGGACCAATTTGGATGATTTTGACATATGTTTGTATTTGGAGCATGCTGAAAATGTAAGTTTTATGTGAATGTGATGCATACTTTTCAAGTTATAAATAATGTGGAAAAACTGTATTTCTCTGCCGGTGATAATTACATTACTCATTGTGTAAGGTAATTGTATCACAGGCAGAGTGGAGTATTTTGTGTGGGAGTGTCTGAGTGTATTGTATGTGTTTATTGGTTGTTTTGTAAAACCCTGTGGGTGGTCCTATCTAAGGGAAACCTGCATAAAAGAAGGTTCTTTTGGTGCCAGTAAACAGATTCCGCTTAACCCTCAAACGAAGTGTCGTCTCGTTATTGGGGGAACTGGATTGTATGCTGGCTGCCAGGAATGTAAACCTTTCGTATGGTTTTTTTCTGTTCAGCTGTTTCCAGTATTCGTGAGTTTCCTGTTCGGGAGTTGGAGAATTTGTGTAGTTTGCAGTTCAGGAGATTGGTGATTGCAGTAGCTGTCTGTGCATCTGAAAGGGGAATATCGCCTAAATGTTTTTTAACCGCTTATGTGCAAAACGGTCCGTTACATAATACTATGATTGTTTTTATGTATCTGCACTACTTTCTGTTTGCTATATATCTTTTTTTATCAACACATTTTTTATAACTATACTCATACCCACTTTGGATCACTATAGGATATTATTATAAACATTCTGAATGTGACTGTTTTCTTATAGTTGTATAATCCAGAAGTTACCAATTATTGAGTTTATATGACAATAGGCATATGCATAATTAAGGAATTCTAATTATTACGACTTTATAGATATTCCTAAACCCTTACCATGATATTGTTGTGACTTGGATTATACATATAATACTACTCTAATACATTTTGTACTAGATCTTAAAAAATGGCTACTAAGTCCATTCATTTTATTTAATCCCATATTGAATTATTATAGATTATTATTATATTAGATTCCAAAAAATGGCTACTAAGTCTATTAATTTCATATTAAATTATTATACACTAAAGATCACCTATTTTTGTTGCTGATACAATTTTTGGGATATTTTCATTTAAGACATGGCTGTTTATTCCTTACATCTAATAATAAACATCTATATACAATATGTTAATATATTTGCCACACGACTAATATAGTCACTAAATTATGCATATGTATTAGTCTCATTGTCAGATTTACTGATTGTGTTTGTGCATATGTTATCTGCCAAGTCTTTGTACTTGGAACGCAACGTACACCTCTATTGACGTTGCATGCGTTCCAGCACATTACACATGACCACCAAGGATTGGATTAAGCCATGTCATCTCCGGGTATGACGCATGCGTTCCATAGTGGAAGACATGGAAGCGCCAATTATACTCACCCTTCACCTTGCCGCATCATTTCCGGTACACTTAGCGAAACCGGAAATAGGAATTGCCAGGTAGCGATCTTCAATCAAGTTGGATACCTATATATATTGGATACCTGCAGGACTGTTCCACACTTTTGATAAAGCCTCTGGAGAGGCAAAACGTGTCAAGTGGGACTTATTTGAGGACTTTTTGTACCTTATTATTTTATTAGCATACTTTTTATGCTTTTTACAATAAATAGTTATGTTTTATTGAATAAATTTTTTTGGATCCTGTTCTGTATCCTGACTGCTACCTGGTTCTACTAAATCCCTAGGTGGGGATAATACCACCCATGCTGAGATAACTAGAGCAGGCCTTTGCTCTGAAAATTGTAAGTAAATTACTTCTTTATATTTAAACTTACAGTACATACCACACTATCAGAGTTTCTCTCTTTATTTTTACATATACCATCTGCATTTGCATCTGGAAGACCAGCATCATCTACACCATCTTATATCCTTAGACGGGGATTATACCGTCCATGCGCTACAAAGCAGAGCTCTTGTATAGCTCTTCTAAATGTGAGTGGTTCTCCTACAGCTATCAATTTAATATTTTTCACCTTGCCAAAATTGTATTGCACTATTATTGTTTGTTTGTTTTTATTCTGAGGTCTTCAACCAGCCCTCCTCACTACAGCTGTATGTGCGTATAATTCTGGGCACAGTATACTCTTTTTGCTTTATTGTTACACAAGGTTTTGGGAATCCTCTTACTGTATACATCAGCCCTTACTTATCTGTTGTGTTATAGAGAGCGCCTATTATTTTCTGTTTCTGTATTGGGTGAGTAGAACTTTTTGCAACCACATGTTTGCTGTTCTTTTTAGCCACATGTTTTTTCTTTTCCTTTGTTTCCTTAGTACATAACTCAAAACCCAGTGGTACCAATTTTTTTCTTTCTTTTTTAAGCGAATCTTCGGCACTCTGATACAGCCTGTAGAATATAGACATGTGCAGCATATAGAGCCTGATCACCCACAGTGAATAGATTTATGTCACATCCCAAGCAGCATTGGAAATGTATGGGTTTGCGCCTAGACACTATGTCAGTATCTTAGATTTTTGATCGCGCTTGTATATTCTCTGATAGTTTTCTCAATGTTTATCCTGTACGATCTTTGATCACAAGTTCAGACCTATGTTTAAGCCTGTTTCTTAAAAACAAAAATTGTGCAGTTCTCAATTTGCCATGTTTTACCTATGTTTTTGCAATATGCTTGTCAATGCTGTTGTGGCATCACAAGCATGTATGTTATTCCTTGCACTATGAAAATAAAGAATAATAAAAAAAAAGGTGCCTTCTGTCATTATGTTATGTTAGTTCACTCAGGTCTCCAAGGAGATCTCCTGTTTCACCTGCGGATAGGAGACCAAGGCTTATTAAACATATTAAATTTAATGCATGTGCCGATGTGGCAGCAGAAGGTAAATGGCTTTGCATAGCCTGCATGAAACTGATTGCTGAACCACCAGTAGCCCGTCCTGCAACTGCCAATCCAGCATATGTGATTGCCATCATCAAGCAGGTTCGGGAAGAAGGTGTTAAGGAAGCCACTCATTCTACCAGGTGTTCTAAGCCTACGAGGAGTGAGATCTCTGACAGTTAGAGCTCTATGGAGCACTCCTATGAGAAGAGTAATTTATCTACAAAATAAATATCATCGTCTGATGATAAGCTCCCATATTCAGGGGGGTTTGATGAAAGGAAAACTAAAGCTCTCATGGAGGCAGTGAGGAAGTCTCTATGTTTGGAGTAATCCTCTGTTAAAGAACCCTCATGCAGAAGTACTTGCTAGCTCTTGCCTCAAGAGAAAATAAATGACTTTTCCCATCCATAAGATCATCATAATGAATGGGGTAAGTCTGAGAAAGTCTGAGAAATGGGTCAGTTTTCAGGGTAAGTGGTCCAAGCTACACCCATTCAAGAAACCTGCCTCTTGGATCTCGGCTCCCAAGGTGGATGCAACAGTAGTCAGACTGGATGACTTGATCTTTGAAAGAACCTATGGAGAAGAGGATTGATACTAATCTTTCCAAGGCCTATATTACAGCAGGAGCCTTAACTTCAGTTTCCAGGGCCCTTAAACACTGTACAGAGGATATGGAAGCTGAAATCAGGGATGGAGTGAGTAGATCACGTCTCATCAGAGCTGTGGAAGACATGAGTCTAGCAGCCGATTTTTGCCTTGCAAGCTCTATAGCTAGACACCGCATCCAAGAATAGTCTCTATTCACTACATTTTCAGGGTGACATGCCTTTGGAATGTCAGCTGGATGAGTGCATCAAAAAGGTTGCAGAAGGCAGTAACACCTTATTACCATGTAGCAGGAGCAACACAAGATCCTCTAAAGCTGACAGGAGGTCATTCAGAGACTCAAGGCAATACATACCTGGAAGACAGTCCTTTCAGATCCAGCCAAGGTAGGCCAGTCAATCTTCTCATTGCCTGATTCAAATATATGTCTTCTATGACAGATGCAAGATTATGAAGCAATATAACTTGTTCATATAAGATATACAAGCAAATACGATTTGCTATGCAATTATACTTTTAACCATAAGATGGAAGCATGCATATTAGAGGATCATAGATTAAAGCAGCACTGTCATGCCGAACTTACCTTTCTTCTATTGTTTCCACTTACCTTTCCCTCTCAGAAACTTTTCTTCCTTTCTGATCTTATTTTCTTTAAAACATAATACAAAATTGGGGCTACCATTACAAGGAGGGATCCAAAGGCCGTTAGCTCCGTCCTTGTAATAAACTAAACGAACAATGAATTTAAAGTTTTTTTTTTTTATTCTTTATTTTTCGTGCATAGATAATACAGGTAACATTTTTCTAGCAATGCCTCAACAGCTATCACCAGGAATTTAGTAGACAAGTAAAAACAATTGCATGGCATGAGTAACTGTGCACATTTTTATATTTAAGAGGAGTAGTTGGTAGTGTGGTGCGTTTCTTAGCGTGTGTGTGAGAAGCTGTGGTGCGTGATCCAGACCATATGTATAAGAGTTGTGTGGGCTCGGTCTATCATGGTCTGTGTACGTAGTATGGAACAGACTAGTATGGCAATATTCATCCCTGTGTGAAGGTCTTCAACCTGCTTAAGTGTTATTTCAAGTTTATGAATATGTGTGGTATCTAAATAGTCAGGATGGTGTCTGCGCGTTTATGTATGATAGAAGCATGCAGAGAGTAAGAGTCAGAGTATGAACACAACCAAGCATGCAAATCAGGAGTCTGTCATCACTGGAGAAACTACATTTAGAGTAAAACAATCAGGTTAGGTAGCTAGGGCTAGAGTATGCAAAGACTGCTAGGTTAGATTATGGTTATGTATAAACATGCTATCGCTAGGAGATTAACTGACTGACAGCTATAGACACAGGCTGACCAATAGAAAAAAAAGGAAAAAATATGAAAAAACAATGTCCGCTTGACTGCCTGTCGTTATATGAGTGTCCGTTTATCATTTGGTACCCAAGGCCTTGCATAGTATCATGGGTGTCTCTGCGGGCCGCTTAGCGATGCCGAGAGTTGGGAGGCTGCAGATGCATAATAGCCAGAGTCCCTTTAGCCATGTGTGGGGGCCCCGCCAATCTTGGGTGCTGATATGCTCCTGCATATCAGACCCTCACCCTGCTCGTGGTTTCTGGGTCCTTTCAGTGTGCGCAGCCAACCTCTCTGAGCGGGAACCCTCCGACGCCGTAGCCTGCTTGCACATGTGCTGCTCTGACCAGGGTGCCATGCTGTGAAGCTGTCATGGAGTGGTGAGTGAGGCTGTTGGGCTATGAGCCCCAGGTTCTTCCCTTTGTCTTTGCTGTTAGTGGGCCTCAAGGATCATGAGATGTCTGTTGGGTGCTCGGTCCTGTGCTTTTACCTAGGCTTTAGGCAAGTCTGATAGTGCTGCCTGTGTGGCAAGTGAGTGCTCGGCAGTTTGTAGTGCCTCCGTTTCCTGCGTCCTCTGCTCTGGGCTTCGTTGGGAGCCCATGCACTTAGTCCGTGTATCCTGTTGCTCTGGGCTGCAGGATCGTGGGCCCCCGGTTTTCCGGTCTGCGGTCCGCCCTGTGGGTGGTTGGGCTCAGAACGGGGGCAGGGTGTAACGGATCGCCTGGCACCCCGACTGGGTACCTCCGTTGAAGGATGCTCCTAGCGCTTCCTGAGGACTCCAAGCACTGCAGCAGACACCACAACCACCGAACCGGAGAAGCATATGAATCCTCTCAAGCATATGAATGCTGTAGACAGTTGAATAGGAACCATACGAATAGGTTTACTCTCCTAGCAGTCAAACTGGAACAGCATACAATAAATCCTTCCCCCAATAATGAGACGACACTTCACTTTGAGGGTTAAAACAGGAACTCCCTGTACTGTCACATACAGTCTCTTTTATTCCCAATCCACAAACATAGTACAGCCCACAGGGCGTTACAAAACAACCAATCAATCCGTACAATACACCCAGACACTCCCACACAAAATCCTCCCCTCTGCAGGTGATATGATTACTGAACACAATGGGTAATCTCATTATCACCGGCAGAGGAATACAGTTTTTACACAATATTTATAACTTCTAAAATATACATGTCACAAACATAAAACATACATTTTCATAATCAATCCATTCAGGGCAACAACATATTAAAAAATGGCACGAATCAGACCAGGGGTTCAAAAGTTAAGGGAAAGTCCTTTGTGACTAAATGAAGCATGGCTTTCTGGCCCAAACCAGTTTCAGAGTCTTCTATCCTGAGAGTAATTCAATTATCTCCCAGGACAGACACAAGACTCCATTAAGCACATGGTTGCAAAAAGACACAAAACACTTTAAAATACATAAAGTAACCTTTTCACATAACACACAGACATTTCACATATCCCCAGATAGCTGGGATCTGAGCGCACAAAACTACTGAAGAGCGCTCCGATCCTATTCACACAGTTCAATTGCTATGGACCCAAAGTCTTTAACTACACAAATGGGCTCCATGGCATAGCTATCTGGGTTAACACATTCTCATAAAGTCTGGTCCATAGTCCAAAGGCAAGAGGCGGGCAAGCAGCCCCCTCCAAGGACACGTGGCGAGGCCGGTTTCGCCACACAGGGAACAAGCACTGTCCTCCAAGGCATCTGTCATTCGGCCAGAAGGCCTAGCAGATTGCCTCAAATCGAGCTTCGAAGACCTCCCCCCAGGTCAGGGCCTGCCTGGCTCATGCATGTTTGTTGAGGTGTCTGTGCGGTGGCCATCTTGGGCAGGCCGCGTGGGTTACCAGGTTCCCCGTCCCCTCCTGGACTCACCGCCGCTTTGTGCCTTGATGGTGCCGGCATATTCCTCACCGGCAGGGGGGGGGGAGTGAGGGGAAGACTTCAGGCTTCATGATCAGCTGTGGGTTGAGGGATCGGCCACGTCCCCCACCCGTGCTGTGAATGGGTCTCATGTGGGCTGCAAGTCTGCCCCGGCTGTAGCCATAAATCTCGGTCCGGTGCTTCAGGTAAATTGATGCTGCAGCGTCCTGTAGCATTCAGGATGCTTCAGCTATAAGATTTTTGCCCAAATCTCTTGTTTTTAGTTGATTTAGAGCCCTTTTGCACGGAGCTCTCAGGATATGCGACCGATCAGGTTGGTGGTTAAGCTCTGCCCCCCAGGGTTTTTTATTTGGTTCATTCCTTGTATTTTTTTTTATCAAGAAGACATTTTTTTCCTAGCTTGTTGCAAAATTGGAAGTTCTTCAAACTGGATTTTTTTTGCCTTCTTTTAGATCAACAGCAAAAAACTAATGTGAGGAAGGCTGAACTTGATGGACACAAGTCTCTTTTCAGCTATGTAACTATGTAACTATATTTTCTATTCATTCATCTTTCTGATGAATGAACAAATTGCCAAAATTCCCATGCAAATTTTTGACAAAAGTGAATAACCAAATGTTCAACAGGGCATGTGTGGGAATTTCACAGTGCTATCTAATGTGGACAGATGATGTGCCCACATTAAGATGGCAGTTCCTCGGACCTATATCAAGGCAAGAAATAAAGTGCTAAAAAAAAGTAAAATGAGGGACCTAGGGGCATTTGGGGGTGACTAGATGGACTATAAAATGTAATGGAGTCGGAAGAAGGGTTAAAAAAAATGCATGCAGCCATGACCGTTAATTAGCTAAAGATAATTAGCAATAATACACTAGTTAAGTCTGAATATGCCAGATGTCTTTGCTTAGATTCAGTTAATTTTACTGACTTAGTAAATCCAGTGTAGTTATATTACAGAGGAAATATATTGTGTAATGCATACTAATATGTAAATATGTGTTACGGCACTGCCATGTAATCAGGTTCCCTTTCTCCCTCTCGTTGCCGGGGTCCGCAGTGAGCACGCCGTTGTGACAAGATGGCGGCCACAACACTACCCCAGCATTCTGCACGGGGGGAGAGCTGCAGATCTGGTAGGAGGCGGAAGGTCGGGGACTATGGTACAAATCAAGATGGCACCGAGTCTCTAACTTCCCTTTATAGCTCTTTTGTGCCCCACCTACTGGTGGGAGGTGGCCGGTCATGTGATCATGGCTCCATATTTAAACCAAGCACCCTTCCAGTCAGGGCTTGGTTATTTTCCTTGCTCTTGTATACCTGCCTTTTTGTCCTGATCCTCAGCTCGTGTTCCTGGTTCCTGACCCTTGATCTTCTTATTGATTTTTCTTTCCCCGATGCCTGACCTGCCCCCAGATTGATCGACTACTCTTGCCTGCTGTTTTATTTTGGATTGATCGACTACTATTGCCTGCTGCCTGACCTGACTTTGGATTGATTGACTTCGCTTCTTGTTTCTTTCCTTCTTGGATTCTTCGCTTGGCTTCCTCCCAATAAAGGTCTCCTTGCCACCACAGACCCTTCGGGACTCTGTCCCCACTTCCATGTGCTCCTGAGGGTTGTGATTGTAAGGGAGTGCCGTTCCACTGCAATTGGGTTCCGTCACCACTGCAAGACCGCAGGTGGGTGTGACATAATAACCAAGCCAACATGTAACCCACAGGAACAGATGAAGCTATTAGTGCCTTGACCCAACAGATGGCAGCTTTGGCCCAAGCAGTTCGGGATCTGCAAGCCAGTAACACCGCGCTACTGCAGCACGAACAAAGACTCAGTCCGTATTCGTTCAAGATTCACCTCCAGCTGCTGTCCACATGTCGCCTACATCTCGAGCCAGCCTTTTCCATGCCTGACAAGTTCACTGGAAAAAAGACTGAACTGTGATAATTTATCACAGCTTGTGAACTGCTCTTCACTTTAAAACCACGCACATACCCCAATGATTAATTGTGAAAGTTCTCACTACGATTACCCTGCTGAACCTGTGCACACCAATTCCTGCACTCTAACAGTCTAATACTGAACTCATGGGACTCATTTGCTACAGCCATGCACACATTATACGATGAACCTCTGAGACCCTCTGCTGCACGCACTGCCCTCCTTTCCCTCCAGCAAGGGAGAAGACCTGTGGAGGACTACACCATGGATTTCTGGGAGTTGGCTTCTCATACTGGTTATAATGAAACTTGCCTGATAGAACAGTACCGACTAGGCCTATCCAAGGCCTTACAAGATTAACTATCCAGAGTTGGGGTACCCACTTCCTTGGAAGATCTGATCCTCCTGGTCACCCAATTAGATCGCCTCTTCCGTGAACAAAGAATGAGAGATAGGTCCCAGCTAATCTACGGTCCTTGGAATTCTCAAGCCCTGTGGCTTCTGCCCCATCTTCCTCCTCTGAGGAACCCATGCAAATAGGCATGGTTTATCATCCACTAACTGAGGAAGAATGCAAGAGACTCCTCTCTCAAGGACTCTGCCTCTGTTGTGGGAAAGTCGATTACCTACTATGGTCATGCCCGGTCCGACCTGCAACCTCACCTGGTAAGGGATCCATAGCCCCTTCTTCCTGGACCTCTACTGTTCCTTCCACCTCATCTTACCTATCTGTTCCTCTTTCTCTCCAATGGGGAAGTAGAAATCACCAGATCATGACCATTATTGACTCTGGGCCAGCGGCTGTTTCATAGACCAGACCTTGGTACGATCCCATCATCTACCTCTGCAACTAAAGTACATGGTAGATGGGACTCCTATCAAGACGGGACCCGTACTACATGAAACAATTCCCATCTGTCTCCTCCTTAGTGATCACATAGAGACTATCAATTTAGATATTGTACCTTCACCAATGTTTCCACTTATTCTCTGCCTTCCCTGGCTCCGCACCCACAATCCGGTGATTGACTGGATCAAAGGTACACTCCCCTTCTCTTTTACCTTTTGCACTATCACTTGCTTAAAAGAGACACCTATGCATCTGTTGACAATGACACCTGACCCTCCAGTCATCTTACCAGACAAATACAAGGAATTCCAAGATGCCTTCAACAAGAAGGATGCGGATCAATTACACCCGAGATGTCCATATGACTGTCCAATCTACCTGCTCCCAGGCGCTCTTATTTCCTCTCTCAGAAGCCTAGCTTAAACACCTCAAGGAGTATATCTCTGCAGCCTCACCAAATGTTTCATCAGACCTTCCACATCCCCAGCAGGAACAGGCATATTCTTCGTTGGTAAGAAAAATTGAGGTATTCGCCCATGCGTTGATTACAGTGCCCTGAATAAAGTCACTATTAAGAACCGATATCCCCTACCTCTGATACCCAAGCTCCTAGATAGATTAAGGGAAGCAAAAATATTCTCGAAATTAGATCTATGAGGTGCATATAACCTGGTCCGTATCTATAAAGGAGATAAGTGGAAGACAGCATTCAGGACACTTTACGAAAACATTTAACTCCTTGTCATGCCCTTCAGCTCTGCAATGCCCCGGCCACATTCCAATACTTCCTGAATTATGGCTTCCGTGATATACTAGATACTTTCATTGTGGTGTATCTAGATGACATCCTGGTCTTCTATTCTTCTCCTGCTGAACACTACAGGCATATGAGGAATGTGCTTCTCCATCTCTGTAAACACAGACTCTATGCTAAGAAATGTGTTTTTGATACAGAATCTGTGGAATTCCTGGGGTTCATAATCTCTCCTGAATGAAAACAAATGGATTCTCGCAAGATCACAGCTATCCTGGAATGGACTATACCTAAAGACAAGATATCTGTATAATGTTTCATAGGATTCGCCAACTTCTATAGGTGTTTTTCCCAGGTATGTTCCCTCATAACAGCCCTGACTAAAAAACACAACCAGTTCGCATGGACCAGCCAAGCTCAAGAAGCCTTTGAGAAACTAAAGAGACTGTTTACCCAAGGTCCTATCCTCATTCAGCCCTTGAAGTAGATGCCTCCGATATAGCCATTGGGTATCTTGTCCCAAAGAGGAGAGTAGGATGACCGACTTCATCCTGTGGCATTCTATTCTCGGAAAATCCTGCCTGCTGAAAAGAACTATGGTGTGGGCGAGAGGGAACTTCTTGCTGTCAAAGACACTCTGGAAGAATGGCGCCATCTACTCGAAGGAGCACCCTTACCTATAACCGTATTTACAGACCAACATAATCTAGAATACCTACGCGCTGCTTTGTTCTTTTCCAGATTAAACTTACAGATCACCTGCCCTGGGTCAAAAAAACAAAAGGTGGATGCTCTGTCATGTATGTATGAAAGGACAGACTCAATAGATCAAACGCAAGACACCATTCTACCCCCACACCAATTCCTAGTAGTACAGGTCTCACTGCTAAACCGTATATGCAACTCAGCGGTCCAATCACCGGTTACTGTACCTTCTCTGACCAGAAACGAGGATTGTGAACCACGACGAACAGCTGTATGTACCACCCTCACTCCAGTCCAAGGTAATCAGCCAGTTCGATAACACCCTCTCAGCATGCCATGGAGGAATTACCCAGACACTTAAAACATTAGCTGTTATTATAAGTGGCCTTCTATCAAGACAGACATCAGGAATTGTCCTCTCTTGCAGTGTATGTGCCCAGTCAAAGACTCCAAAGATAAAACTCGTGGGCCTTCTACAACCTCCTGCAGTTCCTCAAAGGCCATGAACCGACATAGCCATGGACTTTATTGTGGATCTACCCCTATCACACAAACATAACACCATCATGGTGGTAGTGGATAGATTCACGAAGATAGCACATTTCCTTCCTTCAATAGGACTCCCATCTGCTGCCAAGACCACCTCCTTGTTCCTGCAAAACATATTTCACCTGCATGGATTACCCCAAACCATCACCACTGATAGAGGATCTCAATTCACCTACCGTTTCTGGTCTGATTTTTGTCATCACCTAAGGATTCAACGCTGCTTATCTCCAGACCAACGGCCAAACAGAACGCACTAACCACACATTAGAACAATACTGTCGCTGTTTCCCCACTCATCTTTAAGACGATTGGCTATCTCTGCTTCCCACAGCAGAGTTCTCCTACAACAACCACATGCAGCACTCTAGCAAGGTGAAATCTTTTTAATGCCAACTATGGTTTCCATCCGTGTGCCTTTCCTGAGCTGTCTTGTCCTAATACAGTGCCCGATGTAGCCTTATGTCTGAACAGACTGACAACAGACATATGTTGCAACAGACCATGAAAATAGCGCAACAACGCTACAAAGGATATGCCGACAAGAAAAGGTCCCCAGCACCCACCTATGTGCCAGGAGACAAAGTCTGGCTGTCCACACAGCATATGCGTTTGGCCTGCCACTCACAGAAGTTGGGACCTTGCTACATAGGGCCTTTCCCTGTAACCAAGATCATATCTCCTGTGGCTGTCCATCTAGATCATCCTTCTACCTACCGGTTACACCCAGTTTCCATGTATCCCTCCCGATTGGCTGTGGCATTTTGGGAAGGCCTGAAACCGGCATTTAAAAGTTCAGTGGAGGAGATCAAACCTTATACTTTTGGATTTCCCTGAGGAAGTCCTTTTCGGGATGAAATGCATTGGGCGAAGAGATGCACTCAGCAGTTTATTTTTATTGTGTATTTATTGTGTTTAATTTTATATGAATTTTGACTGTTTTACATCTCGTTCCTGATGGGGGATTTCAACTAAGATCACGTTCCCTTAGGATTGATTTTGTGATATGCTTGATTTTCATATCTATTCTGTGAGTACAATCTAAATAAAACCTTAGTAAGTATTTTTACTGGTACACTATGTTTGTGTTTCTCTCTCTCAATCCCCTATTTAACCCCTTAAGGATTGGACTGTTGCAATGTTATACATTTGCGACCAGGCATATTTTTACACTTTTGTGGTGTTTGTGTTTGGCTGTAATTTTCCGCTCTCTCATTTACTGTTCCCATACAAATTATATATTGTTTTTTTTCAGGACAAAAGGGGCTTTCTTTACATACCATTATTTATATAATCTCATGTATTTTAATTTAAAAAAAATAAAAAATATGATGTAAAATTTAAAAAAATACATGTTTTTTGACTTTTACTTGAAAAATCTTTCTCATCTACAAAAGCGAATGAAAAAAACTGCTAAATAGATTAAAAATTTTGTCCTGAGTTTAAAAATACCCAGTGTTTATGTGCTTTTTTGCTTTTTTTTGCATGTTATAGGGCTATAGGTACAAGTAGGATATTGCGGTTTCAAAAACATACATTTTTAAAATGTATCAATAGTGACATTGTAACACTATTATCTGTCATAAATCTCTGAATAACACCCCACATGTACATATGTTTTTTTAAAGTAGACAACCCAGGGTATTGAATATGGGGTATGTCCAGTCTTCTTTAGTAGCCACTTAGTCGAAACACTGGCCAAAGTAAGCATTCATATTTGTTTGTGTGTGACAAAAGTAAAAAAACTAAATTGAATGCTAATTTTGGCCAGTGTTTGTGACCAAGTGGTTACTAAAAAAGACTGGACATACCCCATTTGCAATACCTTGGGTTGTCTTCTTTTGCAAATAGTATGCCATCATGGGGGTAATTCTCATTCCTGGGCTACCATACGCTCTCAAAGGCAACGTAACCAACCTGGCCATTTTCAATGTAAAAATATTTGACCCATATATTTGACCTTGTAACTTTCAAAAATGCTATAAAACCTGTACATGGGGGGTACTGTTTTACTCGGGAGACATCGCTGAACACAAATATTAGTGTTTTAAAACTGGAAAACGTATCACAACAATTATATCATCAGTAAAAGTGCTGTTTGTGTGTGAAAAATGCAAAAAAAGTCACTTTCACTGACAATATCATCACTGCGATATGTTTTACTGTTTTGAATCACTAATATTTGTGTTCAGCGAAGTCTCCCGAGTAAAACAGTACCCCCCATGTACAGGTTTTAGGGTGTCGTAGAACGTTACAGGGTAAAATACAGTGCTAGCAAATTAAATTCTCTGGAATTTCGGCCTGGGTTGGCAGGCAGGTCCCTCAAATTGCAATCAATAAAATTACTGAATTATGTAAAAATATTACATAAATACGCACGTAGAATTTAAATATATATGCATATTTATATATTTGAAGTCTACGTGTATATTTATATAATTATTTATGTAATTTTGTATATGAACATATGTATATTTCGTATTATTTTTATTTATTTATATATACATAGATATATATACAAATTCATTATAAGTGTATTTTGATATAAATATATATATATTAATTTTAAAATACAGTTAGAATAAAATTTCATATAGATATATAATTTTTTTTTCAATTTTTATTATTATTTAAAAATGTTTTATTTAATTTAAATTACTTGTTATTTATATTTTATATATATAGTTATTATATATCATATATATATACGTGTGTAATTTAATTATAAGTGTATTTTTACATTAATATAAGTACATATTAATATAAAAATACACTTAGTATGACATTATATATATGATATATAGACATATATTATATAGTTATAATATATGTCTATATATCATATATATATATATATACACATATATAATTTTTTTTATTTTTAATTAACATTAACTTTATTTTTATTTAATGATTTTACACATGCAGGGAGAGTGCCTGTCAGCACAGACATTTCCCCTGCAGGCAGACACATGGACACCTATTGTGACCATGTGATCGCGATGTTAAGCGATCACATGGCCACAGGGGTCCTAATCCAGTGTGGGGAGACTGTCTGGGCTGCAGGCAGTCTCCCCACACCGGGAGCAATGCTGATCGTCGCCGGGGGAACGACGGCGATCAGGAAAGTAACTAGGACTGTTAGGACGGTTCAGGACCGTCACCGGTCGGCAATGCAAAAATGCCGATGACGGTCCTGAACCGTCCTCGGTCCTTAAGGGGTTAAAGGTTAAGCAAGAAGAAGATCAAGTTCCTTCCATCCTTAAGACATTTTACATGCCCACAATCAATTACTATGTGTGTGTGTGTGACTATCTGCCTGTGACTGCGTGTTTGTCTGTCTCCCTGTAAGTGTGTGTGAGTGACTATGTGTGTGGGACTGTGTGCATCTGACTGTGTCTAACAGTCTTCGCCCTGCAGTGATCTGGCAGCTGGGATATGATGTCATCACGGCCTTGGCATCATTACAGGGCATTTAAGGGACCTGTGCAGGAAGACAGGTCCCTCAAATGCAGCAACCACTGACCACCAGGGACTGAGGATGCACTTGAGCCATTCTAGAGCTGGGTAGGGAGGCTGGGTGGGCCTCTTAATTATTAAATGTGTGTATGTATGTAATGTCTGTGTGTGTATGTGATTGTGGGTCTGTGATTGTGTTTGTGTATATCTGTGATTATGTGTGTATCTCTGTGTATGTGTTTAGTAGATAGCTCCAATTTTTCCTAAAATATTGCAATCCCACATCAGAATAACAAATAAGGGATTTATCTACTAAACAACTGAAATTAAGAAAAGTGCTTTTTATTTTATTTTGATCCTTTAGCTGTTTAGTAGACAATTCCCTGAATTGGTGCCCGTATGTGAGATTTCCATATATAAAGATACCCAATAAGGGGGCTGATTAGCAGATAGTACCATATTTGGTGTCCTTAACCCCTTAAGAACTGGACTGTTTTTACGATGTTGTACATTTGCGAACAGGCATATTTTTACACTTTTGTGGTGTTTGTGTTTAGCTGTAATTTTCTGCTCTCTCATTTACTGTTCCCATACAAATTATATATTGTTGTTTTCAGGACAAAAGGGGCTTTCTTTACATACCATTATTTATATAATCTCATGTAATTTAATTTTAAAAAATTTTAAAAAATAATGAAAAATTGAAAAAAATACATTTTTTTTTTACTTTTACTCATCTTCAAAAGCGAATGAAAAAAACTGCTAAATAGATTCAAAACTTTGTCCTGAGTTTAAAAATACCCAGTGTTTATGTGCTCTTTTTCTTTTTTTTTTTTTTGCAAGTTATAGGGCTATAGGTACAAGTAGGATATTGCGGTTTCAAAACATACATTTTAAAATTTTTTATCAATAGTGACATTGTAACACTATTATCTGTCATAAATCTCTGAATAACACCCCACATGTTCTTATTTTTTTTTAAAGTAGACAACTCAGGGTATTCAATATGGGGTATGTCCAGTCTTTTTTAGTAGCCACTTAGTCGAAAACACTGGCCAAAAAAACACTGTTATACTCAGGACACTTTGCTGAACACAAATATTGTGTTTCAAAACTGGAAAACGTATCACAACAATTATATCATCAGTAAAAGTGCTGTTTGTGTGTGAAAAATGCACAAAAAGTCACTTTCACTGACAATATAATCGCTGTGATATGTTTTACTGTTTTGAATCACTAATATTTGTGTTCAGCGAAGTCTCCCGAGTAAAACAGTACCCCCCATGTACAGGTTTTAGGGTGTCGTAGAACGTTACAGGGTAAAATACAGTGCTAGCAAATTAAATTCTCTGGAATTTCGGCCTGGGTTGGCAGGCAGGTCCCTCAAATTACAATCAATAAAATTACTGAATTATGTAAAAATATTACATAAATACGCACGTAGAATTTAAATATATATGCATATTTATATATTTGAAGTCTACGTGTATATTTATATAATTATTTATGTCATTTTGTATATGGACATATGTATATTTCGTATTATTTTTATTTATTTATATATACATAGATATATATACAATTTAATTCTAAGTGTATTTTGATATAAATATATATATATATATATTAATATCAAAATACAGTTAGAACAACATTTCATATAGATTTTTTTTTGAAATGTTTATTTTTTAATTTTTTAATTTAAATTACTTATTATTTATATTTTATAATAATATATATATATATATATATACACAATATATATAGTTATTATATATTATATATATATATATATATACATGTGTAATATAATAAGTGTATTTTTATATTAATATATGTAAATATTAATATAAAAATACTTAGTATGACATTATATATATGATATATAGACATATATTATATTGATACAATATATGTCTATATATCATATATATATATATATATACACATATATATTTTTTTAATTAACATTAACTTTATTTTTTATGATTTTACACATGCAGGGAGACTGCCTGTCAGCGCAGGCAGTCCCCCTGCAGGCAGACACATGGACACCTATTGTGACCATGTAATCGCTCTGTTGAGCGATCACATGGCCCCAGGGGTCCTAATCCAGTGTGGGGAGACTGTCTGGGCTGCAGGCAGTTTCCCCACAACGGGAGCACCGCTGATCGCCACTGGGGGAGCGCCGGCGATCAGGTAAGTAACTAAGACTGTTAGGACGGTTCAGGACCGTCAGCGGTCGGCAAGGCAAAAATGCTGATGACGGTCCTGAACCGTCCGCGGTCCTTAAGGGGTTAAATATGGCAATCCCACATAAGGATAGCAAATAGAGGAGTTATCTGCTAAACAAAGATTGAAATTAAGAGGTGTCAGCCAGAACACAACAAGAAATCTGGGTGGCTAATGTGAATTATATGCAAATGTGTTGTCAGATGCAGAGCACAGCATGCTGGCATCAGACAGCGAATGGCAGCATATTACCCCATTCCCTAGTGAAAAGTTTTACAGCTCACCCTTCCCCCACCCCCCCGTTTTGACTGTGGTATCTTATGTGCCACCCCCCTATATATTGTTCCTAGAGTTGCCACGATGTCTGCATGTGTGTCAATGTGTATCTGTGTGTGACTGTGTTTGTGTATCTGCATGTGTGTATATTTATCTGTATGTGTATATGTGCATACATCTCAAAATCTCACCAACACTACATACATATACACTCATGTATTTCAATGTCAACACTACATACAAACCCCACCATTATATATAACCATACAACTGCATTCAAATACCACACAACGCACAAATGCATGCTTGCATTCAAACACCAACACTACATACAAACACACCCCTACATTCACTCACACATACTCCATACAAAAACATGCATACATTCAAATACACAAACACTATGCAGTGCTAAATACATTTAAAATAAAATTGGTTGTTTTTTACATTTAAAGGTGAGGGGGAGTTGCCAAAAATAGGACCCGCCCCAGTTGCAGAATCCTCTATGTACGCCCCTTGATGGATCTTCTTACAATCTAATGTATAAAGGGTAATTTTTACTTTATTTATATTTTTACCCACTACTGGTGGGCACGTGTGTTATTTTTATATATATATATATATATATATATATATATATATGTATGTATGTATATATATATATATATATTTTGCATTGTTTGCATTATATCCCAAATGTATTGTAATAAGAAAAACAGACACACCATCGTTAATGTCTCATCCTTATTCCAGGCAAAAAATTTAGTAAAATATAGGGAAAGGCTTCATGCTCCAAATCAACCATCAGCAGTAGTGCCCTGGCCTCTTAGAGGCTGAAAACCTCTTCCTCGGCCATGAGGACTGCTGACACCCCTCCATTACTACTACCTCCATTACTGCCACCACCACTATTATTAGCATTAAGCCTTTAGGATAGTGGTATTAGCACAATGTCTGTTGCATTCATGTTAACACCCAAAAGGAAATTGAATGTTTATTTTTGTTAGCATTCATGCTGCAATAACATGTGCTGCCATTTCCACTGGCACCGCATCTTGAAACAAGAGATCGGTGAAACCAATGGTCTTGTTGCTCTAACCTAAGTTACATGATATTTTTACTAAGGGACAGCTCGTCAGTAAACCACTTTACTGAAGAGGTAGAGCAGAATAACCCACTAGTGTCCCCGATGCTTGGTAATGGTGTTGGTAATGGTGAAGAATCTGGTGATATTAATATTGTTTTTTCACCCACCACTTCGGACATTTTTTAAGCCTGCATCAAGAGGAAATTGACTAGATACAGAGAAATTACAAGTGAAGAATCTGTAAAGGAGAGGCAGCAGTCCACTATTTTCTTCACCTATTATGCACTTGCTGCTTTGCCTTTACCTTCTATTTTTATCTTATTTTCTACTTCTCTACTACCTCCAGTAACAGTGGCAGTAGCATATCCCCAGCATAACAGAATAGAACATCAGCAGTTTAAGCTTAGGCTGCTAGCAGCTTGGGGGGGAGAAAGAGAGCTACCAAGCAGCCACAACAAGACTATTAATGCCTTTGAAATGGTCAGAGCTTACCTATGTGAATGTGCTTTGACGCTTAGTCAGGGTCTTCTGAGTTACTTTGATGAAAAGAAGAGTATGTGGCCTGGTGGTATGTGTCAGGCAGCAATTGCCATGTCCAGCAAGAATTGTCCAAAGTGAACAAGTGTTTTCTCTTATAGAGAACACTCTTAATTCCCAACATTCACAAATCTCCCTGTAACTGATGGAGCTAATAGTCTTCCTCAAGTTCAGTCTCCCAAAGTTGTGTTAATCTGTTCTTCACAGTAAGGCATCCACATCTGCTACGTGAGATTCAATTGACCACTCACCTCTCCATTCAATATAGTTTCAAAAGGTAAAAATGTATAAAATTGTGATAAAATAGGTGGTAAATAAAATAAAAAATCTAATTAAACTTCCCTGCTGATGCTGTGGCTCCTCCTTATTTTAAATGTCATTCTTTGTAGTGCTTTTGCCCTGCTTGACTGAGTCGTCTGGAGCCTTCTACCTCCACAGTTGCAGTTAATATACACTGATAGGGTGTTTTTTTCACACTGGAAAATGGGTCTCTCTTCCTACATATTGGATGCGGGAAAAAGCTTTGTATCTTGCAAGATGGGAGGGGTAAGGAGGTGTTCAAACAACTACTGACTTTTGACCTTTCATTTTTGGAAAAAAGAAAACGTTTTTTACTTAAAATTATTGTTGCTCTTAAGTTTTCATTAATACAAGTAGCAAAAGGAAAATTATTACAATTAATAATTCAAAAGTTCTCCCACTTTCCAATATTGATCTTTTTTTTTTTTGTCAACTGAGAATTGGCATTGCAAAAATAACTGATCTTGCATAGCTATTAGGTTAGTTTTTTATCAGAGTCCATACAGATGTTTAAACCACATGAGGATAAATACTTGCAAAAACATAATATAGAGAGATATAATTTCTAATTAGTGGGGTAATAGCTTCTTGATCCAAGGTGATATCTGACTGCCATTTTGAGGTTAAGAATGAACCTTTTCTTAGTTTGTTTCAAAATTGAAAGCACTTCAGACAGGGTTTTTTGCCTTCTTTTGGATCAACAGCAAAAACATATGTGAGAAAGGCTGAACTTGATGGATGCATGTCTCTTTAAGACCATGTAACTATGTAACTAGTTAATATTGCCTTTGCTTGTCAACACAGTAACAGATGCCATTGATCCTGCTTTTTTGGATGCCCAAATTTCTTTCCCAAATTTTTCAGTTTTATAATTTTGATGAGCTAAACCACAGAATGAACTAAATTCTACCAACTTGAATTATTTTGTTTTATTTATTTTTGGACAAAGTGGTCCAGCCAAAACAAATGTATTTACCATGCACATGTCTATTTACTTCCCATTTCCTATACATTATGTGGCCATTTGAGCAAGTATCTTACACAGCATATTCCTATTTGTCTTTATTTGTTGACATATCTGAAGAAAATTACATGATAATAATAATAATAATAATAATAATAACAATAACAATGTTTATGAGTCATTTTCTTTTATATGTTTGTTTTATACAAGTCTCAAAATATAAAATGTTGTTAAAATAAGAATTATATATGTTAAGATTAACTGACGTATTTGTTCTACATTGCCCAGTGACATACCAGAAATAGACTGTGCATTTTCAAGATGAAAAAAATCCAAAGAATGATACATCGGCACAAACGCAATTGAAAGTCAATGTAAAATACATTTAACAGTGATGGTCTTTTGCAAGATGTATTTGATTTCTTGGTTTCTCAGACAATAAATTATAGGGTTACATAATGGTGTAACTACTATATATAGTAGAGAGAGAATTTTGTTAGCATTATGAAACATCTTGATTGATGGTGCTGAATACATGAACATTAGTGTCCCATAGTAAAGAGAAACGATAGTTAAGTGAGAGCTGCAAGTGGAGAAAGCTTTTTGTCTTCCTAAAATTGAGGGAATCAGAAGGATTGTTCTGATGATGCTCAAATAAGTTAGAACAATGAACGTAAAAGGGAAAACAATTACAGAAAATGACAATATAAATACTTGCAGTTCAACTTTGGAGATGTCAGAGCATGCCAAGTTCAGCAGGGGTGCAAAATCACACAGAAAATGATCAATCATATTGGGTCCACAAAAGGATATATGTGTAATAAACACCATTGTTATCACTGACAAAAGGAAACCTAGCAACCAGGACAAGACAGCCAACTGAAGGCAATTCCTGGAGTTCATAAGAAAATTATAATGCAATGGATTGCAGATAGCCAGATAACGATCATAAGACATTACTGCAAGAAGGAAACACTCAGTTATTATCAAGGAGCCAAATACATAAAATTGTGTAAAACATCCTGCAAAAGTCATAATACTTCCACCAGAAACAAGTACATATAGCATGTTGGGTACAATGCTTGTAGTAAAGAATATTTCAGACAATGATAAATTGCTGAGGAAGATGTACATAGGAGAGTGAAGTCGGTGGTTGGTTGATACTAATATAATGATCAGGAGGTTCCCTGTTAGAATCATGATGTAAATAACAATGAACAAACTAAACATTAATATTCTGTAATTAAATGGGATTTGAAAACCTTGGATCCAAAATTCTGTTATAAGGGTCTTGTTTATGAAGTAGAGATTTGATGATTTTAACACCTGCAAAATTACAAAGGAAAAGTGTTTTTTTTTTTTTTTTTTAATGTCCAGGAATTTTCCAGGTAAAGTTATTATCATTATAACATAAATGGTAGGATATGATTGATGATATGGTTCAAACACTTTGTACTTTTCAATTTATAGGTAAAGAGTTTACTAAGCTAAATCATTTTCAGCAAGAGTAATCTGAATGTTCATTTCCTGGTTAAATACTTTGTAATTATTATTATTAGTCAACAAATTAAAATTAAATTATAGGTGGAAGGAATAATACTGTTTCAAGGGACTCTCCCCTACCTCCTCTGCCACCTCCGCAGACCAAGTTTGACTTTCAGGATTTTTAAAGATACTTGCTAGTTGGGGCAAATCTCAATAAAAATTATGTAATTTGTGAGAATTTACACACAATTAAATACCTTTAACAATTAGTATATTTTTTTTAGCTTTACTACTTTGGTTTGGTTGTATTTGTATATTTTTAAGATGCTGTCCATTTTGCAAACTTGTTGTGAAGTCAACATACCTCATTAATCAAATGCATGTTTTATATTTTCTCAAATCCATATGCACATTTAAATAACTGGAGGTTTGCATAATCCCTCCAAAGGTCATTCGACATACCTAAGAGGTTTGCCTTGATGTGGCAGGTGAGCAGACACTTTAATGGCCATTGGAGTGACAATAAAATGTTCAAGTTTTTTACATGTGCATAAACATTTGGGATAATGCTCAGGCAACTTTAGTAGGGTTTGGTTTTCTGTATTTCAGCTGATGAAAAGTATAGCCATTGCTGGCATCCAAGAGCAGAACAAGTTTAGGTACAGGGCTTAATTTTGTATGTATCATTTATATATTGTTCAGTAGATTATACCATAAAATAACCACAGTAATTTGTGTTCATAAAGTTTTAAAATGTCTTATGTCTCCTACTCAAATTGTCAGTAGGTTTATAAATTAATTAGAAACACAAAGAATAAACTGTAAATATACCCATGATTAGTATACTTAAATTATAATTTTATAGAAATTATTGTAATTTATTGTAAATTGTTATTGTTGATAGTTATTGTAGTAATACATGCTTTATACAGCTATTTTATTCTGTTACTTGAGAATACCTCTTAGTTGTTTAACTACAGTTACTTCTGCATAAGTGTGTATCATTTATATAATGACTTAAATTTGTCAACATACCTGAATCATTGCTGAGCTGTAGCTAAGCCTAGAATGTTTTAAATCTGTTAATGTCTTATTCTTCCTTGATCCTTGATCTCACCTTCTTATAAGATATGGAAACTTGGTCGACATTCATTTTCTCTCTCTCTCTCTTTCTCTTTCTATCTCTTGCTCTATTATTTATAGCTGTGATATTTTTCTGGAACATAGTTTAATTGGTACTCATGGGAAATATAATATTATTATGCACAATATATTCATTTCTGCATTAGAATATATACATAATAATGTCTTGCTATTCTTCAGAGAGGCTTTGATCCATATTTATGTGAATAACGCAGTCATATATAAATGTAATTTATGAAGTGCATAATATGTTATTGTAGATGTGAGCGAGTTTTATTTATATTCCTTCTAGAGAACATTAATTTATTTATATATATTATATATATATATATATTATATATATATAAAATAATATATATGTATTATTATTTTTTAATTCTTAATTGCATGTTTTCATGTGTGTATTTTTACAAACATTTACATAATAAAACGTTCTTATTGAAATGTTTGTGAAACAATACTGTGCAAATAGATTTTTTTTCTAATGTATGCATATGTATTTTTGCATAGTACATATATTTTGTTTAAATGTGGATCTGTTTGCCACAGTTGACTGTACTTTCTCTTTGTGACAATAAATGCCTACATAGATTGCTACATTTAAATGGCAAGTTATCTAGGGAAAATAAAAGATGAATATGAATATCATGTTATTTTTATGCATAATGAATTTGTAAATTAGAAATCGAAAAGTGGAAAAAAAGATAAAAAGATTAGCTAACTACTAACATCCTCACATATCTCCAAATATCCAAAATCTCCAAACTCTGATTGTTTAATTATATCTAGAACCTAGAAACACATATAGGCATGTAATGTTTTTATTTTTTTAGGTGATGTTCCTTTTTTACCCCCTGGTGTTACAATTTAGAATTAGTGCCACTAATTGGTACAACTCTTTGTTTCCACTTGATAAAGCTGTGTGCTAATGAAATGCACTGTAGATTAATTTTTAATCTTTTTAAAGGAAGGGATTTTGGCTACTTCTATACTGTCATTTACTGTCATTTCCCTTTTTTTATTGCTTTTTTTATTTTTTATTTTATTGCCCGGCAACCAGTTCATCATTCCAGTGAAGATCTCACTAAAGAATCCTAGGTGGAGATTGTACCACTCATGCCTTATCCACTGAGCAGTTTGCCTGCTCAATAAACGGAACACTATAGGGTCAGGATCACAAACATGTATTCCTGACCCTATAGTATTTAAACAACTATCTAGCCCCCATGGCCCCTTTTTGCCCCCCATGCATATAGCAAACTCGTGCTTTTATTCAAGTCTGCTGCTGCTGGCTCTTCCCTTGATCTGCCTGCTTGGCTGACATCATCAGAAGTGATTCTCTGAGCCAATCACAATGCTTTCCCATAGGAGTGGCTGAGACTGACAAGGAGGCAGATCAGGGGCAGAGCCAGCACATGCCAGACACAGCCCTGGACAATCAGCATCTCTTTGTAGAGATGCCTTGAATCAATGCATTTTTATGAGGAAAGCAGATGGCGTAGACACTAAATAGCAGTGCTGCACACTGCAGCACTGCCCAGTAAGCATCTCTAGTAGCCATATGAGGAGTGGCCAGTGGAGGTATCCCCAGGCTGTAATGTATACACTGCCTTTTCTCAGAAAAGATAGTGTTTACTGCAAAAATCAGGGAATGATTATACTCATCAGAACAACTACAATAAGCTGTATGAAACAAAAGAAAGAATGGGGTGGGGACCCACTCTCTAGCGGTGGGTGGGACCCACTCTAATTCACAAATACCTCCTAATGTAAAAGTTACATAACTATGGTAAGAACCTTTATTATGAAAAAAGGAAAAGAAAAATAATAATAAATGATACTAAATATCCATATCCTAATGCACCAAAAATGTGAAAAGACTGTGATAAAGTGAATACATGTACCCTTTTAAAAACCTGGGTAATTTGTTCTTAAGTACCACATGACATTGTATAAGGTCCCAAGAGGCTAATAGTGCATTGACATGAAAAGGATCAAAATTGGGGTGCTCACTAAAATACCTGTGAAAGTGAATTTTTCCACCCATACATCCCGCCAATAAAGGAAGCTCCTAACGGATAAAAAAATCCCCCCATGGACTAAAGTAAAGGCAGGCTAGAGTAGTGAAACAGCAGATATATATAGGGCTGTATCAAGTCACTAGCCCCCCATTCTGGGGTATAAAGGAGCTATAAAGGGAAAAGATGGGGAACACAGAGTCTCAACAGGTAGTATAATAGATGAGCAACACCCTAGAACGCCCTAGACTAAATGTCTAGCCCGAAGGGAACTGGCGTGTCTGACTGCTGCTTCAAGGCAATGTCCCTATAGAGCTAAGTATAGACTCGAGCACAAATAAATTGTAGGACATCGTAGGAACCCAGGTACGTAAAAATAAAAAGGGAAAAAAACTAGAATAGATGCATCGGCACAAAATAGCTCAACGCACATTTCGGCATTTCCATACGCCTTTGTCAAGAGCTAACTGGCAACTGACATAAGAGCTCTTTATAAATGGACACTTGAACACACCCCTCACCTCGTTAGTCATCCAATCCAAATAGGCTGGCCGGGATGAATGGTGATTCCTCCCCATTTCTCGTAGACCAATCGGATAGTAGTAGGCGTGGTAATATCCTATTGCAGTCAATAGGAATGAACAATAACACTCCATTCACAAATAGTATCGAAACATTAGTACAAATGTGCCATCTGGATATACTGTGCATGACAGGCTACCCATTGCAGTGATTATGTTAAAACGAACGGTGGTTGAAATAGAGGGAAGAACTAGGAAATCGGAGAAACGGAGGTCCACATCCTAAGTGTATAAACATATTAAAACATATGATAATGTATAAACATATCACCATAGCAATAAAGGTCCCCATCCCAAAATATGGGGTTATTAACAAATAGGACATACGGAGTAAAAGGGAAAAATAATAAGTAATCAATAAAAGAAAAAGAATGTCTCCCAAAATGTAAGGTGAGATCCAAAAGAGCTGAGACCAGGTTTTCAAGTGATAGTAGAGGTATTTGCTCATTCTACTCAGACCAACGAGCCTATAGTGGCCCTTTAAGGGTGACTTAGACCACACATGCCTATAGGTTAAGTGTATAGGAGGCACAGGACCCTCAACACAACTCCGATGTACCATTTAGGTTGTCCTATTAAGAGAACTAAATAATAGGGTTTAAAAGCTGTTTGCTCCTTAGTGTGCTGACCAGCCTAAGAGCGATGAAAGGTGTGAAGGTCCCAATAAGTGATCTAGAGATATAGATGGAAATATACTAGTCCTGAGATTAGTGCCCTGAAAGGTTAAAATTAACGATAGAATGTGTACATAAATTGATCACAAATTATAGATACTGTAAAGTCATTGTATCATAGTAATGCCGGAAAGGGAAGAGAACATATTTACACTATATACAAAATCTACAACAGGGGATTCTGCAGTGGAGGGTTGCTCTCTGATGAGGAATATGAGTTCATCCTTAATCGTCATCCCAGGATAGCAATCTTCTACTAACTGCCGAAAGTCCATAAATGCCTACAGTATCCCCCTGGCCACCCTATAGTCTCTGAGGTGGATAATTTAACCCAGAACGGCAGCCTCTATTTGGATAAGATCCTTAGACCAGGGCATACTCCTGATTTATTTAAGGAGGGGGGCTATGGCAGACAGTGTCATTACCTCTGAGGCTCGTTGGTCTGAGTAGAATGAGCAAATACCTCTACTATCACTTGAATACCTGGTCTCAGCTCTTTCGGATCTCACCTTACATTTTGGGAGACATTCTTTTATTGATTACTTATTATTTTTCCCCATTACTCTGTTTGAGATAACAAGAGATCAATAGTAATGGTTCTTTGGCACAGAAGCCATATGTCCTATTTGTTAATAACCCATATTTTGAGATGGGGACCTTTATTGCTATGTTGATATGTTTATACATTGTCATATGTGTTGATATGTTTATAGGAAAGAAACACATGAAATACGGCTCACAAAGGTATACTACAAAGAAAGGGGGATAACCCCTGGTAGAATCAAAGAGAAAAGAGAGGGGTAGTATACCCGTAATAGGTACTGGAAACTTAATGAGAGTACCGCACGGAAGACTAATCATACAGTTTAGAAAACAAAAAACTATTTATTGAGTAAATATTAAAAATTGCCAACCAAACTTAAGGCAATCACCCAAGTGTAACACACAAAATAAATACAGTGTAAGGATACTAAACTAAAAATAAATACTAAAATCAATAAGATTGGCTTGATAACAGCAGATATAGAAAGGTACTAGTATTGCACTTACTAAATTTACCGTTGTAGCACACATCTGTGCTATACAAAAAAATATATGTGTTAACCCTATGATATGGGTAGGGGAGGGATATAGAACCTGAATGGGGAATAGGAGGAAATACCTGGAATATAGAGAGCCTGTGTGTGAGATTAGAACAAGCTAGATGGATGATAGCTTGTTCGTTAATTATAAATTAGCCTATTGGCTGCAGTAGGATATTACCATGCCTACTACTATCCGATTGGTCTATGGGAAATGGGGAGGAATCACCATTCAACCCAGGCCAGCCCCTATGCGATCCACCTATTTGGATTGCATGACTAACGAGGTAAGGGGTGTGTTCAAGTGTCCCTTTAAAAAGATCTCCAATGTCAGTTGCCAGTTAGCTCTTGACAAAGGCGTGTGGAAACGCCAAAACGCGCGTTGAGCTATTTTGTGCCAATGCATCTATTCTGATAGAGTTTTTTTTCCTTTTTTATTTTTACTTACCTGGATTCCTACTATGTCTATGGTCTTGATTTATTCGTGCTCGAGTCTTCACTTAGCTCTATAGGGACATTGCTAGGCTGCCTTGAAGCAGCAGTCAGACATGCCAGTTGCCTTCGAGCTAGACAGTTAGTCTAGGGCGTTCTAGGGTGTTACTTATCTATTATACTATCTGTTGAGACTCTGTGTTCCCCATTTTTTCCCCTTATAGCTCCTTTATACACCGGACTGGGGGGCTAGTTACTTGGTACAGTAGCTGTTTCACTACTCTAGCCCGCCTTTACTTTAGTCAGTGGGGGGATTTTTTCATCCCTTAGGAGCTTCCTTTATTGGAGGGATGTATGGGTGGCAAAATTCACTTTCACAGGTATTTTAGTGAGCACACCTAGCCACTAGCAATCACTTGTAACACCAGTCTGTCACTTCTAATTTTTCCTTAACAAAGAGAGGTTTCTCAGTACTAACAACCCTTGAGAGGTTATTATAAGAAGCCTATTGACCTTTGGGGTCTGTACCAGTGACTACATTTTAGCCCGGTTGTGCATCGGTATAAGAACCACTGCTAGGCAACCTCTGCCCCATTAGGACTACCTTTATACGAGCCACAGACAGCGTACATTCACTGGTAGTCCTGTATGGACTACATTATATCTAGATACCTCTAAATTTTCACACCATTGCTTCAGGGGACCTATATGGCTTGATTTTTTTATCCTTTTCCTGTCTATGCACTATTAGCCACTTGGGACCTTATACAATTTCATGTGGTACTCTGGAACAAATTACCCAGGTTTTTAAAAGGGTACATGTTTTCACTTTATCACAGTCTTTTCACATGTTTTGTGCATTAGGATATGGTTATTTAGTATCATTTACTATTGTTATATTTCTTTTTCCTTTTTTCATAATAAAGGTTCTTACCATATTTATGTAACTTTTACATTAGGAGGTATTTGTGAATGAGAGTGGGTCCCACCCACCTCTAGTGAGTGGGTCCCCACCCAATTATTTCATTTGATTCATATATGTACTTTGGGGTTAAGCCCCTAATACCCCTTGTAACCTTTCTGAGGTACTGGTGTCGGCCTGCCCAGTACCACAACCTCCTCATTTGATTACAATAAGCTGTAGTTGTTCTGGTGACTATAGTTTCCCTTTAAATGTGATTAAAATTTTATTATTTACTACTAATGGTTTACTTTACACAGAGAGCACTATTGTTGTTTTCTGTTTGTTTTTTGTATGCTATCACTATGATATCTGCTGACTGCATCATCACACATTTCTTTAAGTGGGGATTATACCACTGTACGCCATTCATACTAGAGCTGGCTCTTTCTCTAGAAAATATGATTAGGACTACATAAGATCTACGAATGATTAGTATGATATATTGTCGTGATATACTACACTATTGGGTTTCCTCTGTTGTTTTGTATATTTGTACGGATCCTAAGCTATCGCACCTCCATAGAGAAGATACTTTCCTACAAGATTTGGCTGTTCTTGCATATTTGGATACATTATTGGTTATTTTTAGGCTTTTTTTACTATTGATTTGTTATCTTCTGTTTCCAATTCCCATGGGACATATCTTTTATTGCACTTTTATTCGTGCAACCTTCCTCTCTTTTTTCTATAATCTTGAATAATACCTTGTGAGCTAACTATTTATGGTTTATTTTACAATTGGAACCTATGTGCACAGGCCTAATAATTTGCTGTAGGCAAACAAAGTTCTATAATCCAAAATTACAATTACAATTTAATTTTTGTCATATCGTTTACTTTTATTATTTTTTGTTTGCCTAAATCAAATGTTTTTCTAACATCATACTATTTGGACCTGGGACTTCAGGACTTTATTGATGGGCATTTTATCCAAGTAAATTTTGTAAGTGTAACAATGGAAATGTTATCTTAAAGTGCTACACTGTTTGTTCCACTTTCTCTCCACATGTGCTTTTGAACATCTGGATTCAACTAACATTCAACCTCTATGTTTTATTGATGAGCCTGAATTCACATCAGTTTTGAGAGTGTAACATTGAAAATTACTGTACAGAGGGTGTAACGGCACCCTCAGCATAAAAGGGTTAAACCGCAGTTTAGTAGATCTTCCCCTTCCAGAGATACAGGCACAGCTACTGCAGAACACCAAACTCCCGAACCGCATTTAAGGAAATGCTCCAAACTCCCGAACTGCATACAAAATAGCACTTCAAACTCCCGAACTGGAACCTCACGAATAGCTGCTAGCAGACGAATAGGAAAAGCACCCAAGCGGCTTACACTCCTAGCAATCAGTCTCTATCATCATACAGTAAATGCCCCCAAGAACGAGACAGAGCTCCATGTTGAGGGTCAAGCAGTGGTCTGTTTTAATGAGAGCTACCTGCCCGGTATCTATGCAGGTCTCACCTGGTTGACACTCCCCTAGGGGAGCAGATGGGAAACTGGGACACAAATGGTACAATGACCAATCACAGGCAGACAGGGATAAAACACTCCCCCAATACATTACAACCCCTTCCCTCTATTCTGGAGATAATTGGGAAGTAATCCAATTATCTCCAAGGACAGAGGCAAAACTCCATTACCCACATGATTACAATAAAATACTAAAATACAATAAAATGCACAATATTACATTTGTCACACAAAATATATACATGTAACCCATCCCCAGATAGCTGGGATCTGAGTGCACAAAAGTACCGAATAGCGCTCAGATCCTATGCACACAGTCCAATCGCTGTGGAGTTAAAGTGTTCACAAAGCCGCCGCCACGTGTTCGGCAACCGAACAAAGGCCACCCAGCATTCGTCAATTAAGCTGCGGTTAACCGCAGCTTCAGGGAGGTAAATTGCCGACACACTCCAGCTCCAAGGCGGTCCAGTCATTCGTGCGTTAGTTCGGTAGATTGAATCTACCGACCGCCGGGCAGAAAGGCACGAATAAGCCTTTTCTGCCAGGGAAAAGAAGGCTTTTAACATGGGGCCATAGTCCAAAGGCAACAGACGAGCAACCAGGCTTCTCCAGTGCAATGTGGCGAGATTGGTCTCGTCACAGAGGGTTTTCTACTATACTACTCTATGAGTTGTACCTTGTGTTTTATATTTCCATGGATATATTTTATTTGGTTTTACATTTAATTATACCTCAAGAGAGGTCTAACAGAGATATGTATTTACTGTATAAAATTACTCCATATAAAATTTTGTGGTGAAAAAAATGGGACAAACTCATTAGTTTTCTGAGGAAAGAAGCTTATTAAATGTGGCTTACCCAAAGTGTAAAAGTTAACATATGTCTTATGCCGAAAAAAAAATCCCTCTTCATTGTTAAGAGGCCTTTAATAGTTAGGTGCTTCTTCTTTTACATGAAATTTAAATGGTGAAGCATAGTTATCACCTAGCAAACATAACCTCAAACATACAATTTCGACCAAATATAATACAGAAGTATAATATTTGAATATTAAACTTGCCTCAGTTACTGGAAACAGAAGTATATGTAACTACACTCTTGGGGATAAGATTCTAAAAATCAAATGTAAAGCCATGGTAATATTTAGATTAAAGAGGGAAAATCCCTTCATTCTGACCAATATTATTCAAAAGAAGGGAAAAGAAAAAGGGAATATCACACCCCCCGCCCAAAAAAAAAGTCCACCAATTGTCTATATAAACAAAGCCCTTACATAGATTTTCACTCCCAGTATACAATAATTTTGATACACTTATATAAGTTATGATGGGTGTATATGAAATCCCTTCATTAAAGTACCCTAATAGCTTCATTATAATAAAGTTGTTATGGTCCCTGGAGGTCCTTGGCACTGGCTTACTTTTAGGGGTTAAACCACTCCAGGACCAGATCACTCTGCCCCCTGAAATCCTAGATCATGAAGGAGCCAACATTCAACATTCAGATCCATACCTTCTAGCTCTAACATAGCTGCATTCACTTTCGAGAACATACTTGCTAATCCCTTTACAGTGAACGTCTTTTCTTCTTTGTCCATTCTTTCCTTCTCATTCTTCCTCTTCCAAGTGCTGATCTGCTTCCAACTCTACTAAATCTTAATTTGTTAGCTCTCCCTCGACATATTTCACTAAATCTTCAACATCTAAATGAAGCACGTTAGCACGTTCCACAACTGTTTGATTTATGCTATCAATATTCTGGTCTCTGTCAAACCCTTCGAGGTTATTCACAAAATGTTTTAGGCATTATTGCCATATACCTTGCATACACCTTTCTGTTACTTGTTCCCAAGCTGATTTAATGTTCTTTATGCAGTGCAAAATGTTGAATGATTTCCATAAATCGCAAAGGGTTACTTCACCACAAATTGTGCGCAAATAGCAGTCTTATTTTTAGGCATATACACTACCTTTATATCTGGGTTTAAGTCATCAAGATGCTGGGGGTGGCCTGGAGCATTGTTAAGCAGGAAGATAATTTTAAAAGGAATGCTCTTTTGGAGAAAGTATCGTTTGACCAGGAGTATGAAGCAGTTAAGGAACCAATCCTCAAATAATGCTCGTGTCATCCATGCCTTGGTGTTTGCATGGTAGTAAACAGGCAGCGTGTGCTTATTTACCCTCTTGAATGCATGTGGGTTCTCTGAGTGATAGATGAGGAAAGGTTTTAGCCTGAATCCAGCAACATTTCCTCCCAACAGCCATGTCACCCTGTCCTTAAAAGCCTTCAAGCCGAGCATTGTTTTAGCTTCTTTGTGTATGCATGACCTCACGGGCATTTTTTTCCAAAATAGGCTAGTTTCATCCACATTCATAGAAACACAGAAACATAGAATGTGACGGCAGATAAGAACCATTCGGCCCATCTAGTCTGCCCAATTTTCTAAATACTTTTATTAGTCCCTAGCCTTATCTTATAGTTAGGATAGCATTATGCCTATCCCACGCATGCTTAAACTCCTTTACTGTGTTAACCTCTACCACTTCAGCTGGAAGGCTATTCCATGCATCCACTACCCTCTCAGTAAAGTAATACTTCCTGATACTGTTTTTAAACCTTTGTTCCTCTAATTTAAGACTATTTCCTCTTGTTGTGGTAGTTTTTCTTCTTTTAAATATAGTCTCCTCCTTTACTGTGTTGATTTCCTTTATATATTTAAATGTTTCTATCATATCCCCCCTGTCTCGTCTTTCCTCCAAGCTATACATGTTAAGATCCTTTAACCTTTCCTGGTAAGTTTTATCCCGCAATCCATGAACCAGTTTAGTAGCCCTTCTCTGAACCTTCTCTAAGGTATCAATATCCTTCTGAAGATAGGGTCTCCAGTACTGTGTACAATACTCCAAGTGAGGTCTCACCAGTGTTCTGTACAATGAGCACTTCCCTCTTTCTACTGCTAATACCACTCCCTATACAACCAAGCATTCTGCTAGCATTTCCTGCTGCTCTATTACATTGTCTGCCTACCTTTAAGTCATCAGAAATTATCACCCCTTAATCCCTTTCCTCATATGTTGAGTTTAGGACTCTATCAAATATTTGTACTCTGCCCTTGGGTTTTTACGTCCAAGATGCATTATCTTGCACTTATCCACATAAAATGTCAGTTGCCACAATTCTGACCATTTTTCTAGTTTACCTAAATCATTTGCCATTTGGCTTATCCCTCCTGGAACATCAACCCTGTTACATATCTTAGTATCATCAGCAAAAAGACATACCTTACCATCAAGACCTTCTGCAGTATCACTAATAAAAATATTAAAGAGAATGGGTCCAAGTACAGATCCCTGAGGTACCCCACTGGTGACAAGTCCAAGCTTCGAATATATTCTATTGACTACAACCCTCTGTTGCCTGTCACTCAGCCACTGCCTTACCATTCAACAATATTGGAATCCAAACTTAAAGATTGCAGTTTATTGATAAACCTTCTATGTGCAACAGTGTCAAAAGCCTTACTGAAATCTAGGTAAGCAATGTCTACTGCACCACCCTGATCTATAATTTTAGTTACCCAATCAAAAATCAATAAGATTAGTTTGGCATGATCTCCCTGAAGTAAACCCATGTTGTCTCTGATCTTGAAATCCATGTGTTTTTAGATGTTCAACATTCCTATCCTTTAACATGGTTTCCATCACTTTCCCCACTACTGAAGTAAGGCTTACTGGCCTATAGTTGCCCGACTCCTCCCTATTACATTTCTTGTAAATGGGCACAACATTTGCTAACTTCCAATCTTCTGGGACTACTCCTGTTAACAATGATTGGTTAAATAAATCTGTTAATGGTTTTGCTAGTACACCACTAAGCTTTTTTAATAGCTTAGAGACAATCCCAGTAGGGAGTTTAGAATATGTGTGCTCCTGGCACAAGTAGCTAATTTTGTTTTCCAATTTACATCAGGAAGATTAAAATCACCCTTGATGATAACTTCCCCCTTCATTGTCATTTTAGCTATTTCCTCAACTAGTAGATTATCTAACTCTTCAATTTGTACTGGGGGCCTATAAATCACACCTACATGAGTTACTGTGTGATTACCAAATTCTAACATAACCCAAACGGACTCTATGTTTTCCTCACTAACTTTTATTAGGCTAGATTTTATGCTATCCTTCACATACAGGGCCACTCCTCCCCCTTTCTTGCCTTCCCTATCTTTTATATATAAAGAGTACCCTTGTATTGCTATGTCCCAGTCATTTTTTTCATTATACATGTCTCAGTAACAGTGACTAAATCTACACTATCAGTTGCCATTATTGCCACAAGTTCATGGATCTTATTCCCTAAACTGCGAGCATTTGTAGACATGACTCTAAGCGTATCATTTTTTAACACACTTGCTACAGGCACCTTCTGTCCTTGTTTTGGAGGACAATTGGATTGATGTTTTATCACCATTTTGCCCCCCCCCCCTCCTAGTTTAAATACATCATAGCAAAACCTCTGAACTGCTCACTGAGAACATTTGTTCCCTTTTGAGAAAGATGCAAACAAATCTTGTTTGTATAGGTTATTTCCATTACAAACAAAGCTACCATGAGCAATAAAGCCAAATCCTTGCTCCCGACAACATTCACCAAGCCACAAATTAAAGTCCCTAATACGCATCCGCCTGTCGTTCTGAGTGTTATGCACAGGCAGAACTTCAGAGAATGACAGTGTGGAAGCAACCTGCCATATATCATTGGCAAAAACACTAAAAACTTCCTTAACCTCTGAAACCTCATTGCAAGCCAAGTCATGTGTCCCTAGATGGACAAGTACATCCAATTCCCCTTCCTGCTTTGCTTGACAATATTACAGATACGTCTCCTGTCTCTGTGAACATTAGCTCCGGGAAGACACCTCACAAGACCACCATTTTCCATCTCCACACCTCTTATGATGGAATCCCCCAACAACAACTGCTTTCTATTAGGCCTCACCATAGTCTCCAAGCCGGTCTCCACAACTCCACTAGCCTCAGTGCCTCTCTCCACAACACCACTAGCCTCAATGCCTCTCTCCACAACACCACTAACCTCAGAGCCTCTCTCCACAAAACCACTAGCCTCAGTGCCTCTCTCCACAACACCACTAGCCTCAGTGCCTCTCTCCACAACACCATTACACTCTGAAAGTGCAGAAAATGAATTATGTAGAGCAACAGACTGTGCAAAATGCCTTTTATCCACAACTCTAAGTCTACCAGATCCTACAGTAATCCATCTGCCATTCCTAGTATGTCTGTTCCAGGAGGCAGTTGCCATTTTCAATAACTTTGTCAGATTTGTCTTAAACATTTTCAGCTGCTTTGGCTTGAATTATTAACAGGCTCAACAGCATTCTTTTTTTGTATCTTGTCATCAAACCAAATGGCCACTAGGTTCTCCATTTCGTGAATGAGACCTTTCCGTTGCCTGGTTATGATGGCTTTAAATCCTGCCGATGCTTTCACTACCTCTTTTACTCTCTCTTTATCATTTAAGATAGTTGAAATGGTTGAATGCACCAGATCCAAGTCATGTGCTATTGCATTAACTTTTTTTTACCAGCTTCATAGTCCTGTATTACTTTCATTTTCATGTCAAAATCAATAGCCTTCCTTCTCTTGGTGCTTCCTCCAGGTGAAGTCATGTTCTTCTTTTTAGTCAACACGTTTTTCAGACACAGACCTATTCTTTGGCAGAATACTGTACTGGGAAGTTCTTGTACAAACACAGATCTATTCTCTGTCAGACAATGCAGTAAAGTACAGACTCTTGTTTTGTTTGTTTGTTTGCTTCAGAAAACTTTACACTTACTAAACAGTGTTTTGTTTTTTTTTAAAATAAAATTTCTGGAGTTTTCTACCAAATGGAACTTTGCGAATTTCTTCCGAATTTTGCAGTTTGCGGGAAAACTACCTAATTTGAGTCGTGCTGCGCCCTTCGTAACTCCAAGCGGTCATTCAGTGAGTAGGTGGTAAAGTGAGGAGCATCTGTATAGGTAATCCTTTAACCTCCTCTGTTGGCATACACTACAGCCTCTTCAATCAAGTATGTGTTGAGGGATTCTGAACAAACTTCAATATCGTCTTAATCTGTGTTTGGGACTCCTACAACTACTATATCTATGTAATATTCTCAATCTTGAAGTCAATATTCTCAATCTTTTAAATAGGCCTCCTCAATACCATAAAAGATAATTTTTTATTGTATCTGTTTCCTGCAACAAATGTTTTACAAAGATGTGTTGAAATGCGTTTACATGTAGTGAAATATTTCACAAATTTTTCTTTTTTTAAGACTTTTTATAAATCCTATGAGTTCATATATTGTTATACTATTGTTAATGTTTTTATCAACAGTTTATCATCTATGGTATTGCCTGTAACATTATGTTTAACATTTGTTAGTTGACATCTTGGTAACTATGAGTGTTATCCACATGAGCTCTTTAAAACCAACATA
Source organism: Pelobates cultripes (assembly GCA_933207985.1). Taxonomy (NCBI): domain Eukaryota; kingdom Metazoa; phylum Chordata; class Amphibia; order Anura; family Pelobatidae; genus Pelobates; species Pelobates cultripes. The sequence continues at coordinate 188,419,680 of OW240916.1, read as the reverse complement.
TTATTTTTACCATTTTAATTTTACCTATAAGTAGGTTGAAAAGACATTTGCATTTATGTAACTTAAATCCAAATCAAGGTTATCAGATCCTTTTGTGCAATTAAATTGACAACAAATAAGAACTTTGGCAAGCAACATCAAAGAAGGGCACTTAAAGGCCACACTATAACTAAAAAAAATGTCATACGTAACATCACACATTTATATATATATACAGGGTGGGCCAAAATTCAGAGTAGGGTTTCAGGAGTTAATACATTTTTTTACTAATTAACCAATTTCAATGATATTACATACAATGAATGCTTAACATATGGGGATTTGTTTGACTAATTACAAAAGATCAGTAAGGCAAAGGATACCACACTCTTCAGGTTCCCATGGTGCAACCTTGCCTGAGGTTGTCCAAGCCTTGCTTAGTCAATTTGAAGTATAAACAATTGTCCAGGCACTCAAAGTACAGAAGGTGACATCTTTTAAATGAGCTCCATTTGTTCATAACATTAATGTTTGAGGCTCTAGAGCTCAAATGTCTGTCAGTATAGTCTCCTTGAGCTTCTCAAGTGCATGCTGTTTGTTCAAGTATGCCTGTTCTTTCAGATATTCCCCACAGAAAATAATTGGGAGCTGAATGGTCAGGTAAATGTTGTGGCCAAGTAATCAGGGAATGTCCTGAAATTATCCACTCCATGAACAGCTGTCTCAAGAGGTCCATTGTGACCTTGTCTGTATGGGCAGTAGCTCCATCCTGTTGAAACCACATTTCAAGATGATTGCCCACTACAGGGTGTAAAACATTTTCCATTATATCCCAATATCTCACACCCATAAAATTCCACTATTTTACTCGTTGTTCCTTTGTGAAAATACCCTTGATGATTGCACAATGGGTAGAAGGCAGACCTGCACAAGCAGTGTTATGCTCTTGGCAATGTTCTATTGGAAATCTTGGGTTCTGGCATTCAGGTGGATGTTACTTTGAAGCGTACCTCCTACCTAGAGAATGTTACAGATCACGTACACCCCTTCATGGCAATGATGTTCCTTGATGGTAGTGGCTTCTTTCACTAAGGTAATGCACCCTGCCACACTACAATAATTGTTCAAGAATGGTTTGATGAACATGACAAAGAGTTAAAAGTGTTGCCTTGGCCTCTGAATTCCAAAGATGTCAGGACTTATTTAAAGAGCTGTTTTAGTAGCAAGAGGAGGAGCTGCATTATATTAGGCAGGTGGTTTTAATGTTGTGGCTGATTAGTGTATTTTTAAGTTTAGGCATGAACAAACTGGTATTTGTGGGTGGCAAACTGGAATCTAGAATCTATTTTCTGGATTGCAGAGATTTACTAAACTAGTTAAAATACTTCTTCTCAATGAAGTTTGTAGTTGCTCTGTCTTTATAATCCTGCAATGTGAAACAATGCAGTGTTTTAGAATACTGAGATCAACTATTTTCACTTCCGCTGCACTGGCCGAGTAAATCTAGGTCACTTGACATGGAAGCTCCCAGAGAAAAGCATTGATTCAATATTTTCATAAGGGAAGATGAATGAATAGGAGTGTGGTGCTCCCTGCCATGAGCATTAGGTCCCCAATGCTTCCCTATGAGGAGCATTGGATTGGATTATCACGGAGAATGCCATGCCTCCAACACTACATTGTTGGAGACTGAGAAGCCAGCAATCAGAGGAAGCCTTGACAGTGGAAAAAGGAAAGCATAGTTTTTTACAAGTAGGGACAGAGAGACTATAGTGGTAGGAATGCGGCTTGTTTTCCTAATGCTATAGTGTTCCTTTAGGAAGTAGCTCATTTGGGGATTTTTCCCCATCATATATTTTGGTCTATATTTCCATTTCTCATATGCCGTGTGAATTCACTCATACATTGCATTCATTGGCCAGCTTAAAAAATTTCTGCCTTGTTAGTTAAAAATATTAAATTTTCATTTACTTCATTTGAAAAACCCAAAAGACATTGATTTCCATAGAGGTCTAGTAATTTGTCTATCAAGGGAAACTGTTATTATATAAATCTTACACCGTAAATACAGTGCCACATATGAACAAAATTTTCAGTGAAATCAAGACACAAAAAAATGTTTTGGAGAAAAAAGTGAGTATTTTTGTAAACTACTGCTATATTTGGGAAATGTATTTTACATATGCTCATATCCTTTAACATAGATTTGAACATATATCCATATCAATGTCAACCAACTGAATTGAACCCACAATGGTTTCCCTCTGCTCTTCTAATTACTTATCTACACTGGACAGGTATGTATACATAAATGTAACATTTAATGTGATATTCAGTTCAATGAGGTGATATTACTAAGTATCCAAATGTTCTGAGCAGTATTATATTTATAGATTTAAGAGTTTTATAGGCTTGTACAACTACAGCTACATTTTAGATAGAGTTCTGATTTCTTTATCACTTTAATATGGTGTTGAAATACTGTGCTATATATTTTGAAACAACCTCTCAAAATATAAACATTTATGCAAACCGCAGAATTACATAGCATATAGAATATATAAAATAAATAGTATATATGATAAAAGCAATAGGTAATTATTATCTTTATAGCAGCATGAGTTAAATTAGGGGATCAATTCTGCACAAACAAGTTATTACTATGTATTAAATGTTTATCACAAACTATTATTATAGCAGAATCTTTGATATAGAAATTATTTACATTTATTTGTATATTTTGACACAATGGTATGTTTAGCACAGTTGATAAATCCCCAGGAATGATAGACAATTTTGATGTATTTTCTCTCCTACCTCAATTTGTTTGTTGTTTAAAGCAGCACTATGGTCTATAAGTGTGTTTACTTGGCCTTCTATACTCACAGATGAAAAGAGGATGGCAATCTGGAGAGTGGGCTATGTCAAGGGTTTTTATCTGTTGGGTTTTGAACATAGGGATGCTTCTCTCCTTCATTCTCTCCTCTTCCCCATCTGCTTACGAGGTTTGGCTGCTGGTCCTTGTGGCTCCTCGAGTCTTCACGTAGAATTTGCTTTATTAGTATTTGTTAGATTATTTTTATCTAATTTTATCATGTGATATAGATAAGTAGGGCTTTATTTTGGGTTGTTGTTGTTGTGGATGAATATAAAGACAACTGGCAAGATTCCTTTAAGAAGATGATTGTATCACATCAATTTTTTATTTTATGGATGAATGGGTGCGAATGTGTTTATTATGTTATTTGGGAGGTTCCGAGACATGGGGTGGGAGGTGCTGATGGAGGTAGTTTAGCCTCAGAGTCATGGTGAGTTTGGTTCACTATGACTCTCAGGATTATTAGGATCATTATTGTTGCAAGAAATTCACTGGCAGACTAATATAATTCCCTTTTTTGGTAATAGATATTATTCTAATCCTTATAATGCTTAAAATGGCAGTCAGGTTTAAAGAAGCAGAGAGGTGAATCATTAAGAGATTTACATATAGAATTGGTATTATTGGATAGAGAAAATAAAAAATCTCCATCTGATTTTAAAGATAAATAAAATTTGAGAATTACAATTACAAATAAAAAGAATTCAGCAACTATTGGTGGATAAATCTTAATGGGCTGCCCAACAAAGATCATATCATGGCCAAAATAGAGCAGGGAAATTGATGGCTAGTAAGTTGAAACAAAAATTAAACAACAATAGAATAGACAACTTATTATGTAATAAAAAACTGTTTGTTAAACCTGATGATATTGCTGCATGTTTTGAGAAATATTACCATGATCTTTATAATTTGAATTCCTCTAACATAGATGTTAGTGGGAAAAAAGGGGAATTGCAGAATTTTTAGATAAGATCTATCTTCCCAGGGTTTCTCAAACAGAGCTGGTAAAATTAAATGAAGATATAATGGAACAGGAAGTTAAATGGGCAATCTCTAAACTTAGATTTGGCTCAGCTCCTGGACCTGATGGCATAGTTAATCAATTTTATTCACTTTGTCAAGAGGAGATCTCCAGCTATCCGTGTCAAATTTTAAACGAGATTAAGAAGACTGGTGGAGCACACCCAGAAATGTTAGAAGCTCAAATAATAACTATCCCCAAAACAAACAATCCAACCCCTGAGTGTAGGGATTTTAGACCTATTTTTCTACTAAACGTGGATATTAAGATTTATGCAAAAATTTTAGCGGAAAGATTGAATAAACATATCCACAATCTGATTAATTCAAATCAAACAGGTTTTATCCAGGGGAGACAGGGCTCAGATAACATTAGGAAACTTTTAAATTTAATCTCAGTGGTTAAAAAAAAAAAAAAAACAACTGCAGTATTCGTTGGTCTGAAAGCATCTGACAGGGTGGATTGGGACTTTATGTTCCATACCCTGTCAAAATATGGCTTAGGTGATTTTGCCTCTAAGGCAATAGCTGCTCTATATACATCTCCATCTAAGTGTGTAATGGGGCAAAACCTTCGGTCTGAAAGGTTTGTCATCTCAAATGGTACTAGGCACGGTTGCCCACTGTCTCCTCTAATTTTTGCTCTGATTATTGAACCACTGGCGTGTGCGATAAGGGAATCTCGGGATATAACAGGAATTGTTGTAAATCGAAAATCCCATGTAATCTCACTTTATGCTGATGATGTAATAATAACAATAGAAAATCCAGAAAAATCCCTAATAGCCCTTCAAGAGGTTATAACTGAATATAGTGAAATCTCCAATTATAAATTAAATGTAAAAAAATCGGAAGCAATGTGCCTTAATATGCGGTGGTCTGAGAAAAATTTTCTTAGCCAACTATATCAGTTTAATTGGCAATATTCAATAACTCATTTAGGAATTAAATTATTCGGTGAAATGAAAAAAAACTAGAACAGTTAACTTCCAACTAGTTTATTCTAATATAATGCAAGTGCTATCTACATGGAAAAATCTTAAGATCTCTTGGTCAGGTAGAATAGCAGCGATTAAGATGACTTTATTACCTAAGATCACCTATATTATGCGATGTATACCCTGGCACTGTCCCGTTTATTTGTTGAATAATTTACAACGGGCGATAGATGTATTCATCCATCAGAATAAAAGAATGCGAATTAAGATACCAATTTTGGCCCAAAAAAATTCTGATGGTGGGATTGCATATCCAGACATTATGAAGTATCAGGAAGCCTCCATTCTGGCACATACACTGAGATGGGAGGAAGAGGTACAAAACATTAATTGGGTTTCGATAGAAGCCTTCTTTTTTAAGGAAACACTTCTGAACTCAATTCTCTTTCGAGATGATCTATCCAGTGGTCTAGTGCATAGTAAAACTTCACCATTATGACATATTCTCAAAGTCTGGTGGAATTTGAATCATAAATACTCTCTGATCCCATTTCCAAGTCCGATCACTCCTATTTTATGGATTCAGGAGAAGATTCATTCTCCTTTGCTAGGGATATTACTAAAGGTTGGATGTAGATACTTAAGAGACTTATATGTTGATAATGAATTCCTTCATTTTGACTATATTCAGTCTAAGTTTAATATTCCAGCTAACATGAGGTTAGAATACAATAGGTTGAAATTGAGTATTTATTCATCAAGCTATCGCCTAAAAGAGTTTAGACAGTTGACTCCTTGTGAAAAAATTATATGTTCAACAAATAGGAAGCATGTTCTTTCGAAATGTTTTGGTCTTTTTATAGATGGGGATTTGAACACCAAATGTCTAAATATGAGAATTTGGGAAGAAGAATTAAATCAATACTGGCCCATGGAAATATGGTCTGCTGCTTCCGTTTTAATAGATAAGTTAATTAAACATGTTTCATACAGGGAGTTATACTTTAAAATTGTAAATAGATGGTATGTAATGCCGCTTAAACTTTGGCAAATGAAGAAAGATGACACTTCTAAATTTTGTTGGAGAGGTTGTAACCAAGTAGGCTCAGCGATACATATGTGGTGGTTCTGTCCTCACATACAAAAGTATTGGAAGGAGGTAAATCATGGGGTGTCTAGTATCATCGGTGAAAAGATTAATTTAACCCCAGAACTGGCTCTGTTTCACTTCATACCTAGTTACCGCACAAAAGAACTAAAATCCCTCCTGCTTTGTATTCTTTCAATAGCGAAATGGTTGATTGTTGTAAATTGGAAAGCAGGGAGGTTGCCAAAATGGTCAGATGTGGAAAGGGTGATGCAGAGAAATAGAGCATTAAAAAGAGAGGATGGACACTTAGGGGTTTACATAGCCCCGAAGTATAGGTGGGCCATTTGGGATGACTATTGTTTATCCCATGGACAAAATTCTTTATAGTTATTGTTCCTCATCAGCTCACTTCTCCATGGAATTTCGGAACAATGTATGTGATATGTGTGCGTTTGTTATACATGGGTATTGAGGGTTTTGACACGGACATATCCCATCTTCCCGGGTTTCCCACTATACAGCTTTTGGAATATTTCCTCATTCCTATCTATATAGAGTGTCTTTTATGTTATAGGGCCTCTCCTCTAGGATAGGGTTGTAGATGATGATCAATATGTGGAGTTGGAATATGTCTCTAATATAGGTTAATGAGGAGATTGGAGATGAGAGTTGGGCAGAGTACCCCCTGGGTAGAGGTGTGAAGGGAGCAGGTTATTATTTGTAATCTGGGTTTATTAGCATATCAAGACATTATGTACTGTTTGATAGACTGGTGTATGTGTCTTTTATTCTTTATGTGTAACCTGTCTCAAACCAATACCTATGCTGAATGTGCTGTATGTAAAAAAAAAATTATGTATTTTGTGATAAAACTAATAAAAATTTATAAAGCAAAAAAAAAATAGGGGTCAATTCAACCAAAAGTGAAGCTAGAGAATTACAGCCTGTATTTAGTGCAGATTGTACATACAGTATTAGGTGCCCTCAAATCCTGCAAGGGACCTCAAGGTGACGATAAGCCAGATAACATGAGTGAATGTGTGTTTAGCTTTAGGAAAAAATAATATCACATATTAGAAGTTATGTATGTATGTTTAATAATAGGTGATCTAAGTTACATCTATTATGTATTTCAAATACATTTAATATATGTTTTTGTGTGTGTGTTTTTTTTATTTATTTTTATTCAGTATTGATGCTGTATGTACTGAAATGAATTCCCTACTATCTGTATGGCCTGATATGCACTAAAGAACATTAAAGTCAGATCAATTTCAAATATTAACCTTGGAAATCAAAATATCATAAGCATGACGCAGAATAATAGCAAAGATTTTCAACACTGCTGCTGTGAATCTACTATGGCACCTTTTCTTATTACAGGATATATTTGTGCTCATTGATATTTTAAATGAGCCACCAACTCCACCATCTGACACACACACACAAAAAAAAAAACTGTCCTGAATACTCTACTCTTTGGTTTTTACTTAACATACAATGTGACGGCAGATTAGAACCATTTGGCCCATCTAGTCTGCCCAAAAATGTACTGCTACATTTTTTTCAGGGTTACAGTTCTGATAGAGTAAACTCCACCAAAAGCAGAAAGGTCTCAATTGTTTGTCTGCTTCTTGCAGCCATATGTCTAGATAATTTTATAATTATTCATTAGTCTTCATTAAGGTGTCACAAGTTTCAGTTATTCTCTATATTAATAAATCAAATGACGGAGTGAGCATTTTCCTAATTTATTAATTATAGCAATAAAACACAAGTGGGATATAAATGATTAAACATTTGCTTGCTTAACATACTTTTAATGATGTTTTCATTTTCAGAATATGTGTCTAATAAATAAACTTTCTAATTTTTTATTTATTCTGAAAAGTAGATTTTTTTTTTATGGGTGGTGTTAATGTACTTTACACATTACAACGAATTTGTATTTTAGTTGATATTTGAAGTAGCAAGAAAGGTTTCAGCCCAGAACATTATTAGTATTTGTATTTCTAATAATATAAATGTTACTGCACTACATTTTAATCAATGCTACATATTTAAATGTGAAAATGTTGCGATGCCAGCAGGCAAGATGAACCAATCGACTGTGACAGAAATTATTCTTCTGGGATTTTCATTAACACCTGATAAGCGTATTTGTCTCTTTATTATATTTCTTCTCATCTATTGTTCGACAATTCTGGTCAATGCTCTCATTATATTAGTAGTCTACTATGACCATCATCTTCATAACCCCATGTATTTTTTTCTCAGTAACTTTTCATTCCTTGAAATATGCTATACCACAGTCACTGTGCCCAAAATGTTGTCTGATTTAATTGTTCAAAATCCACTTATATCAGTTGCTGGCTGCATTACTCAGTATCATTTTTTTTCTTTTTGTGCCGCTACTGAACATTTTCTTCTGGTTATCATGGCTTATGACCGCAATATGGCTATATGTTATCCTCTTCATTACAGAAGCATTATGAATATAAAGACTTGTACTCAACTTGTTTGCATATGCTGGGTCACCAGTGCAGTATCTCTCACAGTCCCAGCATTCAGTGTTTCAAGGCTCTATTTCTGTGGACCCAACATTATCGATCACTTTTTCTGTGAACTTAACCCACTATTAAAACTTTCCTGTACAAATACATTCAATCTCCAAACCATTTTTAATTGCCTTTCATGGATTATAATACTTGGTTGCCTAATATGCATTTCTGTTTCCTACGTTAACATAATCTCCACTATCATAAATATCCCTTCCAAACTTGGCAAAAGGAAAGCCTTTTCTACATGTGCATCTCACCTAGCTGTGGTAGGAATATTTTATGGAACAGTCATTTTTATATACCTCAGACCAACAGTAAATATTCCATTTCATCAAAATAAAGTAGTCTCTATATTTTACATTTTAGTTACCCCTATGCTGAATCCCATTATTTACAGCTTTAAAAATGAGTCTTTAAGGAAAGCTGCTGCTAACTGCATGGAGAAAGTAAGAATATTTTTTTTATGAAAGCTGCATGACCTATAGAGATGTGTTGATGTGCAGTGCGTCATATCTATAGTACTAACATGTGTTTTAGATAATATGCCATTTTTAACCACAATAGGAAAATAAACCCATTTATCATTTCTGAGTGATGTATTCTACACATTTATTGTGACATTTAAATTTAAGAGATATAGACAAATAGACACACATAATTAAAAATATGTTTAATCTACTTTAGTTATTCGAAGTTGAAAATATATACATGCACATTATTTGTGAACTTTTTTATTTTCCATGTCTTTGTCATCCATCTTGCAATCTATAAACTTTGTTTATATCTGTACATGCTTTTGAAATATGTTTGCTATTAAATATGTGAGTCAATAAACATGACAGGAGTCTGTACTAATTTACTAAAGTTGCATCTGTGTGTATGTCTGCATGCGTGTATATATATATATATATATATATATATATAATGCCAAAATACCAGAGTATTGTAGTATGCAATAATACATTTATTATTAGACTAATAAAATATTTCAAAGACAAGCTTTCAAGAGTTTTCATCTCTTCCTCAGGTCTGAAGCAATACTGATGAATCATGTTGTCTTTTAGTTCAAGTGGATTTCAGGGTGCAAATGAGTTGTTTACCTGGGGAATTCTGATTGATCAGTATTGCTTCAGACCTGAGGAAGAGAGGAAAACTCTTAAAAACCTTGTCTTCAAAATATTATGTTAGTCCAATAAAGAAGGTATCATTGCATACTGCAATACTTTTGGCATCCTGTTTACTGGACTAATACGTCTAATCCAATCTACTATATATATATATATATATATATATATATATATATATAAAACAATCTCACAACTCAGGCACTCACCAAAAAATGAAAGGGACCACCCGGGTGCTTCCAGTGCATATGTAGAAAGTAAATAAATAGAGCACTTCTTGGGAGAAATTTTTCAAAATGTATTAAAGAGTGTAATCAACGTTTTGACCCTCCTTGGTCTTTATCAAGACAATACATAAAATTACAGCTAAATCCTTTAGGTTCATTCCCTTAAAGCTTGAATCTTGTGTCTCTTGCATAATACTGTACAAATAATTTCCTGTTTGAATTAATTTAGGTAAATTTGATATATCAATATTTTGCTAGCTTTATTCCCATCTAAGGGTTATGTGTCTCCTTCCTACTGTCAGCCAGCGTAGTCTCTGTTATAGCATCTGGTTCACTTAGGTCAGCCACGGTATTGGTCACTTGATCAATGTATATATATGGCTTATAGTCTACGATCATTTTCCCTAATGCATTACATTTCTTTATTTGGTTATTGTTCAGTTAAACACTGGTTAAGCAAGTCATATACAGGGAGTGCAGAATTATTAGGCAAATGAGTATTTTGACCACATCATCCTCTTTATGCATGTTGTCTTACTCCAAGCTGTATAGGCTCGAAAGCCTACCACCAATTAAGCATATTAGGTGATGTGCATCTCTGTAATGAGAAGGGGTGTGGTCTAATGACATCAACACCCCATATCAGGTGTGCATAATTATTAGGCAACTTCCTTTCCTTTGGCAAAATGGGTCAAAAGAAGGACTTGACAGGCTCAGAAAAGTCAAAATAGTGAGATATCTTGCAGAGGGATGCAGCACTCTTAAAATTGCAAAGCTTCTGAAGCGTGATCATCGAACAATCAAGCGTTTCATTCAAAATAGTCAACAGGGTCGCAAGAAGCGTGTGGAAAAACCAAGGCGCAAAATAACTGCCCATGAACTGAGTAAAGTCAAGCGTGCAGCTGCCACGATGCCACTTGCCACCAGTTTGGCCATATTTCAGAGCTGCAACATCACTGGAGTGCCCAAAAGCACAAGGTGTGCAATACTCAGAGACATGGCCAAGGTAAGAAAGGCTGAAAGACGACCACCACTGAACAAGACACACAAGCTGAAACGTCAAGACTGGGCCAAGAAATATCTCAAGACTGATTTTTCTAAGGTTTTATGGACTGATGAAATGAGAGTGAGTCTTGATGGGCCAGATGGATGGGCCCGTGGCTGGATTGGTAAAGGGCAGAGAGCTCCAGTCCGACTCAGACGCCAGCAAGGTGGAGGTGGAGTACTGGTTTGGGCTGGTATCATCAAAGATGAGCTTGTGGGGCCTTTTCGGGTTGAGGATGGAGTCAAGCTCAACTCCCAGTCCTACTGCCAGTTCCTGGAAGACACCTTCTTCAAGCAGTGGTACAGGAAGAAGTCTGCATCCTTCAAGAAAAACATGATTTTCATGCAGGACAATGCTCCATCACACGCGTCCAAGTACTCCACAGCGTGGCTGGCAAGAAAGGGTATAAAAGAAGAAAATCTAATGACATGGCCTCCTTGTTCACCTGATCTGAACCCCATTGAGAACCTGTGGTCCATCATCAAATGTGAGATTTACAAGGAGGGAAAACAGTACACCTCTGAACAGTGTCTGGGAGGCTGTGGTTGCTGCTGCACGCAATGTTGATGGTGAACAGATCAAAACACTGACAGAATCCATGGATGGCAGGCTTTTGAGTGTCCTTGCAAAGAAAGGTGGCTATATTGGTCACTGATTTGTTTTTGTTTTGAATGTCAGAAATGTATATTTGTGAATGTTGAGATGTTATATTGGTTTCACTGGTAATAATAAATAATTGAAATGGGTATATATTTGTTTTTTGTTAAGTTAACCTCTAGCTGAAGTGGTAGAGGTTAACACAGTAAAGGAGTTTAAGCATGCGTGGGATAGGCATAAGGCTATCCTAACTATAAGATAAGACTAGGGACTAATGAAAGTATTTAGAAAATTGGGCAGACTAGATGGGCCGAATGGTTCTTATCTGCCGTCACATTCTATGTTTCTATGTTTCTATGTTTCTAAGTTGCCTAATAATTATGCACAGTAATAGTCACCTGCACACACAGATATCTCCCTAACATAGCTATAACTAAAAACAAACTAAAAACTACTTCCAAAAATATTCAGCTTTGATATTAATGAGTTTTTTGGGTTCATTGAGAACATGGTTGTTGTTCAATAATAAAATTAATCCTCAAAAATACAACTTGCCTAATAATTCTGCACTCCCTGTAGTTAAGCTAGTCAATTACATGTTGGTTTATTTTCCCTTCTTTTTCTTAAAAGATACTAAAATTACAGATATGGGCCTTCCCAAGAAAAATTATAGGCCTGCCTAGTTTATCTCTCAATTCTCTTTGGGCCATATTGGGTTGCAATTCTGTCATAATGAATGAGTTATAACCTAAACCCCCCAAAGTATTCATAGAAAATCGACAAGAACAATAACTGGGAAAGACACTAAGTACTAACCGATTTATCTAGGTAGAATTGGGGATACTTGCACTTGTCCTCTGAAGCGTGGTCACTTGAACTATTGTTTGAGAGAAACAAACCATAACTCATTTTATTAATAGTCCTGGTATACCAGAAATAAGACTGTAAGGGATAGATATAGGGGTAGGGAGATATTAATCTAGAGGCCTACCTCTTTAAATAATTGCAGAGTTGGTTTTAAGGACTACCACAAGTCCTTCGCTTGTAGATCTGCTGCGTCACTGGCCCAATATAATACTCCTACCGACTGGGGCCAGTTAGACACAGAATTATTTTGTAGACATTTTGTGGGTCTTAAAACACCATCATGCTCAATATGTTCCTCAGCTGCTCATACTGTTAACTCCTGTCCCAGTAACGTGGCAATACCTTAACTAGCAATGCCAATCCAGAATTGCAACCCAATATTGAGAATTGAGAATTGAGAGATAAACTAGGCAGGCCTATAATTTTTCTTGGGAAGGCCCAACTCTGTAATAAATTCAATGCTGGCAGATGTAGTTACAGCGCTTGCAGACTCCTTCATGTGTGCTCACTTTGTTTCAGAGTACATGCTAAAACAATGTGCCCAAACAGATTGTACTCAAAAAGATCTTCTACACCAATAAACGTACCTAATTTGTAACGTTACCTGACTGATTACTCTTCTTCAGATCTGGTAGAATTTCTCACCTCTGGTTTCACTAATGGGTTTCACACGGGTTTTATTGTACTCCCCACAGGAATTCTGGAATGCCCCAACCTACAGTCTGCACTTACTGACCCAAGTAGTCTGCAGGAAATCGAGAATGGTTTCATGAAAGGGCCTTTCACTACCCCACTTTTCATCTCCTGGAGAACGAACCCTCTAGGCAAAGCACAAGGAAATTTAACAATAAAAAAAGACTCATCATCGATTTTTCAGCACCTCACTCTTCTACTACACCTAGCCTAAATGCACTAATACCGTCCAAGGATTTCTCATTACAATATGCAAGAATAGACGATGCCATACAAGCTATCATTAACTCCGGCAAGGCAGCTTGGTTAAGTAAAACAGATATTACAAATGCATTTAAACTACTACCAATTCATCACTCACTCTGGCATCTGCATGGCGTTAAGTTGCAGAACAAGTATTATTTTGCAATTAGACTAACTTTTGGCTTCAAAAGTAGCCCAAACATTTTCTATATTTTCGCTGAAACATTGACTTGGCTCCTACTTAACAAATGCAGATGTCCAGTAGTGATTCACTGGAAGATTTTCTCTCCATTAAACCACAACACTTCACACCAAACAGTCTACATCACATGCTCTCACTATTTGAAAATCTGGGAGTTCCGGTAGCCCTGGACAATACAGAAGGTCCCAACACCGAGATTATGTTCCTGGGGATAACACTAAATTCAGTTTCCATGCAAGCTAGTCTGCCTCAAGAAAAGGTAGATAGGATTTTAGCATTTATTGATATCTGCACCTCACAAGGATCTTGCACCAGGAAAAAACTACAATCACTTCTAGGTTCACTCAATTTCAATGAGGATTATTCCTCAAGGGAGGTCTTTCATTTCTAGAATTTTCTCTCTCCTACACGGTATCCCTGATAACGATTCCAGACCTAACTTAGATAAACAAGCTAGGGCCGACTTGAGAATGTGGCATCTATTTTTATCCTCTTGGAATGGCAGGTCCTTATTTGTTCCCCCCATCTCTGACGATTTCCCGGTAATTTGGACTGATGCAGCAGGAGCCATAGATTACCCAGCTATTTTTGGCAATGACTAGGTATACGATCTTGGCCACCAGAAACTTTCTCTTTAGAAAATTTCAACAAGACCTCAGCACTATTTGAAATTTTCCCAATTGTAGCTGCAGCACACATATGGGATAAAGAGTGGAGAGGTAAATCAGTTAGGTGCTTTTCAGACAACCTGACAGTCTGTAACATTATCAATAAACGCCGCTCTCAGTCCCTTGCAATCATGAACTTAGTGAGGAAACTTACCTGGTAAGCGGCAAATCTAGTTGTATCCACATTTCAGGCATTCAGAACAACGCAGCTGATGCAGTCTCGCGTTCTAATTTACAGGAATTTTTCCGAATCCATCCGACAGCAAACTGGCAGTCCAAAGTACCTCCACAGTTCACAGACCTAATAATTCTCTGAATACCCTGTTAAATCACAGTAGGTCGCTCGGACAAGCTGGTTTATCATTCAATACTAAAAAAGCCTATGTACGTGATTATAATATAATAAATGTTTTTTCCATAGAAACAATGGTCGTGTTCACACATATCTTTAAAATTAGCATATAATACAATCAAACTTTACTTAACAGGCATAGAGCACTACATATTAACTATTTACCCAAACAAAGCTCCATTCTTAGCTTCTTATCCCGTCAAAAGTGTCCTAAGAGGTGTTCAGAGACTAACACTTCAGAATCCCCTTAAAAGACTTCCTATTGATAGTAACCTATTTAGGAACATCTCTGATTTACTAGACAAAAACCCTTTCGACAGTATCAATAATCTGATAATCAAATCTGCAGCCTACATAGCCTTTTATGGTTTCCTGAGACCCAAGGAATTTATCATGGAGAAAGCGTCCGACTTTAAGTCATGCCTTAAGAGAAAACACTTAACTAAAGTGGACGACCATTATATCCTGTCAATTCCTCATACCAAACCTAGCCAGACTGGCCCCCGAATAGAGATAAAGTATTACTCTACCTCTACCAAATGGTGTCCAATTCATACATTGGATAACTTAGTTAAGGAACAGTTTACAGCTAACCCTGAATTCCCACTATTAGCCACTCAAGGGAAACTAAGCAGTTCATGCTATATATACGCACATTGATACTCAGACTAGGACACAATCTGCATTCCTCTAATGTGCCGTACACAAATAAATAAATAAATATATATATATATATATATATATATATATATATATAAAAATATAAAAATATATACAGTATCTCACAAAATTGAGTACAACCCTCTCATTTTGTAAATATTATGTGACAACATTGAAAAAATGACACTCTGCTACAATGTAAAGTAGTAAGTGTACAGCCTGTATAACAGTGTAAATTTGCTGTCCCTTCAAAATAACTCAACACACAGCCATTAATGTTTAAATCATTGGCAACAAAAGTGAGTAAACCCCTAAGTGGAAATATATGTATATAGTCTAATGGATGAAAGAAAAGGGTCTGTTTGTGATGCCTTAGGAGATTATTGTAATGGGATATGAGGATATGATTGGGCAAGAGGTTGTGATGTAGTATTCCTGTAAGATAAGGGTTAGTGGTGATATGTGCTATTTTTTGTAAATGGTAGAAAGGCTCAAAAGTCATCATGGTCTCGATGTAGTAAAATTGAGATTGGGATAGTGCATCTACTGTGATGTTATCCCCCTCCTAGATCAGCTCCTGAACCTAAAGGTTAACTCTCTGTCCCCGTATAGGGGCTTGATACATATTGTATTTGACCATAATGGTTAACATACATATCTTGGTAAACAAGATATGTCTCTAAGAGAGAACCTGGGAAGTACATACCTAAAGAGATAGGACAACCAGATTACCATGAAGCGTAAGAGAATAGGGAAAGTGGAAAGAAGGATGTAACTCCACTTACCCTTAGTAATAGATGGTGTGCGTATTTTGATTGTAAGGAAAGAGCCTGACTGTGACCTATGAGTAATATCTTATGTAAGTAAAATCTGATATCTCTAAACAGAGGAACAATGTATGAGAATACAGTATACCTGTGAAGATTAGGTAGAACAAGTGAGGTACTTCTACACAAATGCAATAGACAACGTGAGAGAAGTCACTTCCCCTTAGACAGAAAACGTAGACAAAGAGTGTAAGTGAGCATGAATCATAAATTGATTGAATCATACATTGATTAAAGCAGCTGAATGTATACATAGTGTGGACTATGCATGGTTCAAGTATAAAGAGTCAAGCCTCTTGACTTCCCATGGTTTAGAGGTGAATAAGTCAGTAAACCTGTGGGTTATTTAGTGTGTAACCGATTGGAGTGATAACGCTGAGTGATACCTTGATCAATTGAAACTAACTTGTCAAGATAAACGTAGAAGCAATGAAGGACAACTTACCTGTAACACGAATAGTATTGGATGGCGAGACTTGGTGACAGTGAACGATGGGAGACCATTAAGGGTCCGATATGAAATACCATATAAAATGCAGGAGGGATACATTGTACATTGAAACGCTGTAATCTGCCGAACAAGTGAGCCATACGAGACCTGAGGTAAAATAGTTGTAAACATATGAGTGACAAACCAACAAATACCTTGCAAACAATTTAGGGATTAATGCAGTAGTCAACTGGGGTAACACTGTTGAAAAAGGAAGATTAATATAAGCGACTAGAATTAAACCATGTTTCATGCATACGCTTAACAGCATATGACGTGAAATTAAAACCTTACATCATGTCATATATAAAATTCTAATAATGATGAAACTCTAGAATGTATGTGAATTGTGAACCAGTGACATGACCATGCTTGTTGTTCAGGTAATTGCATGATATATAGGCCCGTGTTGGCCTAATATAAATTTAGGATAGCCTGGAGACAGATAAGTTAAATACGTAGCAAGTGATGAACCCAGCTAGGGCAAAGTTGATAATCAACTTATATATGGAAATTTAACTGAGAGTAGAATAGATTGAGAACCAGGAGAGTAGTGATACTGGAGAAAACAGAAAGTAGGTAATTAAAAATGGTATCAATAAGAACATATAATGAAAGTATTTACGTGGAACGTGAAATGTGTAAAGATAAGTTCAGCAGTTCTGTAATCATGCTAAAAATGTATTGGAAGTAAACCAATACCAACAACCCTTAAGTAAAATAACTAAAACCAAAGTAAAAACCTAATTTAGCAGATAAGCCCTATGAGAGACTTATGTTAAATGTGTACAGTGAATGCTTATACCAGTTAATATTAATTTTGTTTGACTGTATGTATAAACCCAAGTTTGAGCCTGACATAAATTTATATATTCAGTTGCGACACCTAGCCATGTAGGGGACTAAAATAGAATTGTGTATGATAAAAGTTGATATGGCCTAAAGAGGATCTAATACCATAAGTGGAAAGCGGCATTGCTGAGATGCTATGAATAACTGAAATAGGCTAAATTTGTACTAGTAGTGAAATTCGACCTGAATTAACCAACTTAAAGTTTTTTGCATAGCCAACTGTGGCTGGTCAGACACCGCAGCTTCCATGAGGTACGATGGGGGAGACAGTTGATAACTATAGTGAGTTAACAGGATTACTTGCGTGAGCCACTCTAGGGCATGACTAGCTTGTTCGGGGGATATGCAGTTTGGTTAATGACCCTTGCACCGGGAGTAGAATTTTTTTTCTTTTGTTCCATGACCTGATAAAACGTGATAATTGTGCAATAATCAAATTTGTTGAGTTCCACCTCTCCAGCCGTGGCCAGGAAGATGGAGCTTCCGCAACTTAGCTCAACTGCCAACTTTAAGAAAGGTCCAGACCTCAGGGTCTTGGGAGTATCGGGGACAAGGGATTCCGTGGGAGGACCTGGGCTGACAGGGTTGGAGTGTCATTTAGAGATAGATGATCACCTGGAACTAATTCTTGAAACATCCTATAAGGAAATTATTAATGAGTTAACCATGCAAAACGAATGCAAATTTAGAACTGGCTTGCTAACTAGTGCCGTTAGTCAAACAATTAACTACCCCATGACAGGTGAGGCCCTGCTAATTGCCAAGTGGCTGTGAGAGGTTCTACCTTTGATTTGGGCCATGTGGGCTCGTAGTCACAAAGCGGGGACAGTAAAAGAGTCAAATACGTGTGGCATTGTCATGTGAGGCCCTGACTATGACCTGCAGAAGGATATGCGAGGCGTTAGATATGAGTTGGGCTGTTGGGCAAAACCTCTGTGAGGAGGTAGGGAGTTGGCCCTGCAGGATCGATATGTTAAGGTTTTTAGACTAAGGTCGGACTCCTAACCCTAAAAGCATGCTCTCTTTCCCTAGAAGGAGGTTGTCTTTTCCGTAAATGCGTAAACAAACTGAATAGAATCAGAGAGAGGAGGACTGGAAAATGGCACCTAATGAAACCACCAATTGTGACTAGTGATGTACCGAACGGTTCGCCGGCGAACGGTTCCTGGCGAACATAGCATGTTCGCGTTCGCCACGGCGTGCGAACATATGCGCGGTTCGACCCGCCCCCTATTCGTCATCATTGAGTAAACTTTGACCCTGTACCTCACAGTCAGCAGACACATTCCAGCCAATTAGCAGCACAGCCTCCCTAGCAGACCCTCCCACCTACTGGACAGCATCCATTTTAGATTCATTCTCAAGCTGCATGCTTAGTAAGAGGAGGGAAAGTGTAGCTGCTGTTCATAAGATAGGGAAAAGCATAGCTAGGTTAGGGATAAGGGTATGCTTTTTTTGGATTTTTTTTTTCTATCTAATGTAAATGCACTTAGTTGTCTGCCACTGCTGCCAGCTTCTGTGTCAGGCTCACAGTGCCCATTTCCCCAGTCAGTGCCACCAATTACATCTGGTGTCACAATAGCTTGGATTTAAAAACAAAAAACTTTTTTCACTGTTATAGATTGAATAGCAGTCAGTTGTCTGCCACTGCTGCCAGCTTCTGTGTCAGGCTCACAGTGCATACTGTGCCCATTTCACCAGTCAGTGCCACCAAATACATCTGGTGTCACAATAGCTTGGATTTAAAAACAAAAAACTTTTTTCACTGTTATAGATTGAATAGCAGTCAGTTGTCTGCCACTGCTGCCAGCTTCTGTGTCAGGCTCACAGTGCATACTGTGCCCATTTCCCCAGTCAGTGCCACAAATTACATCTGGTGTCACAATAGCTTGGATTTAAAAACAAAAAACTTTTTTTACTGTTA